>OX439040.1:22158495-22792829 GCA_949317995.1 Acholoe squamosa
AGTAGCTACATGCCTGGGGGCATTAGCATTGGGCGCCAGAAGGTCATCAAATGGCACAATGGGGGCGCTGATGACGTCGTTAGAGGGCTCTGATGGCGGTGATGGTGGCTGCTCTGGTTGTTGGATCTCAGGTTCCTTTTTCTCTCCTTCACTTTCTTCAGCTGGTTCATCATATTCACTGCTTTGATCTGAAATTTGGGGGAAATTGTCAGATCTTAAGGATTTCGAATAGGGAAAAAGATATATTTCCTGTTCAGTCTTAGGTTTCTTCTACCCTTTGATATGGAGCACTTAGAATACTACCATCTGATGTCGAGCACTAAGAATACCCAATCCCTTTTCATCTAGCAAAGAGGGATTAAACATACAAGGATATCCCGATTTTATTCACTTTTGTTCTTTCAAAGTAACCTCAGCAAGAATTACCTCACTAAATTGTAAATATAGATTTAGGCCTACTGACATAAAACAAGGCTAATATAAACAGGAATATAGCAGGGCAAAGGTATTCTGAAATAGGGGGATACATATAGAAAATACAGCAAGGATAATGTTAGTAAATGTACGATGCCAGGTCATACACCTCCATAGAGAAGGCTAGGGTCTAGTATAATGACAGGTGTGTCAAATGTTATATGAGTATGAATTTCATGATGCAAACATGCTAAAACATATATGTGGTTTCTCCTCATATGAAAGACATATAAACACATGTTCTGACGTGGGATATGATAACTTTCCGATGTTACAAATTGCTTCTCATTTTTTCTTCAAAGAGATGATACTTTACATATAAATTATTCTGGGGAATATTTAAGTATAGTTTTCACCTTTTAGCAGAGATGCCACTATGTAGTCAACTTGATTTCAGAAAAATAATAATCTTCGGATTTAGTAGAATTTTCAACAGAAAATTTAAAAAATTCAGGGGGGAAGTAGGAATTGCTTCAAAGGTGAAGGGTGGCATCTCTGGTGTGTCTTGTTTTCTATGGCACCTACCAAGTTCTCTTGATCCTAGGTCGATTCCTGCACTTCGTCTTAATCTATGCACAGGAGGGGGTTGACCGTCTGTGAACAATGAAAGGCCCAATTCAGGCATGGACTATGTACATGATATATATATATATATATATATATATATATATATATATATATATATATATATATGCCTGTTATCTGTGTTGTCAGTAGTAAAGGGTACCTATGTATGTGACTAGTTTTAGTTGGTTTGTTAGGAGGTGATCTACATATTAAGAGAATGTTTAGAACAGAGATGAAGATAATTCCATTAATCCATTAAGCGCCACAAAAACCTCTCAAGAAATATATTCATTTTCTTCTAAATGTACAATGTACTATAGGACTCAGTATGGAGGCCTAGTGGAGCCGCCATTTTGAATTTCGCTGGTTGAGGTAAAACCCACTGATAAGACATACCATGATGGGTACCTGATCCCTGGTTAACACCCACTTCCAGGGACATGCTAGTCCCATCTTATCAGTGTGTGTTGCCGGAACCAGCTCCAGACCAGCTAGTGGCCAATAATGAGTAATTTGCCAGCTGCATTGATGCATCATCCTAGCCCATTAGGTGTATCTCAACCTTATAGGATCAGCACAGACCGCTGGTGAATAGACCCACCAATATATGTTATTACACGACTTCTGTGATTTTGGGTGCTTTTTCTGGATATTCCCATTCTGATACCTGTTGATATTGCATGCCATGATGCATGCACCATGACCTTTGTAAGGTGTGCTGTTATCCATAGATAACAGGCATGCCTTACATGTCATATGTCACATGTTAAAACCTATGAGAATTCCATTGCCAGGGGCAGGGGTCAAACCCATACCCTACTGACCCCAAGACCATCTCCCTATGCATTGCGCCACAGGGACTGACAAGAATAGCTGCAGTAGAATTTGGTTAGGAGAACACTATAGTGGCCAGAGCTGCCTGTCCCATAGCCAAGACAGCGACATACCATATTTCCCCTTGTAAAATCGCGGGTTTGTATTAGTACTACCTACTACCTAAACCTACTACTAAGTGGCAAATTGACCAGGCCTTTACATGAGGATATACGGTACTGCTGGATGCGTTCAAACCAAGCCAGCAGCTGCCGGGTGGCAAGGTGTGTGTACTGATAGTATATTGGTTAGTGAGTCGCGCTCCTAACCACAGGTGCAGTCGTTCGCGTCCCGGCCTGGTCCACATTTTTGCCTCTCTAGTGTGTGCCACTTGCAGTAATATATATGTTTCGAGTCCTGGTCCCACTATGGACATTTTTTTCAAATTGAATGTATTGATATTCTATTAATTATCTATTGATTAATCGTGTAATAAAATAAGTTCTCCCCCTTGTTGCATGTTATTGTTTGAGATCAGTCACACGTCATGATATATCCATTAATTACTTGTTCAATATTATACAATAAAAAACTATGCAGTGCTTAGTGGGCTAAAAGATGCAAAACGAACAGCAGGACACTACAATTAACAATGGGTTATGAAATTCATAGACAACAGGAACACGTGACAATAACAAGGCTAGAATTCTACTACAAGAATCCATTTACTAAAACAACTGAAACTACAGCAATTCAAGAAACCGAGAATAGCAACAGTTAGCAATATGCGATGTACAATTCTCTGCTGCATTCAAAGGGTAGATTAGGACACACCATTTAGGTTGGTCTATGGATTTCAATTTCCAATTTTATTTTTTTCCTGCCGCGGATCCTTTTTTCATCAAAAAGTCAAGTGAGAGTGCCAACTTTTCTTTTCACCTTTGCTGTGATGTCACGCTCGAAAGCATTCCACAAGAATATAGGAGGTTTACAAAAACAGATTATGGAATATAAAAAAAAGGTACATCATTCGTGTTAAATTCAAGGTACTTGAAATACACAGACCAACTCTATATTAGTGTGTCCTTATAAGCCTAAACAGAAAGTGCCTACCTGGTATGTCTCTGCCTGGTACGTCTTTAGGGGTGGGAGGTAGAGGTCTCCTGGTGGGTACAGGTTTACCAGGGGTCATCCTTATATAGTCAAAGTCGTCCGTTTGTGGCCCTGGAGGAGGCACCATCTGAGCCCCTGGACCAGGAACCTCAGTGTCCAGCCTGATGTCCTTTGGTAGAGGTTCAGGAGGAGGGATGTGGCCAGCGTGATGGGTGGTCGACATCATGGTACCCATGGGTAGGTAGATGTCATCATGATCTTGTGGGGGTGGCTCAGTATCCATTTTACCTATTAAAGATATTACACATTGGAAAAAAGTTAAATGGCTGAAAAATGACTTAATCCAAAAAAGATTATATATTAATAAGAAATTAATTTCAGCAAAGTTCTATTTGATTGGTCGGTTTAGAGCTCCTCTGTGTTTAACAAAGTAGATGACATGATCTATTTATGCTAATTAGTGTCTGGATTAAATTTAAGATTTAGATTTAAGTTTAAGTTTAGGAACACAGTAATACAGGCACATTCACAAGTAATTGCACCTCCTTTTCCTCTCAAATCTCTTTTATGCACAGTAAAGATTGAACTCTTACAAAAATTCTAACTCAAACATAAATGTATACACTATGTACATTGTGGCGCATGAACCACAAATAAAGGTGGCTGGTGGGGATAGACTAAAAGTCATTAGATTTTCGCCATATTCTCACCAAATCCCCAATATGGCATGTACTTTGCGGATATGCAATAAAAATGAGGGGGTTCCATGCACATTTCTGAGCTACAAGACCTTCAATTTTACATAGGATTATATAGTAATATGTCACATACATTCCTAGATTCATGTCCAAGAGTAATTAGATTTTTATATAACTTCGTCAGCACTTAGCTTATAGGTATATCTTTATAGCAAATACAACACTGACATATGATCCCAGCCATATTTCTAATGATTTGGATAATTGAAATAAAAAAGATCATAAAATGGCCATCTTATGAATGTATCAATGGCTATGATCTCTACGACTCTAAGCACCACTAGAATCAGTAGTACAGTGGAAAGATGTTTGGCTGGCATGCAGGAGGTCCCAGATTTGAATCCCATCCTTGCCACCCTTTTCACCTACCCATTATCATAGGCTGACTATATACCTGTGCAGAACATTGTGCAAAGAACGTCTCTGTCATCCCCGCCAGCCACCTTAACTAAGGGGAAATGCCACTACATGCATGCATGCACACCACCAACAAATCTGGGAAGAGGAAATCTCACTACAAGACAACACCCACTATAGTCTAATAACAGAAAGGTAACTGCAATTACAATCTTTTACTGGTCTCTTCTGTACTTCATACAACCAATCACATAACTGGATGCAGAGAGATTGATAAGACAGAAAAAAGAAGGGGGGGGGCATGAAAAGAACGGACTCAGATAAACAGAGGCTTAGCCATGTTCCATGACACAGCAGCAGATGGCAGCAGAAAACTGGGGTGAGGCAGACATATTGGTAGAGGGAACTAGAAAAGCAGGAAGAGAAAGAGAGAGGAGGGGAAGAGAGAGAGAGAAGAGACAGAACAAATGAGAGTCACGATTGAGAAAAAGAGAGGAGAAGAGAAAGAGGGCGAGAGAGAGAGAACAAATAAGAGTCACAATTGAGAGGAATAAGGAGACAGAGAGAGACAGAGAGAGACAGAGACAGAGAGAGAGAGAGAAGGAATTAGGATATAATGCTAAGGTTTATGTCTAGTATACAGCACATGCAGGAGCATTGGTACAAGGACACATAATTTGGGAATCTTCTCTGTATACGCATGCATATCTGTACAGTATAAGACATCCTTAATGACTTCACAACTTAAAAGACAACCGTAACCACTCATGCTTAAATAACCTATCTACTTGCCTCTTTCAATAATGTCGCTAGCACACATATAGGTTGCTGGAAACACATGTGATATTTTCATTTAGCATAAGATAAGATATAAGAGATAAGAAATATAACTATAGCTGATTTTTGATTGAAAATGGAAAACATGTATTACACATTGAACTGCGGAACATGATGATGCTCTGATCCTACCAATAACATCTAAAATTTGACATTCTATAATCACATTTAAAGTATGGAATAGCACTTTCTGTTTTAAACACTATTGAGAAAATAGAAGACACCTTTATTCTAACACAAATGGATATCCATTCAGTGCTATGTGTGATTTATTGCACAATCATATTAATACTGGTACGTGATTCAAGAGCACAATTATTCAGGTGCATAATGCCATATTACAAAAGACAACCCCTGTGATATTTTCTTTTCACACTAAACCATACTGAAGAATCAGGGTACATACATTCATAATGCTAATGGTTTAGACTGGTTTCTTAAGAACTACAATCCACTTATCAATTACACACATCTATATTGTGTTTTTACTCACGATTATCTACACCGTTCATGCAATCTACCAATTAGAATAGTAACCATGTATTTGATTTTGAATATAGAAAAAGAAAAACAAAGTAAAAAAAATCATAAACATCACTGACAATCCCAGGACATCTCCAATATCATTCCCAACACATGGTTGAAAAAATGTATGAGAAATGCTCCTCGGAATTCTCAGTAACCTTTTATGGGGCACATCTCCTGGCGAGTAACCCCCCTGCAGGTTCATCGATGCATCATATCGAAGTTTCAAGAATGTATCAACCCCATATTAAGTCGGTATGATGCATGAAAGCAGCCTGGACGAGTCTAAAATTATGACACATTTTATAAGTTTGATGCATTAAAGCATGCATCATTTATAGGATTAGGGAACTTTTTTTACCATGAAGCTGATTTAATTTACTTACAGTAGTCGTCTTTAGGCCTATCCATGCGGTCAGGTTGTCTGGGAGGGACACTGGAGCCCAGCTCTTCCTCTGTTAAAGGCCCAAAGCCATTTTTATTTTGGTTGATGTACTCCTTCATACTCGAGTAAATCATCTCCTCGCTCTCCACCTGTAACATAGAGGAAATATTTAATACTATATGAATAAATTGGAGATTAGACCAGGAAAGGAAAAATCAAATTCTATTTTTCTTTCTGAAAATGTATTCGCTATAGCTCGACCCCCCACATTTTATCTGGCAATTGACAAATGAGACCTGTAGGAGTACAGTGCTTATGTATGTAGAATTCCATGCCTAATTCAAAAAAACGTATTTTAAAAGCTATGAATGCCCGGGTGGGGATGTATAAATACCAGGACAATTCCATTGAGCTCAAACAAGATTCAACAAAGTTCAGTGTTGCTGATGTAACGTCACCAATCATATCTTCTAATCGATTCTGCTGAGCTCTAAAAGGGCACACAGTATAGAAAGATCTGTATACAAAATCGAAAATTCTTAAGCTATAAGATAATTAAAAGAAAAGACCACTATCTTAATCTTACCATGCCCATGTAGTCCTCCAGGAATGAGGCGAGTTCATTGTGGCCATGTTGTCGGGCTATGTCATTGGGATGCTGTCCCTCTGGATTTGTTATACTAAAGGCTTGCTTTGCTCCAGGTAGGTCCACTAACATGGCTGTTACCTCCTGGAGGCCATACTTAGCCACTAGGTGTAGCAGGGTAGGTAACCGGGACTCCCTTCTCTCAGCTGTATAAAGTAAGACCTTTTTTACAGTTAAGAAAATATATAAATCATTCTTTGACAATTCCTGTGATATCTCTTTAGTAAATTAACAATCCTCTACGCAAGGTAGGAGAATAGCTAATGTGATTCTTTTCTTTGTTAAATCAGCTGTATCTTATCTATATTGCTTTGACTCTATTGTATTCCATTTTAAAAAGGTGGGGTGTGCAATGGCTCAGGTGACATCATTCAGGTATTTCATTAACTTCTTTCATTTCTACATATTGCTTCTTTTAATTGCCGAGGATTTAAGGTAGATTTAATCAAAAGAGACATTGACATAGGCCTAGACTATCACCTTTGAATATATACTTATCATTACTTATACAGGAAGTATTCAAACTACTAATAATTGCATACTTTGTGAGCTTGATAATATCACAAGCCTACCAGATTTTTTTTTTTTTTGATTTTTTTTTATTGTAAACGTCATTGCCGTTTTATAGGAAATGATTTTCCGCAATAACACAACTTACATTTAGTTGATGTTGTATAGTGGTGAAAGAGCTGTTCAAATGCCTTGATTGGAATGTCTGGTCTTTGTAGGGTCTGAGTGAGTTTCTGGTCTATCCTTGATGAGTAGCTCAGGGGGTCAGTCGTACTGAGCAGCTCACAGATCCCGTCCATAGCTGAGTTTAACATCTGAACGAGTGGCTCGGTGTCCTCTAAGTACGACTCGTATGTGAACAGGGTAGAACCAACGATCTGCCCATCTTTGATGAACCGCAATCTCGCTGACTCACACATGCCCTCTGCAATTGTCAATTATTGATTCATTATTTCAGTAGGAATTAGAAATCTATATTTTATCTAATTATGTATTTCTTTCATTCAACATCAAAATAGTTTGTCCATATATGTGCACCCAGCAACCAATACACGTTCAGATTGTACCACTGAGGTGTATTATATTTATATATTTACTTTTATAGGATCATAATTTTCCTGTGACCTCACTCTCTGTTATAGACTTAGTTTACTTCCCTTCCTGGTTTTAGTTGATCCCGTACGCCACAATGCCCAGTATGTAACTGATGATACAAATTTATACAAAGTCAACCACTAAGACTTCATTCTTGTCAAAAAAAAGTTTTACGCAAGTAAATATTGTGGGACTGTGAGACTCCCCATGCACCTTCGAACATATAGTTGAGGACAAGGTAGTATGGAGGTATGAGTCTTTCTCCTCTTTTTTTTCACCCATCATCTTTCAGACTCCACCTCCTTGTGGCACCAGGACTCCACACATACACGAGTCCTCCCAGCAGAAACTGGGTACCACACCAGGCTAACCCCCTCCCCACACACATCCAGTGGGCTGGGGATTAGTGGAGCCTGCCTAACCTTTCAAATCCAGCCTGATGAGTCCATACGAAACCACACAGGACCCCTCGCTCCCCTCGATATACACATACATTGCACATACACATACATTGCACAGAGCTTGGGTTTCCTGGGCGGTTTCCTGAGGATAGACCCACTTTATCCACCCTTAACATCTGCAACCCTGACCAGATAACCCCCACTTACCAACAACACAGCACACCAGGAACCAGCCAGAACAGGGTTGCAGCTTCTTACCTATGCCACACTACCTTGATATGGAAGAAGCACCTAGAGTGCTTTTGTGGTCGCTGGTACTTTTCTTGAAGCACACACCTTGCCCCATCTTTAACATTCTTGTACAATTATGTCGAAAGGACCTAGTCAGTAGTCCATTAAAAGACTAAGTATTCTTTACCCTTTAAGGGTGGTAATGCATCAATGCATCATGCCTATCGGTGCATCATGCCGACCATGCAGGCAAAAAAACCTGATGCATAAATGACTCACTAGTGAGTACTCTCACCGGGATTGCATCCATGCATCATGACGACCAATGGGCCTGTGCATTAATGAATTGATGGCCCTTAAAGGGTTGAAGGTGCTGATAATTTGTATAGCAGTAAATCTGTGTTAGCCTTACCTGGCATGGTGAATTGGAATGTACAATTGTTGAGTCTTGTAGTCTCTAGTTTACTGATCTCACAGGTGTATGCTCCCTCACATTCCACCTCAAACGTGTTACAAGGCAGCATGTCATCACTGAGAATGGCTGCTACATCTGTACATTGCTGTAAAAAGAAAGTTATTATTGTTAATATTCCTGTAATCAGTGATTTATTGAGGCAATGTTGTATGTACAGAGTTAGATAAAGAAAAAATAGAGTATGCTTATCCTATGGCTTGGATCATAACATTTTCAGGATCATAGAAGAGAAATGGGAGGATAGAAAGGTACGTTTCAATCAAGAAAACCAGTAACTTACATCACAACTGCCCTTGTCTGGGAATATTTGTACAGCATTTTTTATTGTCCCCCTCCTTCTCTGGTTATAGCGTGCTGGAGGTAGCCATGCTGCTGATGGTGGGGCTTTATTATGTCTGTGATTGTCTTTCTTACTCCTTTGGTAAACCTCCGCGTCAGAGTGACCCCTCCTCACTGTCACCCTTCTCACTTCTTCTGGGCTAGAGTCCCCAGACTCACCAATAAGCTTGGCGAGGTGCTCGAAGAGAGGGATGAGCTGCTCCTCGTCTGTGTTGGCCTTGAATTTGGTCCATCTGTAAGGTGAAGTATTGTAATATCAGGTGTAATTTGTATCACACTTGGATCTCCAGCTCTTTAATTTCAGTCAGATCAAGGCACAAAACGACACAATTTTTGTATTATGTGGCAGATCATTGTCTCTACTGGCAAATAATTATTCAGTTTAGAAGACAGATCATTGTAAGATTTATGAATTAGATGAGAGTAAAATACATTATGACACATAACTGACAACACAACTAAATTGTATGACAACATAACTAAATTGTATGAAAGTAGTATGTCCTGGGAGGACAAAAATAGAATTATATACCCATGTTGAAACTAGGAATTAACGTCTTACGCAACATCATGAGATAACGTTATAATCATTCCCTTTAATCGCTATGGCCTTTTGTCGCCATATCACATGGGTGCAGCCCTGGTATATAGTTTGATATATTGATGAAGGCTGAAAGGCCGACTTTATGTATCACTACACTACCTGCATATTATATATATATATATATATATATATATATATATATATATATATATATATATATATATATATATATATATATATTCCATCACTGCACTGCTGCATCATGATGACAAGTAGACATGAAAACTTGAGGCGTCATGCCGTCTTTAAAGGACATTGATTTTTCTTTGGAGAATTTCAGAAACTCACCTGTCATAACTTGGGAAATACTTTCTCAGGTTAAACGCTCCCTCCTCCACCCCACAGAAGAACAGCAGGGCCCCAGCCATGTTGTCCACTGGTATAAAGTCAAAGGTGTAGGGGGAGATGGTCTCCAGTTTGGTGACCAGGTCTGGAGAGACGATCACCAAGGCTACGTTAGCACTACTTAAGGTTCTCCTGACATTGTCTTGGACCTCTGGTACGAAGCCTTTACTATTGATGAGGCAGGCTTGGGTGTTGGGGCGGCTACGGCTCTCCACCTCTGACTTAATGTAACGTGCCCAGTCAAACACTGCATCTGGATCTGTGTGCAGGATCACCAAGTCACTGATATCTGAAATATAGAGGAAAGATGGATACTTATAAGTAATCATGTGTCTTCTTAGTAGAGCATGTCATAATGAAAAGAAGTTGATGAAATAAGTACCCCCCCACCCACCTTTAATAGAGATTTTTTATTTCCTAAGTAATGTAATAATCATAATGGTGTGAGAATGTCATGACAATGGCACCACCCCCCTCCCTTCCTGATGACATGATACTTGAATGGGCCCAGATTTATGAATTAGAATTAGAGTATAATGCATCAGGAGACATAACTGACAACACAACTAAATTGTATGACAACATAACTTAATTGTATGGAAGTCGAATGTCCTGGGAGGGCAAAAGTAGAATAATTATAGACCCACGTTAAAACTTAGAAATAGCGTCTTACGCAACATGATGTGATAAATCAGGAGGAAGGGGACTTTTGTCATACTAACTTTGATGGGTGTCATGTAAAGGGGATATGAAGGCCTTGTTAAAAGGATGCAACGTGGGTTTTCGTGACTTATAGCTCTAAGGTACTCTAAGGTCCCTGAAGCCTTGTGGCATGTGACCATCAGGATATGTTACAAGCAGGATGCAATATATTATGTTGGGTATCATGAGTGTTGAGACTAATCTGGCAAGGTGGTACAAAAACAATGTATGTGGACTCCCTCTAGATCTAGTCCTGGAAGAAAAATAGTATCCCTAAACATTATGTTTGCACATGATGCTTTTCACAGCAGTCAACTGGTGAGTCATACCTTGACACTAAGATCCTACAATATACTGCATTGGCTTTGTCTACATCCTTTAAGCTAGCTAAGAGCCTGGTTGTTTAGCAGGGCACTACATGACTGATATGTATCTTACACCTGATACCAGAGCTGATCTATCAGTTTCCATGTCCATAGTAAGAGGTGCTCATACTTTGCTGAACCAAGAGTCTTGGAGCAAGCCTCCCACTAAGTCTTTAGGGCCACAATAAGGATGGTTGTATGGGGCCTCTGTCAGAGGCCTCTGTTTGAGCTTATAGGGAAAAGACAGTGCATACTGCTTCCCCTAAGCCAATCACAGTCACAAAGTCTCCTGAGTCAATTACAGAACCTTTTGAGCCAATCACAGAACCTCCTGAGCCACTCACAGAATCCAGAGCTGTTCACAAAACCCCTGAGCCCTTGGACACAGCTTCTTTATTTTGTAAACAGGTGTGCCTGGATGGCAGGGGAACTTGTCCCTTAAATCTGCTTTTTGGTTGAATAGGGGCCTACCTCTCTGATGAGTCTAGGTGTCATTTAAATTACCAGTACTAAGATTTCAGTACCCAGTTTTAACAGAAATGTCCCTTTAAGGGGTATCACCAACACACCCTCCCACACACACACAGTGCCACCCACACTGTATACACCCTCCCCCCGAAAACTAGGAGTTTCAGAAGCTTTTCAGAGATTTTCAATAGTGCATCCATATCAAAATAAAATCTAGTGCCCCCCTTCCATTCCCTACCATGGCTCACACAGAGTTGCCCTTGAGCTGCTCACCCAGTGGGTGCTGATGTGTCTGGGGGCTGCTTACTCAGGGTACAACAGACAAGTGTACACAGAAAAACACAGTTAGAAGGTGCACGAAGAGAAACCCTCTAACCCTCTAACATGTGGGGCCGAGCAGAGGGGTTAAAAAGCCACACTTTACAGATTATTTTCTTCTGTTTTCTTTCTTCCTTTTTTGTGTCCAGTTTCTGTGTTTTGAGACTCATTCTATAGTGTGAGCCGTTGTATATGGATCATTATACAGACTGCTTATTCTTGGTGAATCAAACAGGAAGGTCTAGATCCAGACACCCCCCTCCTCCTATACACACCTCTGCCAGGGTAGTTTCGGGATATGGTGAAATGTATTGGCCAGGGTGTAAAAAATTAAGTGGGGAGGGTGGTTGGGTCTGGTGGGAGTCTGACCCGCAAGAATATAAGCAGAAATATAAGGTAGGTGTAGCGTTTGACTCAATGATAACATTTTGTTATATGGGCCAACAAGGCCAAACATGAAGTCATTTGCTTGTGTCCTGGTGTCAGTTTCTTTGTTCCCTTTATGACATAAAATATACTATTTAAACCATACTCACAAATAGAGTACTTGAAAACAAACTCGATCACGATCACGATCTACACCACGGAGCTAAATATGATATGCCCATGAATTTGCTGAGCACATCATTCTCAGTTGAGAAGCACAAGTTTCGATTTCTCATCACTTGCTTGACCTCCAATATGAAAGGTTAAACTATTTGGGGTTGACTCATGCAAATGCATGATTAGAAGGATATGGGAAGAGTGTGGATTGACAGTTACAATTTCATAGTGAATTCAATCATGTCAAGTTCCCACACCCCTGGATTGTAAGGTGCCTTATTGAAACATTATTTGACATAAATTAGTATATACACTGCTGATATCAATGTTAGTACCAAGTATTATTTAGGCCTAGTTATCATTTATCCAGCCTTCTCTCAGATACCATGAACATCTAAATGTATATTGATGTGGACCTGGCCCCAGCATCACCCGGATGTTTTTCTGCATATGGAATCATACCCTATACTGTCTCTAGTGTAACCTCTAGTTCCGTTTATACATGTTCAAAACAGGATGTCCATTGTCAGTTGCATCCCTGTACTATTCTTATTACTATATGGGACATCTGCATGGGTCTAACTATGTTCATACTGTACCATGTTTATATGTTATAGGTATATAGGTTTATTATTATAGAAAGGGTGACAGAACCACCGGATGAGAACAGCAAAATGTATGATGATAAAGAAAGAAGAAATGACAAAAGAAAGAAGAAAAGAAATGACAGAAGGTAAGATAAAAAAAAGAATTTTATGTAGAATCGCTATATGGAGAGGAAAGTAAAGAAAGCAATGAAATGAGAATTTGAGCTATCATCTCATTATAACTGACAGTCTCATATCATGATATGACATGTCCATATGGCGCACTCACTACAAGTATACACCCATAGTATAGGTTTTCTTTTTTTTTATACAAATGCTTATATTTATCTCCTCTGCTCTTAGGGAGTGATCATTTTTTAACAACAGGGGGGGGCCTGGTGGGTTTACGCACGGACGCACGAAAAAAATTCAAAATTTTTTCGGCCCCCCTTCGGAAGGCGAAAATTACGTGCGAACGCACCCTTTTAACCTATAGTAACACACAGGCTTTTTCGCTGAAATCAGGTGAAATTATTTTGACCCCCCCCCTAGTCAAGGGGGAAAAAGATTCTGAACCCCCCCTCAAACCCACCAGCCTCCCCCCCCCATGTTGTTAAAAAAATTTTTAACAACAGGGGGGGCTGGTGGGTTTGCGCGCGGACGCGCGAAAAAAATTTCGACCCCACCCTCTTGAGGGGGTAAAATTTTTTTGACCCCCCCATAAGGGACAAAAATCGCGCGCAGACTTCCCCTATTAGCCTATAGTAACGCGCGGGTTTTCCACTGAAAACAGGTGAAATTATTTTGACCCCCCCATCAGAGGTATTGAAAAAGTTCTGACCCCCCCTGGTCAAGGAGTTGAAAAAATTCTGACCCCCCCTCAAACCCACCGGCCCCCCCCTGTTGTTAAAAAATGATCACTCCCTTACACCTTTGATACAATTTGGTCTGTTCATATTGCATTATAAAGTACCAGAGCTGAAAAATCAGGCTTTTATTCCTTATGGCCCTTTTGAGACAGCAGGTAACAATATTAAAGTGAATTCAACTACCGTGCTTGTTTACACACACGTTTTGAACTTAAGATAGAGGCCTAGCAGAACAAATTGCATCCTCCTCCCCTGTAAGTTTCACAACTATTGTAAATTGGACCTTGCTTAAAGAAGCGGAAGTAGAATAGGCCAACGCGTTCAAGAAAAGGAGGTCATTGGAACGCAGCCAAAGGTAGATACAGTATACATATAGGTTATTATGTACGAGGACCTGTACATCTGGATAATTTGATACCAGGATATAGAAAATCTGCCTAATAAAGAGCATTGTTTGCTGAGAACTAGAAACATCTAAGAGCCATTTAAAGACGTCAGCTGACCCGATAAAAAAAGACTGATATTCACATTTATAAGTCACATTTTGTTGGGTAACAGAGACAAAACATTCCCATTCCCACGCATGCGTCAGGATCCTTACAGAAGGGGAACAGATAATATAGCCCGTGTTTCGGATTTCTAGAACTATCAATAAATCAGGCACAACAAAAACAAAGGGAAATGAATATATATTAATTGGTATACAAGACGTTAGCTGGATGCCCTGTCAACCACTGGCACTGCCTTGTACAGCCTTAGGAATTATTGGGAAAAAAAGGAGGATGCGGGGTGTGGGATAGAACATGACAATTGTATTGCAATTACTACCCAAAGTTGAGGGTAGTTTCCTTTGATTATTTCCTTTTTCAGTCTTTTAAAATTGATAATTCTTGGTGTGTGGGTGCACATGCCACTGGTTGCACTTTTCTATACAGCAGATGACCAGGGCATTTATAACATGTGGGTCTAGAGATCAGAGTGTGAAGGTGTGTGTATAAGTCATAGGAATTGTGGTATGTAGGTACCTGATGGTGAATTGCAGGGCATGTAGGTACCTGATGGTGAAATGCAGGGCATGTAGGTACCTGATGGTGAAAAGCAGGGCATGTAGGTACCTGATGGTGAAAAGCAGGGCATGAAGGTATATATGTTAAGGAAAAACAGGGCATGGTGGTGAAAAGAAGGCCATTTAGATACATGGAGGGACAGAGCAGAACAACACCTACATGAATATAAAGAAGAGTAGGGCATAGCGTGATATAGGTGATGGGGAGTCCCATATGAGGCTCCTAGCATTCTCCCTGCCTGAATCATGTGGTAGTTACCAGTCTTCATACACTGCAAAAATGGTGTTTAGATCCTAAACACAATTCTAAACATATTCTTGCAACGTTTTTGTAATCACATTAATGTCCTAAACATGTTTAGCCAAACAATATGCTTAGCTCAAGTGTTTAGAAATCTAGGTGTTTAGGTTTAAACTTTGTGTTTAGATATCTATGAATTTTTGTGTTTAGATGTTTATGAATTTTTGTGTTTAGATGTCTAAATGCTTTGACAGAGAGTTAGGGTGTGCAGAAATGTATACATTTAAAAAAAATGTCTTTTGTTTGTTTCCTCATTTACTTGGGGGGGGGGGGGTATTCACATATCAAAGTCTCCAAAGATGTCAGCCACACCTATTTAAGTGTGCATGTATGTACACACTGCATCAGAATGAGAGACTTGAGAAAGTACAACAGCTTGGCAGGAAGGAAATTGCTTTGTCTATTCCAGAATAACATGAAATAGGTGTTAGTCATTGAGCTTATTGATTATTTCATGCTAATGATGGTGGTGTAAGGTCAATCTAGTCAACTTTCCATTGCCCTTTCTCTTCTCATGACATTCAATGAATAGAAACTATAACAAACATGGGGTTTGGGAACATTTGTCACAGAAAATTGATTATAATTGTGTAAAGATGGTCCATTCAAAGGTAGTGCTGCTACCTGGTGTGGATTCAACATCCATGTATCTAAACATAATGATGTTTAAATCTAAACCCCTACTATTCAACTGTTTAAACTCTAAACATCTAAACATGTTTAGCAAAAATGTTTATGTAGTTAGAATAAAAGTGTTCATTTCCTAAATGTGTAGTCGATGAGACATCTAACTGACCTATGTGTTTAGGTTTTAAACGTGTTTAGACCTAAACACGTTTAAAATCTAAACACCATTTTTGCAGTGTAGACTAGGGGAGGTGGGAAATATAGGTCATGGTTTTGGATCCTCCTCTGTTTGGGCCTAAGACCTAAACCATGACATCATAAGGTAAAGAGGTTAGGCATTGTACATTTAGGCTATAACCAAACGTAGATCCAAGACAGACTACATGGCAGGTATAGTGGGAAATAACCGTTGTGCTGACACATTATAACACATGTCTCTCTTTACATGCAGTGCAGATATCTCTGGTCTATTATAAAGGATGTATAACTGCTACAACAGTAGTTTCTTGTAAGTGTTATTAAAAGGCCATAATATTTTGATCTATTATGTACAGTATATACATCTAATTAGCCTTTTAGAGTTTCTATTCTAACTTTCCGAGTAGCTAATTGGATATATTAAATAATACGTGATGAAATCACTAATTCTGATAAGACAGTTGATGAAAGATGGTGTGATAATGATGTTAATGCTCTGCCTGCACTTCCTTTTGAGAATGGCATGAAGACATACAACATCTTTCTGGGACCAAATACAAGTAGGCAGCTGTGTCTTAATCTACATGAATTAAATTGTTAAAACACAATAGAAGTAAATGGCAGATTGAATGGCATGTTTCCATATGCAAAAGGCTCTTAAAATCGCTTAACTTGCTAACACAGGAAATACTAATGAGTACTTGTCACTCTAAGACCTTTCTCTAACCTCTTTTCTACCAACAGTCGGCTGGAATACCAATGTATCAGATTCTGTTTATGTCTGAAGCTGGAAGGCCATCGAAATACGTATTTGTTTTACATTTATAGTATTTATATGAACCCCATTCCCTGTCTATTGAAATGACAATTGCCTTTCCACTCTTTCCTTTCGGAGGTATTTAAAATCGAGATAATTATTGGTCTCTATTTTATAAGATATGCATAATGTTTTATCATTCTAAATAACATCCTTTATATTCCAACATTGCCATGTGCACCACATCGTGCCAGCTACCGCCATTTAAAACAGAGGAAATGACATGGACCGCTATTTTCAGTAACAAGTTGGAACTATTCCATACAGGAGGGCCATATCTTTAGCAACGACCAAGTGGAGAATGTCAAGGCCAATGCCAATGTCAATGCAAATGGCTTTTAGAAATGATATGCAGTGTTGGCACGTTTTCTTATTTTGCATTTCATTCCCTAGAGAAATTTTATTTTGAGTTCTCATAACCGATGGCGCTTATTGTCATATAATCATAATTATAACCTGTCGTACCTGATTATTATTAATGTACCAAACACCATAGTCACTTTTGTGCATCTGTATGTGATATGTGCTTTTTTTGTTATATACATATCAACATCACAATAATCCCTGTTCTCTTTATGTAGATTGAGTGTCTTATGTCACAAACTGTAGCTTATATCACACGAAGGGAGGTTGAATCCTTATCTATGTAATTCAGACATATTATCTGTCAATTTTGTCTCATATTTTGTTCATATAGTGCTTCCTACTGAAACGTCATGTTTCCCACTCCCTCCCCACTGAGCCACTATGTTGACCCACTCACCCACCACCATTAAAGGGGGTCTGAGTTGGCTGAAAGGCAAGTTCCACAATTTAACACTAGGAGGCTACACAAAACCAGTGACCTCTACAGGGCCTATTATGACTTAGGGGGAGTGTAAGATATCAAATGAAAGGTCTTGGTGTGAGGCCCTTCTGGATCCAGTAAGAACTAAAACCTCTTACAAGACGCGCCTTGTACGCGGGAGATTACGGTAGTACATACATCATTGCCAGCAAATCTGAGAGTTTAGAGAAGAATCTTAAGAAGGGAAATGGAAATTTATCAGTGACATTCAGGCAGATTCAGCAAAGAAGGGGCAGGAGATTGGCAGTTGGGACCATTCATTCCAGCCCCCCCCCCACCCAGAAAATCTGAAAATTCTCTCGAATGCTTTCTGTACACAACTTGGGTGCAAACTTTTGGATAAGTCTAGCAGAAAGAACAACACTGGATTTAGGATAAGGGAAAAGGAGATTTTTCCATAATTTGGGGGTTAAGGGCCAACCTCCCCAGCCCCCCCCCCACAGAAAATCTGAAAATTCTCTCAGATACTTTCTGACATTCTGTAGACAACCTGCGTGGAATCCTTTGGATAAGTCTAGCAGAAAGAACAACACCGGATTTAGGATGAGGGAACAGATTTTTCCATGTTTTTGGGGTTAAGGGCCAAACTACCTAGCCCCCCCCCCCCACACACACAGAATATCTGAAAATTCTCTCACATATTTTCTGTAGACAACCTGGGTGGAAACCTTGAGATATGTCTAGCAGAAATAACAACACCAGGTTTAGAATTAGGGAACAGGAGATGATGAGGTTAAGGGCCAAATGAAAGTCATTGAAAACATCCGCAGCCCTTTAAAAAGACCTCAGTCAGTAATAAACAAACCCGCCCCCACACCACCCTTCTACCCATATCCTATTATATCCCGGATCCCCCATCCCCAGTAACCATAACAACCAATCCTGGATCCCCATCCCTCGGTAACCATAACAACCACTCACGGGACTGTCTTCGCATCAGACGTCGACGGAAGGTGCGTCTCCGTGATCCATGGCGGGAAGGACGTGAAGTTTCGACGGGAGGAGACGCAGGCCCCATCTTCATATAGTCATCCTGCGCCAAACACCCGTTGGTAACCATGGCGACGGGCATAAAGACGATTTAAAAGAACCTTTTCCCGAAATCAGCTTACGATGGTGGGCGGGTTGGTGAATGTGGAAACGATTCTGAGTGTTTGTGTAGGTGTCGTCTGCGCCCAAGGTTAAAGCAGACAACAATTTAAAAATGCTCTACTTCTGCTTTTTTATATTTCCTGTGCGTTTTCACTGGGAATGAATGTCGTCTGCTGTCTGGTACTACTTGGGACGATGGTATAAAGGTTAATTCTCCACAGGCAAGTTAGCCTGTTTGTATCCTTCAAATGCGATCACAACGTCAGAAATCCATTAACAAGTTAATTGGAAAGTTGATAACCTAGCTCGATTGTGGCATTTAGCTTAATGATAATCCATTGAGAGGGAAATACAATGTATGGTTCTTAGGTTATAGCTCAATTATCCCGGCCTTGACTCTGCTAGGTCCTTGTGTATACTAAAGCCAGTCTCAGAGTACACCGCTTGTATATATAGGATATCACTGAGCTACACTCTCCCTCCACAAAATCCCAGTAAAGTTTCCATTGGCTGTGTACCCTTAAAACCTTGGCCTGTATCCAAAATGTTTGTTATGAGTCAGCAGTGGGTGCCACTGCTACTACTGTCCATTTGACTGCCTCCCCTTCATGTGAGTGCACATGGATTGACATCTGTTCTAGAGATCTGAGCACTCTCAAATGGCGCAACCAACCTCGGGAAAATCCCCACAGCCACCAGCTAACCAGTTAGAATGCAGGCAGACTTTGTGTGGTACCACGTGATCTAATAGGACTAGGAGATCCGCTATAGTCGCTATGGCCCAGCGACCATGAGTGCTAGACTTGTTCAAGTTCTTACATGCATAATTATAACCAATGGAAAATCGATGGGATATTTCCATTTGAACTTTGCTAAAAGAGTTAAAAGCAATTATATTATGGGTAAATTATTGTCTATAAAGGGTCACTAGATTTAGTTCATAAGGGATGTGATTATAGGCCTGTCTGTGTCTGGGCCAATGAGACTATAGATACGGTTCATGTACATAGGGGTCTGCACCTATGCGCCGTTAATATCGTCGGCTCTGGTTTTAAGAAATTATTTCTCTTATTTTTTTTTCCATCAAGTATCGTGTTTGACAAGTGGGTCTGTCCGGGGTGCAGCCTGACACAAAGAGGTCTACCAGAAAGCAAGAGGAGAAAGCCTCTGCACAAAATATAAATCTACAAATAAAACAAAAAGTATACAATTCATGAGGACTCATTTTTATGCTGCGGGGTTATGCTACACAAAATACCTCGGCAAAATACACAAATTGCATATAAGTCTACTTTGGTATAGAGGGAAAGGTGCCAAAATATGATCCATGACAGGAGGTCAAAATAGACTTTCAGGCAACAATGTTGCCCTGGCCATTCTACTACAAATGTACATTGTTTGAATAGTGTTCATAATGCTGATAAAAAGATCATTCCATAGACCTTCATCGTGATCATTACTACACACATCACAGTATCATCCCTTACAAGTAGAGTAGAGAGCTCTAATAGTTCGCACTGACTATGCAAATCTAATAAATATAGTGTGACTAGCCTTTAAGATACAGAAATATATGTTTAATTCCAAATTCCCATTCCACAGCACGTCTACGTCTTGTAGATGGAGTCTGTACAACCACCCATTCATGACACCTTGGGCATTCTTTAACGCAGTATATTCAACTTCCTGGATCAAACAGGTGACTTCACCCGTCCATCTAGCCTGGTTTTTTTTTTCTCTTCTCCCAGCGGTTCTCTATACGATCAGCAAAATAGCTTTGGTCTTGTAGGGAAAAATCGCAAATGACGCCAATGCGACTCGGTGTGGGAGGGGGTCTTTGGAGTCTGATTTTAGAATCTGAATTTGTAAATACTCGTTAGTGGGGTAATAAAGTTCGTTGGGTATTGTAGTGGCAGTGCGGGTGCATGTGGGGGGGGAGGGGGATTATTAGCTTTGAAAAAGGGCCCAAAATGGTGACAATGCGAGTCTTCAAAAACTCCCCAAAATTGTAAGTAATTTGCCAAGGTTCCCAAGGAGGGGGTTGAGAGTTGGTTCAGGTGGCAAAAGGGTAGGATATGGGAGGTGTACACGGCTTTGATCGTGTGCGGTACATTTTAATGATAATAATTGACGAAGACTTCTACCATTGTGGTGGGCCTGTACAAGGTGCTTACCCACAACAAGAATCACATGCTTGTAATTGTATTTTGTAGCCCCACATTGAAAAGTACTAGCATTTGCTCAGCTTTGGAAGAGGTTGTGTTGTAAAATCTTGTAAATCTTGTCATAATTTAAGGAGGCTTCCCATGATCATCCACAACTTCCTCTGTTATTCCGGGGGGGGGGGCGATGTCCTGTATTTTCGTTATCGAATAGTTGAATTCCACCACTATCATGTATATCATAAAGATAGTAGCACTCCCTGCACCCTAGGAGAGCACATTACCACCCAAGGCCTCCTTTACATGTGTAGTTATTGGTACCTTGCCAAGACGTACCTCTAGCCTATTACATGCTACACATGATCCAATTAACAACATGAAACAGCCCCCAGGCTTGTAGGTACTTACAGGATACTCATGTAATAACATTGCAACGTGTTCCCTATTGGCCTGATCACTAGGGACACGTGTGCAACATGCGCTTATTATTTTCCCTCGAAATATCTCAAAGTAACTGATAAAAGGAGATTGTGTTACTTAACATGTGTTAACACACGTCCAGGGTTGCCAGAAGACTCGGGAGGTGGTGATACTAGCTGTGCATCATGTATATCGTTCGTACATCCTTTTGGTTTTCATATTGATATTGAGAAATATAGATCAAATACATGCAAATTTCCAGAGAGATTACAGTCAATTTGTATGTCATAAGCTGTGGTATAGAGGTCATGTTTTTTAAAGCATTCTTGGGATAGATGTATTGGATAGTTTGCTATGGATATCCAAAGCTTTAATGGCTGTACCTGGACATTTTAGGATGCACTTTGCATCAATCGTGCATCATACCGATCCTAAATTATGCGGTTGGTACAGTCCCAGAGGGCTGGCATGATGCAACAAGTAAGTGAACGCAAGGCTTGCAATAACGTCTACTCGCCAGGGCTATTAAAAAGCATATATATTGCAAACAAATATGTGTATTGCAATGCACTATGTGACCCATAAACCGGTAATTCTTTATATTGGCATTCATCCACGAAAGTCTTGGGAGTTTCTTCAATGGATGCTGTCATAGATCATGAAGGAGCCATCTTTGTGTACCAATTAGCCCATTTTAATATTTGGTTTATTTACTTCCCGACCCAGGTGTTCCATTCATATCGTGCCACTAGAAGTACCAAAATAACTCCACACACATCTTTGTAAGGAGACTCCTGTGGCGTGCCAAATGACCACTCTTGTTATTCGAAGTTTCAATAAATTGATATCACTGACTACATGTATCATTGTAGCATTATCGAACTTCAAGTTTCAATAATTATTTTGTGGTTTAAGAATTCCCATATTGGGAATTCGTTTTCCATGTCGATCTTTGATTTTACTATCAAGCTTGCCTTTGGGGTTACATTTGACGAAATGTATATAACTTCATTATATCGACTAACAGATAAAGATTTGCTCTTTGATATGAAATAGAAAAAACCAGCTATCAGGGAAACATATCGCTTGCCATAGCATTCCCAAGCTGAGTGGATCTCCCTAATTCTCAGGGACGAGGGACGTGATCTTATTATTCAAGTTATCGTGAGGCCTTCTGTCAAGACGCCAAAAATGCAGATAATACTGCTTCATTGTGACCCGTGTTCACTCAGTCCTCCTACACCTATTGTCCCCTTTTGTATACCACCAAAACGCCCTCTTCATTTGTGAAGAAGTCTTGCAGGTCTAAGTATTTAGCTTTTGAGTTTGAAGCTGACTTAAAAATAGATACATTTAGTAGCCATTGCAGATCGTTACATTTACCTCGGTCCAGAAAACCTTTATAATATGAATCTCCCCAGTAAACAGTGCCTTTTCTTCATTGAAATTTTTAAAACAGTAGCAGTAAAATAGTCCAGAATCAGAGCTCTACTTCCAGACTAAAAAGCTTTTGTCCCTTGTCCGCAAAGGCACCACGTTGAATTGCAAATGCTTGTTCTCTGTATATTATTTGTGTGGCGAAGAGAGGATGTTGCTCCTTTCTTATAGGGCTGAGGAAATATCTGAACAAGAACACGCACCACAAGGTGGCTGAGCCCTGCCTTGGAGTGGGATGTCTGTTTCCTGTGTACAAGATAGCTGTGCCAGACGATAAGCAGAAATCAGGGAAAGAGTACACTGTAAAAGATAACTATTGAATCTACCAGGGGTCCTCGCAGAACTGAATAGTAAACCGCCGTAATTGTATTGCAGTGAACCAGTGTAGCTTTTACAAGAAGCACCAGGTGGCAGTATGGTGGTAATAGGAATCTCTATGAAAATAACGATGGGTCTCTGGCAACTTTGAGACAATGATTTTGCTGTTATTTCGAAAACTTTTTTTACAGTGTAGATAAAACACTGAGGCCTAAGGATCTGTTTCCATGGTTACAGTATCATGGATTCTAACACCTGCCGAGTGTCTTTAGATGCACTTATTGTAAAAAAGGCTAGGTGTGAAAATGGTGCCGGGTGTTTATGTGCTAGCTGAAAGACAAAGATAACCGAGGAGTATAGGAACTTGCCATCAAGTTGGAATAAGGAAAAGTAAATCACTCTTTTACAGTGGGATAGAATAATATATACAAGCCCCCGCCTACTTTATTCAATCTACGTCAATTAAAATCATTAAAACAACGATTACTTCCTGAAATTCCCATAATCATTTATCCATTATCTAGCATATAAGCTACTAATGCCATCCACGATCTAGCCACCTTAAAGCATGTATCTAGCCACACTATTCGTGGCTAAATTTTAGCACCAGATGCAAGCCATCTTGAAAAGATCCTATGATTATGAAGAGGATCTTTGGGAGATCGAAATTCCCAGAAGAATCCATTGACACATACACTTACTCATCACTAGACACCTAACATAAACAGATCATTCATGTACCACAACGCAAAAGTCATGTACTGTGTACATGTGGTTGGCTTCAAAGGGCACCTGCTAGAAAAGTTGGCCAGACCGTTGCTTGGATGAAGAGGATATAGTTGTGGTTGGTGCTGTGGGTGTGATGCAGGGGCCTGTTGGACACATTGGAAGGGGAGATCATTTATACTTAATGGATGATAGATTTTGCTATCAATGGACTGACGTTTTTCCTTTTATTTGCGCTGATGCAAAATCATAAAATCAAATCAATGAATTAAAATCATGAACATTCTTCGGGCTCTTAGAGTGATCATTTACCGATCATACTGGATATATACCCTCCGCAACTAACCAAATCAACCCATGATATGTAGTATCGGTAAATGGTCGCTTCCAAAAGGGCTATAGGACTGTGCTGAAGCCAAGATGGTGTGAAAACACCGGTTCGCTGACATTTTGGGGCGCGGACATCCCTACGCTGGGCATCTGCGGTCTGTATAACCATATGTAGTGGAAGAGAAATGGGAGCGGAATTCAGGGGTAGGTTTCCAGCCTAGGACATCCCCAGACATAATCACCACCAGGAGGATCCCTGCCAATGATGCCGTCCGCGTCCGAGCGGTGGTGCTAGAAACCCGGTCAAGCACATTGGCGGATCCAGGGGGGGGGGGTAAGAGTCTTTGCCCTCGCCCTCCTAGAAAATGAAGAGGGAGGGAAGAGTTCTAAAGGGAAAATACAGTCATGGGACTGAATATTTAGTACGGCAAAATGCATAAGAATGCAGATTTGTTTAGTCTGAAACATCTAAATCTTGATCTTGCCCCCCTATCTCTTGCACAATTTTGGATCCTTCACTGAAGGACCAGTACATGTCATTACTTCTAAAAACATAGTCTATACCCTAGCTAACTTATCCCCTCCAAATGCTTTTTTTGCTGCAAGAATACTCAACAAATTCCAATATGAAAAATAAAAAAAAAACTGTTTGCTTATGGCCTATTTATATATAGCCAAGGTAAAATAATGGTATGAATTAGAGAAATGATATACAAATAGTTTCGCCATTACTCTCCTTCAGATGCACCCTCTAATGAGCATATCCACTAATTCGCCAGAAGCAAGTAATTTTTGGAAAGTTCACCCCTTTCACCTTGTGTTAGGTGCAATGGCCTTGATTTCTGTATTTTACGTGCCCTTTGCACAGTGTATACTCGTCATACATCATACACAGACACTAGTTTGTCACACAATGCATAACAACACATTCATATGAATAAAGCAGTTGATATCTCCAAGCAGAATTACCTTACACAATAAATGAATATGGCTGCTCTAAGCACACCCCCTGGAGTTGTACGCTTGGAGATTGAGCTAGGGGACCGTGGCAGGAGGAGAGTCTGGGAGTACAGGGCTGTCTAGACTCCAAGTAATGTAGGCCTGTAGTACTTTAAGTCTAGCATGTTGCTGTAATATCCCAGCTGTAGTACTTTTAGTCTAGCATGTTGCTGTAATATCCCAGCTGTAGTACTTTTAGTCTAGCATGTTGCTGTAATATCCCAGCTGTAGTACTTTTAGTCTAGCATGTTGCTGTAATATCCCAGCTGTAGTACTTTAAGTCTAGCATGTTGCTGTAATATCCCAGCTGTAGTACTTTTAGTCTAGCATGTTGCTGTAATATCCCAGCTGTAGTACTTTTAGTCTAGCATGTTGCTGTAATATCCCAGCTGTAGTACTTTAAGTCTAGCATGTTGCTGTAATATCCCAGCTGTAGTACTTTAAGTCTAGCATGTTGCTGTAATATCCCAGCTGTAGTACTTTAAGTCTAGCATGTTGCTGTAATATCCCAGGCTTACTTGTTGCTGAACATAAGGGGCTGGTGCACTTCTGCATGTATCTACATGACGCTCAAATCCAGTGTTGGTAAGTAGGCGAACAAACAGTTCTTGGGAGCAGATATACTGCATTGGAGTAAACTCAGCAGCACTGTATTAATAGTGTAGGATGACCACAGGGACATGAGTTTTGAAGCATCCTGTGGCCTTTAGAGGGTTAGGGGTACCTTTTTAGTTGTTGCTACTTTTCTGGATGGGAGGAGGTTGGGGAGGGGGTGGTTAGTACCATCAATGTCAGATACCTCATGTACATAGCCCATCCTTCACACTGTAAATACCCCTCGTATTATTTCCAGAAAAATCCCAGCGAACAGCCCCGGTTGTTCGTAATATTGTTATTGAAAACCATGGCAATAAACATGTTATGAGTGATAACAAAAAAAAATCAACCTGTAGCATCAGTTCCCAGATACAAGTTTCCAGGAGGACGACGATGACCTGGAGGACTGCCAGTCCTACACTGTGCCAGCTCCACCTATCGGAGAAGGGTCTGAACTCTGATATTTTCTCTTTTTTTTTTCATGAGATGACACCCCTCGTTGTGGGCTTAATGTTTAGGAACATATCATTATAACGAGGTACTTCAGAAACAATA
Organism: Acholoe squamosa; assembly: GCA_949317995.1. Taxonomy (NCBI): domain Eukaryota; kingdom Metazoa; phylum Annelida; class Polychaeta; order Phyllodocida; family Polynoidae; genus Acholoe; species Acholoe squamosa. The sequence continues at coordinate 22,184,814 of OX439040.1, forward strand.
TTGTGATACATGTAGTTATTAGTTTTATTTTCAACTTAAATGTTATAAACGGTTTGTTTGTAAGCTGAATATAAAAATGAGGAATTTCACAATTATCATGATATTTCTCATTGAACTGATGCAACTCCCACCTCTACTGTGGTCCTTCTATGTCAGATAGCATAGTGTGTCAAGACTCCTTTCAGGAAGGTGTCAACCTCATCAAGATGTAATAATTATAACTTTTGCACGGTACCCTGACAGCAGGATTATGCGATCTATCGTCATATCTTCACTACTACCAATGCTAGTGTACACTACACTGCAAAAATGGTGTTTAGGTCCTAAACACAATTCTAAACATATTCTTGCAACGTTTTTGTAATCACATTAATTTCCTAAACATGTTTAGCCAAACAATGTGCTTAGCTCAAGTGTTTAGAAATCTAGGTGTTTAGGTTCAAAATTTGTGTTTAGATATGGATGAAATTTTGCATTTAGATGTTTATGAATTTTTGTGTTTAGATGTCTAAGTGATTTGGTTGGAAGTAAGGGTTTGCAGACATTGTATCCATAAAAAAAATAAAGGAATATCTTTTGTTTGTTTTCTCATTTACTGGAGGACATCAGCATGTATTTACACAAAAGTCTCCAAAGATGTCAGCCACAGCTATATACATTATGTACACACTGCATTAGAATAGGAGACTTGAGGAAGTACAACAGGTTGGCTGCTCGAATTTTATCTCACCTCGTGCCTTCCTTACAGCCGACACTCAAGGGTGAGAGGTCCCGCGGGTTGTATCCACACGGAAGTGAGATTACCCTTGTGGCGTTTTGCCCGGACCCTAGTCTAATGGGGAGGGGGGATGATGGTGACCGAATCTATGGGAAGATAGAAAGCATGCCCCTACACATTTACCGAGGCAATGGTTCTTTAACATCCGTCACTACATAGGCATAGTGAGAGATGGACAGGCCTGTTTTAAGTCATTTGTCTGCCATGACCGCCGAGAGACTTTCCAGCACAGCCTAGCCAGGGCAGGGAGGAGCTCAAACGACACCTTACAGCAATGTTTGGAACCACCACTGTGCTCCGGCCGGGCCGGGAACCGAACCCACGACCTTACGGCCCGTGAGCGGACGCGCTACCGACTGCGCCACGCCTCCCGGCAACAGGTTGGCAAGAAGGACATTGCTTTATACTTTACAAAATAACATGACATAGGTGTAAGTCATGGAGCTCATTGATTATTCTATGGTAATGATGGTGGTGTAAGTTGAATTTAGTCAATTTTCTATTGTTGTGTCTATTTTCATAACATTTAATGAAATGACACTATGATAAACAAGACGTTTGGGGATATTTGTCACATCAATTGATTATAACTGTGTGCAGATAGTCCATTCAGAGGTAGTGCTGCTATCTGGTGTGGATTTGACATCCAAGTATCTAAACATATTGATGTTTGAAACTAAACATCTAATATTCAACTGTTTAAACTCTAAACGTCTGAACATGTTTAGCAAAAATGTTTATGTATTTAGAATAAAAGTGTTATTTTCCTAAATATGTAGTCGATGATACACCTAACTGATGTAAGTGTTTAGGTTTTAAACATGTTTAGACCTAAACATGTTTAAAATCTAAACACCATTTTTGCAGTGTAGTGCACAATTTAGTCCTTAACGTATTACCTCTTTGACTGAAGACACCTGGTCGGATAGGTTCACTGAGGAGAAGACAGACCTAAGGAGATGTACACTTCAGTTGTCAACAAGAAACTATTTTGGTGAACACTCACCCGTCTGTCTTCTTTTTTTTCTAGATTTGCTCTTGCTTATTTCAAACTGTCTATGGACCACATCCTGTTAGGTTAAAGGTTTTATGCCATAGCAGATAAACAAGTAGAATATTGCTCAGAGTATGAATATTAATGATATGTCATAGATATCCCATGGACAGTATAAATGAAATACACTTCATTAATATACACAAAACTGTTCACTGACTTCAGATATCCAAATTCCTGTGCCATTACATTACCAATGGTTATGCTTTTCGGAGTGTCAAGTTATACGAATGAAATAAAGGGGGTAGAAGGTTACAGCTGTAAGGAATGAAAAAGAGGAAAATAAGAGAACATCAAGCGAGCAAAGGCCATATTGAAAGAGAAATCAATCCATTGAGAAATAAATGCGAAAGGGACCTGTTATGACAGGTACCCCTCAACCCATGCCTGTCATGTTATAAAACTTACAAACCCTAACCACCCACTGTAAATTATGGTAGAATACCTGTCTGATGACATTTGCAGTGCTAATTATGTGGAATACTCTTCAAGAATCGCATAGCCATAATCATCCAATTAGATATACAATGTGGTTTAGGCTAATTGTCACTTGTAATGCGGATATTGATGGATACTTAAATGAAATAAATGTCCTCCCTTCCCGTGGTCATATCTAAAATTTAATATTCATAGTCTACTCCTTTGCAATCTATCTAACAGCGAGCCATAAAAACGTGATTGAGTAGGGTGCTCAGTTCGTAGTTGCAATCTCCTAACACATAAAATTATTCTAATCTTCTTACCCAAGCTGTGTATTGCAGTGTATATCTTTAAGAATAATCAAAAAAGGCCCGTGGTATCTTAATGGGTTTTTTTCTGACTCTGTTTCAAATGCATTGGCAATGATGTTTATTTGGAGCATGCGCAGTAGCATTGTACAATGGGTTATGGGGCGTGTGGATGACATTGGTATATCACCATAGCAACCTTGTGGCAATAGTTCCACATAGGCTCAAACTGCGTATACATGAGACAGGAAGTTTTATTTGGGGTTCTACTAGACTTGTTTAAGTCTCTGATATCATAATGATTATGATATAATGTCAGAAAGATATATTACCATGTGCGATTGAGTGAGAGCTGAACTGGAGGATTGGGGCCTGTGAGGAAATGGGGGGGGGGACTCGTCTAACGGAATTATCCTTCTATAACTGATAGTGAAGGTGATTTAGATATCAAGTTAGGGCCTACAATAGTTTCATTTTCCTGTAGGCTTAGGAGTAGACTGATCAATAACCTCAGGGACCAAGATATGGCACTGGCTCAGAGGGGAGGTAGAGGGTAAGTTAGTGGTTTACCACGTACTCCTGGTACCCCGGTCCCCACACTCTGTATACAAAGGGACGTCACCTGCGTTCTCCAATTTCAAAGACACCCCCTATTCCATGGATTTTCAAGCTAAAAAAACACCCATTTTCCATGGAAAATGTGGATTTTTGGTCCTCTAGAAACACCCATTTTACCACTTTTTTCTTGTATCAATGGAGGCATAATCTTACCATTACGACCTTTGGCTGTTGCCTTAGTGACTAAGCAGACAAACTATTTAATCGTTGGATAGCTAATGTATAGAATTACAGAAAATCAATACATACAGTCTAAAGTTGAAGTTTACTGGGGAAAAGTCCCATATCTTCCAGGCCATAAGAATGAATACCCCCCTTTTCAAGAAAACATGGACATCTGATGGAAAAAAATACCACCCCCCTTTTTTAAATACAGGGAGTTTGTTGAATAAAAAGACCCCTTTTCTTGAAATCAGAGGGCATTGCCTTTGTGAGAAAAGGGACCCCTTTTCCACGTTTTTTAGAACGCAGGTGACGTCCTCCTCTAAATACTGAGTGTGGGGACTGGGCCTGGTACACATTGAACATGTGGACAAAAGGCATTCTGTTGGCACAGGTTTACTACCGTATTTCCTCATGTATAAGCCGGGCCCCGTGTATAAGCCTGCCCCGTGTATGAGCCTGGGCAAATGTCTACATAGTGTTATACAAGCCTGCCTCGTGTATAAGCCCGGAGGGTAAATATGTGTATTCAGTTAAATCATATTTGGGGCCATAACTCTCCTTCTACTTGGAGTATTGGTACAATTCCTTCAGCCATGTATTGACATTACATTTCCCTAGTGTGTAAAATCATCTTTGATTGGAATAAAGCATTAATTGATATGCAAATTATAGCAAATATAGACATAAATGTGAAGGAATTATAGACTAGATTATTCTGCAAAATATGAGGAAGTGCCACAGTAATTTTTCAGGCTTAGGAATTATAAGCCTGCCCCGTGTATTAGCCTGGTCAATTTCACACTTTGTACTTATATAAGCCCGGGCTTATACACGGGGAAATACAGTAGGTGTAAGCAGCTACTGTTATAAAGAGGATTCTGGAATGTCATCTGTGTCATTTTATTTCTATAGGTGTAGGAGAAATACAATATGCATCGGTTGGTGGGGGGGGGGCTATAGATTCATAAAGGCTCTATAAAGGAATTTTAGTAGGTGCGTGTGGGGGGGGGGGCTGATCCCAGACGGTCTGACACCCTATTGATGTTGGTGTGATGATACAAAACAACATAACATAATGTCATACTGATTCAGTTAAAGCAGAGAGCCTTACACCTTATTCTCAAGGGAGAATTATCTCAGGTCTAAGGGTGGTTGAAGATCCCCTTGTAGAAGACATGGTTAAATGGAGGTGTGGTTTCAAATGTACTATTTCTTCTCTCCACTGTCCATCGTGATAGATGTCCATATCGGAAATATCTAAGGTATGTCCGACTCATACTTTGCTATGTGATATCAGAGTTCAAAGTACTTCATGCTTCACCCAAAGCATCTAATAAATATCATAAATCAAACACCCACCTAACACACTACATCAACCCAATACATCAGGAGGGCATTTCTCAAGATGGTACGACTAGACACAACCAGTGTGACTTGAAACCCTCAGTATCAGAGTGGGTGATCGTAGGTAACACACTATGACTACTCTGTACGATCAGCACTTAAGGCAGTAATTACATAGGGTTTGGTAGGGCAGTCGTACCAGTGCAATTATTAGTGACCACTAGTATAATGGTGAGCAGACCCAAAAGGCCCTAAATAGGCACATCACAAGATGTCCATCAAATAGATTTATTCACGCAGGCCCAAAATAGCCACATCGCAAGATGCCTATCGAAGAGATTTATTGATTTAAACAAATCACTTCCATTTACATGGTATATGTGTACCCCAATCGCTTTTATCAGATCATTAAAAATATTGAGTACACTGTGAACACCAGTTTATCTTCCTTGCCAATTCTTGCATGAAGATCAGATCTGAAGTAAATCTATTACACGACCATGAACTATTGTGTGCTATATGCTTAACACATTAACTCGCCAGCTGAGTATTCAATACACTTAGGTCAAAATCTAAATAAAAAATACTTTAAGATCTTGACCAAGATTAAAAGAAAGAAAAGCGTCAAGATCAAAATAAGAATGTCTTAGTTTACATATAGTATTGTGATTTCGATCTATCAAAGGAATGGCGAGGTACTAGTTTCAAGACACTGATGATTGACTTATATTTAAAAGAATCAATATGATATATTCACGTAGACACGTAACTGTCCAGGGATGAGGTAATACTTTTGAACAGTATTCTTTTAGAGGGCACATAATAGCTTTTATGTCCATTGTCCTCATAATGAATAAATCTAAGTCCCCAGGGCTACATTGAAGTACCCTATCCTAGCCCTGTGCGGTTGGCTGAGTGTGAATAACTCACTCCCTCAGTATACTGGCGAGTTACTCACTCGTGCTGTATTGATGCATCATTATACGCAAACAATCGGCCATTTCAAAGCACACTCCGATTTTCTCTTAAAGAACTGAGGCCTACCAAGTCGGGCAATACAGGAGGTTCACTATAACAACAACCCCATGATATGTATCAACCCATTAGAGGCGGGATTAGAGGCCGTATGGTGTCCCCAAGCGCATCTTGGGGGAGTATATAAACAGGTGGCGAAAATGATACATGAATTCAGCACGAGTGAGTTACTCGCCATTGAATGCTGCATACAGGCATCGTATCGACTATTGCGTGGCGTATTAACCATTGTGAGCCTGCTATCATATAATATTAAAGGGTTAAATAGTTTGAAACATAGGCGCAGCAACCCTCTGCCTCTCGGACGATTACATATTCCCGAATTTGTGGACAAAGTTCTAATAGCTAGTAACGTAAGAACAACATCGACGTCAACCATTTAATAGAATCTGGCCTAGAAATCATTTTATCCATATCTTTGATTAGACTGCCCAAACCCTACTTACCAATTCATCCATCCCAATGCCAAGTTATATCCAATGTGTACTAATCCCTCTACCACCTCTGTAGACCTATCTAGTCAGGTACATAGGTGCCAGCGACAGGTACTCCAGCGGCTGGGGGTTAGATCTATGGGGCTGTGAGTTGCTCGGGACAGCTCACAGAAGACTCAGGAGCATACTAACACAGATCACATATTGACCTTTACTACATCCAAAGTTGTTGAACCAGCTCTGGGACTGAGTGAGTCAGCCCTCCAGGGCTATAAAAGTGAGCAACTCATGAGCTGATGATTCAGTGAATAATCCTGTAATATTGGTACTCCAGTAGTGAGTGATTTGTGAGCTGCTCCCCACACACCAACAATGCAGTGGTATACTGAGGTACGTGAGCAGTTCCTCTGGGTGTATGCAGTAGATGTTTTGGTGGGTGAGTGGGATGAGCAGCTCATAGGGGTGCAGCATGCAGCAGTAGCACGAGCATATCAAAAGAAGAGCGAGTTGCTCATGGGTTTGCGCTCATCTCAAGCAGACCTGCTCGTCCAGCGCAGCACGTGCGCGCGGGTCTGTTACCCGAAATAGGGCGTGTCTAGGGTTACCTTGGCGACGGGCGAGCAGCTCTGAGCTGGTAGGTGAGAGAAGGGGAGCAGATGGGAAGTGCTCACCTCCACCACGAGTTATCATCTGACATTGGGTAGTGGCTGTCTTCTCCACTTGTATGTATTTGCTCTTTACTCCTGTGTGCCATCTGAAAATTGTGTGTGTGTGTGTGGGGGGGGGCACTCTCCCCTCTAAAAATGATGAGGTTTATAATTTGAAATGGTTGGGGGGGGGGCTATGTGCAATTATTGGGGTGGATGGGTTGATAGGGGTTGGGTCAAGGCAGCCGCCAATAGTGAATCTGATGTCATTTCCACACGTGACTTGGGCATATCCTTGTCATGGACAAACTATACAATATGTACATCGCTCAATGTTATAGGTCTTGTTCTCTCTCACTAACTCTTTTTTTTTTGTATCCTCTGATACCATGGAAATAACAAACCTTCATTAGATTAAATACTAGACTAAAAAGAAAACACAAAAGAAAAAGAAATAGCAGAAACAACACTGGTAAATTTTCTGTGGAGTGCCCCCAGCAACCGAGCACCTCACATCATGCTATATCTCTGGAACAGCATCCCTCTCCCTCCAAACCCGTCTCCAGGCCCTAACTCTGCTATACCCCATGACTGGGACTACCTCAGATGATTCAATAACATAGAACCATCCCCCACACACATCTAGGGGTCAGGTACTAAAGGTCAAAAGGTCATCAGACAGAAGGGACTGGGTTATGACGTAGGGAGAGGGGAAAGATGGACATAGCGGTGGATTACTTCCAGAAGGAGTTTCAGGGGAAGATGATGTTTACCTTTCTATGAGAGGGTTTTAACCATTTAACCCTTTGAGGTTTGCACATTACTTTAATGTATCATATGACTCCTTTACAACCCAAAGGATCGACATTGCACTCGAAAGGACTGCCTTGGTGCATCAGGACAGCCAAGGACCAATAATCTGGTGGTAGCATGCAGCCCATACAAGCCTAAAAATAATCAAGGCATGATGATTTAATGTAACTTTTTTGGCAATGATGGATGAATACAACCCATTCATTCATGCATCACACATGATATTGATGTAGTCAATTGAGCATCAGTAATGTGTATACACCACGGATACACCAGAAATGCATTGGTGCATCATAATGACAAGAGATTCCTTGGCCAACACGACGTCCTTAAGGGGTTAAACAGAAGGGAGGTAAGAGGGATGGGTATATGATGATGATAGGTCCACGATGAGTAGTTTGAAATAGCCATATTGCCTGAATTATGACTGCTTGCCATGAATTATCTCAGGCGTTACAGGGGAGAGGGAGCAGTAGGCCAAGACCAGTCCTTCTTTTCTTTTCTTTTTTAAATTGTCTAATGACGTAATTTGGTTCTTCAGGATTCCTCAACACAATAATCTACCTCGATGCTTACTCTGCCCCCTCTTGTTTGTAGAGCAATGTGCATATATGCAAAGTTCTGACATTACACTGTAATTAGTGATTTGATATTCATAGAATTCTCCTCCGTAAATGTACAATCCTGTTGTTCAATAGATTAAGTAAAACTGAAACAAAAGAACGGTGCATAAGAAAGGAAAATATGGCTAATGGGTTTCCTTCAAGTCTTGTCATTGTGGGAAATCCAGGTAACCTGTGGTACGAAATCACCAAACAGCGGGTGATTAAAGGCCTGGACATTTGTCATTTCATCGGAAACTGGGTATCTTTGTCCACAGATCTCTGGAAACCCCAAACCTAAACAAAGCAGATAGTGTTGGGTTGATGGCTGGAGTGTGGGTACCAGGGAACTTGTTGTCCTCATAACAGATATATATTAAAACACACAATACGCTCTGTCCTAAAGGGTGCCCTGGGGAAAGGATCAGAAGTATCAGGGATCCTTGGCATCTGAATAAACACTTCACCCTATTCTGGGAAGAAATCTAAGCTTACTCTTCAACTTGGTATGCTTTTAAGATACCCACCCCATGTTAACCCCATTTTTCCATTGGTGAAAACAAGCCCGTCTTCGCCCCTTGGGGACTATTTGAAAAATATATCTCTTAAACTTAACCTTGATGCATGGAACACCAGAAATGGCCAGTGTCTTTTGATCTGTCCTAAAATATGAGAATGGGCTGTGATTACTTTTGGAGTGGGAGCTACAAAATTTTAAATTCAACAAAAACACCATTCCCCCAAAGCTGATGGCAAGGAAATCGGGTACCCATTCCTTACCCCTATCTCCTATGAGAATTCCCCATGATGGTGCCAGGACAAATTCTGATGATATCAAGAATCCCATTTCAACCACAAAAAGTAATAAAAAGTACCTGCCAACACTACACACATCACACCTCAAGGTCTCAGGTCAACTGGTATAAGGTTTCAATGTGATGCCCCAACACAGTCCAGACTACCAACAGGGGGAAACCCAGATGACAGGCGTTGAGTGCTAGGAAATTCCTGAGGTGGTTGGGGTGAGATAAGTGTGTATGTGTAAGGGGGTGAAGGAGAGGTGAATGGAGCTTGACCCTAAAGAGGTAGTTTCTCCTGACCAAATCCACAACTAGCATAGTTGTGCTATTAGGGTACCCACCCCGCCATTTTTCCATTGGTGAAAATAAGCTCTAAATATTGATACTCTAAACGACCATAGGAGGATGTAACCTGGCGGGGGGGAGGGGGGCAGGAGTGGTGGTCTGTCTCTCCCCATGGAGTGAAAAAAACCTTTAATATGGCATCTTGACATGCAAGAACTCTGTGTCACGCTGCTGGCTTTTTGGGTACGTGCTACTTCTAGAAACAAGATGCTACCAGTTAGGCTGTATCACGAGACGATCAGGATAAGGCCAGGGGTCCACCTAAATCAACAGAGATTTAATAGATCTATTGATGTGTCACTCGAGGGTCTATAGAAAGAAGAGTCATTTCCCGAAAGGGAAATAAAACTATTGAGTTAAAAATCTCTGGAAAAGTGTAAGAATTCACAGAAAAGTGGCATCTCTCCAGTTGATGTGTTACTGGTCCATCGAACATCCATAAATGACATCATATTTACTAAAGAAATGTATGGGAGGCATGAACCCCCTCCCCCTGTTGGAAAACATCATTTGTGAACGGCCCCTTTTGATAGAGGTTATAAAAGCATAACATCAATAGGTTGTAGGCTAACACAGAATGCCTGATATAAAGTGAACCCATAATGAAAAGGGTAACATAACATGGTTTGTTTAAAGGACCCAGATAGCATATCAGCTCTTGTTAACAGGTCTCTGGAGCAGTTAATCCTCATGGCCCGCTGGGTGAGAGAAAGCCTTCATCTTTCATCACTTGGTCTTTAAGCCTAATTAACCCAACCTGGGCCACACAGAGGTTAATCAATTCCCACTGGCCAAAGGCACATAAAGAAGATAAGGCATAACCACAGATGGAAAACGTGTCTCGCCCCTTACTTTACCTTCAGGGGTGTGGGAAGAGGTTCATGGTGGGGGGCCATTTCTACCTATCTAACAAAGATCCTCTACCTGTTGCTACTCAGCCTGTCTCAGAGTGCCCCTCTACTTGTCCTAAAGTGCCCCTCTACCTATCTCATAGTGCCCGTGTACCTGTCTCACAGTGCCCCTCTATCTGTCCCACAGTGCCCCTCTACCTGTCCCACAGTGCCCCTCTACCTGTCTCACACTGGCCCTTTGTCTATCTCACAGTGCCCCTCTACCTATCCCTCTACCTGTCTCACAGTGCCCCTCTGCCTGTCTCACAGTGCCCCTCTGCCTGTCTCACAGTGCCCCTCTACCTGTCTCATGGTGCCCCTCTGCCTGTCTCACAGTGCCCTTCTGCATGTCTCACAGTGCCCCTCTGCCTATCTCACAGTGCCCTTCTGCCTGTCCCCAGTGCCCTTCTACCTATCCCACAGTGCCGCTCTACCTGTCTCACAGTGCCCCTCTACCTGGCCCACAGTGCCCCTCTACCTGGCCCACAGTGCCCCTCTACCTGGCCCACAGTGCCCCTCTACCTGGCCCACATTGCCCCTCTACCTGTCCCACATTGCCCTCTACCTGCCCCACAGTGCCCCTCTACCTGTCCCACATTGCCCCTCTACCTGCCCCACAGTGCCCCTCTACCTGTCCCACAGTGCCCCTCTGCCTGTCTCACTGTACTCCTCTAGGAAACATTCAACAATTACGTCACTGCTTAGGGGGTGCTCTATATGTTCCATACAAAAACAGTGACAAGAGGGTGGGTGGGTCCTGAAAAATGCCTAAATACCGGTGGCATAACTGTTGAACATTCCCCTAACAGTTCCATAGTGCCCCTCTACCTGGCCCACAGTGCCCCTCTACCTGGCCCACAGTGCCCCTCTACCTGGCCCACATTGCCCCTCTACCTGTCCCACATTGCCCTCTACCTGCCCCACAGTGCCCCTCTACCTGTCCCACATTGCCCCTCTACCTGCCCCACAGTGCCCCTCTACCTGTCCCACAGTGCCCCTCTACCTGTCTCACTGTACTCCTCTAGGAAACATTCAACAATTACGTCACTGCTTAGGGGGTGCTCTATATGTTCCATACAAAAACAGTGACAAGAGGGTGGGTGGGTCCTGGAAAATGCCTAAATACCGGTGGCATAACTGTTGAACATTCCCCTAACAGTTCCATAGTGCCCCTCTACGTGTCCCACAGTGTCCCTCTACCTGTCTCCCAGTTCCCTTACCCTATCTAGCACTACACCTCTACCCTAATCTTGCACTGCCCCTTACCTGTCTTACACCCTGCTCTACCTACTGAATTACCCTCTGCCCCCTTCTCCCCAACCTTCTCCCATTCCCAACACCCATCAGAAGGTTATTACGCTTGTACCCTCAGGCTTCCTCACACATCAAGTCGATGCACGCCAGGTACTAGATAAGCACATGTCCTGCAGAGAATGATGGCGTCCGATAACGGCGCCATATGGCTCTCCCAAATTCTGTGATTTCTGAAATTGCTGCCTGGAGATAAGATAAAAGATTAGACGGGGTGAGTCTGGCGGTAATACTTTATAATGTGTTTACAGCTTTGGGTACAGTTTGCAGAGGTGCAGTTAACTAGTTGCACCTGGAGTTTGCCATATCATAAAGTACAGGCAGTCCAGACAGTCCCAGGAGGACATGGTGGTGATATGGTAATATAGGCCGAGAAAGGGGGGGGGGTAGAGCTCATCCTTCTTGATTTTTCTTGCAATTTCATATTTCATGGGTTACATAATCTGTCAAAAGGGTCAGAACTCTTCATCACTGGTATTATGTCTATATTTCCTATGATACCTAGTTATCTAATCCCGGGCTTCCCTAGCCCACTTAAAAGGGTCTATATCTCCTCTTTCCTATCCCCTCGGGATGTGTGTGGTGCACATATGCATGGGCACTGACACATTCCCCTGTGAAATTGTGTAATGAAGTTCTTGCCATGAATATGACCTTAGCTGTCGAAATGGCGTTAAACATCTATTACTCACTCACTCACTTATCTAATCCATGTATCTCAGGGGCGTAGGAAGCAAATTTTTATTGGGGGGCCCAGGGGTCTCGGTTGGGGGGGGGCTGCTATATTTTTATATAGGCTTATATAGGAAACCTCCTCATTACTGGGGGGGAAGGCCCCCCTGCCCCCCTTTTTTTTTCCTACGCCCCTGTATCTAGAGAAGTCAATCTTATATGACACACAAATGATAGCTAACAAATGAGGGACATGGGCAGTGTAATTCATATAATTATAATTTTAACATTATTTTTTGACATACATGAAGTAATGCATGTACGACCCCCCCCCCCCAACCAACCAATAAAAAGAAGAAGAGAGAAATTAATGCTATTCGACTGATTAATAAAGATCCATAAAGATTTGATCTTCTACAAACTACATTATTTGTACCGATATGATCACCTGATGGGAACTATAATCTAAATTATACTTCCTACTGCTTGATATTTATGAAAATGGTAGCAATGATTATTATGATCTACTCCCATGGACGAGGTCTGGGAGCAAGTTTAAATAAACTATCACTGAATGACATTGGATACAGGGGAATCAAAACAAACACTATCATACTGAGGGACCAACAAATGGAAGTGAGACGGAGATAGACTAGATCTAGCCCCCAAAGTGATGATTATTCTTTAATATTTCTAACTATGGTATGCTAAACAGCATTGCAGTGAGCACCACCTCAAAACCTTAGGCTATCCTAACATTTATGATGTATATGTATCACGGCAAGTGTGTTGTACATGCTATACACACAGTCTTATCTACTAAGAATCAGGGTAGGAATTAGACACAAGGAACAATTGATAAGGTGGAATACGATTGAAGAGAAATCGATCAGATTGGTTCCACTCTGACAGATAAACATAAACCAACCTAAGTTACTGACTGTGCATGCACCAATGAGATTTCTAGCTTGGGAGTCGTAGTGACACCAAGGACTTGACCATGTCTATGGACTGAGGTGTCCACACACTACTTCATACCCTACATGTATGTGAAGAACGTTGATGCTGACGTGGTTCTGACCTTATGACCTGTGTGACCAGCCAAAGGCACATCTGTGTACGATAAATTTCATTCACACCTAAGGATGCGGAACTCATGCTGTGGTGGCTAAGTGAGTGGCTTAGATGTGGTTTCACCAGTCATTGCAGGGAGCAACATCAAGCACCATGTAGCAATTCCTAACGGCACTGATAAAAGAAGTGCATTGACCTACTGCATCCAGCACCTGGGCCACAGATGGACATCAAAACTAAAGTTGTTTAGAAGCTACACTGTAAAAAAACAGCTGTTGAATCTACCAGGGATCCTCGTAAAACCGAAGAGTGAACCACCGTAGCTGCATTGCAGTGTACTTTTTACAAGAAGCCCCAGGTGGCAGTTTAGTTGTACCAGGAATCTCTGTGAAAATTATGATGGATCTCTGGCAACTTTGGGACAAGGAAGTCACCGTCATTTTAATGATATTCTTTTTACAGTGTACGATTTGCTCTAATGGATATTTTGATCTTTTTCAGATTATATAGTCAGCGAATCCAAAGATGGCTTTGGATGTTCTTGATTTTCTTAACTAACAGAACTACATAAATACATGTATTTTGATTATAGTAAATACACTTGTACATCAACACATATATACTCCACTATATCGACTGATGGACCCAATAGCCTGAGTCAAATGACTGTTTTCTTTTCTTTTCAACTATTTCATCGGGGTACCCATGGACATGGGAGCAACGGCAACAATTTGTGTACGTGTACCTGGGATTGATCTATAACAAGGTAACAATACCCCAAAACCTGTCTAATATCCTCTTTTTATTATCGGATGATGGTTTTTCACAACATTATTGTGTTCATCATCATGTCTATTGTGTCAGTATTAACTCATATTTCCTTCTACATGCTATAGGAAACTGGCCTATACCATGTAATTGCTATAGGAAACTGGCCTATACCATGTAATTGCTATAGGAAACTGGCCTATACCATGTAATTGCTATAGGAAACTGGCCTATACCATGTAATTGCTATAGGAAACTGGCCTATACCATGTAATTGCTATAGGAAACTGGCCTATACCATGTTATTGCTATAGGAAACTGGCCTATACCATGTTTTATTATGATGGCAATGGTTTAGCTGTCGGGTTCTGGCCTTGAGAGAGGCCATAACCACAATACTTAATGTTACTTATTAGGAAATGTGTCATTTAATCACAGATTGATAATCTCTGGCTGATCCTATTTCTGTTTCCTAGAATGAAACAAGATAATATGAACAAACTTGATACAACACTAAAACATCGTCATGTTCTTCTGATATTAAACCAAGTTAAATGTTTTGAGTAATAATGAATCAAACATGAGTCTATAGGAAGTGTGGTATCTGTTTTTAACTTTACTCAGCAGATTGGTTTTGTATGGTCATGTACATCACATATGATATCCGATCCCATCATCACGCTGATTTAATCCTATCAGACCACTCACCGAGCCCTGACGCCACTTCCACTTCAGTTGTAACTGGTACATGGATAGGTTTACCTGGGCCCATTTTCACACCATTTTCATGTGGCCATAGCAACAGGTGAGAAGGAGGCTGAGATGCGGTAAATGATTGGATACTCCTCCCCTCCTTCTACCCTCCAGTGCCTTACCTGACCTCAGGTGACCATCCAGGGTCTGACCTCTCAGGTAAGGGGGCAGTAAACCATTAAGGACCACACGATGTCTTCCCAGTTCCAGCACATTACTTGCTCAGCATGATGCGCCAATGCAGTAGTACTGATGAGTAAACTGACCAGCAATGCATTACTGTTTTTGGGTGTGTATCATGCCCCTATTACAGGGGCGTAGGAAAGGGGGGCAGGGGGCCTGGGCCCCCAGTAATGAGGAGGTTCCCTATATAAGCCTATATAAAAATATAGCAGCCCCCAACCGAGACCCCTGGGCCCCCAATAAAAATTTGCTTCCTATGCCCCTGCTATTAACAGTATGCATGCATCATGTCCAGTGTTGGCCGCTTACAACTTATGCAGAATCATTGCCTACGGTTATGTCTTCGAATCTTTAATACTCGGGATATATCTATATACGATCTCCATGTTAGAACTTACATGAAAATGCTAAAGGTTAGACGTGATAAGAACTTATTATCTATGATGTATGATGTTTCTTGTGATCCAAACTGTGTCAAACTCCCTGCCAGGAACTTGCGCGGCAATGTTAAAAAACAGTTAAAGGTATCCAGATCTAGGTGTTTGACGTATGATAAGTCACCACTGTACAGGGGATGTGTCCTTTGGGACAAATTGGATGCAAATACTCAGCAGATAGGCAGTAAGAAAGAATTCATGAACAAAATCTGAATGTATTTGGTGTATAACCGTCACTTGATAGACTACGCAATTATTTTTGAAAGATGTAATATATATGCTGCCTGCGGATAATCGACTTGTGCAAATCATGGTGATACATACAGCCCCTAAGAGGCTTTAGTTATGTCTTTAGTAATATCGTAATGATCTACACCCAAAATGATGCCTGCCTGATGTAACTTTGTACAACCTGATTGAGCGCTACACTATTTCTTTCCTGTTGCCGTGTTTTGGCCGATCTGAAAAACGTACATGTATGATTTCTGCCAATAAACTTGTTAAAACTCAAAACTCAATCCTCATTGGCCATTATGTATTTATTGTTGTAAATGAGGAGACTGGGGATATACGTCTCAAGTCATTGCTGGTCGAGTTAGCCTCTCTTTATTGAACAATAAGCGTGTAACATTTTGGCGCCCTCAATATTGTCCTTTTGGTTTGCTACATTTCCAACATTAATGCACTATGTGTCACTGTAAGGGTTGCTGATGACTTGTGCAGCGTCCAACAGGTGTGGTGGGTGTGTTGAAGGCATTAGTTACAGGTGTGTTCATCATACACCCATAGAGGTTATCACCTGCACAGGTGATCAGGGGCTTACAGGTGAGACAAACTGATAGGCCCTTTATCACATATCCACTTCTGCATTATCATCTACAGTGGGGCTCATGATTTTCACAGCTGTCCTACACTTACAGAATCTTCAGATCCAACAGTGGCCCAGGAGCAAGAGGGAACCTATTCTTGCCAAGCGGGTCAATTATTTTCTAAATCACGTTTTGGCCCTCATGAGTATTGCTGGGCATGGAAATGCTACTCAGTTGCAGATCGAGAAGAGGTTTGGGGGGCAAGTGCCCCCCCCCCCTCCCTCTAAAGAAAATTGACCTTGGACGCTTTTTTTAAACTATAGGAAAAGCGCCCTCTCTAGACCAAATTTTCTTGGCTGTGCCCCCCCCTCTCATTGGAAAGAAGTTTGTAGCACTCCTTTTTAATAGAAAATGAATACAGACTTTCTGAATATGATTATCGGTATCGATAACATTGTGTCCCCTCCTGGAAGGACTTAATGGAATAAAGTAGATGTAATCGATCTTATACTGGGGACGTCCAACACCAACACCACCAGCACAAATATTTTGACCAAACTCCACTACCACTGCCAGGAAGCTATAGTGACTATAGTAAGCTGGAGGTATACTTCCGTCTAACCTTAAACGATAAATTTCTATAAATTTGGCCATGATGATTCATCAGTGTATGGCATGGGAAAACGTGATATGTATACCGATGATGAAAACGCGAAAAGAGGAGTCATTTCATGTTTTCCCGTATACATACCGTAAATCCCCGGTCATAAGCCGGATTTTTTTTTCTATTTTGGGCCCAAACCGGCTTCTAAATTTTTCCCAAAGTCCCCCCCGGCTTATGACTGGGTTTTTTTTACTATAGAATAAAGAGAAAATGGGAAAATTTGACACCAAAACCAGCTTATAGGATTTCCCTGAACTCACCCCCCGGCTTATGACCGGGGCCGGCTTATGACCGGGGATTTACGGTAATTATAGAGAGGTATGATAGATGATACATAACGATTTGTAGTTGATAAAACAAAGACAATGAATACTTTTAGTGGGAAATCTTGTCAAATCTTGTAATTTTTTAACAAGAGGGGGGCCTGGGGGGTTTGCGTGCGGGCGCGCGAAAAAAAATGCAGACCCCCCATAAGGAACGAAAATCGCGCGCGAACGTACCCTTTTAACCTATATAATGCGCTGGGTTTTCCACTGGGATAATTATGACCCCCCCCCCCTCAAACCCACCAGCCCCCCCCCCCCGTTGTTAAAAAATGATCACTCCCTAAGTTTCCTTAGATTTAGTCCAGAAGCACATAAAATTATTATTATTGACTGGAACTTTAAAAAGCTTATGAGTCTGCTCTCATGCTTTGAAGCCCACACCACTCATGTGTCTTCAGTACTTTTCAGTAAATGATATAATAATTAATCATCTATTTGTACCCCTATATTTGGGTCACCATGTCAATTATTTTTCCATTGGAGCCAGACACTTCTCAATGTTTCAAATCTTAGGCATCTTTTAGGGACCCTCAACTCTATCTTTAAAAGTTTTCAGACTATCGAAACATACTTCAAGCCTTTTTTCTGTCAAATTTTAACCATACTGATGAAAATCGATAGAATCGACCGTGATGCAGGAAGGAACAGACAGGGTCTTTAGCCTAGGAACTACTTCACATGCGGAAAACAAACTGTCATAACACAGTAGACATAAAATGATGATCACAGCGTTCAGCATCCTTCTTCCTACAATGATATCAGCCTCATAAATCTCCATCCTCAGCTTCACCCAGACACCCAGACAAGGATATTCATCATGCTAGGTTTTTATCATACACCCACGGTAACATATTGAAAGACAGCTATCTGCCTATGAGTAGGGTTTGAACAAAGGAACACATATTTATCATACCCAAAATCAATAATGTGAGTGGAAGTTGACTGGATTGATTGTTCACTGATCTAAACACCATCTTTCTTCTTTTTTTTTTTAGAATCTGGTAATCACTGGTCAACCCAATTTGGTGATCACCCAGGCAGAGGTGTCAGAAATGCTATCGGATCAATGACAAGTACCTTTTAGAAGAAACATGATTATGTACTATCTGTGACCCATTTTTGGAGGCAATCATATTCTAGATTTAACCTAATCCTTTGCTGTTTATCACATCTAAATTCTGTAAAACATGCAATGCTTTTTGTGGATTCAATGAAAGCCATAGCCTAACTGAGGTTTTCCTTTCGATAGGGACAGTGTAATGGGTTGTTCTTGATGTAGAACTGATGTTTGGCAGCCCCTGACAGCAGCCCTTGTGTTCTACATTGGATCCAACACATTAAGACTACCATTAGCAAGCGAAAGGTCATAAAGGTCATACAAAGAGGGCACCACGTCGTTAGTACAGGCTCTCCCCACCAGGTGTTCCTAGTAAAAACATAGGGCGCGGGTCGACTAAAACTGATGAGTCAGACCCATTGCAACGGGCACAGAAGGGCTAGAGTTTAGGGACTCTGTTTGGGGATGTGGAGTCGTTTTGTGGTGTTACGGTGTATACTCCATCTGCATATTAGGATGGAAATTGTCAGAGGTGCGAATTTTAAGGTAGTCCCTTTTTACTGCTGGGTATGTTCTCAGTTAACTGTTTTAGGGTACAAAACGTCGGAAAGGTATTTGTTAATAATTGCGTTAAGAATAATACAAAAAGTTGACATTTTAACCATGCACTGAGTTTTGAACGTGCAGCGGGTTTTGACCATGCTGATTGATCTGATTGCCGGGAAATGACCGCACACCGGGTTTTGACCACTCCAGACTGCCGGGAAATGACCGCGCACCGGGTTTTGACTGCACTCGACTATCAGGAAATACACCTTGTGCATAGGGCACACCTAGCCTTTGTATATGTGAGAAAAAAAAAGAATATCATAACTTTGGCTCTATACAAAATATTTTCAATATATAAAAACCTTTAGCCATCTCAGGGCTTCCCCAATCCCTCTTTATCACTGTGTCGGAACAGAGTAGTATTCGGAACATTCATAGAAAAACCTACCCTAAATTATTCTGCTTCTATGAAGCATACTAGGGCTCCATATTTGCATATAAGACACGCATTATCACTGAGTTATGTAATAAACTGATAAGGCTAATGACTGTGACCAGGTGTGTGGGAATAATCAGGTGCGGTGAAAACACGGTATGTGGTCATCTCCCGGCAGTGGGGCGCAGTCAAAACCCTGTGCGCGGTCATTTCCAGGTAGTGGGACGCGGTCAATACCCGGCGCGGTCAAAACCCAGCAAAACAAACCTTTTCCATGTTCTCCCCAGCCAAGTGTGGTATCTAAGTTGAAATAAAGATTGATGTTTGGTGCAAACCATTCAATCACAGCCCATTTACAAACGTTCTTGAATGTTTGGCAACCAAACGACGGGACAAGCTATAGAGGGTGGGGCCGATCACTAGGAAGGCCCTGACGTGGAAGACAGAAAGGTAAGGTTGATGGGGTAGAGGTGTTGCCATGTTGATGAAATGAGCTAGAAAGCAGAATTGGTGTTCACACCTCACAGGTGATAGATGATAAGAGCAGTAGGTGACCAACCCCACTGTGTATACTAGCCACAGGTGAGCCTTAATGGAGACACTTCTTATCTCTGCAGATTGTGACTCATACTTCCTGAGAAAGAGGGAATTGTTAACAAAAAGGCAGGGGGGTGAAAGGGTACAGATGCCTTTAAAATCTTTGTTCATATGGGATGTCATAGAAGAGTAAAAATATTTTGGCACCCATAGCCATCCCCTTGTCATCCTTTAATGCCCACTCCAAGAAGTCCTTGCATATTTTTTTTTCAGCGTAGGCTGCAGTATGAATGCCGTATATCTTTATATTCCATGGAATACATTGTCACTGATTTCTCCGAGGTTTTGACTTATTCCCATATGTAAGATAAATAGATTACTAATTCACTGGCTTCTTCATATATGATTATTAAAGGCATATATAACAAATAGAGGTTCACGAGTTGATTCTAGGGGCAGATAAGAAGCATGAGGCCGTAGGCCGAGTGTCTTCTTATCTAGCCCTTAGAATCAACTCGTGAACCTCTATTTGTTATGTATGGCATTTATACCAGGGTTTCCTCCATTTTCTTAAGTAATTACCTTATAAAATGAAGAAATAAAAATCCAAGCGATACGTCTTGTTCAAGCTCCTCCGCCATCTTGGTTTCTCGGCGAGACGACAAAGCCGCTTGGACGCAAAGTGTTACGTTGGCGTGTGTCCTACAGGCATTTTCATAGTCGAACCGCTGGTAAGGACTGCACGCGACAGCCAGAATACCCATAGAGCATATGCCAACGTGACAACTTGTGTCTCACCGCAGTAAATAATCCGTGCGCTACGCAGTCAACATGACGGAGAAATTTCACTCGATTCGATTTTTATATCTTCAATCCTTCTAAATATACAGGTCAAATCATGGCGAATTAAAGGTAGGTGCTAGAATATAATGTCTTCTTTCATCCTTTATATGCATTAAGCTTCTAATGCTATAGTTTTTTTATTATCGAATTAAATCTATCATGTCAACTTGCTGTCATCTCGTTTCAATCCAAGTGTCAACATCCGTTCACTTAGCGCGTACTATTCGAACGTCATTATCCGCTCCAGGCATCGTAAAATCATTCAAGAACGTGATAACCATGGTATAACACCATAAGAAACCTCTTCAGTGGTATATTATCAATATCGTAGACAGAACGCACATATGTAAATCTCTCTTCATAAAAACTGTATGACCTACACGAACGTACATCCCCAAACTCTTAAATTCCACATAAATGTGTCCATTGCCTAGATAATCCACCGCTGATATAACCACGACCAAACATAATCCGACCTAGCGTGTAGTAGGTGGCGCCGGCCTGTCTAGCTGAAGCTGGTTATCAGCATGTGTTGTACACTGTTTGGAGGGTACAGTTGAGTTATGTAATTCCTGGTGGGAATCCACTCTGTACCACCCTGCACACAAAGTTACTATTATTGCTCAATAAATAGCACACAGTGGCTTAAGAGTATAATTATAAGTTCAAAGTATGGTTAGTGTAGCCTATCATTCATCACACCTCCAGCTGTACAGTTTTCACATGTACAGCTGTGGAGACTCACCCATGTATAGAGTGTCTTCTGACCCCTGAAAGCTCAAGTCTCGCGAGAATTCATGTTAATTAGTCCTGAGACATGCAACCTCGGTATACACATTCTCCGTAGGTTCAATTAGAAATTACATCATAAAAAGGGCTAAATGGGAATTCCCAATAGAAACCTTCAAGAAGTGGCCTAGTTCCACAATGGGATTCCCTGTTCTGACAATACCACAGTTATGCATAATACTGGGGCTATAGTGTGAGTCAAGGGAATCCTTTAGGTTTAGGTTTCCCCCTCAGGCCTGGTAAACAACTCTGGTGACATGTGTATAATATTTCATACTTAGACAGTAGGCCTGTTGTTTGTGTATATGTGCACCATATGTCAAAGGTATTTTTATTTGTTCTTAAACTTTCTTTTTTTCAACTGTTTATTTTGTATTGTTATTGGATTTTTATTGTGTGTTTACATGAGGTTATATATGTGTGTGACGTAAATGAGGTTTATGGTTATGAAATAAACGAGAGGTGACTGGAAATTCTTTTAATGGCATACGATAAAGACTCAGTTTATATTTCTAAACCTATTTGTAACGTTATAATATATTATCAAACATAACTCAATTATAATTTCTCTATTTGTCTAGGGCTAAATTGTCATTTCTCTCTATGTGTGTGGCCACCCCCGAAAAATAAGCTGTTTTTAATAGTTCATCCTTTTGGCATCTATTCATAATCTAATGTTTCCTTTACCACTCTCATTCCCTATGCCCTCCCTTCGCCCCCTGGAGACCTAGGTACCTCCAATTTCTAACCCACTGTTTCTGGGACTACCTGGGTAAGGGTGGTGATCCAGGTGGTCTGGATGTGACCCTGGCAGGTGAGTGATGGTGGGAGGGCAGTTATCTCACCCTTCTACCCTCTCCTCGTGTACACAGGCGTTCCTCCTCCAGAGGGTGGCAGGTATAGGTAAGTCTTTCAAACCCTTAAGGGCCACACAGTGTTTGGATTTACTATGCATTTTTATAGTCATGATGCATGGATGTATACCCCTGTGAACAACTGGATTGACAGGAGTGCTTTATGGATCATGCTGAGGTTTGTGCTGATGCATTCTATATAATAATGGTTGGCATGATGCATAATGGCAGTGCCAGCGAGTTATTCACTCTTCTGCAGAGGTGGATCAAGACTGGTGACTGAAAAATGCTGCCAGGAAAATATACAATTCCGAGAGGGTTAACTTTACCAAGAGAGTCAACAAACAAACCTCTCTTTGATAAGAAGCAGACTGACTCAAATTATCAGTCCAGCAAAACAAAGTAGTCTGGAATTGGCATAGACCTGTTCCAACACGAAAGCGTTACACTATTTAGAGAGATGCATGGGGGTGGTAAATGTTACAACTTTGTAGGGCCCTATCCCGGCCATATCTTACTGTAACTCTAAGTGGAATTTTCATCTTTTTATCTTCCTTGAACATCATCACATCTTTATCATATGAACATTGAACCTCTACCCGCTGACTAAACTATTAAAGGAGTACCTGCATTTCAAATGATATTAGCAAAATACCCCTAATTATCACCCACCCAAACATGTACAAGTTGAGGGAGATTTCTTATCAATTTTAGGCCCACAGACGGCTAAAATAATACCCCTTTCTCCTACCATCGGTCCTGCTCCCCCCACCCCTTTTTCATTTCTTGTAATAGTATCCTATTTATAGTATTTGATGACTGCGTCGTACATACATTCTGTCCCAAAATCAACAACACCGTCACAGTTATTACTAGTTATATACCATCCATGCTTAAGTTATATATAGCCATTTCCCGATACCCGGAGGTCGATGTACATCTGCATATTGGTACTGCCCGGTCAACAAAACTAGTAACAAGTTGTGGGGTTAGAAAAACAATGATCCAGGAGGTAAAAGGGTAACAACAAAGAGAACCTCCATCTCCACTGTCGGAAGTATAAATATCAGCAGAAAATTGATCACATGTATATTACTTTATTCTTTACTAAAGGACGCCCCCATTTGGATCCGTCCTGTGTGCATCGAAATCGGCTGAATCTGATAATACATGCAAGTTCTTAAAATCGACATGCGGAATGGTATTTTTTTTCAAAATTGACATGGGGACATAGGGCCAACATGTTAGGGCTGGATGGTCTCAGTTTGGGAAGCGTAAAACAGAAGCACAAATGAAGTTGTCAGTCAGCATTGCTAATGTATACGACATAATGTGTTTATATATAATGGGATGAGTTGAGGGATTGTCTGGCTATCTATTTCACTTGTCGGTTCTCTTGTACTCAGATGCAAGGATCTGTAAGAGCTAGGTTCCCGGACATACATAGCCGGTATGTCTAGAAGTATTAGATATCATGGGAAATGCACTTCACTCTGTTATGCTAGAATGTGAGCAGAGTAAAGAAAAAAAAAAGGAACAAAATCCCCCCCCCCTTTTATCTGCGCAACTACGCAAAAATGCATCTTAAAAGCTAAGTAAATGTTTATAAACACATGTCACGACCTTACTTCTGAAGAGTGGAAACCAAAGCAATGTAATACAAAAAAAAATGGCGAGTGCCATTCACAAAAATCAACTTTCCCACTTCTATTCTATTACGGTATATGATTCTGAACATATTCATTCCTGGTGCTCTGGGTGGGATTCCTGTGGTCACTGTCAATTACAAGAAATGCCCTCGCATGTCTTATCTCGCCAAGGCCCATCATTGTACATCATTTTTAGATAAATTCCCATGTCCTACGTCATTGATTTAATGTAATCAAGTCTAATTTAGTGGTCCAGGCCTTTATTTCTTTGGCATTTATAAATATTTCTCAGTTACTACAATAGGTAACCACAGGTAGGCGCCACCTGGATAGGTGCATAACCTGGATCAGCATACTGGTCCCAGAGTTAAGTACTAGCGTCCTAGACTCTGGTCTTCTGCCCTATGTCTGATGGGAAGGGACAGGAAAATAGTCAGTGACACCTGGTATCAGGTTGCCTGGATCAGTATTAATGCTCTTGTCTTGGGAGAGGAGGGAGAGAGGCACATGAGATAAAATCATGTTACAAGTTATGGTCACACCGGAAGCTATGGAGAACATTATTTCCCCATTCAATACAAATAAAACATGCTCACTGTTGGTTAGGACCCTAGATTAATCTCTATAAACCCCGCCAAGGTCATATAAGAGGTCAGCAGGGACATTCACATCACTCTCCAAGCAGATTATTTTCCACAGATGAATACTAGTACTCATACAATCATGTACTACAAATAATATTCTATGAGAGGAGTGTGAAGTGGGTAACTAAGGTCTTTGACATGTAGGCTTATTATGTGTGGGAACTACACGAGCGAGGCGTGTCTGAAAATGAGGTCATCTGGTCAATAGATCCATCATGCTAGACAAGCAATAAATTAGTGCCATTATTTCATACTTGATCTTCGCTTGGTCACTGTCTAGATTGCACGCACGAAGGTTTTTGTTATGTTGTTCTTTTCCTCATTGAAATATGCTAAGCTAAACTATATTATTTTCTTCATGCTAGTGTGCACTAGAAAATGTCCACATGCCTTTCCTTAAAGTGGCCTATAAATAGTACCTATTCCAGACAAATTATTAAAATTTGAATGCATATAAATACTACTCACGATACTTGCCTTGACTTAGTGTGGTAACAGGCAAGCATGCAGTAGTACTGCCACTCTTTTAATATGCCCTTTGGTCATCATGATGCATGAAAACGGTCCTGGTGAGTTACTCACCAGGCCAGCATTCATGCATCATGACAACACGACAGGGGTAAGACACCCCTGAAGGCTTCACATATTCTTTTGCGAACATTTCTCTTCATTGCTGACAGAGATGGATCTATTTGAACATAATAATATTTTGTATTCAGGATGGTATATGTAGCATACATAAAATAGAATACTGTATGATTATGAGTAAAAGAGGTGCCAATGAAGAGCTGGCAAGTAGACCGACCAGATTGATGACAAGGGAATATGAACTTGGAGGCATCATGTTGACCTGAAAGGGTTGAGTAGCTCAAGTGACAAACCTGAGGCATTCGCTCACTGATAGAACTGTATTGTTAGATTGTCCACTCAATGCCAGCATTGTCTTTGGATCTGCTATTTTCTTCATAGCGTCACACATTTTGTCACGAATCAAGGGCGAACTGAGGAATTTGAATTCAAACAGATGGGGGGGGGGGGGTATTTGGACAATGAATGGTACTGAGAAGCGCATGCCAAAGATCACGTTGCCAATATTGAGAGTGGTACTCAATCTGTAATGTTTGTGACCAAGGTTTTGAATATTATATAGGCCTATGTATACGTACACATGTCCTCTGGTCCATGTATGAACAGTATACATGCATGCATATGTACTTTGTGCTACTCTGGGCCTGCCTTTGTTTAGAAAATCATCAAAGCCAATATACTATAACAAGGAAATACCGCCAGTGGTTCTTGATTGAAGGCCACATGACGACCATCTCAAAGGCCATTGAACTGTATGTATGTATATATTATAAGTACGGTGCACCGCTTTATTTCATATTGTGAGAGAAGAAAGATGAACTCGATCAAATCCATGCACTGCTGAATGTCACTGACTTGACATGTAGGCTGTGATAATGGGGCAATATGGAGTCAGGTCCACATGACTCACACATCCATTATGTACATGTCTATTGTGTTGTAGGTACAGAACAACCGTCAGGGAACAACAACAGACGGAAACAGGAGCCGTCCATGTGATCTGGATCCTGCATTACAACAACAGTGGTGTAAAATATCCGTGTTAATGCATGGTAATGCCCTTAAAGTGACACAGTCTGATTTTGTCGATTTTCCAAATCCTACTCAAATGTGTTCCAGAGACTGTTATATATAGCAAATTATGGTAGTAGTATATATTAAATGTTATCTAGGGTTCACACATGTGCACGCCTTAGAAAAATGTGGTGCCATGGACCCAGACATATGCCTTTTAACGATATATTTCTGATCAGTTGGATTATGGCGTGCCCTCCAAAACTGGGAAATGTGGTATAAATCTGATGATTCCTTCAAATACAAGCTAATCATCCAGGAATTAGAGTAAAATTGATAGGCACCTATGTGACTATCATGGTTCATTTATGGGACAATACTGAGAATGTGTCTAGTTTAGTCTAGTTTCTGGCACATGCATTTATGAGAAGATTGATTTTAGAGCCCAAACCATTGGACTCTGCCGCTTGAACCTAATATCCTTAACCATTTTAAGTCCAAATGATGCCTCCGTGCTTTATGCTATAAGATTCCTCGTCCTGACACACTGCAACGTCAGTAGCGCTTGGTTAATGCATCAAGTCAAACTTTAGGGGGTACATCATCCTTCCGGTTAGATTTTTGTTCCTCCTATCCCAATAATTACAAGAAAATACAATTTTAAGACTTATTTATTAGTAAAGGCTTTCTTTTTGAAGAAGAGAAAATATAGCCTTTGTTCTTCTCTTGAAAAAAAAAACAAGCCACCAGACCCAGCACCAGACTTAAGTTTGAACTGTTTGTCTTGGTGGCTTGTGATTACTTTGATGCTCCATGAATCGCAATTTTGTGGAACTACATAGTCATGTGTTACAGCAATTATCTGATGATTCCACGCCAATTTTCCATTCAAAAGTCAATCCCAGAAGATGATAGAATAATAGAAGATTGGGTAACAATGTATTTACAACCACAATAAAAAGCCTCTCGATGGATCATCGCATGAGTGACGGTGCCTGAGTGTGGCCAAATGGGGATGCCAGTGCGCAGCTTATTCTGACCTTCACCTTATAGTACTTTATGAAAAAAAAACTCCCCCTTCTCAATCACGACTTGGCCCTTTGACCGAAAAAAAAACACCCGACATGTGTCACGTGAGTATCTATCCATAAAGGGCATTGTAACCGCCGACACTGTTTGGAGGGTAGAGGTGGGGAACAGAGCAATATGCACCACTAGTCCAAAAATGTTTTACAGTTTTAGTTGTATGGAGTTATCAGCAGGGCCAATTTATTTCTATAATTATGGTTCAGAGAAAAATGGACCAGTATGGAGTACATTTAGAGAATGATAATCATTTAACAACAGAGGGTGGTGGGTTTGCGGAAGGACGCGTATAAAAAAAAGATTTTGCCCCCCTTCCCTCTCAAAGGTCAAGATGTATTTCTCTCCCTCGACCCCCCTCTTGAGCGGGTAAAACTTTTTTGACCCCCCATAAGGGCCGAAAATCGTGCGCGAACGTGCCCTTTTAACCTATAGAAACGCACAGGGTTTTCCACTGAAAACAGGTGAAATTATTTTGACCCCCCCCATCAGAGGGGTTAAAAAAATTCTGACCCCCCAGTCAAGGGGTCGAAAAAATTCTGACCCCCTCCTCAAACCCACCAGCCCCCCCCTGTTGTTAAAAATGATCACTCCCTTAGCCTAGGTTCAATAAGCCATTTTAAGGTAGTCTGGGAATGATTTTAGAATTCCAAATTCAGCACGTAAACCTGCCTTTGGTAAACATACTGAGACTGAGTGTATTAGTCTCCTAATCCCCAGCCTAATCCCTCCCCTTACACTTTTTTATACCACAGACCGGCACAGTGGACACGCAGAACAAAGGATTTCACACCTCTTATACCTTGTTGGTCATTGTTGCCAGTATATGGGCCACAGACAGCCTGTGGTCTAGATTTTGAATACAGTGACCAACTCGGGCTTTATCCAGTACATATACGCGCCCTGAATCCTTTTTACTGAAAGGCAAATACATGTACATGTATACACAACTACACAGTCCCCTTCCACCACGTCTGACCCGATCTCCAGACAGTCTAATCAAAGTATCATGTCTGGGATGGTGCATCGGACAGGGCAGGGATGATGTGATGGTCGTCATTGATGGCTATACACCCACAGACGTGGTTCTATCATCTATACTAGAATATTTGCCGACCTAACGTGTTGTAGGTGGCACCAGCCAGTCTAGCTGAAGCTGGTTATCAGCATGTACCTTTCTGCTGGTTGTAGGGTACAGTTATGTAATACTGGTGGGAATCCACTCTGTCCCACCCTACACACAAAAGTATTATTAGGAATCATTAAGTAGCACATAGTAGCTTAAGAGTATAATTACAAGTTCAAGGTATGGTTATAGTATACCCTATCACTCATCACACCTCCAGGTGTGGAGTCTTCACACCTACAGATGATGTATATAGAGTGTCTTCAGACCCCCTGAAGCTGCAAATCTCGCGAGAATGCATGTTAATTAGGCCTTAGCTGGTGGCTGGTTAAATCTGAGTTTGATGGTAGTGTATTCCTTAAATGCAGGGTGATTTAACAAATCTTTATTGCACATATATGTTTGAATATTTAATGCAAAGTAAGAAAGTAAAAGTCATCTGTTCTAAAAATATATATTCACTCTCAATTTTTATCCCTTAATGTGTGTCCAATTTGAACCCAGGAAAATCACTGCATTATATTTTCAGAGACATCTACATGTGATAGGTACTGTAAATAGGCCTACTTATTACACATTTTCATTGACAACCCCATAGAAACTAATGTGTCCCATAGCATATATTTTGTAATATCAAAAGACTACTGGGAAGACAATTAACCTCTATGATGTACTTTTTATGCACCATGCTCTTATTCTTATCACTGATATTGATATGACATATCATCCTCTTCTTCTCCAAGAGATGTTACTGACCTGACCTATTTGTATAAAGCATTGTATACAGCTGTACTATGGCTATCTGTATTGCTCATCAGAGGAAGAAAAAGTAAATTACCGTAATACCTCGCGTATAGGGCGCACCCCGCGTATAGGGCGCACCCAGACTTTGCAGATGTGAGAGAAAAATTGAAAAATGTCATAACTTTTTTTCTAATCAATGGATTTTCAAAATTCAAAGACCTACGGCCATTCCAGAGCTTCCCCTATCCATTTATACCCATATACAGGACTAGGGCAGTAATAGGGACACCATTTAGAAAAATCTCTCCTTGAAAATTCTGGTCCTATAAGGCGCACCAGGGGTCCATCCTCGTGTATAAGGCGCGCCTTATACGCGAGGTATTACGGTACTGTCTATTGACTTACTAGAAGGTAACCTATGGTGTAATTCATATCCACAACCAAACTGCTTCCTCATAAGTTTTTAAAGTAATGCAGCACATAGTTTGTGAAAACATAGAGAGTGCATGCATGTGTATGAAATAGGTAAAAGAAAAAGACCAATATGGCCTAGATAAGAAATGGAATTAGTATCACTGTACTTGGATGAAATGGCCATGTTTAAAGATAACAAACTGGTCTCCTCTCTGCTTCTTTTTTTCTACATGCACCCCCTTCCACCCGCCTGATGGAAGGAATTGTTTTAGGAAATCGAAGTGCACGCCTGGGGTCCGTTTCACAATGATTCGAGTTAACAGCACATTATTGTGAAATACTCTCCAGGAGTAGTATGGGCAACTTTGCCTTGTAAAAACATATTACATATCACTAGTTTGTATTTGTAACAAGTAGACATAAGCCCCACCAAGTGTAAACATACGTGTCCACTGGCAGTCAAGCAGCATACATATATCCCATGGTAGGCGACGGAATGTGCAGTCAGTCGTTTGTTTGCATGGATCACTTGTGTGAATTTTCGTATGCATGACCCAATGGCATAACTTAATTATTTTCATGCAAATCTTAACATATTCTTTGTCCAAATCAACGGAGATGATGCTAGCTAGGAGGAAGAGTAGGGGAGCCATATATTTTTTGTTATGAGTTGCTGTTAAAGGTGAATGGTGAAACCAGAGGGAGGAACATTGAAAAAAAGACCGGGAAAAAAGGCCCCGAAATTGGTGTCATCCATTGTAAAGGTTTCTTTATTCCGTGAAGGGATGGGCACATAGTCTGCACAGGCCGCCAAATGAAATAAAGCCCTGTGCTCATGGACAGAAAAGAGTATTAAACATTTTGGTTACTAGGTAGGACTATACATATTCCTGAAATGAACTTCCCCCTAGGCTATATCTAACTGGAGAATACTGTCATCCAACATCTGAAATGATTTTTCAAGTATGTAATATTTAGTATGTCAAACTATGCCCCCCAAGCGACTATACTATAATATATACATGTATATAGATATATATGTATGTACGTGTATATTATAATGTGTGTAATAGATGCCATGACAATCCATGGAGGCCGATGCCCCAAGCAATGCCCTATACATCTCTAAACACCTTAGACCTAATTGCTCCTCTAGGCTCTAGTTCTTATGATCTGCTTTTAAAGCTGAAATTAGGTTATTAATTTACAGCATACACTGTAATAACAGTGTTTAGGGATTAAACACCAGTGTTTAGGACCAGTGTTTGTGATGAGAAAATTTGGTGTGTATCTTTAAACACCTTTTTTGCAGTGTACTTGTCATCCTTACTACAAATATACATGTTATGACATGGCCTGCATAATATGAAACCTACCAAAGCCACTCCAAAAACACAAGAACATCAAAAACAATAAAATCCCACTTTACCCCCAACACATGTTTAAAGGAATCGTGTTTTGAGTTAGGAAAATGATGTATTCGTAGAGGAAGAGTTGTTCAAATTTGAGAGCATTAATACAGGTAGATCTAACTTGGCAGCCCTGTATTCATGTTTAGATGTATCATGTGACTATGGGCTGATACATCCAATGATTCCCGTCCAAAGAGTTGGCATGATGAACCAATATAGAGGCAGTCAGTTACTTACATAGATGCATTATGCTAGGAATTAGATTTTTATTAACTAATTGACAAATTCTATGTATCTTCTACTACTGCCCAACAATGTGTTTCATACAAGCAAGGATGGTACAGTATTTATAAGCTTCTTGATACAAGCCATTTGATTAAACATTATGTGTAACGCCACATTGTTCAAGACAGAATAACCTGCTATTTAGTGAGTGGTCAATGAAAAAAAGAGTAAGAAAATTAAGAAATGCCATTCTTAAAGGGATATAGGGATATATAGGTGAGATATGGAGATAATATTTGGTCCCTCCAGGGGCAGCAGCTGAATCACCCATGAACTCATGTAAACTGACTGCTTTACAGCCCCTGGGCATCTATTAACATCCATAAACGAAGTACCTCAATAGAAACTGTAAATGGTCGTGACCGGGGGACCTAGCAAGGGAGGTCTGTGATTAGAATATTGCAATTCTGACTAACACTACAATCTATAGCTCTCTACCTTATATCATACTGCATGCATCCTAATTTTGTTACTGATTATATTATATCGACACCTATGAATACAGACACAAGCTCGGGCTTCCCTAGCCCACTTAAAAGGGTCTGCTTCTTATCTTTCCTATCCCCTCAGGATGTGTGTGGTGCACATATCCGTAGGCACTGACACATTCCTCTGTGAAATTGCATAATGTCGTTCTCGCCATGAATATGACCTTAGCTGTCGAAATGGCGTTAAACATCTATTACTCACTCACTCACAGACACAAGCTAGAAATAGATTATTGATGTCTTGATTTAAATGGCATCTATTGGGTTATTAAGTACATATAAGATGTAATTAATAATATGGCAAATCTGGTGTCAGTGGGGACTGTAAGAGTGGGAAAGCACCATAAGAAAATTGCTGTTGTGGTGACTGTTTGCACCCTATGCCAAATAGTCTATGGTCACACGTATGCCTGTCACAGACAGATCTAACCCCCCACCCCCAAACTCCCTCCACCCCATTCATAACTCGGTCAGCCTGGCAATGAGGGTGCATTGTCCATGGACATCGTATTAGTGCAGTCTGTAAGCATTCGTTTTTTATGTGGTAATCAACCAAGGGAAATGTACTGGCAGACCAAATTAACCAAAATACTGGGATTTTCTTGTATCCCCGGTGTTATCATTGGCTCTAAAAATTACACTTACAATTCAGTCAACAATGTACCGCTAGATCCATAAAGATGGTGAAAGAATGAACTTAATTGTTGCTGGGTCTCACATGCTATACCAAGACTATAGTGAGCAGCTGATATTTATTTTGCAATTGCAACGGACATGCCATTGATATGTTGTATGTCCACCACATCAAGGAGTGCAGTACCAAGCACAGATTATTTAAGGGATTAAAACTCATACAGCCAACTAGTGGGCAGCTGGCCTAATCCTCCCGTCCTCTGGCAACTGGTCAAGATTAATGTTAAGGTCAAATCCCACTACGCGAAAAATGGTTCGGAAATGTCTGTGATTATGGATATCGGCAGCCTTGGACTCTAGTCAATGTTGTAAATCACAAGGATTCTCATCAAACCTCCCCTTCCCCAAATCTCACTATTAACCAATATGGGAAAGGGAATCTTTGTGAATTCTATTTTTGTACAGGCTAGTTACTAGTTTGATTCACAGAGATAGAGTACTTGATGTTGATTTCACAGCTGACGCTGTCTTAATTCTTTAGTTTTCAATACCTTGCAATACAAATGAAGTGGCATCACTGCAGGTATAAATCACAAGCAGGGCCTTCTTAAAACTGCTGTGTGTGGAACTTTGATCCTGATTTATCAACTGCAAACCTCTTGTGATTTACTAGGTACTCTTGGATTTCCTCTAAATCACAGATGATTTCAGTATATCACAGAGATTTTCAGCCTCTTGTGAAGGAAATATCTTAAACTTTTGATATGTTCCACTCCCCAAATATCAACCCTTTGGCAAGGCTTCTTAACCATTATAGCTCTTCCTTAGACGATATTGCCACCCCAATATCAGCGATGGTACCCTACATGCCAAAATCACAAGGATTCCCTGGTAATTTTCACGTTGTGGGATTTGGCCTTTAGCCATGATGAGAATGATTGTATATATGAATGACAACCACGACTAGTTGGTCAATGTCATGCTATACATGTAACAGAATTTAATCTATTTGATTACCTGACTTACGTGATTGGGATACTATGCAGTTCTGAGAAATCCACAAGGTCAATATTTTTGGCTACATGTGAAATGTCTGTTGGGAGCAGTTGAAATAGCAGAATAATTGTTGTAGCTTATTCGCCTGTTACATGTATATTACATGTATTACATGTATATATGCCGTGGATTAGGGAACCTGTAGAGACCATGGGGGCTTAGAGTACACGCGCATAAAGATAATACTTGGTACCGTTAATGTATTCAGGGAAAATAATCTCATGAAAAATCACAGGATGTGTTCTAGATCATATCTATATATTCCAATAAAACCATAGTGTTGTAGATTTTAATACAATAGTAGAGAATAGTCCTGTGAGACATGGCGTGGCGACTTGTAATCTTGTGTCTAGTTTCAGTTGGTGAGACAGATAGGGCATACTATAATCTGGGCTTTTGGTAGTATATAGCACAAATTCAACCTGAACTACCCACTGCAGCTAAGTACTAATAGTCTGTAGACTGTCCATTCTGCATGCACCTCACTTAGCTGCCACAGGGACCTGTCTTATTAAACGTTCAATGCCATAGTCAACAGGTGTGTCATTATGAGTGTACACTGTCTCAGATTGCCAGGAGCCTGCTCTGCCTCCCCGCCCCCCCCCCCCACACACACACCCAACTGCCAATCACTTGTAATAGTCTGTACCTCGTCACGGGCCATTGGTCAGCAAACCGGCCAGATCACTCCACCTCTCTGTAGAGGGGGAGCACAGTGTAAGTACCTCGGTGTACATACATGTTTTCAGTGTTCCACAAAATCGTTTATACAATGAAAGGAGTAATCAAATTAATCTTTCATCACCAATAGTAGATACATATTCTGAGATAGCATTATTTCAATGTAAACTAAAAATTGTACACAGAAAAGAATGTAGCAGTTCCACAAGGTGGCCTTACACTTCAACCTCCTCTGATTTACAAAAATGCACATATGGCAACACACACTTTAGCACTGATTTCTCCATAGAGATCTTTGACAGTGAATACTTTGTTCAAATACAGAAAATATGATCCAATTGTACCATAACCCACTGAGATAAAACCTGTACTACATATATATAGTAGTTTCAAAATGAACAATTCTAAAACAAAGGCTACAGGGATGCATTTCTGAATCTTAAAATGATCTAATGCTAATCTGCCATAGGGCTCCAAATGATGAAATGTCTTATCTGCGAATAAAATCAAAAGTATGAGATATATTCTGAAAATTTGTTCACTGATAAGTAAAGTACACACACTGTTGTTATTACATTAGAATAGTGAGCAGGAATAGTCCATAGCAGAGGAGCCACAAACAAAAATAGATTGCAAGGCCTCCCTATCCCTTACACCGTGGCGACTGTGAACCATACACTAGTCTACTCATCTCACGAGTAGTACTCACTAGTCGCCGCGCTAATAAATACAATACTTACAAAAACATAGTCCACTATCACGATGATTTACATAATTTTCCAATGCATGGTGGTCATGTACAACACTATTTATTTCCTAATATTGAAAACGATAGACTTGGACAAGTCTAGCAAAGAAGATAATTGTTTTATATAAATGTGTATACAAATAGGCAGAGGAAAGTCTAACCGAAACCAGTATTGCTTCCTGTTCACCCTTGGAAGGGAATTATTTAAATAAGCAACTTTAGGTGCATGTAGTGTTGTGCCCCAGTCATTTTGATCACTTCATCTGCAATTTAGTGTGCATTATGGTATTGCTGCTCTGTGGATGATTTTTCTTGTCACTAAATGACCATCTGACAAGCAGAAACTGTGTATGTCATTTGTATTCAGCTGTTGGGAGACAGAACCATCATTCTTTGACCCTGCATGCATCTTCAGAATTACTTTTAGTTTATCCAATGGGAGAGGATCGGAAAATCATACATGCAATCATAACATAATTAGGCCTATATATTAGCTTGTATTCATAGATACTATAGCTAATTCTGATCACGGCAATTTGTCTTTGACATGATGTAGACACTGATAAAACTGTATTCTACAGAGATGCCCATGTTTGTCCATTCATATTGATCCCTCTTTCACATCACGTATAGAAGGGTCGTCTCCTTTGTTTCTCCTATGTCATCAATTGCACATTGTACTTGGATCGTGGTTCAGATGTTTCTATTGGTTTATTCCTCCCGCTGTTGGTTAGAAGATACATGATGGCACATATAAATGATGATATGGGACGATTACTATCGGTTTGAGAAGACTCACGCTATACTAATCCTATATATAAACTACCGGTAAGAACAATGGGCAATTGGCAAGAAATGGTTATTTATAAAGGGCAGAGGGATATATATATATATATATATATATATATATATATATATATATAGAGAGAGAGAGAGAGAGAGAGAGAGAGAGAGAGAGAGAGAGAGAGAGAGAGAGGACAGACAGACAGAGGTAAGAGAAAGATATAATAGGCTTAACAGGCTAAGACTCAAGGTTCAGTATAGCCTGTCTATAAGGGAACTAATCCAATTGCTAGAATAGTAGAATAGGATTTTCCATCCAGACTATACATGATACAGAGGTTAGAAACTTTGATCTCCATCCTCAGGACTGGACACTGTATCGAGGTTAGATAAATAACAAGAGTATTGTCATCTAACATTGTCTGGTCTCGTACAATGTCTGCCTAATTATGACATGTGAGGAAGATATAACTGTTAGCTCACTTCATATGGTATATCGCGTGTCTCTCTATAGCACTGTTATTCTGTATGAATTGGACATGAAATACATGTAGCAAGTGTGTATATGAACCATCAGGAGTCTATTGAATATGATTATATATGACTCATGAGAAAAAAAAACTGGGCAAATATAGAGTGCAAAAACAGATCCATTCAGACAGAATTACACTCTTGCTATCATTATAAACTGTCTGGCATAATGCAGACTGAGACAGAGCCCTCACTTATACATGTGCGATAGATTCAATAATAACTAAAGAGATAACAAAAAATAAGTCTATTAACATTAGTTTAATATATTCAACCTTAATTCCTAATGAAAGCACAAATGTGAGCTTTTGAGTTACTCACCAGGTCTGCACGAATTAGGTACATGTGAATCATGGGGAATGGAGGGGGGCGGGGCGGGGATGGGGGGTGGGTGGGTCCCATTTGTGCTGAATTCCCATGTCCTCTCTGTCGACTTTTAGAAATGCTCATGGCTCACGTCATTAAGCCCTGAAACTGATTGTGTTGCCCTGTACATCTAAGCGGCCTCGACCATGATCCGGCCCTCCACAAGAATGTGCAGGAGGACCAATGCTGATAACTGTATTGGTGGCTCATGGTGACTGACAAATGAACGCAGAACCTTGTATTTAATTGTGGCATAATGCTGCCCTAAAGGGTTAGATTGTGGGTATACCAAGCTATGTACAATACATGGTATCTGTATGTACACTAGGCTTGTTTGCCTAAGTTTGTACACATTGCTGTACTGGTATAGGCATACCATAAACCCAGTATAAATGGTACAGAATTACAGAGGCCTGTTGTAAAATAATGTGAAATCTCACTAAAAAGATTATTCTGAAACAGACCCCCCATGGCAGTTGAGATTGTACTGTGTCTCCTTGTCGCATGCACCTTCTTAAAAAAATGATATCAGCAGCTTATGTTTTATCAGGACATATTATATCTTATATCTTATCATCTCATCTCAGTTCGATACAAAACACACTTTCTCGTCCCTCTATTTGCTAACAAGGTTCAGAGGTTGAAATGAAACATTGACATTCTATTATTAATCTGAATGATGATAAATACAAAAGTGCCTGTGATTTTTTGGCGATTTTATATTTTTTGAAAAAAAAATACCCTTCCAATAGAACCTATAGCAACACTTGGATGGTAAACGCAAAACTTACTGCCCATAGCAGAAATTATTATTATTACAAATGACTTTTACTGCTATTGCATAGCATCTTAGATCGTTGCTTCCTTGTTGAAAATCTGCCTCTAGTGACAAAACATGATAAACTACCTGATTGGCACTCCTACTATGATTGATATCTCCTCATAAATGTCAACCTGCGATATATGAGACTAAAGTTTTGCCTTTTCTCTCTATATCATAGTGATGTAAGATTTTCGTATACGTGTATTATGTTCATACATACAATGTGTACTAACAGTATGACATGCGATACTTCATCTGTTATCTTAATGTCAAAGAGCTGTCTTCAAGATACAGCTTATCAACTCGTGCACTTCCTTATCAACCCATGTACTTCATCAGCATGACCTATATCCCGAGTATTTTCAGCTAGAAATGGGATCTGGCCCCATGATCCGAAAAAAAATAGACTAAGAGATAATCATTTTCTTTACCCAAGAAAGTGATCTTTCGTACAAAACCTAGTTGTAACATTTTTACTTTTTTATCAGGATCGGGCCCATCTATCAATATTAAATAAGAATAAACAGTGACCAAACTGTGTCAATGTATAAAAGTAACTTAGTGTATATAGTATATACTGTGTGCATATATACTTACCCCTATCCCCTGCTGCGTCTGAAACTGCAGTATTTAGCAGGTAGGGACTGACATAGCTCTCATCGTCAGCATTATATACCGCCATGTTTATAGTAGAGATCTACTCCAGTTTTAAAAACTTGTAAAACACATCCAACTGTATACAGTCAACTCTCCCTCCGGTTCCGCTAGAGGACCACTAGGTCACTGACTTAGCTTTTCAGAGCATGGTGACCAACGGTACAGTGGACACCTCTGAGTAAAGTAAACCCAAGCCTTTACTAGCCATTCCTGTATAGTTCATAGCATGTACATGTACATCACATAGGCTGGGTAGGATCACTGGGTG
Source organism: Acholoe squamosa (assembly GCA_949317995.1). NCBI lineage: Eukaryota > Metazoa > Annelida > Polychaeta > Phyllodocida > Polynoidae > Acholoe > Acholoe squamosa. The sequence goes on from OX439040.1 coordinate 22,223,122, forward strand.
GAAATTCCTGCTTACAACATGGTAGATACAGACATATCCTGTGACTCTGTATAAAAAAAAGTTTGGTGGAGCAGCACTCGGTGGTTTGCCAGTGCTCAGCACACCCCCTCTGGGTGGTTACTTATGGTGTGGTTCTCCTGGGTCCACTCCAATGTTGATCCAATCCAGGCCGCAGGGATCCAAATTGGGCCATGTGACACCTCCTACGCGGACGCTGCTAAAGCAGACGACATTTTCTGTTTCTTACCGCCGGAGACGCACCTGGCTGGCACGGGCCTTCCCGCCACCATCACCTCTCAATATTACATCCAATGTGTATTGGACATGGTAGTAGGGTGGGGCCTGAGAATTAGGCACTAGTAGTCTTGATCAGGTCTGGAAATAAAAGTACAATGTACACGTACTTGTGAAATTGAAATGGGGGGGGGGGGGTAAATTGGCACAATGGTATAATGCACGACTGAAAGTAGGTCTAATCAATGCAGCCTTATTGTTGATAAAGGTTAAATCATTTAATTGATTGAGTTGATTGATTTGAATATGTCAGCTTGAAAAGATCAAAGAATCTACATACATTTATAGATAAAGTATCTATTATAAATAAATGGAAAGGAACAGCAGTGACGATGTGTTTTTCGAGGTCCTGTGAATTATATTTAGGCACGCCTGTGGTGGAGCTGACACGCAATCATTGATAAGAAAAAAAAGAACGTGATAGCTCCTAGCACACGAAACCAGGAAGCTTTTATGGAGGTAAACGTTTTAGGTCCACCTAGCTTTCTATCATTACTGTTGTCATAGTAACGTGATGACGGAGATTGATAGGATCAAACCAAAAATTAATTCGTCATAATCTGAATACTAAAATGAAAAAACGCTACCTCAGAAAATGTAATCCACTCCTATCCACACAAATGAAATATTATAGCATACATGCACTCCTGGCCCATCAGGGGCGGATCCAGTGGGGGGGGGGGGTTCCTGGGGGTCCGGACCCCCCCTTTGGGTCCACCCATAACATGTTCAAATGGGGGTCTCCGAAGGGGGACCCCCCCTTTGGGCCCACCCAAGGTGTCCACTTTGTATACCCCCATTCATTGCCCCTATCTCTCTTTGATATGGTTTTATTGTTTGTGAATTTTACAATTTATGACTACAGTATCTAAAATCTATAAAATGTCCACAAAATTTTCTAATGTGACCCAATGTGCACCAGTGAGTCCACATAGGCTTCTAGCCATCAGGTGTGCCTTATGCATTGGATGCTATATTTATATCCCATTAAAATGTTATTCACCATTTGGGGTGCAATGTAATGAGTTTATGTGAAATTTCAAAGTGTTCTTGATGGTAGGCTCCAAATCACTTTCAAATAAAACTACTAGATTCACACCCAATGATACAGAAATTCCTTAGATGCTTAGACTACTGTGTTTAAAACGAATATTTCCAAAAATTCCTTGGGGACTAGTTGTCAAAACTCTATCAAAGAACAATTTATGGTATCAGGACATAAATTTGCATCCCTTTCCTATACCAAAACGTTTTTAAATAAAGGTTTGATGATTATGTTATAAGATTTTCTTTGGGAATGACCCAAAACTCCACCAATGTATAAACATACTCCTGATGGTACACTAAAATGCTTTAAACTTCAAGGTTTAACATCATTTTTAAAAAAACTTCCCAGGGGTGGGGGCAGGCCCCACATCCTCTTAAGGAACAATATCTAAAAATACTACATTCACATCTGAGGCTAGTTGAAGCCCTTGAACTCAAGATTTTGACATCTATATTTCAAAAATCTTTTTGAGGGACCAGCCCCTAAAACCTCACAAAGGACAAAGCATTACCCCATAAGATTTGCATCCCTTCATGGAAACCGGCCCACCCTAGGTTTACACCAAAATGCTTTAAAATTTGGAGTTTGATATATATATTTCTACAATTTTCTAGGGGACATGCCAAGCCTCCCTAAAACACCATTGTGCAATCAAAATTCAATAAGATTTCCATTCTCTGTTCTCATAATCATGGGTTTACTACTGATGGTACACCAAAATGCTTTACTGGATTGGGATCTAGAAATGCATCAGAATGCACTGTTTGATGTCTAGATTTCAAAATTTTCTAGGGGGGGCATGCTTCCAAACCCCCCTAGGTATGTTGTGACGCTGCACTTGTGATGTTGTGCTGTTGCACTTGCGACGTCGTGGCACAGCACTTGCGGCATTACCCCCATAAACTAGGGTTGGACCGCCCCCCCCCCCTTTTCAAAATCCTGGATCCGCTCCTGCCCATGTCCCAATTTTCTGGATGGGAGCAGTCAGTGTCCTCTCCTAAATCATTCAGGGCAGTATCAGTCAGCATAGTTTAGATTCATATATAATCAGGCCTGTGCACAGATTCCCCATAGGGCTAGGCCCTACACGTACCTGCTGATGTGAAGATAGGCCTAGGTACAGCCTAGTCCGAGATATCGGCCCTTAAGACACGCGCACTCCCGTGTAACCTGGTAATTGTTTATCAACCGTCCTGCGTTCACATCCAGGAGAGAGTACTTATGGTGATGGTCTCCAGTACACTTCAGCACGTAGGGCCTGCAGATAGACAATCTTCACCTCACCTCGTGAGCTACATTCACAGACCAAGGCCTATATGTTGGCGTTGTCAGTCAATGCAGGGTTGTGGACTAGGAAAAATCCACATTTGCTTCAGTGATGTTGAACTTAAAGCTGACCTTGCTCCCAGGTGTCTACCCTACTAGACTATCCCACAATACACCTGCATACAAACACATTCTACACACCTGACGGAGGTCGGGGGGGGGGGAGGGAGCCAATGCTATTTTAGACTTCAATGTCCAGTGATTTAGGGCAGTTGGCAGCACAACAAAAACGATATAATATGGTAACCTAAATACGACCGGTCTATTGGCATACCAGTGTATAAAGGGGATTTTAGGTGCTTACCATCTACACCTTGTAAGGTGGGTTTCTTTTAGAGTTAGCCTAGGGAGGTATTCCAGTATTGAGTAAGGTCCGAGGCAGCCATTTTGTCCCCTAGTTACTATGGACCCTACTGGAGGCCACCACCCCTATCAGTACACTACCGCTCCAGAATCCAAATTCCAATGCTTTTCCTATCCCAATGATCTCATGATTGATGGGCCCTCTTTCCCATCCTCTTTATATATGTATCAACCCAAGCCCCCTCGAGGAGGGCTTCTGAATTATTTTGGTTACCCCTAGAGAGATCCCTTTCTTTTTGGTCCTGCAATTGCTAGACACTGTTTGCGCTGTGTATATTCATTATTGCATTACTTCGGCTATGCAATTGCCCCCCCCCCCCCTCCACTCAATAAAATCTCCTCTTAAATAGAGAATATCGGCAATTCCAAGGATAGAGGAGAGGTTAGATTCGCATGTAGGGATAAAGTGCTTATAACGTTATTTCTATTAATTTTGCATATCTATCAATTACCACAGCCTTACATTGCTGCATTAAGAAACACTCTTCCCAACTAAAATTGTGAGTGAAAGGAAAAAAAAAACAGGCACCAGTGAGGATTGAACTCACGACCCCTGGTTTACAAGACCAGTGCTCTAGCCACTGAGCTATTGGGCCACACATTACACCGTGGTGCACAAAGAATATAAATCTGTTGGATGGTACTTGAACAGCTAATATTAATAACATTATTTTCAAATGGTAACAGATGTGCAGATACACATACAAGTATGCAAGTTCTCGATAAATAGGGAGAAAAAAAAAGCAAAAGAAGTTGGTTTCACCACATGTTCATAAATAGAACATCAGGTTTGTAATGGCATAGCAGGATATTTATCACGAATTTCTAAGAATGTTTAAAATGTTGTTGCTAGTGTCGGCAATTTGGATCAAACCAAAAGGAAAGGGGGGGGGGGTGGGCCCCCCAATCACAGAGGAGGTGGAACCTGAATATGTCTGCCCCCCTAAAATGTGTCAAGCCCCACTATAAAATTTACAAGATTCCCATAGCTCACCACTCAAATTGGACAAATGTGTAATTAAGATTAAAGATAAGCCATTGAGGAATAACCCTTTTAAAGTTTTATATAAATCACATACAGCAATGCATCAACACCCAGCGGTGGGCATATCACAAAGTACTGGAGCAAACATACAAATCGTTGTAGCAATGCATTTTCAATGGGATTGGTGGGCAAATCACTCAAATTTGCAGCTTCTACTTGTCAAAATTGGTGTATTTCGGGGGTTTGGGGAGGCAAATTCCCAAGCATCCCCCCAACCCCCAACAAAAAAAGTTTTGTGTTTTACCTCTAAAGGTTATGTTCTATAGGATTTAAGGGGCAAGTTACTTTGAGGAAATTTTCAGATTCAAAGCATTAGTGTGGTTTTGGGGGTTTAGGTGGCAAATTGCTGCAAGAAAATTTTCAAATTTAATCTTTGAAATAGGTGTGTTATGGGAGATTTAGGGACAAATTGCTCTTGAAAATTTTTCAGATTCTCTGTTCTAAATTGAGGTATTGTAGTTGATGGGGAGGAGGCACTGCACCAAAACATTTTAGGCTCTACCTCTAGGGGAATATACACCAGGAAAATTTCCAGATTTTAACATAAAACATTGGTGCTTTAGAGGAACAGGTTGGCAAATTGGAGTCAGAAAATTTTCAAACTTTACATTTAAAATGTATGGGTTTGCAGCATTTTTGGGGGGCAAATTACAGATTCTATCTATAGGTTGATGTAGATCAAAATTGGCATATTCTAACTGATTAAGAGACAAATATCCATATTACTTCAAGAATTATTTTGGATTCTACCTCAAAGCATTTGTGTGTTCTAGGGATTTAAGTGGCAAAGTGCTGCAGGAAATTCTTCAGATTCTGCAATTAAACTTGATATGGTCTCTTGGAGGCATTCTGAACAGGTATCAATTCCAGAAGATTTGGGAGCAAATAATTATATTGTTCCAAGGTAACAGTGAGAGTTCAATCATAAGATATTTAGACCTCAAGGTGAAACAGTAAGGAATATTTACATTCTCAGAAAATTTGTGTATTAAAGGTTTGTGGGATCCTCTACCACAAGGAAAAGTAGGAATGCCATCTTTGATTATATTTAAGTATTTTTGAGCATTTTTCTCCCAAATCATAACTTTGGTTCTAGTTGAAATATTGACAAAATTCTTTCAGTTTTAGAAAGCCCACATCATCCTCAGTATCACTATCGCATTTTCCAAGCTCTCTGTCGCACATTTTTTTTGCGACATTGTGACAGCTTCCCACCCCTGAATGTCACCAGCATGCTCAAACCGATAATTCATGGTGGCTGGTTTGCTTTCTACACCTCTGCCCCTGGTTTACAAGACCAGTGCTCTAGCCACTGAGCTATAGGACTCAGTATGGAGGCATAGTGGAGCCGCCATTTTGAATTTTGCTTGTGGAGGTAAAGCCCACTGGTAAGACATACCATGATTGGTACCTTGTCCCTGGTTAACACCCATTTCCAGGGACATGCTGGTCCCACCTTATCAGTTCGTATCAGTGTGTGTGGTCGGAACCAGCTGCAGACCAGCTAGTGTCCAATAGGGCCAGACGTCCCTGGTATTCTAGTTTTCATTTAAGATTTCTCCCCCTAAAATGTACACATATATAATATATCCAAGGACCTCTTCTGGCTCTCGCAGGTCAATTACCAGAAATACTCATGTGACAGTCATGGCACACTGCAGGGATGCCACTCACTGATCACTGAAAATTCGGAAATCATCCTAATTTCCTGAATTCCTAATAGGAAATGCCTAGTAGCATTAAAGCCAAAAAGTCGGAATTCCTAAAAAGTTAGGAAAGGTGGCAATCTCTGGACTCATGTCACTGGGTAAAACCTCATGGCACTAGTGCCACTAAGGAAGTAGGATTAGATAGGCTAAGGAATTTTGTTTTCAGCGTGTATATTCAAATGTTTTTGAAGGTATACCGGTCGTCTCTGCATAAGGCCTATTGGATACAGCGTCTTTACTAAAGGTGTCAGATCATAAGTATCAAATCATTGTATCAAATCATTGGTTGCGGTGTAGAGCGACACTCTGTAGTGTAGGTTGCATAGGTCAGACCTGTCCTCTATGAGTTTTGACAGGGTACTACCAAAACATCGATCCCTTCCTTTACTTTAGTGAATTTCAGACAAAGTAACAGATCAGCATCACATAGGGGGTGTGGATGGGGGGTCCCCCATGTCGCATGTCAATTTTAAGAAATGGTCATGTTACATGTCACTCAAATCCCAATGTCCCATCTAAGTGCCTATCATTTCCCATGTCAAATTTAAGAAAACACCTATGTCATTAATTCTTTGCCTCATGTTACTAAGGTAGGCACTGAAATACCTCCACTGTGTGAGTCTGCTGCAGGAGAGGTGTGAAACTGTGATAAAGCTGAAACTGGGTAGTGTTAAACTCTCCTTTCTTTGCAAGCTTATTCTGAAGCTATTTACTGGAGGATCTTTACAAACAAGGGCTCATTTTAACAGGCTTGGCTAGACCTTTAAAATGATTATTTTTTGTACATGGTTGAATGCAGGGAATATTGCCTTTGACCCCATCAAAGTTCAACTAAAAGTTTAGAACCATTTTATTATGAGAAGATCATTGAGCACCTAAAAATAAATGGTTCCCACCTGTTCTATGGTTAAAAATGATCTAGAAAATGTTTTCATTTTCTTTTTCTAAGGGGCTGCAGTATGTTTGACAGACCCTGCAAACTTTTTGGGCGAGATTATCTCTGGACACTTATCCCATCCTCCCCAATGTTGGGCACTTACCTATCAATTAAGACCTTATTGTATGTATTTTATATGGTGGGAAATTGATAGCTATGATAAAAATAAGTAGTTTTGCTTTTTAGATGAAGTTATTATGTCAATTTAAATGGAAGTTATGATCATTCAAACGTCCTGAGTCAAAGACGATATTCTGCCGTGGTTCTGTCAGAGCGCCGTTTCAAGGGAAAAGATGACATCAAAAATTTGCTTTTACATTGTTTGATTATGATAAAATGTATCATTATTTACATTCTTAAGGGTATATCTTGCTTATCTGAAAAGAAAATTGCCCAAAATAATCATTTTAGTGATCTAGTATACCTTGGATTCATCTTGCTTGATCACAAAATTAGATCCAAATTAAACTCTTAACTATGGCAGAATTCTGGGTCTGATTTGGTACCTTTGACCGGTCGTAATTCCACTTAAAATTGACATAGAGACTTCATTTAAAAAGCAAATCCACTTCTTTTCTCAAGATCCATCCATTGATCATTAGATAGGTTCAATGGGATAAAGTCTTGAAATATTAGGTGAGTGCCTAACTAAGGCCCATGTCACATATCGATTTTAAGAAATGGCCATGTCGCCATGTCAAATTTAGTGGGACACACCCCTCACATATTGCACAGTAGACAAACTTACAGGGCACGCTTTATGGTATACATATACATATCGTATGAACATGACTATCAATGTTTACAATAATTATCAATGGCAATTTAGAACCCCCACCCTTAAACTCGCGGCCTTAAACTCATCACCCCTCCCCCTCCTGTTTTTAAAAATGACCACTTCCTTCGAGTACCTCCGGTAGTTCTGATAAATTCACTAGGTGGCGTCCTAGTAACTATCTGCTTCCAAAAGTGAACAAAACTTCCCAGAAACTGTTTCAATTGGCATTTGACTTGATGAAAACTAAACAATTATGAAACTTAAATTCTAATATCCTATAATGAAGAAACACCAACAAGATACATCTTTTCAATTGAAAGAAATCATACACATGTGTTTATTTGTGCAACAAGTGTCACATTGATACCCTTAGGCTTAGCAGTAAATGTACACCTACTATTTACAGAAAATGCAAAAATACAAAAGCTGACAGTGGTAATAAGTTGCATAGATTTCTTGAGACTAGGAAAATATACAAGTTTGCTATGCATACCCGGTAGGTCGTTCAATGATAGGGGGGTTTAGCAACCACGACGTACGTCATCCGTACCTGTTTTAACACAGACGAAGCAATGTTGTGCTAAACCTCCAGAATATAATGTAAACATTGCTGAAAGATGCGCATTCACGGATATAACTGAACTACAGCTGTGGGACGAATATGGAGAGAAGTTTTACATTCACAGTGCCCAAAACTATATTGTAAGACAATCATCCGGGACTACTCTTAGCATATTTGAATCATATCCTTAGGTATCAACTCAGTTTTACATGATCATATGACGTTGAATGATAATTACCGATATATATCAACTTTACAACAGAATTCTCAAACAATTGTTTCATGCAGACTTTAACTATATTGCCTTGCCTCTTTCTGCATGAGGGTCTGAAAAGACCGAAACTGTTGGAGGAACTTTCACTCAAAATTGTGTGGTCACCTACTTAAAGTTTGACAAAGGCACAGATTTCTGTATTTTAAATATGCTTTTCACGGGACTTTTTGTAAATCATTTATTTTTGCTTCTTAATGGAGAAGAACATTTTGATAGTCATGCATGGCATTTCGGTCATCATTAAATGTACAATCAAAGTAATATCAAACTGAAATGATAGGGTAATAGCGTGGTAAAATGGCAGTGTGATTAGTTTTACTATTAGCCTTACTTATGACCCATTCAAACAATCAGTTCTTATGGTAAGCTTGTCAATATTACCCTAACAGATGCAACCTCTACTTTTTTTAAAGGAGTGAGTGAGTGAGTACTGTAAACTCCCGCATATAAGACGCGTCCTCTACGCCAAACAAAATGCTGGGGAGTCTTATAGCTTTCTCTCAAGTTGGGGGTACGTCTTATACGAGGGGTAATTTTACTATAGAAATGTACTAATCTTACAAATTTACGCATTAAAATGTGCATTTGCTAAGTTTGGGGTTCGTCTTATATGCGCAGCGCGTCTTCTGCGCGGGAGATTAGGGTAATAGATGTTTAACGCCATTTCGACAGCTAAGGTCATATTCATGGTGAGAACTACATTACACAATTTCAGAGGAATGTGTCAGTGCCCGAACATATGTGCACCACACACATCCTGAGGGGATAGGAAAGAGGAGAAATAGACCCTTTTAAGTGGACTAGGGAGGCCCGCTTTTTTTAAAGGACACTACACCATATTTCAAAATGCCAATACACATTGTCATTCAAAGAAAGTAACATAAGTGAACAGTATAGCCTACTCGTAGACAAAAATCTCTAGTGGTATGTAGAAAACTTCTGCTCTACAAACTTATATTCACTTCTACAATTAGGTATGCTCTGTATGATGTTAAGCGAATAATTCAAGGAAGTTGTCAAAAAAGAGATTTTTGTTTTGTTTTGTAATCTCGATGGTGTCATGAATAGGTATATTTCTAGTATTTCTTTAGCATACTGCTTTTTTTTTTTATCATATCATTATGTACTTTCATTCATATTCCTCCTGATAAGCACAGTAATGTATCGGATAAACCCTTTTAATGGCCTGCAAGCATTATATCGAACCTATGGAGTTGCTACTATTTAAGTTAAAAGTAATCTTGAATAATTAGTAGAAACAGTCTTGGACGGTCATGCTCTCCACAAAGAAGTATCCACAGATGTCACTTGCTGAAAGGAACGTGGATTTTGGACACATTTTCCTCAGGATATTAACATGATTTGGTATATAAAATATGAAAAAGTAAAAACCTGGAATTCCTGGTAAAGCAGGAAAAGTGGATTCTCTGGTTATCATACCTGGTCCAGGGGGTCTCAAACAAAGTATTCTTGACATTTCTGTTTCTAAAAAGTTCTGCTTATGTGACAATATCATCTGCTCTGCAGACATTAATATCTACCGATACTTCTATACACATTATGAAGAACACGGTTCACATCCACGAGTTCCACCCAACAAATACGCGGCCCAGGATATTGGGATCTGTGGACTGGTTCAGCAGGCACGCAACCTGTTGTTCGACGGTGAGATCAGTTTTTGGTAGACGTGCTCGGATGTCGTGTTCCTTGTCTCCCATAAGCACCTTCTCGAAATAGCGGTACACCTTGTTACTTTTGTGTCCTAACTCAAGCTCATCTCTGAAAGACGATGTGGATATAGGTAGGGGTTAAGAATAAGTCACTGGAGAAGGCTTGAGGTAATTAGGCAATAGCTGAGAAGCCACTTACTGCTTATGGTGGACACAGAAATTGGGTAATCTTACTACATGTATTTCAGTGATTACCGTAATCGCCTGCGTATAAGACACAGTGAACGTATAAGACGCACCTAGACTTTTAGATATGGTCAAAAAAAATTAATTCATAACTTTTGTTCTATTGAATGTATTTTGAAAATTCAAAAAGCTATGTGTAGCTAAGGCACCCTGGAACCTCCTAACCCCCATGTCATATTATGAGTTAAGGGGAGTGTAACATATCAAATAAAAGGTCTTTGGTGTTCTCCTTGCAGATCTAGGGAGCACTAAAACCTCGCGTATAAGACGCGTCTTATAGGCAAGAGATTACAGTACTTCTTATATGAATTTTGAGATAGAAGTTCTAGTAAGAGCGGGGAATGTGAAATTGCTGTGAAAAATCAGAGCTGACAGAACAGTGCAGAAGTCAGTATTTTTTTATATTGATTTGTTCCTTTTTCCTTTTTTTTTGTTCTTTTTTTTGTGGGGGGGGGGATTTATCTATGTATTTACTTATTTATTTAACGGTCGTCGTATGACTACCGTAGTTTCTATTGAAAGTCGTCTTGATACTTGACAAATCCATCCCCTTATATTCAGATCATGAATGAGTACCGGTAGTGAGTAATAGATATTTAACGCCATTTTGACAGCTGAGGTCATATTCAGGGCGCGAAAACTTAACTACGCAGTTTCAGAGGAATGTGTCTGTGCCCGCGCATATGTGCACCACACACAGCCGAGGGTTAGGAAAGAGGAGATATAGACCATTTTAAGTGGGGTAGGGGAAGCCCGACTTTCAGCTCAAGAGCAATCACTTTAAAGGCATATACATGTAGTTTGGAAAATTTGACTGTCCATAGCCTACCTCATTATGTGCGCTGGGTTATGACCCTGCAGCTTTCTCTTGGCAAAGGCCACCTTTTGCTTAGGGTACCAATTTGTGTCCATTTCTGCATCTGAAAAAGAAAACGTTTATTAAACAGTGTTCCTTTAACAAGGGATATCAAAATTTTTCATATTAATATTAAGAAATAGCTTTATCATTCAATCAATGGAGCCAGAGTCCGAATGTGGCAGAGATGTATTCTGTTCAAAGAGTATGGCAAAGTAATACAGTGTGTTTAGTACCTACCTGATTTGATTCCTTGTTTCTTGCTCAGCTTTTCAGCGTTTTGCTGTTGGAATAACAAATAAGGAAAGCCATTACTCACTACCTGTGAATATTTCAATAGTTATAAAATAAGCATGTTAGTATACATCTGTTTTACCAGGTTGAAACACTAGGTGGCACTCCAGTAGCCCCATGGCTTACATGGGCATGTCCAGTAAAGGGCATTATCAGCTCCCAGGGCTCCATAGATTTACCCTTAGTACATAGACACCCCTCAGGAAAATGTCACTTTGCAATGTAAAATAGGACCCTCAGACTTAGAAATCAAAGCTGCACACAGAGGAATAGTGTGGTCATACTCACTATCAATATTAAAAGAAAATGTTTAGCCAAACACAAGGAAACCCATTAAAAACATGTGGGCCGATTACAGGTGCTGGAGTCAAAACCAGCCATGCCCTTATAGAAAGTGACATGGTCGCCACTAGCGTCATCTGATGTATCACAGCTAATGAAAGGGTTGAATAGGCGGGGTACTTTTATAGTAGAACTTTACTAACCCTTCAAAAGGTCAAGTCCCAATTGTGCCTTATAGCATTACTCTCAACTTTAGGTGCCAGTTACCTAGCAGTCTAATGAAGATTCTAAGCTGCCAGTTAAGTGAATGCTCTTAGCTGCCAGTCTAGTGAATGCTCTTACCTGCCAGCCTATAAATATTCTTACCTGCCAGTCTAGCGAAGGTTCCTTGATAAATACATCCATGGTGGCCAGCAGTAGATGGCTGTTGTTGCGCAGGGCCCTGAGGGCATGAACCATAGTACCCTCTATGAGGCCTTTCTCACGTAGCGGTAGTAAGAGGTTTCTCAGCTGTCGAGTCAGGCGTAGCGGCATTAACTCAGGGATTGGCAGGAACTGAAATATAAAACAAGTAAGTGTTGAGTTCATGGTAACATTTTATCTTTGATTGTTTGCCCTGTGAGACATAAAGGACGAGTCAAGTCTTGCTTAATCAAAAATCTCCATAGTCTATAATATTTAGGTAAAATATAATATAATTTCTGGTAAAATAAGAAAAGATCAGGATGCCACCAATGTTGACTTAATTTTTGTCAAAAAAGTAAAATTGATAACATATCCAGGAAATTTGGCCACGTAGAAAGGTGAATACAGCTGTAAGTAAGTTAGTGTGAGTAAGTACTTGTATATATTCACGAATTGCTGGCAAATGGTGCAGAAGTACTGACATATTTTACTAATTGCTGACAATTCTCATTAATTAATAAAAGTGCTGGCAGATCTATAAAGCCTCTGGCAAAAGAATGCATTTTTTTTTTTGTGGGGGACGGGAAGAATAACCCCAACCCCAAAATTATGGAGAAAATCTCCTACCCCCACTCCCTAAATGTTAGGTTTTTACTTGTGCTCTAGAAGGATAACAACTTAGATCAAGTTGTCTATAGGAGGCCCGGGGGTGAATGGCCTCCAACCCCAGAATTATAGAAAAAAAAACTGCCACCCATACTTTAAAATCTACAGTTCTCATTTGTGCTCTAGAAAGGTTTGCAACCTAGATGTAGAGAGCCTCTGTTAAAAATTCCAAATTTTCTGGGGTGGGGCTCTGGGGTGAATGGCCCCAACCCCAGATTTATGGGGGAAATCTCTGCCCCCACACCCTAAATCTTGAGTTCTTATTTGTGCCCCTGCAAGGTTTGCAACATAGATCTATAAATCCTCTGGTAAATAATTGTAAATTTTCTGGGGGGGGGGGGGCTCTGGGCTGAGTGAACCCAACCACAGAACAATGAGGAAAAAAATCTCCTACTCTCACTTCCTAATCTGTAGTTTTTATTTGTGCTCCTGTGAGGGTTTGTTACCTTGATCTTTAAAGCCTCTGGTAAAAATTGCAAATTTTTAGGGGGGGGCTCTGGGTGGCCCAACAATGGAATAAAGGGGAACAAATCTACCCCCAGTTCCTAAATCGGCAGTTTTTATTTGTGCTCCTGCAAGGTTTGTCAACTAGATCTATAAAGCCTCTGGTAACAGTTGCAAATTTTCTGCGGGGAGGGGGGGGCATCAGGGGTTAATAGCCCCAGCCCTAGAATTATGGGGGGAAAATCTCCTGCCCTCACACCTGAAATCTGTAGTTCTTACCTGTGCTTCTGTAAGGTTTGCAAAGTAGATCTGTAAAGCCTCTGGTAAAAATTGCAAATTTTCTGGGGGGGGGGGCTCCGAGGAGAATGGCCCCAACCCCAAAGTTATGGGCAAAATAAAAACACCAATGCTTTCTTTTCCTATGGAATAAAAATGAAACAACTAAAGGTAGACTCAATATAAGAAATAGACCTGAAAAAAGGAGTAATTGAAGACACTGACACCAAATTTCATAAAAATATCTTATTCCATTCAGCTTCAGCAAGGTTGAAATCATTGAAAATAGGTGCCTACAAAGACGGTTCAAGTCAAACCAATGAAGTACAATCAGTAGAATAAAGTGCATTAAACATAATTCTGACTTGACTCGTCAATTAGGACTTATGAACAGATATAGATCTAATGTATTGCTGATTATGAAGTAGGCTTACATTATAATTTATTGGACTCTCTTGATTGATTTGATTAACGTCCAAAAGTGGGATCCCCACTTCATGGGACTGCCTCATTAGTTTACAGACATTATATCCTTTCCTTCTCAGTTTGGACAGGTACTTAAAAGCTGCTTGTCCATACAGCTAGACAGGTATTTGTATGCTGCTTAGCCATTAAAGTGATGACCGCATCTATGGATGACTGAATTTATGAGATGAAGGGGAGGGGTGAGGGGGAAAACAGCTACCGGGGCATCATTCCCCTACTCTTCTCGAAGGATAGCATGTGTTCTTTTAATTGCCTGGTCCCATAGGCAGGGCCAGACAAACCATGGCCTTTGATCACACAGACATAATATACTGATTGGACTCTCTTGAGCTCTTTTGCAATGGATATCTAGTGACCTGCGAATAAAGGTTTTTACCTCAAGGATTCTCAAGATCATGACTATATTCATCATAGCACAGACTCTTTCATACTGACGATAATGAAAGTGCCAAAATTAACCCAGCAGTATTAATGATTTTAAAGATGTCACTGAAGTCCTAAATCCCATCCTGGTATGTTCATCCAAACTATGTCATAACTTACTGTAGTTGCTGATCCAAAGGCATGTCCAAAGTCGATGCCGACCATACAGCCGGTGACCAGGTCCACCATGAAGTTTGAGGTGTGTCTGTCTCCGATACCGAGCAGATACTGACAGATGGAAACAAGTGCGTGAGAGACAGCGAAGTTGGATCTCAGCGTGAAGTATGCTTCTCGTGAGGCACTCAGATTTCGGTAGGCTCGTCTGTGTAGAAATGCATGTAAAAGATTAGATAAACTTGGGTACATTATATTTGAAAATGTTCCTCCTCATGTGGCTTCTCCATATGGATCATAAAAAGTCAGGGCTGTTATTTCAGCACTTATAAAGACAAGGGCATAGCTACAATATTAGTGACCATGTTGTCACCTTAGACATTTGGACAAAATTGAGTTATCTTCTATTTTAACATCTACATTTGTACTGATCCTTATCTACCTACCATGAAAAAACTGAAGCTCTGTCTATGATAAGTGTAAGTGTGCCTACAGGCCATAGTGCAATAAGGCTATTTCTACTTGGTGCTATAGTAATTGGGAAACTTCTTTTGCCTCTCCTGCAAAACTTGAAAAATGCAGTTACGACCTTCTTGCACTAAGGCAAAGATGTATCCCTTGATAGTAGACCTTCATTTTACAAGAGGCAGATTGGGTGTTGTTTTGGGATAGCTGTTCTTTGAATGTTTTCTTTTGAAAATAGGAAGATTGTTTTAGAAACATACCGTGAAAGGTCCCAGGGTACCGATTCCTCCCGCCTGCGGAAAGCTGTCACGACGTCTGACCGACTGTGTGTCTCGTATGACCGGCAGTAATCTGGGGCATTACTGCCACCCATGAATCTTACATGATCACTTGGAGCCCCTTTCCTGAAGGAGGTAAGAATCAAACAGATTTGAGTGAATTAATAGTGAATATGGTGAATAGCAAATTCTCTTGGCAAAAATAACAGCAATTCTCTCGTGGGTATAAAATTCAAAGGTGTCTGGGATTTATTTCTTTGCCCCCTTCCCTGAGGGAAAGTCTTGGGAATTATAAATACCGTATTCGACGTAATTAGCACACATACCCTAAAAAGGCGTACACCCCCTGTTTCCTACCATAATATTTGCAGTTAGGCTAGGGATTGTAGCAGTATAGATTCACTTGGCACGTTTCCACAGGGGTGGAAGCAGTGGGCATCATGTAGCATTTCACACCTCTAGGTGTTTAGGCCTATGTAGGTGTGGAGGCTGAACAGAATCACCTCTACACTTGAAGCTTTTTCAGTACGTACACCCCACCATAAAGTGATTAACACATACTACCTTAATCGCCCGCGTATAAGGCGCACCCCGCATATAAGGCGCACCTAGAGTTTAGAGATTTGACCAGAAAAATAAAAAATTCATAACTTTTGTTCTACTGAATGGATTTTGAAAACCTATGTGTTGCATGGACCCCCCAGACCCATATTCAGCTGATGAGGTTATGTGGGAGTGTAATATATCAAAAGGAAGGTCTTGATCTCCCCCTTGAGGATCCAGGAAGAACTAAAACCTCTCGTATAAGACACGCCTTATACGCGGGAAATTACGGTAGCAAGGATGTGCACTTATTAGAATTAGTTTTTGTTTCATTTTAGAGGGAACAGATATTTTTTTTAATGATTACCGTAATCTCCCGCGTAGAAGACGCGTTGCGCGTATAAGACGCACCCCAAACTCAGCACATGCATTTTCGCGTATAAGACGCACATTTTAATGCTGATATTTGTAAGAGTAGTACTGTTCTATAGTAAAATTACCCCTCGTATAAGACGCACCCTGAACTTCAGAAAATCCTATAAGACTCCCCAGCATTTTGTTTGGCATAGAGGATGCGTCTTATACGCGGGAGTTTACGGTACGTCGAATAAGGTAATGGATTTCAAGATTTTTAATAACAAGTGGACTTACGGTGAGTCGTAGAAGGTCTTTTCCTGTGGCGTCATGGTACCCTGGAGAAACTCCTTCAGGGGCATCGTCTTCTTCATCCACTCTATCATTCCAACTCTGTGTAACAAAATATCAATAAAAGAGGAATAAATTAACTTAGCGTGGTCTTTTTCGCTGTCAAAGTGAGCAGTCATTCCAAGTATATTCTATGATTCCCTTTCTTGCCAACCCCGGAATTGAGAACCAAGATCTGCAATGGCTCATTTAAGCCCGGGGTCTCAAATGAGGAGGCATGTATTTGATGGATTAAGGAAATATTTTGAGTTAGACTCAGCACAGAGTTATTGGAATTAATTAGCTCCCAGGTGCTTAAATTAGTAGAGCAGCAAGTCCTTCCAAAGAGCCATATTTTAGGAGTTTAATTCGTAAGATTACTGATAGCTATAAGTTGTTTTTTTATGTTGTCCAATGTCTCTGGGTATGGAAAAGTGATGTTTGACCAATGAAAGCTTGTGCAGTCACTGAGAAATCTGCAATTCTATACAACCATCTCTTGAAATTTAGCCTCGTTTTTTAAGAGCTAAAATACATATTGATCACCCTGTTCTGACACTAATATTCATCTTACAACAATTCCAAAGGTACCTACCCCCCTAAATTGGACCCAACGATCGCATTGGAGCCAACCATTCGTTGCTAGGAGAAGCCGTTACCTAGCAACAGCTGATTTTAGCTAGCAATGGACCCTTTCCGAGACAAAGAAAGACCATTCCTAGGAATGACTTACAGAATGGAGATCATGGATACTGTTTCTCATTTTGTTATTCAGAAGCTCCATCCAATTGTAAAAAAGGCAATATTGTACCAAAATACAGTGTGCTGATCAGAAAATATAGAAAAAAAACGATAGTCCTATAGCAAGTATGATGAAAACATGCAACTTCAGCATCATCCTCTATTAGCAAAATATTCTTTACTAGACAATTGTAGTGTGTCTTATATCCTGAAAATGATGAAATGAGAATACATCTGAGGTTTTACTCTACTTGTGGGGCAGTGATTCCTTAGCAACAAATTTACATAGCAACTTATACAGAGGAGCTTGTTCATAGACAAATATATATTATTGTGAAGAGAGTTAACCATCATTAGACTCAATTTATTCAGAACTGAGTAGATCTTGTTAGAAATATCCCTGGAGTAATAGGAAATGTGTCAGATAGTTGTTCAATACTCAAAGAGTTGGCACTTGCTGAAACCTTGCTAGCTTTTGTTTAGCAAGTGGTGAAACCTTGCTAGCTATTGTTTAGCAAGTGGCTCACCAACTGACAACTGCTCTACTCAGATATGAAAACATGATTATGGAACCTATCGATTTATAAAGAAAATAAATCTGAAGTTGTGCTGCCAAAGCCTTATTGCTAGACCTGTTTACATCTTAGCAATTAAATATTTGCTAAGGGGCCATTCAAATATTACGTAACACAGTAGGGGAGGGGGGGGGTCATGAAGTTTATTACACTTTGTTACAGAGGGAGGGGGGGTCTGCCCAAGTGTTACATGATAAAAATGAGGAATACATCACATGGCTAAATTTGACAATTTACAAGCATTTTAATGTGATTTTAGAGATCTTCCTATAATACTTGTTAAATTAAGAAGGATCAAATAATTTTAGGAATATTGATTAGAAGCCCTATATTGTTACAGGGGGGGAGGGGGTCAAAAAGTGGCCAAAGTTGTGTTACATAACATTGGAACGGCCCTTAAGCAGCATTACTCTAAATTATGTTATTTATAATATTATATAGATTTCGATCAGAATTAAATATAATGTGTGATGATTATTCTGTCACAAACCTTCTCTAGAAGTTCTACTAAGGAAACTCTATCTTAATCTAGCAGCATCAGACACTGTGATTGCATGGATCTCGCAATTGCTATCATCATTCTGTCAATGGTGAATTAGCTGCTTTATAAGATCACTTCTATTGGCAGAAGTGGACCTTTCAGGAGCCTTACTGGTAGGACTCAGCAATAAGGCCACAAGTACCGGCCATATGATCCAACAAACAGAAAGTGCCTAGCAAACTAACCAAAAGACCCTACCTGTGACCATTCTCCTTGCTGGAAGGTCATGTTACAAGACATTAGCTAGGACTTTATTTTAGGTCATAGATATGTTCTTATCTCTTTCCAGCCAGCTCTATCATTGTTAAAAGTCCCTAAAATACAGCAGATTGAGGTCCCGGGCAAATAAATATTGATACATGGTGTAAGGGTGACCTCAGGAATAGAACCAATGTTTGTGAAATGTATACAAAAATGACTAATTTGTAATCTGTATGTAATTTCATTTCATGTGATACCATGATACCTGGCATTACTTATTGAAAATAATTATTGACGGGGCCCAGAGTAATGTTATTAGATACTTTAAATGCTCTCCTCATAGTGCATTATTGTACTAGCCATATTTGACCTGGTAGTGCATTAATGCACTTGCCGTCTGGAAAGAGTTAAAAAGACATAGACCATCTGTCTGTCACCAGTGATCATCATCTACATGATAGAAACATCCATATAACAATTAACATTTTATCCAGATATGTTCAAAGTGAAGTGATGAAACTACTATAGCCTATATATTTCAAGGCATTGCCACATGTACATTCATAATATGCTTTAGCATTTGAATATTCATTTTTACACTCCACCTTCTCAGTTGGTACACCATTTAGAGAAAATAAGATATAACAATATAACACCATCAACCCTTGTTCCCAATAAATTATTCATTAACCCCTTCCATCCCATAAAGCAGGATTTGCATGCAAATCCCATAGAGTAAAGGAAATCCAGGGGTGAAAGGGTTAAAGACCACGAAGCTTAAGCTCAAGAGAACTTATAATCGAAGAACAATATATTTATTCATCCAGTAACTTGTAGCTAGTTCATATGGACGTGCAATATGCATTATGTCAATATAGGTTGCTAAGTAAATTTGTTGTTGTTAGGCAATCAGCTACTCTAGGAGTAAAGTGAAAGCCTCAGATGTTTTTAAGGATATAAGACACACTACAATTATCTAGTAAATAATATTTTTCCAATAGAAGATAATGCTGAAGTTGCATGTTTTCATTATACAAATGGTTAGCTGCAATGTGATCGTTGGGTCCAATCTAGGGGGGGGTAGGTACCATTGGAATTGTTGTAAGATGAATATTAGTGCCATAACAGGTAGACCAATGTGTATTTTAGCTCTCAAAAAACGAGGCTAAAATTTCAAAAGATGGTTGTAAAGAATTGCAGATTTTTCAGTGACTGCACAAGCTTTCATTGGTCAAACATCACTTTTCCATACCCAGAGACATTGGACAACATAAAAAAACAACTTATAGCTATGAGTAATCTTACGAATTAAATGACCCCAGAGGGCCCCCTGTGCTGCTCCTCTAAATTGCCCACTACAGTAATAGAAATTATCATACACCAGAAGCACAAAAGCCAAATGGACAACACAAAATCTTACCTTGAGGTCATTGGGATCACTTGGTACGTCCGTATGGAGTATTTGCGCTGTCTGCAAACAGCATCTTGTGTAAAGACCTCGTTCATGATAGCAAAGAGCTGTTCAATACGTTGGTCCTGTCGTAGATCCTCTCCGCCTTTCACTAGGTACAGATATTCCTTCTCATCATTGCCACGTATGGCTATCCGCTTTGGTTTGCGAATCGAAGACATCACAAGAACCTAGAACCAGATATTACATACAAAATGGTTATTGAATAAAGCATCTTGACATTAATATCATTTAGGCTTGACTAAGTTCATACTTGTATCACTTGAAATAACCCACCCTCATCTTCGTAATTCCACTTAAGAGAGGCAAGCAAAATTCTCTGCACCCAACATTAAGCTGAACGTATACGTTGGCTGGTTACCTGCCTGTATATTGTGGGACATGTATACAGGCAGGCCATGCCTAAGAAGCTGCCAGTTAATCATCCCTTGTTTTCACACTTACATGTATTCACAAGGGGACCCCCTTTCACCCCAAAGGTACACATGTCTCTTCTTTACAGATATTTGGATTTATAGATTGTGATTGGAGATCTAAAACTGCCATTTAGTGGAGTTAAAGTGAACCTCTCCCCAGAATCTTGGGAAAATGGCATCTGGCATGGCCTGCAGGTATATGCCCACAATACCTGCAGGGCACCAGCGTAAAGCTATACAGTACTATTATGTTCTCTGGTTTTACTATAGCCAGACTTCTTTTCAGTCCTCCAAAAACTCACCCTTTCATCAAAGCTGTTAATCCTGACATGGAACTCAGGTATCGGTTTCTTGTCACCTGTGTATTGACCGGGTAACTCAAGGTCCTGGTCATAGTTAGCAGCCTGGAAGTCGGCGAGGAACTGGGAGTACTCCTTTAAGGTGCCTGGTGGTTTTAGCGCATTCGCTACAACATCATTCATCTCATTCAGGATACTGCGAACTCCTTCCCGAAATATCTAAACAGAGTCCATGTATACACTTGTAGTACAAATTTCTCACAAACGTTCATCTGGTCTGCCATAAAATGACAGCTATTATTCTTTTGTCTTTATGATGACTCAATATAGTGCTCTATATAATTCGCTAGTGGTGCATTTATTCATCGTATTGACTCTACTGGAATGATATACTCCTGAAGTGTCAATGTATGCAGTAAGGCAACTGGCACACCATGTTAAATGACCAATAAATATTTTGGTGCAGTGTCAGTGCCTCATGCCCCTGCCCCCCCTGAAGACTTATTTCAGAACTTACAAGGAGTATTTCGGTCCATGGTACTTAGAAAAGAATAAGACAATCAAATACTGACCTTTGAAGACATATCAGGAAGTTTCTTTCCATCCTTTCCGCAGAGTCTTTCAACCTTTGCAGCAAATTTCTAAACAGGGGAAACAAAAATACAAAACTACAGGAAATAATACCCCAGGATATATTTGTGTACACTGCTATTATATATTGGGAACTAATTCACTTTAGCAGGCGCTGTAACCTTTTACTTACGCCCAACCCGACCGTAGCCGATGCTACCCCTAAACGTGATGCAAGTTGTGCGCCTGCTAAAGTGCATTCTACCCCTATATTGAATAAAGTGACAAAAACACACCTTTTTGAATGACAAAAGAAATGATTAATTCCTTGGCTATAGGCTTCTCAATGTAACATAGCTTTATTTACCTCAGCAAACTTCCTTCGGTACTTGCCCATGGCGACACGGTCAGGTATCTGTGAAGTACTTGAGGCTTGTTGTGTATCGTATAACTCATCCTCCGAGGGCCCGGTACGGTCCATTAGGTCTTTATACATCTGACGGAACTCAGCCATGACCTGCTCGTTTTTGCGCTGACCTGGCTTAGCAGAAAACATGTGAACGACATCCTCGAACCAGTCCTGTGATGCAATATAATACAAGATGTAATCAGGGATAAAAGCACTCAAATAAAGTCTGTATAATGTCCAAAGTTAAGACTAAATAGAGGTCCTCTAGGTAAATCAAGGAAAAACCCAAAGATTGTTATCCCCAATTAATCTAATACTTGGATTCTTCAGAATCTGCTTAAGTTTACAGTAATGACATACCCTAAATAGTTGGTTAGGTTGTCCAAACTGCTCTAATGCACTGATGAATGTATTGACAAGCTTGTTCTTGGAAAGTATTTGATCCAGTCTGAAAAGAAGAAACAACAGTGGTTTGAAACAAGTTTTAGGGTGCATCCATTCATTATGAAGGACCATGCTGACCTGTCAAAACTATACAGGACCGACATTCATGTATCATTAACAATGGGTGTAGTCCATTAAACCCAAAGGATTTACATTACTTACTGATCTCTCATGTCTTTGCTCTTCTTCCCGACTGACGATGAGTCAAATTCATAGCCATCGTTACTCAGTTTGAACGGGTATATAAGCGCCTGCAACAGAAATGATGTACATTACATGTATGGTATTCCAAGCTGGATGTGCATTTAAAAGTTCTTTTCATACTGGTAAAGTTGTAAATGTACATGGATTTTCATCCGAAGATAACTGGAGTAGGTTTTTATTTCTATTTTATTTCAGGAAGATAATCTGAAAAACCTGCCCATAAGAGAAATTCTTGATTGATTTGTATGTGACTGCAATAAAGAGTACCTGCTCGGCACAATTACAACAACAGCTCTAAATATTTGAAAAAATGAAACTCAAATCTCCATACTCACATTGGGGTATGTTTTAGCTATGTCCATCAGGATCTGGTGGACAGCGGGTGACTCGGGTTTGTCGAGTATGGCAGTGAGCTGCGCCACCCACCCAAGGTACATCCAGCAGGGAACCCGCGCTGCCTGAGGTAGAGAAAGAGGTAAACTTAACTTTTAATTTTCAACAACGCTAGGGGGTATGGACGACCGGTTGGCACGATGCTACCACTCAGAATGACGGTTTGGCCAGGGGCCTGTGACGTCATTCAGAACACCATTGCTTGGCAACAGTCACAATTGTTACTGTCACTAAGTGACAGTGACAACAGGTATCCTTGGTGCTGGGTACTATGGAGACCAAGTGTCTAGATAGCTGTTGACACTTTTCAAGAGTAGTTTCATCCCATGGGGACTCATCAGGCATCTGCTTGTGCAAGATTTGTGACAATACAACATTGCCAGTGGTCCCAGGCCTAGGGCTTGGTGTTATATACAGAGATGTCAGTTCGATATTTGGCGAAACTCTGAAAATTATTTTTGGGCACTTCAAAAGTGGGGTTATACCCTAATCAGAGTGACAAATACCTTCAAAATTAATCACTTAGGGTTGGGTGTATCTTTAAGGATTATCAGAATTATAAAATATTCATTTTAAATTTTTTTTCTTATTATTTCTGTAGTAAAATATCACCTTTGAAACTCTGAAATCAGAGAAAATCTGAAACTCTGTCATCTCTGTATATAGTAATTGAACAGTGAATAAGTTCAATGTTCAGTTACCAGTGTAGGTCACTCAGGGTGGACACACTCAATAAGTTTAGTCTTGGACTGAATTTATTTAAAATTGAATTTTTCCAAGGGTAAAAATTCAGGAGCAAGGAATAACAGGTATCCCGGTAGGTGTTCTGATAAATCTGGAATCATGGGTCCCAAAATTGTTAAAAAACCCCGCTTTCTTACAGAGACGATCAAAAACTTTTATAAAAAGAAATTTTGACGTGGCCAGGTTGATCGTCTCTGGTGTGCAAGATGCAAAAAAAAACAAACATTTATTTAAAAAAAAGAAGTAAATTTAACTTTTACTCCGGGCTTTTACTGCTGGTATAGTAGTGCCTAAATGGTCATATCTATTTTGCTGTCTTAAGGGTTGGTTCCACTGCGTTGGTCAGGTCTGTTTTTTGCTATGTAAAAATTGGTCGGATGAGCAGCGAATGGACCCAACCGATGCAGTGGAGGGAGCCCTGTATTGAAATTATTTAACGCTGGTGAGTATCTCTCTGGCAGTACAAAGGTGTCTAGCCTTATGGAGTGAATTGAACCTCAGTAAATGTCAGTACTGGGTAAAGCATTGTGGAATCACTAGTGACATTAAGTTTCATACAGACAAAATTGATACACTCATATAGTACACTGTACTACTGTTCATCAACAGCGAAAAACTAAAGCATAAATCTTGCTATCTTTAGTTTAGTTGATACACATTATGAGTAATGGTACTTACATCGGCTGTCCGTTTTGTTTAGCTAAGGGATAATTATTCATTATAAAAGTAATGTTTTTGGGGAATGGGTATATGCTAGGCAGAATTCCTCACCTTTCTTATGAAGACATCGATTGTATCAGTGTATTTCTCCAGAATATGGAGCAGACGAGGGAAGCGCTGTCTCGCTTCGACCGACCCCAACCGCATAGCAGTAAGGAGTGACGTCACAATGGCCACACGGAAGTTGCCAAATGATGGGCATTTAACATTCTCATTCTCTTCTGGCGAAAAAGAAAATCCTCAAATAACTTTTTATTTTGATAGATTTTGGTAAAAATTCTGAACAAACAGCGGCTCTCATGAGAGGCCAGTGGTTTTAAGGTCATACATGTACTGCATGTATCACGAGAAATGAAGGGGTAAAAGATATAAAGGGATATAAAGAGAGAGAGAGAGAGAGAGATTATTTGAATTTTTAGTTAAAAAAATAAATTAACGTACCCTCATCTGCCTGTTGGAGGTAGTGGTCACAGTAACGGACGAATGTCATATGTGCGTCATTTACACCGGTGACGTCATGTGATGCTCGTTCTGTGTCTGCGCCCTGGTCTGCGATACCCACCGCAGACTTGAGGTGCTGAAAGCCCTTCTCTACTAACCCTGTAATTACCTGGATGGTAAAACAATAGGATGCTGAATGTTCCAGGACATAATAATAACTTTGATAAGAGAGTTGAGAGGCTGATAGAAAGAGTGTGTGTTCCGAAGGCGGCCCTTTTTCTCCGCGCCACATAACACTATAGTTCTTGGCTGACTGGAGTATTCAGATTTATTTATATTACTTGCTACCTTGGTGAGGCGGCACTGGTGATCAAATTTATGAGGTGCGCTTTAGGCAAGAGATTCACCCCTACAAATTTAGCAGGGCAGGGTTCCCCTTACAGAGTGTGTGAGCTAGGTCTTTGCTGAGCACTGTGTAACCTCAGCAAAGAGAATCTTGGCCCAAGTGATACTCCTCCTACCCCTGAGTCTTACCAAGTTCTAAGGGTTTTGGGCTGCCAATACTTGATCTACATTTTGCCTAATTACCTCATCAATATCCACACTGTTGATGTCCCCAGCAGCGACCTTCACCTTGGTCTGAAGGTCAGCCTCAAAGTCAGCCAAGGCCAAAGAGTCCTGGAGGATAGTGGTCGTCTCCTGTATCGCTAAGCCCTTCAACATGTAGTGCTTGGATCCCATTGGAAGGTTCTCCTTTAGTATCTTATTGTCCTTGTTCTTTTCTGTAAGGCATTGAATAATACAACTTTAAAAGTGTTTCATAAATGGGTATGTGGTAAAAAGAATCTTAGCTATAATGCTTTCCTCCCTTTAACATCATTTCATATAATTGTGGGCTCCAATAAAGTCATATGATTTATTGGATTAGAAAAACTGGTTATTACTTTATTTTATTTCCTGGATATGAAATCTGAGTCAAGCCAAAGTATTCTTAAAGAATGGGCGTACATACCAAGTTGTTCGAATGCTGTCAGTGTTGCACGAAGCCGTTCTTCAGTGGTGAGTGCTGCCACCTGAGCTCGGCGGATGTGTACGCCGGAGTATGTCGCTGCCCACTCCAGCAGCAGCTGCTCATTATGTGTCGCCTTCGCCACCTGGAAAAGTACATTATCACTTTAAGAACTTTCTATTGTTTTTAAATTGATGTTCATCTATTTCAATAATATACCAATGAAGGTCCAGCCTGTAACTTGCCAGCCTGTAACTGGCCATTCAAAAATGCATCAAATATGCAGACTACTGCAGGTCACATTTGTATCAAGGGCAGGGCAACAAATACCAGGAACGCTTTCATTTTCAGGCACCTATTCCCAGGATTTTAATGAATTCAAATCCAGAAATCTCTCCAATCACGCATCTCGTGGCATCTCTACTAGTCATAGTTTGGGTGAAGTACAATATAGATACATAGAGAATTCCTTGAATATAAGTATGGGATTGTCTACAGCATTCCTTCTCTTCGACAGCGACGTACTGCTTCATCTATATAAATACATACATGCATCAATCTTCATCTATTTAGTTAAATGACTTCTATATCGGTAAATGAAGAGATGGTGAATCACCTTATGTGCTTTACGCAGTTGTTTGAGGGCTACAACAAAGTTGTCCTGTTGTCGCGCACTGTTGGCCTGCGCCAACCATAGCTCCACCTTATAGTGCGCCCATGGGTCATGAGCGATTGTACCCGGCTCTTCCTTCACACCGACCTCCTCCAACTGGGCACTCATGTGGTCCAGGTACACACACCTGTCAAGGGCATATGTAAATAACACTTTTAAAATATCCAAATCTCGAATATAACTACCTGGGAATTACTATCAACCTCTATTTATCATAGGCATATAAATTGTACTACATTTGTAGCGTAAGAGCTGTCTTCTACCTGAGCATAGACCTCTGCTGTGCCTTGTAGAATCTGCCTGAAGTTAGGGTGTCTTATAAGCAAGGTTTTTTATACTACAGAAAAGTACTAAACTGCCCATGATATAAATATGGCTCCCTATATATGTGCCCTGTAGGTCTGGCATAGATTCAGGCTGCATCTTATAACTGAGGTGCACCTTACACACTGAGTTTCATACACTTTGTCTTGATTTGCTTCCTGTAAGTAGTCAATTTTGATATTCCACATTCTTATGGCATAGATACTGTGGTGTAAGTGATTATGCCAATACCTATTTGTGATGATGTCATCCCAAGTGGCTGATGAGTCAAGGATGGAATCTGGTGTTCGCCGCAGCCACTTATGAATCAGATGTGTTGCTGGCGCAATAGAATGGAAATTACCTGGAAGTAAAAAGACATTGAACTTAGTTGTTTTTCTTCTCATATCATAGAAAAGAATACACATATTTCATCTAGATCTTTCATTGTCCAATTTACAAGACACAAATAAAGATAGTTTAAGATGCTGTGTATTCTACGAGAGGGGTTTAAGCATTAAGGATCTAGTTCTACCACCCCCAATCCAGGTTGAAAGGGGAGGGGCAGGGCAAACAAGTCTATGTATCTTAACCAAAATTAATGCCACCGACCCCCTGTTATGACAAAAATATGACAAAATGACAACTGTCTAAATGTAAGATGAGGGTATTCTATGGTACAGTAAATATAGATTGTATAAACTCACTGTCATGCTTCATAAAGTTGAGGAATTCCTTCAGCTCCGTCAACTTCTGCAGGCGTTGTAGCGACACTGACCGGCTACTCTCCATCAGTGTATTCAGGCTCCCCCACTCCTACAAAATGGTATAGAAATACAATGTATTGTAAAACAATATCTGTAGGGGCTACCGCTCGTATGTTTTTTTTCAGGTCTATTATAGGCTAATGCCCGTTAATGGTATGATAAAGGTAACATTACTTACATTACTGCAATTATGTATCATGACGACCCAAGGGGTTACACATAGAGTCTTAATTTTCCCTCCTTAATAAATTTTTCCTCTGCATTTATGAACTAAAACCCTGATAAATTCTTTAAGAAGCTAGAACTCTAAAGTCAATTGACCATACACATACCTACAATGACAGGCTCTGAATTAAATATTTGATGGTTATTGGAGCAGGGTAATAGCCAGTTCATGAAATTACCTGTAAGAAGGCTTCTTGAGCCGCGGCAGAGAAGTGCCTCGCCCGGTCGTAATCCTCCTGCCACATGTACAGCAATGCGAGCTCCTCACAGTACGATGACTGTACCACAGAAAAGTATCAGAGACTAAGTGATCATTAGCACTTATGTGTTTGATATACATTTTTGTATTAGAGGGTAGAATAGCATACTTGACATTGCAGAGTGTAAAATATATTCCTATAAGAAGATGCCTGAAAGAATTCTGAGCCAATAGCAAATTCTTCAAAAGTTAAAATATTAAGGAAATGAAACACGTTTTACCCAATTATCTTTCTCTGGATTTTAGGGAATATCTGACTGTCTTGAAAATTTCTTTTTCTAATCGTGTTATATTTTGTTACTGCATCTGAGAAACCTCAACCATTTCTCACCTCCAGGAGTGCCTTTCTGTCTGGCACATGGAGCGCCCTGTCGATGAAATCCAGCAGGTCCTGTTGTTTTCCGCCTTCCATCAAAAGCTTTAGACGCCCACGGATAATGAATGGTAGGTAATGCTCCTGAGGAAGTAGAAGACAGTAATGAATGATTTATAATGGCTTGTGCCCTTAGTTTAAGTAACAATGGATGAAAAGGGAAATATTTTCCTATTTTCAGAATGAAAACTTACCTACTTTTAAAGAAAAAGTATGAGGCCCCAGTGAGGATTGAACTCACGACCCCTGGTTTACAAGACCAGTGCTCTAGCCACTGAGCTATAGGGCCATACAGAAGGCAACTCTTTACAATAGGTTTTTAACCTGTCAATTGATTGTATGTGAGTAGAGAACATATTGTAAAGGTAACAGATGTAAACACTGAGTCCTAGCCCTAGTGGAGACTGGGCGAACCATGTTATACACCAATGTTGATGTTCACCAACTGCACACTAGAGGTCAGCACTGTCACTAATGCTTCTAATGCCTCCCATGATATTAAATGGACCATATCTTTTTTTGCACTGACATGTATCTTTATTGAATACTGTTTCGATGAGAGTAAAAGTGTATCAGCATATAAATTACACTGTGACACAAGATGGACTTTTCTTGCCACTATTATCTACAATTGGCAATCTATTTACAGCTAATGGTATTTGCACCTAGTCCTGGTATGAATGAGAGGTATAGGGCCACACAGAACATTATCCTTTTTTTGCTCATCAATTGATTATTTGTGACAATACCTATATGTAGAAAAGACTGTAAATTAACAAATGCAGACTGTGTTAGGTTTACGCTGGTCCTCTGCGGTGTGTATAACTACCGCAGGCATAGGGCTCCATCCCCACCCCCTCTCCCCTTACTTCCTCCTGTGTCAAGGTCAGGTCACAGACAGGGAGAGGAAGGAATACAGAAATATAATCTTGTTATATCAAAGAGATTCTTATCCTAATCCCTCAATTGGGGGTGATTAATGGATGTTTATTCTGCACTCTGTCTGTCTCAGTCTCATTTCACACTCTCCCCCCGGGCTTCCCTAGCCCACTTAAAAGGGTCTATTTCTCCTCTTTCCTATCCCCTCGGGATGTGTGTTGTGCACATATGCGCGGGCACCGACACATTCCCCTGTGAAATTGTGTAATGTAGTTCTCGCCATGAATATGACCTTAGTTGTCGAAATGGCGTTAAACATCTATTACTCACTCACTCACACTCTCCCCCACACATTCAGATAATTTATCAGTGATAACATCTGCTGGGAGAGTATGCTCCCTCATGCACATCCAACAGTTTCCAACAAGTTGGCCAAGGCTTCCACCTGCCATATGTAGTGGAAGAGAAGTGGGAGCGGAATTCAGGGGTAGGTTTCCAGCCTATGTTAGGTTTTACCCCTGGTGGCGACAGAGGGAACCAACTGCACACCAATGAGATGTTCACAACTAAGACATTAGAGGGCAGCATCATGACCTTTACTAACTTGACATCTTTTCATCCTTTTTTAATTTCATGTAAATCCCAGAATGGAGAAGAAAAGCATGAGGCCCCAGTGAGGATTGAACTCACGACCCCTGGTTTACAAGACCAGTGCTCTAGCCACTGAGCTATAGGGCCATGTGGCGGGGTTTGTATCCAAACTCTGGGTTTACTCGAACATTGATTCTATTGAATGAACAAAGAGTGACAGATGTTATACATATTGTGATGGGCACTCAGTGTTACACATTCAAGTTTTTTGAGTGTCAGTCTTTCGTAATTTACTTGATATTACAAAGGAAGACGACCATTTTCATTAGACTTGCAGCAGTCCCTGAATTCTCCTCCAAACACTACTACCCCCCCCCCATCCCTCTCCTCTCTAAAAAAAAAAAAAAAATGGTGTTCTACTTAGCCATAAAAAAACACATATATAAATGTAGGGGTAATTTTAAGAGACCAGGGCTGCCTTTCACTCATGTCCGAGTACTTTAACCAGGTTATATCACAGGCTATATATGCAATATACAAAAAGCGAGACGTCCATTATTATCAGTGTCCACTGTGGTTGAGCGAAGTGGGCTACTGCTGAGCCTTATAGAATCTTCCAGAAGTCAGGGTGCGCCTTATCGACAAGGATTCTATTCTAAAGCATAGTGCCAATCTACACAAAGTCAAATTCCAGGTGTTCCTTATAATTTGGGCAGTTTAGTACTGTCCTAGAGTGTGATATCCTCGCCTATAAGGTATATCCTGTATAAGGTACAGTAAGGGCTTTCCTTGCGTGTAATTAACATCTTCCTGACAAGTTGATGAATATTAAATTTTAAAAAAAGTACTTTGTATTTTTTTTCTCTCTCTGAACAGCTTTCATGTGAAGTAGATTTGTAGGGCAAATCATTGATACCTATGTGGCAGAGATAACATAATTATATTAGAAGACCTTTTTTCTGATTACCATTTTAGCCAATGTCCATACTGAATGAGGGGCTCACGGGGTGAGGTGCTCGACCTCGGTTATGTCAAAATCAAAGATATCAAGGTCAAAAGATAGACAACAGTGAGGTAATGCTCCCATAAAACAAGGAATATGGTAACGAACAATTGATAGTGGGTTGTGCCCATGAAATCTTTTTTTTTCTGGTAACAATGGATGACAAAGGAATGTTTCCTTTTCAGAATAAAAAAAAAATGCCTAGTTTCAAAGAAAAATTATAAGGCCCCAGTGAGGATTGAACTCACGACCCCTGGTTTACAAGACCAGTGCTCTAGCCACTGAGCTATAGGGCCATACAGAATACAGCTGAAAATATTGGGTATTTGAACATAATTGATTCTTATGCACGTTGTATGGCAACAGGTGCAGAGTTGTTCACCAACAACAAACTAGGGGGCTCTGTGTGTCCGACTATTGGGACAGCACTAACTTCACATCATAGGGCCCTGTCTAATGGCTTAGAACAACCACCATAAAACCCCACCTATAAGCCATGGCTTAAAAACCTTTTCACACTATACGTAAGTGAGGCTGGTGGGATCACCCAGGTGCGGCTTATAGGCGGGATTGTGACACTATGAGGAGGTCGCGGGATGCATTATTGCCAAATGAGATTCCCTTCATTCACTGCAGAATTCTTAAGGTGCATTACATAACTGGTAGTCACATTGCTGGATGTTATCGGTGCTTATCTCCCCTGGTTCTGGTCCATTCTATATGCCGTACCTTGGGTCTGAAATGGTCTATAAGCCATGGCTCTTATCAAAAGCTACCAATAACTTTTTATTTTGATGAATTTCATATTTGACAGGCTCAGTATACCTATGTCCGTACTCTATCGAGTTAAGGGACATAGAGGGGATATAGATGGCATACTTTACCTGGAAGTAGGTGTCCTCCCATACTAGGTCTAGGTTGGGCTTTTTCTGGTCGTCAATTGACTGAGTTGTGAACTGTTCCAGTGTTGCCCAATCTGCCAGATGTGCACAACACTGCAATATTAAGATTTATTTACATGTACTCAACTTTCTGATACCTAACTGGTACCTGGTAATTGAAAAAGGAAAATCTCTGCATATTAATTTTGACCGATTGCAAGAAATAATCTAACATTGGTTATATTTCTTTTTTTTTAAGAAATTTGTTTTTTTGATATTAGATGCGGACATCCTAGCGTAGAAAATATGAATTCCCATGACAACATCAGAAAAGTGGCACATCTGCAATTATAAGTAGAGGAAAATTACATTGTATAGTATTCATATCAGAATGCTCACCTCAAGGCGGCTGATGTCCCACAAGTCGAGTTCTGCTTCTTTTGGTGGGGCGTCATCCCAGTCTCTCCGCTTTAGGCCCTGATGGTAAAGAAAAGCTCTCATCTCAAATATCTGTATATCTGTTGTATTACGGTAGTGAAAAGTTGATTGAAAGAATATCCACCAGCTATACTTTCATTTGATTGACCACACCTGAGACTTCTCATGTTTTACTCATCTTTGAATTGTAGATTATGTCTAGAGCACATTGCATGATTGTAAAATAGTTTTGACCGATGACCTATATAACTCGTTTATTCAAAAGCCGACTACCTACCCTTTTAAGGTCAGTGTCGTGCCTAAATGTATACAATGATGTCCTTATGCACCAAGAGATGAAAGGGTTTCATTGAGGGATTGGGAATAGACTGGAATGTGGCTACTGGAAGTTTACTGCACACAGTAACAGACGGCAATACAGATATCATAATGCCTCTTAACCCTTTAAGTGCCGCTGATGCATTCATTGGTGCGTCATGACGACCAATGGGCATGAGGCACTCTCGCATCAGCGGCCTTTGGAGGGTTAATCATACCTGGTTATAGAGCGAGAGGGCCCCCTTGTAGTCTCCCCGCATCTCCGCCTCCATCGCCTTCCCTGTAAGGTCCTGTGTGCCAACCCGTGAACTGAACACACCCCGCAGCACGTCATATTCTCCTAGAGACTTGTACAGCCTGTCCATAAAAAAAGAGAAACACATTGAAATAATCTAGCAGCCATTCAGTCATTGGGTTGAGGAACAAAGATGGGACAGGTGGAGGAGGGAATCCTGGGGGTATCCCTTTCATTTTGGGAACACTGTAAAAATTGTGATTCTTTTCTGCACTTTGGTATTTACTAAAGTGTCCCCCAACCCTGGTTCTTAAAAATTCCTGGCAGGTATCTGTTTTTTTTACTCGTTGGGGCTACATTCATGAATCTTGAGAGATCCTATACGAGGTTGATGTCCTGCTTTAGAGATATGACATATCATCATGTGCCAATATGGCACCAGCGGGTTATTCATTAGGACTGCACTGGTGGTGCATCATTGAGCAAAATGAACATATAAACCTTTGAGGTATTATAATCTTTAGGCCAGGCCAAAGAATAATTTGGTCTAATAATCGTGCTCTTCATATTTTCAGGAATACAGATTTTTTTTTTTTTAGTTTATTTCCTTTGAAAAAAAAATGAAAAAAACTCTTGTTTACGGATTTCATATGGCTCATTTTCTGTGAGTTTTCTGGTTGCAATGTTTGGCGAAAACAAAATTGAAAAATAAAAGGGCTCATGTATAGTTTGTCCAGCAAGATAATCACTGGACCACAGACAACAAAAAAGAAAGTCTGTTTTTTTTTTCAAAACCAGACTCCACTTTCTTTTTCTTTTTAGGTGTGGCCTTAAGGTTAACATGTTAATTTTATGTGGGCCTCCTACAAAGACAATGGACTGGTGCTAAGTCCGGGTCAGAAGTTCAGTATCAGTACAGAGTATAGACACCACAAACTGATAACATATAAACCAGTGCATGCCCAGGGGTACAGGTTAGGTTATCCAAGCCCCTAAGGAAACACATTGATATTGGAGCACCATGTATCTGTATAGTGATGTGGGCCATTTCTAGCGTAATCATGGAGGAAGATCCATGTGTGTGGTCTGTGTGGCCATTTAGTTTAATTTTAATTTAAAAAGCAGGACGATTTCTGAATTTCACGGAGACAATCACCACCTCCTCGTTCTTTCAAAAGTTAAAACGAAGAAACCTATTACATACATATGTACACGCCATTTTAGACCATTGCTTTCCTTAGATTTAAAAAAAACAAATTTTGGCTGGTACAATGTCTATTTACCCCATCCACATGGGAGGAGTCGCCATATCTTATTCCCTGATCTCACGTATAATCAAAATCGGCCTCCCTCTCGATCACCCTCTTTCCCGTTGATAGTACAAGTGATCACGACTAAATGCATTTTTGTCACTTAAAGTTGTTGTGTCTTTTCAAAAACCGAATGTTTCGCTGTCTAATAGCACCACTGCTAGTCATTGAGAAGCCTACTTTAAATTAGGTATGTGTACACATAGCCCTCTCCCCTTCCCCATATCGAGTGTTGCAAGATGGCCGCCCAGACAGGGTGACTCAGAATAGATCAGCTATGAAACTGAATCTTCAATATCTGATTCAACTGTGCCACGAACAAGACATGGGTGCGGTATGCCCCGTGGTATGCACATTGTACACGAACAAATGAGGAAAAGATAAATGCAGAAATCAATAAACATTCGAGAACATGCAGTCTCGTCTCATCCAGGTATATAAACAGACCATACTTCCCTTCTTTGATTACTGCTCCTTTGTACTGGAAGGTGCAAACCAGCAACATATTCTGAAACTCCAACGTCTCCAGAACAGAGCATTCAGAATATGTCTTAGAGCCTTTGATCAAAGAACCCCCACAAATGAGCTACATAGAGATACTGATATAGATCCCCTGTCTGATAGAAGGCAGGAACAGTTAGCTTTACACATGTTCAAGCTGTCTCAAAAACTTGAACTACGTCCAACTGAAAACCCACGCACTAGGGGTGACCTAAAAGTGCGCTTAAAGGAGCACAGGCCCAGGCTCAAGAGATATAAAAAAGGTCCTCTCTATAGAGGTATAGCCCTATGGAATAGGCTTAAACCAATTGTTCAGACATCCACCAGTATAACTGAATTTTAAAACACGCTTCAAAGCTCACCAACTAGACCCCCAACCACCATAGTCCCCCACTATGCCCCCCACCCTCCCATATGCCCTCTAACACTCACTCAGTGTGATAGCGACATGCTTGCTTGTGTATCATCAAAGCTATGCTTTGTCTCTCCTTGTGTGTACCAATTGTCTAAAAATGTGTGTATTTTTTTTGGTTAACATAACCAAGGAACATCCTATATCTTTCTATCTTACCTCTCCCAGTAATTACAAACAGGCCCTACTATATTGTCCTCATTATTCTCATCTCAATGTTACCCATTTGACTCATCAAACCACTACCACTGACTGGCAATCAATGGATAGCACCAATAACCCACTCCTTAAAATATTTTATGACAACAATTTTTTTCTGTATGATTTTCATAATCTGTATGAAATACCACTCATGATGATATCATGTATACCTAGAGCTAAGCCTGAAGTTTAATGTAACAACTGAACCTAATCAGTCAAAGAAAATCACTCATGTGAATAAAAGACGTAGTCTAATAAAAAAAAAAAGGGCTTTCCCCTTCTAAGGGCCGCTCTTTGAGTGAGGGGGTACAGCTGAGCAGCCACTCACTATACGGACTTAGCAGGTTTGATTATCAGCCAATGAGAGAACCCCAATCTATTTACTGCGGTACTTCGGGGGCCAACTGGTACCCATCTGATAGGTCTTATCAGTAGAAATCGCTGGTAACAAGCTCCAGCAATGGCGGCGCCCATGGGACAACCTGCTACCTCGGAATAGAACAGTATAGACTCAGGGCTGACCCATTTAGATAAAATCGCCCTACCACTGATAAATATACCACTGATAAATATAGTAATTACTTTTACTGATGGCACTAATGTAGATACCAAGAATATGGCCTATCACTTTGTCCAGACATAATTACACAAGAGTTCATATTTTGGTCAGAAATCACTGACAAGTGGAAATGGGATCACTGTTTCTATGCTCTACATAGGAGTGTTTGTACCCCCTACTCCCACACAGCCATGACTGGGCGGCGCTGGAAGGGGAATGCTCTATACCAGAGGGATCCTCTGAGTCAATGGTTATTGAGATGTAATTAGATAGAAAGACCTAGTTTGGTATCTCGTGTGCGTCATTCCTTTGTTCTTTTGAGGAAATACATGTGGTTATGATGCTGAACTAATCCATCCTAATGCAATGTTACTACAGCCCTGCATGCCTGAAGGTCAGCATGATGCACTCCCTATTTGCAGGTATGATGCTTGTATGAATAATCAATGCATCGTGCCTCTCCCTCAGGGATATGAGGCCCTCCCAAATGGTGAGAATGATGCGCCTACACAAAGCTGGCATCGTGACTCAGGGAAAATAGACAAGGAGAGTTTTAGGATTATGTTGCCATTAAAGGGTTAACCTCCTCCGGGAGTTTATGTATCAACCCCAGACGGTCGACGTGATACTCCATCGCCAGCACTTTATTGGTGCATCATGACGACCAATGGGCATGATGCTCTCCTGCATCAGCGGCCCTTAAAGGGTTAACAGGTCCTCAGTGTTTATATAGTGGGACATAGACGAGTGTAAGACCAGTCTGTGGTGGTACACAGGACACACTACACTATTACCAAGGATACAGTGGTGTATGGATATTTAATACTCTCTGCATTGTCAACTCAACACACATACACACAATGAGCTACACATGGGTAAGTCCTTAATAGTCATTCTTTATACCAGTCAGCTTTCGATTTTTATTTATTATACATGTTTCTCCCTCATCATTTGAATTCAATCAAGAATTTACTTCTTTTTTCTATAGAAATTTCTTAATTTTTCTGGGATGGATGCACAATGCATGTCTAAATTTTGAAGAAAGTGGAAAAAAATTATAAGGTACCAAAGGAATACATTGATTCATATTCATTGTGTATATTAAGTATGCAAACACTCGGGTAGGCAAAGCAGGGAGGGCAGACAGGTGGCTGTGATCATTTTACAGTAGTTGGAACAAAGAGAATCAAATGTATGATATATAATTATGTCATTATGGAGTAACTATATCTGTCCCAAGCCATGGTAAAATTCCTCTATTGTCTAAGCATTTACCCCACTAATTGCTATAACATCTTAATTAGATGATATTGAAATTTGCAAAAGCTACTTTTCTAAGTTTCATTATCTCCTTTTTGAACAAAAGGGTGGTGGTGGAGCTAGGGCGTTGGCCCTAGCCTCGGCAGTGGAGGTGTACTTCGATCTGGAGGCAACTGGACTTGGTGAGTGAGTCTCTGATTTTGACTTATCAATTTAGTATGTTAACCCTTTAACGACATAATAACGCTGGACTATTCATTTTTATTTGTACTTATAGTGCACTATTGCAGGGTCAGCGAGTAACTTGCTACCACTTTATTTCACCAACAAACCTAATGAGTTACTCATTTTGGCATCAAATAATAAATATTTTACGTTAAAATCTTCTGCTACTCTAAAAGGGTTACCATTCACAAAGAACACTTCGTGTCCTATACTGATACGTTTTTGCTCTATTTACCTGCTTAGTCACACGTGTGTCTACTTCCTCAATACACTCCCCATTCACGGGGTCAGGTGGATTTATTAAGAGGGGTTGCTTTGCCAACTTGTAACGTGTACGTGTATTGTTTGACCTCCGTGGGAGAGGAGCAGCTGAAAAAATGTGGGGGATAAGCTGTGTAAATGCTACTACGTTATATTTCTATATAATCTATTTATAATGAAATCTGAAAAAGTGCATCTCTCACATTCCATTAGCACTGTCGTGATCTTTGAGTCTTTGCACTGGTGTGATAAGACAATGCTATTTTCTCTTATCCAGATGCCCCTCAAATCATTCAGTTTTCCGCAGTAGGACCAATGGGCGACTTCAGCAAATATGTTAAACCAGAAAAGGCCATCAGCGAAACTGCCTCAGATCTCACGGGCATCACCTACTCCCAAGGAATTATGCGAGTCGATGGCAAACGAGTTGAGAGCATATCCCTACAGAGATGCCTAGATCGTTTCCTTGATTACCTCGGAGATCACAAAGTTATTCTTGTCGCTCATAATGGTCATCGCTTTGATGGCCCTCTTCTTCTAAAATCTGCAAGGTCCTGTGATTTACTGCCCGAGCTTAGAGAGCGAGTTGTTGGCTTCTTGGATACCCTTCACATGTTTCGCGCTTTCTACCCACATCTCAAGGGTACTTGCAACAAACCCTACAGTCAGGAATCTCTCGTCAAAAGCATCCTTTTCGAGGCAAACAAACATTCACATGACTCGCTCGAGGATGCTCGGGCCTTGAAAAGGCTAGTTCGGCGGGCGAGTCCGTCCGAAGAATTCAAGCGGAAATACATTAGGAACTGGGAGTTTGTCGGTATGAACAAAATATGAAGAAAAGAAGAAGAAATACTATAATTGTATGTCCATGACTGTTGTAAGGCAGCAGTGTCTGTTTGGATCTCATTTTTTTACGACAGTAGGGAATGCTGGCTAATGACGTCACCAATCTCGCTTGTTTTTTAAACTTTCGTTTAACTTATTTTCAAAATGCCACAGTACCCACTTTCTTTCGGATTTTTCTTTTTTTAACTTGGCAATACCAGTAACTGGCCCAAGTAATAATCTCTCATTAAGCTCAAAACCCCCAGGTCAAAACCCCGAGAGGATGACTTCATTTTAAAAATTTACCCCTCCTGATCCTACGACATATGCACTATCGATTCATTCAGTGTTGTGATAACTTATATTCAAATGCGAGATTTTGAAGACGCATTAAACCTTTATGAGCATAAAGGACACCAAAGTTGTGCAACATGTCACAATCCATTGAAATGTATAATCTGAAACAGCATTACAATTATGGGTGCTTCACTTTATTTACCTTTAGCACAGTGAGGTCATGTATATGTAAGAAGTATAAGAGCCACTTAGAGAAATATAATGCATATATATTTTTTTTACATCAGACATCAGTCAGTAGGTTCAGGTTTATCCCACGTGCTCTGTCTTTAGTATCCTTGTGAGATACAACCTGGAGCCACTGACTGAAGAACAAGGAACAACTACTCTACTGTCATATGGGACGTTTTCCATGTCTTGCTCTCAATACGCTAGATATCATATATGCATTTTTTCTTTTGTATCAGGTTGTTAATGCCGGTACTTGATTTGTACGCGGCCTAAATATCTGTTGTTTAATATGAATTTGATATGTTTCCGGCAATTTTGACTTGTGATGTATACCGCGTATGAGGTGCAAAATTGTTAAAGGCATAATTTTCTTTACCTCCCTGTGCTGCATAGGTAGTACTATAACACTGTATTTGAGAGACACTGGGATGGAAAGGGTTAAAAGAATGGCCAACTGGTATTGGTCTATATTAATTGCCATACAACTACCAGGTAGCTGGTGTATCTAAACTCTTAGGTTACTTTCATGAAACGGATTGTATGATATTCTAGACATAAAATAAAGAGACGAGAATGAACCTGTTGTGCTTTCCTTCCAACATGAAAAAGAAATCATACCAATATACCATCTTGTGAATGATTATAGTGTATATCAAAACATGATATTATTTGTGATATCCCTAGTTATGAGTGGGTATTTAAGGGTGTGAATCCAGGGCTTTAAAAGCAAAGCTACACCCCTGAATGATTTTCCCTTCAGCAACTTTTTTTTATGTCTTTTGCTAAATGAAATATTGCATTAATGCCTTGGGTCACCCCCCCCCCTCTACATAGTTAGGTGCCTCCACTATATATACAAAAATGCAGTGGGCGAGGCGTGAATTGACTAGCGTGAACTTAGTGTTCTGTCACTTTAGATCACTGGGACGATACCTACTGGCACCCCTAGGAACAACTCTGCACCCCACCCCCAAAATCTAGCTACAGTAATACCTCGCGTACTGATATTTCCTGATCTTCTTCTTCTAATCTTTAATAAAGCCGCGCCTTATACATGGGGAGTTGTAATACATTCTGACTACTTATGCATTGAAACCACACCCCCTTCCCCTCTACATAATTACATAGTTTATAATTCTTATGACTTTGGCTAAAATGTATGCAATGTCCTAATGACGTCGGTCTTTGGACATCCGTTTTGGTGCCTCCTTTGCTTGATTTGGTACCAATGAGATATCGTTGCACCTCGTATAAGGCACACTCTGACTTCATGTTAGACCTATAAGGCGTGATAGGGAATAAATGTTGGCCATTGTAGAGCTGCTCTTTAGAAAATCTAGATATTTGTTTGTCCAAAGATTGTCTAAACATCCCCCACTATTTAGCATGTACTGCACGCCGCCCGAAGTATTAAAGCATGATCAAAATTAATTGTCAAACGTTGGCCTCAATCACGAGAATCGATCACAAATGAGCACACAACTTTCACACAGTTCTTTTATTACCCACTACAACTTCCCCCAGAACTCTAAACTACCTCCACCCTAACTCTTCCATCCCGTGAAGCATGAAAGTGTTTGGACTTAAGTTAGCCACCCTGTATTATAAGTGTACCCTTAGACATGAGAAGCATGCACTAAGTGGACAATAGGTAGCACCAAGGGAACTAGTTAGGACAACTATTGGTAGAAATCTTCAACCCTTCTAAATAGGGTATTACTGCCCAGCCATCGGACATCATGAGTTATCTCCAATATAACCCTCAGGTGTGTGTGCATTTATGAGAGCTTACTCGATTTAAATAACCCTTCATTATGCCATTTTATGGCAAAGTCTCGTGACTATCCTGCACGACATACACCCACAGGTACATTACACATAACCAGAGCCGCAGTAATCATCACAGCAGATCCAGAAGGGCTGCTTTAGGGGGGAGGGGGTCACATTCCCTCTAGTTAAGTGTCATTCAAAGGCCCATTTTCAGGCGGTCTAGGGGGGGGGGGCACTTGCCGCCCAGGCCACCCCCTGGATCCACCACAGCACAGATAGCCACACTGACATTACACCCCTGTACACCCTTAATTGCCCCTCCGCAGGGGCGGATCCAGGATTTTAAGAAAGGGGGGGGGGCGCACATTTTGGCCAGGAAATGAAGC
This sequence comes from Acholoe squamosa, assembly GCA_949317995.1. Classification (NCBI taxonomy): domain Eukaryota; kingdom Metazoa; phylum Annelida; class Polychaeta; order Phyllodocida; family Polynoidae; genus Acholoe; species Acholoe squamosa. Next base: position 22,263,951 of record OX439040.1, read on the forward strand.
TGGATGGGCAGATTGATATGTCACAAGCGAAGTGAATTCGCAAGCACAGCGAAGTGACTTGGCAGGGGGTCTGCGGGCATGTCCCCCCCCAGGAAAATTTGGAATTCTAGAGGGCATTTGGTGCATTGTGGTGCATTTCTAGACCCCAATTTAGAGGCCATGCTAAAGCATTTGTTACAAAATTTCAGGGACAGGCAAGGGGGGATGGCAAGGTGAGATTGTGGTTGGAATAATGGTAAGGCTGGGGGTGAGGCCAGGGTGAGACTGAAGGTGATAGAATGGTGAGACAGGGTGAGGGCAGAATGAGACTGAAATTGGTGGAATGGTGAATTTGGGATTGAGGCCAGGGTGAGACTGAAGCTGGTGGAATGGTGAGATTGGAAGTGGGGGCAGGGTGAGACTGGAGGTGGTGGAATGGTGAGATTGAAAGTGGGGACAGGGTGAGACTGAAGCTGGTAGTGAGATTGGAAGTGGGGGAAGGGTGAGACTGGAGGTGGTGGAATGGTGAGATTGGAAGTGGGGGCAGGGTGAGACTGAAGCTGGTAGTGAGATTGGAAGTGGGGGAAGGGTGAGACTGGAGGTGGTGGAATGGTGAGATTGGAAGTGGGGGCAGGGTGAGACTGGAGGTGGTGGAATGGTGAGATTGAAAGTGGGGACAGGGTGAGACTGAAGCTGGTAGTGAGATTGGAAGTGGGGGAAGGGTGAGACTGGAGGTGATGGAATGGTGAGATTGGAAGTGGGGGCAGGGTGAGACTGGAGGTGGTGGAATGGTGAGATTGGAAGTGGGGGCAGGGTGAGACTGGAGGTGGTGGAATGGTGAGATTGGAAGTGGGGGCAGGGTGAGACTGGAGGTGGTGGAATGGTGAGATTGGAAGTGGGGGCAGGGTGAGACTGGAGGTGGTGGAATGGTGAGATTGGAAGTGGGGGCAGGGTGAGACTGGAGGTGGTGGAATGGTGAGATTGGTGAGTTAGTGAGTAATAGATGTTTAACGCCATTCCAACAGCTAAGGTCATATTCATGGCGAGAACTACATTACACAATTTCGCAGAGGAATGTGTCAGTGCCCGCACATATGTGCATGGTGAGATTGGAAGTGGGGCCAGGATGAGACTGAATGTGGTGGAATGGTGGGACTAGGGATGATCGAGGGGCTGTCCTCAGAGTGCCCCACCTCCCTTGTACACCCCCACCCCCCCAGCCTCGGTCTACGTCTACCCTACCCACGGTGGATAGCCTGGGACCAGATCTACACCTGACTCACAACCACTGTAGAGTGGCTTCCTTGACAGCTGTTGAAACATGAATGTTATTTATTTATGTGGGGAAAGTACTATTCCTTGATATTTTACAATACCTCCCCTCCATTACTTCAGTTTACAGAGCCTCAGAGGTGGGACTTAGATGTAAACTTCAAAGAAGAGGATTAGTGTTGTGCATCACTCATCACACCTCAAGGTGTGGAGTGTTCACACCTAGGCCTACAGGTGTGAAGACCTACAACTACAGGCAGGACATATTAATTCCATTGATAAGTGTGGGATAGTCTATAGGCACTTACCTAGTTTTCAAGATTTTGTACTATGTGGTTTATTTGTATACCATCGGATAGCTCTCAAGAAAATAAGTGGATTTGCTTTTTGAATGAAGTCTCTATGTTAATTTAAAGGGACATTATGACCGTCCAAAGGTCACAAAATGACCCCAATATCCTGCCACAATAGCCTATACTTAAGAGTTTAATCAGGATTCAAATTTTGTGATCATGGTAGCTGTGGTCAGGATTGCCTAGGTCATTTTAAGGTCAAAGGTCAAACTTATTGAGAAAATAAGTAAACACTTGTTGAGATTCAGCAGATATTGACACTAGGAGCTTCAATAATAAGTAGAGGAAAAGTCATTAATGGATGGGTCCATGACCTACGACCTGACCTTGTCAAGGTCAAGGTCATTTTAAGGTAAAAAATCAAACTTATTGATTTGAATAAATGAGTTAACATTTCTTGGGAGAGGTCTTGAGCCAGGACCAGACTTAGGAAATGTTCACCTGACTAGAATGCAGCTCATGGAGTCCTCCACCTGGGCCCTCCCCCTCCCCACCCTCTCAGTCTCACTGATGTTAAAACTTCAAAGAAAAACCCTCAGTCAGTCAGAGAGAAGTATTGGTAGTCATTCCTCCAGTAGGTGCCACCTCCAGGTGGTCCCTGCAGTGGTGGGCCTATAGGTGTGGTGCAGTGGACGATAGAGTGGATTCATTCCCACCACAGTTTGCGCCAGGCTGGTGGCGCAAAAGTCGCAGTAAGCTCTGGTCCCAGCCCGAAGAGCGGAGAGGTGTCGGGTGGGGGGTCAGAGCCTGCCACCCCCCAGGAAATAGGCCTTAGTATGACTCCAAATGTAGATCGGGACCATTGAAATTCAACCCACTGTGCAGGTATCTAAACATATAATTTATCCTAATCAGAATAACTTCATACTTGGAAGGCATATATTTAGTCAAATGGCCTCTGCATACCAGTTTTAAATCTTGGGCTTTTTCAAAGGCCTTTCCCAAGGAGCTCCCATAACAACCTGTATTACAGACAATGTCAGCCCTGATATACTAAGGCAGTGGAAAACATACGGCAGTCAAACCCCAGCTATACTAAGGCAGTGGAAAACAGATAACATGGGTGATAGGGCAGTAGTTGCTAGTCTCCCTCAAAGAGTCAATGCCCCCCCCCTCCCACCCCCTAGGGAAACAAAACTTTCATAGGACAGTAGTACTTTGGCCTACAAACCCTCATATCTGTGGCTGCAACATACCTCTGAAAGCTCTGAAATTTTGTACAGGGCATGTTTGGTTATTATCACTTAGGCCACCCTTAAATATATGTTCGTTTCCTGTCCAGAGGCCTGGTGGATTTTTTTGTGAGAATGGGAAAATCTTTTTTCCTGAGTTCTGAAAAAAGATTTTTTTTTTTCGTCCATCAGCACAAGAAACTAGGTTTTCAATCTCAAAATCTTAAAACGTAATGATGAATTAATGCCGTCCCTGCTTACGATATTCATGACAAATAAAAATATTTTCCTAAAAATATTTTTTTCCCTCCCTCCCTCATGGGTCTGAAAAATCCCACCCTCTGGACAGGGAAGGAACATATTTTTAAGGGTGGCCTTATTCAGCACTCTGCAACCACTTTATAGCTTTATCTGGGTTAACTTCAGGGTACGCCCCCCCCCCGGATCCGCACATGAAAATTTGGCCTATGCAGCTGCTTATCCCAAGTAACCCCATAGTGAAATGTGGTTTAACAAGGTTATAAGAAATAACCACCGTGTGGTTTATATACCGGTTGTAGGATCCTCCCCCCACACACCCAGTACATTATAAAAGTGTGAACCACCGATGTCATGCTCACTGCGATAAGCATCACCAGAAGATCAACATTAGGACCATCTTCAGCTACCAGTTTCAACCTCCCTACCTTAATTCATCAGAAGTACAGTACTATCAGTCTATAGCAGCCATTTCAGTCACTACCATGGCCTATCTACAGTATAACCACCCACAACAATACCAGGTAAATTTACATGTTTTTGGAAGTTTTTATAGTTTGCTAATAGGATAACTAGATATGTACAGCGAAAGGAGTAATTTAGCTTCAAAATCAAAATGTTCTGTAATGCACAATTTGACTTCTTGAGTTTTAAAATTCTATAGCAGCTGGCATTTGTAATCGCAGTGTACCGCTTGTGATTCATGATGTACTTAAATCTTTTTTCTTCTTTGTTTTTCTCATTTACTTGCTATTTCTGTTTTGAATACAAAGGTAGGGGTATGACATATCTGGTGGCCCAAATATGCCTTCCAAGGCCATTGCAGCTTTTCACAAAAAAGGGCCCACGGTGAATTAATCTGGATCCATGCCAACGCTATGGTTTAATGCCGGATTAACACGTTTCACCAGAACTTTAGATACACGAGTGATTTATATATTCAAACTCACTAAAGTTTCCAGGCCAGGGCTAGCAGGGCTTATAGCTGTAGATTTTTTACTTGGAATTTCCCTGATCTCGATGAGTCACTGAATGAGTGTGATGCTATATTTAGGGTGGAGAGATAACATGTGGTCTTCAGTCTCCAACTAACTTGGACTACCCTACAGTGTAAATGACTGTATTTAAAACCCCCGCATATAAGGGAGCATATTACCCCTCCCCCTCAAGGGGGGACACCTAAAAAAAAATTACCAAAAAAACCTACGTGCTACTATGGATCAAAGAGTGGCATGACAATTTTCCGCATGGGTGAAAATATTTTTACCGCCATCGCAGGGGGGGGGCATAAATTTTTTCACGTGGCTGCGTGAAAACCCACCACTCCCTTTTAATATCAAATAATGACCACTCCTTATTAAAGCAGCAACCTATTAATCCACACTCTGCCCTGCGCTTGGCACATCTATTTTTTTTTCTGATTTTTTCACCAAAAAATTGCGGTATGGGCCATAACAGGACATCCATTCCAACTTTTGTTTCACAATGTGATGACATGACCCTTGAACTTTCCCGGCCCTGATGAGTCATTGAATAATTGTTATTCTATATATAGAGCTTTAGTAGAAGGGTAGATGGAGTAACATGTGGTCTTTATTCTCAATGTTGGAAAGCTCCTTCTAGTTACTACTAACCTACAGTATGACATATACATGTACAATTATGTTCAGCTATTTTAGCAGGACAGAGCATTCACAACATTCATTTCATGTTAGGAACCACCCTAAATAGCTTTGTATGGATGGAAAGACTCATTCGTCATAATGGTGTGGAGAGATTCAAAATTCATTTTGCATGGCAACAATGTGCCTATACATGGGTAAAAAGTGACCCGTGTGACGGAGTGGTTTTAAAAAGTGACGGTCGTAATGCAGGTTTGTTTTTTTAAATGATGGACACTATCAATTTCAAAAGTTCCCAATACATTGTCTTGTATATAAAAAGTGATGGAATGACGCTCCATCCTTTCTAAAAAGTGACGGCATGACATCCTGAAAATTTTGAGCACCAATGTGTCTAGATCCATACATTTTCCGCTACTTGAAATTTACCTTGGGGGGGGGGGTTATTTATTTCTAACAAGGGGTCGAATATCATCCATGGACGCGCCGTTTTAACCTTTTAACGGCCTCTTTTGCGAAAAATTCCAACGCCCTCTTTTGCTAAAAATCCGAGCCCCTCCAAGGTCTTGAAAAGATTTTTGACCCCCCCCCCCCCAATCAAGGGGTCGACTTGCCCCAGCCCCACCCCCTTATCTAAACCTAACTTTTGCACCCATCCTGATTAACATTATCTCGATATCCTGGAAACTCACTTAATCTGCTTACATTTTTTTTTGTATATATTCTCACAAGTTTGGTGATAATTTGCTTCCTCAGACATTTTCCTTTAATTTACAAGAAACCGAGGTATGTGGTTAGTTTTAGACTATGATATATACAGGTCTGCAGTGCCTACAATGTACTCATCCCAGCCAGTCATGAACAGAAGTGCCATGTCATGATGACAAGACCAAAGCTTATTCAATATACAGTAATTTTCAAATGAAACACTGCTATTCTTCTGGTACTTATTGAAGATGCACACTTACTAGTATTAACAAAAAAATCCCCACTGGACTATATGAACTACAGGCCGCACCCATTTTTAAATGTCCTTTCATCCAGCTCATGTACACAGGTCAGTAAGGATTTCTATGGATATATTGTGTCCCTGCTTTTCTTAAGACAAATACAAAATGATGCAATCTAAAAAAAAAGGGTGTTGTGCATTAAAGCACAGGAGGCTCAGGGCAGGGGGTCAATTCTTTATATCCTCTAACCTTTTTAATCTTTGTCAAAAGACAGAGATAATGTGCTTAAGGTAACCGTCTCAAGAAATTAATTGGAACAAGGCACTGCATGTCCCTGTGTGATTGATGATAAGGGAGATAGTTTTTGTAAGAGATATATAGGGGTTAACAGAATTGTCCCCTGGGAGCAGCCATAGCTTTAACTGCTCCTGACTAGACATAAGGAGGCAAGCAGAAATGGATGTCTGTGATGGGGTGCAGTTGGCAACTTTTTCTGCTTGCCTGTTTTACTAAGAACACATACAGCTACTGGGTGGACAGTCACTGCATGGGGCTAGCAAATCTGTTCACAATGTCGGTGTTTTCGTGTTGCACCGCCTTCCCATGTTTAATTCTGTGATTAAATAGAACGCAGTGCATTAATGTTATGATGCATGAATGCACTACCATAAAATCTCTTGTATTATCCATGGCTTGTACTAGGACCAGATGCAGCCCATAGCTATTCCTTAAATTGCAGGTATGGCTTATACAGTATTGTGGCAGCCTGTCTGTGGTCCTGTAACCACCATACAACCCTAGTCTGCACATTGTCTACAGGGACTTCTGCAGGGACTTCTCCAGTGCTTTTCGTTTGCAGAGGAAAAGCATCTTAAATTTTGACGCTTTTCAGTGATGGAAATAGGGTTATATAGGAACAAAGAGAGAAGTCTCTACCCACTAGGCCACACCAAAAACATAAGTTGGGTCTATGGATTTCCCTCTCCATATATTTTCGGAAATACAAATTTTTTTTTCTTTGAAATAAATCTTGTCTACGGATTTCGCTTGCTTCACTTTCTACAAGTTTTCTCTTTGTGATGTTTGGCAATTTTTAAAAATTTTTTTTTTCTTTTTCGCTCGCATCACTTTTCCAGCAAGGAATCCATTGGACGCCAAAAAATCTTTAAAAAAATAAATGATAAATTTCGCTCGCTCGCACCATTTTTTCAAAACAAAAATCCGTAGACCAACTTATTTTTTTGGTGTGGCCCTAGGAGTAGGCTCTATGGAGAAGTCTCTCAGAGCAATATGAATGGTTTGTTAAAATGGGTCTGCAGTGATATAGAAAGGTCTATATCTTTAATAAGTCAACCCAGCAAATTATTGATTTTAGATGTAAGTTTTATATTTTTAATTGATTTTTCAAAAAAAAAATGATAGCATTTTTCAAAAAGGTACTGCCAACCTGGCGGTATAGACTCAGGGGGACCCTGAGCCAATAATTTGATTTTGTTAACTTGTATTGAAGTAAAAGCAGATGTAAATTCAAATCTTGCTACACAGAAACCTGTTCGTATAGGTGAGTAACAGGCAGACACAGAGTAGTCCCCCCTGATTGGTTATTCACTAACAGCACCAGTTGCCTGTATACAGTATCACAGACATACACAACACCATGTGGGTGCCTGAGACTGGGCACAGCATTATAGAAATCTGCTTAGAACTAACTAAGGAGCAACAACTTATTTGCCATTTCCACACACCTAAATATATGTCTTAGCATGAAGAGAATGGTGTGAATTATAAAATATGTCATTCTAGTAACTAGTCTAGTATAATTGCAGTGTAGAAGTGTAGAAGATGACAGCTTTCTGTTTTGGTGGCTAGATTCTCAACCTCAGGTTATCAACAGTCCCCTATCTGGTCTGCGACCTCTCACCCTGGGGGCCATCCATAAATGACGTCACACAAACTTTGACCCATTTTTACCCCCCCCCCTCCCCTCGTCAATTGTGGATGGCCCCCTGGAGGTGTCAGCACCTAGGGATGGCATGTATACCACAGATGCAGGAGATTGACATAGCTCCTGAGCCTACCACGCCTGTCCAGTCACATGCCTCCAAATTCGGTATCGGGGCACCGAGAGATGGGCATTTGTAACCAAAGACATTGACATAACCACGCTGCCAATTCACATAACCACGTTGCCTTCCATTAATTATTATGATTAATACCTAAAGTCTTACGACCCCCCCCCCCCATCACTGATATACATGCATGTATCTGCTTCCATTACCAGGGATCTAAGTCAGGCATGGACAAAAATTAGGAAGCCATGCGTTTACCCAATATAAAAGCCCTCTATTTTTCCTAACAACCCTCCTTCCCACTTGTATATAAGGTAAATGCATGTAATTCAAAATTTTCAGAAATCAGGAAATCCTGATAAAACCTAAGGACTTACATCCCTCCATTTCTACCTAAAGTCTAGTGTGTACAGGGTACTTGTTCAGGTCTCTGATCATGCCATGATAATTATAAATATAGGACAGCATTTTGCAATGCAAGTAACTCGAAAGGGCACTTAATCTTTTCTTTTAGGCCCCTTCTGATACTAACCTCATGTTTTCTTCGAGCGTTATCACTGTCAATGGTTAAGCCAATGGAGAATGCATCCATTATCGCTCGTATGTTTCATTGGCGAATAACTCCTCTCTTGGCGAGTTAAGCATTGCACAATACCAGCAGGTCTTGAATAATGATCCAAATTAACCATAAAAACACATGAGACAGTGTAATTCTCCTCCATTTTGTTATAATCCAGCAGTTTGCATGGCACCTTGAGTCGATGGTCTCGTTGTCCGCCATTTTGGATTTTGATGTTCTGTGCGCATGCGCGACCCCTCCTTGCCGGAAGTAGCATTTTCGACGTGGAAATGATATATTCTATCGATTTATCTTGAAATTACTGGCTTTTTGAATATAATCCAAGCATCTTTGGCAATATCAATCGAATTGAATCGAATATACCCTATCTTTTTACTGTTATAGCCCCAGAAGTCGATCGTCTCGCTGTCCGCCATGTTGGATTTTGATTCTATCTGCGCATGCCTGACCCAATTTCCATGGTTATTTGGGTCAATTTGCACGACCATGGCTTTGTGATGCGAATTAACGACAGGGCGAACACATAGTTATTTTATCTTTTTAATAACACATATCGATTCAAATCATATCCTTTGTCCATTCTTTATCATATTTCTATATTATAACACTGAATAATTGAAAAAAAAAAGTAACGACGAATTTTACGACAATAGAGACGTGCAGACGGATCGAATGATGGCAAATTCATCAACGTTGGATCAATTTTTTTACCCAAAATGCAATGGTCCACACCACGTCAGTCCAAAAACGCGGGAAGGTTGATTATTCGCACCTCCTATGGGGCCTTAAGCATTGGAGACACAACCGTCTTAACTGCAATGGAAGATTATGCACCCCTACCCTTACCTGTTTCGATAAAGATTCTAGCTAATCTGCTGCACATAAGAATACAATCTAAGTATCAAGGTAAGCCTAACATATTTAGCTATCATTGTATTAGAAAAAAAGTGTGATATGACCCTTCTTTTGCAAAAAAACAAATTTGTTTTTCTCATCTTTTTTCCAACCGGAAGTAGGCACTGAAAATGACCTAGTCTTTACCCGGCTCTAATAACTCTATCGAGTTAATTATGTCAGAAAGTTGTACTCATAAGGATGGGATATCGTGATTTGGTTAACAAGTCAATGAGGGTAGAATTAGAAACATATCAGGGGCTGTCCATAAATGACATCTGGCCTTTTTAGGCTATTTTTACCCCCCCCCCTCCCCTTTTAGCCTTTATATATGAGAAATTCTGGCTAATCTTGCCTGGATCTGTACTGGTGTCATTATATCCATAGGGACCACAAAAATTGAGCCTAAATTAAGCTAAATTAACCCGTTATGGACCCATGTTGTATTGACGTATCATGTATCTAGGAATAATGCACGGGGCATGGCCGTGGGAGTGCTCTAGACTGTACGGAGTCGTCGAGCGGCCTTATAGCGTTATACCGTACCGTCGTATTCAAGCGCCGGGTATCATATAAGCGCCTGTCTTGTAATAGCGCGGGGCTCAGAGAATCGGTAAAGGTAAAGAGTGCCAGTCTGTGTATGAGCGCCGGGGGGGGGGGGGGTGGGGTGGCGGCAGGGTCAAAGAATCGGGGGGGGGGGGGGTGGGCAGTTTGGGAGGGGTGCCGACATGTGGCCCTGATAGACAATATTTTACAGTGTTAGGAGAGGGCTATTTAGGCTGCCAAATCAAAGACCGCCGGGGCGCTTGAACACGACGCTACGGTAACACAGAAAAATCACAAAAGCTCCCTAAGCCGAATACTGGTACCTTAGGTAGCAGAGACACTTAGGGTGCAGACACTTAGGGTGCATGCAGGTGGACACTTAGGATGCTAGGACATGTAGGGTGCAAACCACAGGACATGTAGGGTGCAAGGACACATAGGGTGCAATGACAGGACATTAAGGGTGCAAAACAAACTGGTCTAGATTTGTAAACTGTGAACTATTCTGCCCCCCTCAGAGTGTCTGCCCGCCCCCTCCCCCCTCAGAGGCTGGCGGCCGGGAGTCAGCCTCCCGTCGGCAGTGATAGTGGAATTAAAAAGATTTGGGATTAATAGTGAACCAAATAATCATACTCCAAGCTCTAATAGAACTAGAAACAATTAAATGGCTAAGGATACTGTCCCTACGCAGTCAGTCGGCAGTTTTGTTGTGTATACAAAGATGAAATCACCAGCCTCTAGCCCTACCACTGATTTTATTCCCCATACACATAGAGATAAAATCAGTGGTGCGAGTTAGAGACATGTGATGTCTGTTCAGAGGGGACTCCCTACAGACAGATGGGCTATAGACCGACTGCACCCTTAGTGTCTTGGTATTTTTACCCTGCACCCTACCTGTCCTTTTTGTGCACCCTAAGTGTCTGCTACCTAAGTGTCTTCGCACCCCACATGTCTGCACCCTAAGTGTCCTTGCACCCTAAAGTACCTGTTACCCCTAAGCCCAAGCATGAAAAATACCTCCATCTCCCCCACTGAATACTGAACAGAAGCAGGACACCACCCAGCAGAAAAGGGCGGGAAAATATGTATCCAACTGACACCCCCATAGAAAATCCCGTCTTTTAAAATCACATTTTGTGAAATATCTTTTTCATTTTATGTCCAGACTATGACATCTCCTTTATTTCTAATCCTCAAGGTATGATCATGATAGCTCCATAGTCATGACATCATAACCTCTTCACATACCGTAATCTCCCGCGTATAAGGCGCGTCTTATACGGGGGGTTTTAGTTCTCATTGCATCCACAAGGGGGACTCCAAGACCTTTCTTTTGATATGTTACATGCCCCCTTAGCCATAATAGGATATATACGATATATACGATTTTGCTATCAATAAGGCAATAATCCAGCGACTCTCTCCTAAAACTCTTGTCAGAGTTAGTTATCTACCCACTAAGTAAATTCCAAGGGGGATCGGAGAATATAGCCACCAGGTCGAGTGCAGCTATTGCCAGTGGGGATCCCTAGACTCAAATTCCATGACCATGACAACAATTTTTAAAAATCCATGACAAAAATAAGAATATTCCTTGACATTTTAACTTAATTTGGACATTATTGAGGTTTACCTCCCGGAAAATTTCCTGCAATTGAGGTGGACAAAAAAGGTCCACTCTGGACAATGGATTTTGCAATAATTTTTCCCATTTTCGATGACTTTCCATGTCTCAGGATGAAACTTTTTATTCCATGAATTCCTATGAGGCGTGAGAACCCTGATGTAGGAGGATTCAATTTCATATCTACCGTAATCTCCCGCGTACAAGGCGCATCTTATACGGGGGGTTTTAGTTCTCATTGGATCCACAAGGGGGACACCAAGACCTTTCTTTTGATATCTTACATGCCTCCTTGGTCATAATAGGACATAAGGAGGCCCAGGAGGGTCCAGGGTGGCCCAAGCTACACATAGGTTTTTGAATTTTGAAAATTCATTCAGTAGAACCAAAGTTATGAATTTTTCATTTTTTTGAGAATTTTCCAAAACTCTAGGTGCGCCTTATACGCGGGCTGCGCCTTATACGCGGGAGATTACGGTAATCATTTGCTGACCTTATATGATGGACTTTCACCTTGTAACCTGTTGTTGACCCAGTTGCCATGACAACATAACAAAAAAGTTGATCACTTAATGTACATTTTAATGAAAATAAACTCATCTGTTTTCGTGTTTTTTTTTGTGAATTCATCTACTGTACTACTATTTATGAAACTAAAGCCACAATTTCGGCGAATAGAGACAAAAGAGAACAACTTGTACTTCACATGATATGACACTCAACTCTGCCTTACCTCCATCTCTCAACAGCAGTCCTCAAGGCCTGCAAACTATAGAAGCTACCTCGGGCCAGGAAAAATTAACACCAATGGAACAAGTGACACCCCCCCCCAGACACCGACCCGTGACCCTTGGGCCCCGAGGGATCGATGTCCCCATCGGGGTAGTCCGCCCTACAGGACCACACCTGAAACCGGTCTTCAAGCCCCACGGAAGGGGGCTAATGCACCTGAGGGTGCTGGAACTGTTATATAGGAAGGCCGAGGAGGAATGGCAGAGGCCTGGGAGACATTCCCACAGAGCAAGCTTAAAATGATTTTAGTAAAGGAGATCTAAGATGTTTCTCTGATATGCCGCATCATGGTGCTGAAGGGCTGCTTCGTGACATCGTCTGGGACGAGCAGAATCTACTTCTTGACATCGTCTGGGACGAGCAGAACCAACTTCTTGACATCGTCTGGGACGAGCAGAATCTACTTCTTGACATCGTCTGGGAAGAGCAGAACCAACTTCTTCGGCGACCTACTTTGGTGGGCAAAGAGTACGAGGTGGCACTAGTGTGGAGCAGAAACAGACGTCACAGCAACATCACGCTCGCCTGTAGGAGGTATATAACGAGACGATGGACGAAGTTGACATCTTTGAACTGGTCAGAGACCAGAAGACGTAAGTGTTGATCAGGACAGGAGCAGGCATTCAGGAGGTAGAAGCTGGGTATAGGTCAGAGCGGCTTGATATACTCCCAGCAAATCCTAGTGAACATGAACAAGGATGTGATGGGAACTGGGTGAGCATTCGTCAATACTTGTCAACTCTCAGGCAGCTTCACATGTCTTCACTTACTTCAATAAAGATGTAAGGGGACCAGGGTGAGCACATGTCAACATGTGTCAATACTTGTCAACTCTCACCTAGCATGACATTTCTTCACCAAGCCTTCAACAATAAGAGACTATGGAAACTGTATGGATTCTCATGGCTTGTACTTTGCAGAGTGGGCCTATTGAGTAAATGTCAATATGAGAATTTATGTTTTACAGAGCAAGTTCCTTTCTTACATGGCATGAAATACATATGAATCAGGAACATAATGATAGCCAAGTATATGTGATTTAGTGCATACATTAGACATAATAGCTCATTTGTTTTGTCTATGGGACATAGCACTGAATTGGAATTGCATATGTTTTACATGGTATCTAAGTATCTGTTTGTCCTGGTTTGATGGGATATGAAGGTTTAATGTCTACTGATCAGCTAGGTCACAGCTGATTAGAGCAAATATACAGGAACTCTTCATAGGCTGGTTAAAAAACTCTGTATTGAGTGATAATAGGGGCAGATACTTTGTCCAACATTAGCTTGACAGACTGTGTGAGGAGATGTGAGCATGCGTCAAGATTTGCCAACTCTCACCCATGACAGAACTTCACCCACAATGACACTTTATGTACTATTCTGTGTTTTGATTGGTCCATTTCAAATTTCCCTCCCATTCCTTTGTTCTCCTCCTGCTTTCAAAACAGTCAGGCAGAGGCAGCCATGGAGAACAGATCTTGTGGTAGGTGGTCACACAGTTCTAGTTTGATTTGACTTGAAATCCTATGTGATAAGCATTTATACAGTAACACATTGATATTATCTACAATCTGGGGGATTCAGGCTGCCATATGGGAGTGGTCATTGTTTATCAACTTGGATGTGAGTGGGTGGTCAAAATTAGATTGCTGCTGTTTGTTTATGACCATTTCTTATCATTTCAACAGGCATTCTCAAGACTGATACAAGGAAAATTCAACTCACACAGCTGACAGAATATCTATCCATTTTCAAGCAAAGTGGGCAACACATGACATGCAGAGGAGAGATATCTTCAATGGGAACCAGCATGAACAGCTGAATTGATGTTAATAAAGTTATGAAATATCAGAAATCCACAACCACCTGCAACCCCCCCCCCCGCCTATCCCCCACCCACAAATTAGTCTGTGCGTCAATATATGTGATACTGTGTCATGTCCCATGTGTCATTGTGTGTGATAATGTGTGATGACACATGATGTCATCATGTGTCATTGTTGTTGAAGGTTCACGCATGTTGACTCAACTTCACATATTTGGCTGGGATGTTCACGCATGCGTCATATCTTGTCATGGTCCGTGATCACCCACGCATCAAGTCCTAAGAGCGCATTGGGTGAGGCTGGCGCAGCATGACAAAAGTTGACACAGATTTGCTGGGCTGGTATTCCCCCAGCCAACACGGCGGGCCAAGATTGTGGCCCTGAATAACTAATTAGTATTCAGTGTACATAGCCATAGTTATGGCATAAGTACAGCATACGACGTGTGACATAGATAAAAGTGGCTCAGGGATTTTGTACATTATCACACAGGTTTAACCCTTTAAGGACATTTGGGAAGTATTTGATACTTGGTTTTGCAGTGTACTTGATTTTCTGATGTATAGTTATTGAAGTCACTGTTGCCATCGACAGATTAACTCTGTATGTGCATCATGGCTGTACTTGAATGGTTATCAACACTATAGACTCAACATCCGGTCCTAAAGGGTTAAACTTGTATGTACATCATACCTGTCCTTAAAGGATTAAACCTATGTATACCCCATTACTGTATTCAAAGGGTAAAACTTCATTACAGTCCTTAAAGGGTTAAACCTGTATATACTTCATTACAGTCCTTAAAGGGTTAAACCTGTATGTACTTCATTGCAGTCCTTAAAGGGTTAAATCTGTATTTACTTCATTGCAGTCCTTAAAGGGTTAAATCTGTATGTACTTCATTAAGTCCTTAAAGGGTTAGATCTGTATATACTTCATTGCTGTCCATAGAGGGTTAAACCTGCATGTACATGCTGTCCGTAAATGGTTCAACTGTCCTTAAACGGCCAAACCTGCATCTACTGATGTCCTAACAGGACATGTATGTATATTACTGTTGACCTTGTAGCAGGGTAGGTTCATCTGGTAAAACAGGTGGAACCACTGTACTCTGACTCTCTCCTACCCTGCCATGATCCACACGTATACCTCACCTTGGATGAAGCACCGTCCCGATAGCTCAGCGGTCAGAGCATTCGCTTGGTACCCAAAGGACCCGGGTTCGAGTCCCGGTTGGGATTGGACTTTTCCAATGGTGACAGTTACAACCTTATAGGGTTAGATCTGTATGTACATGCACTTCATTGCTGACCATTAACCCTGCATGTACATTACTGCTGTCCTGAAAGGGTTCAACTGTTCCCAAAGGGCCAAACATGTATTCATGTACATCACTGTTCTCCTTAAAGAGTAAACTCTGTATGCACATCACTGCCGTCCTTAAAGGGTCCAATTTTAACATGGTGAACCTATAATAGTCAGACCTTGATAATCGGTCCATTGATAGTCTGACGTACACAGGACTTGTCAGGTAGTCCTAATACATTAGCATTCAAAAATGACTTGACAGTGCCTTAGATTTGATATCCGCCATCATTTTGCCTGCAACGACAAGAGGTGGACTATCACGGTCCAGAATACAATTTTTGTAATCTTTGATTGAAAATCGAGTTTTCCCAACAATTAAAGTATTATTTTGACATTCTAAATAAGGGTTTCCTAATGGAAATTGAAGGTTATTGATATCATAATCGTATTCCTTGAATAGGGTAGATTAACCTAAAGACGACCACATACTTTGAGTCGGCCACCTGTCACCTTATTTTTGTCACATTCACATGAATTCCCTGGGCTTGGGACCCTGATATCATTAAAATGGAGGTGTAAAAGTATCCCATGGAATAATCTCCTGGGATATATTAAGGAATTATCATTATTCTCATCATGACCAACTGACCACTTCATCAAAAATTTCCAACTTTGGTTGCATACTTTGAACATTGAAAGTGATCACATATACCTCGTATTGGCTATAGGCATAAATAAATGATATTACTAGATGATAGAATAAGCAAAAATACAGAAATGTTAAATACTTTCTGCTTAGAACCTATTTTCTAGAACATACCAATTTCACCATGAGACAACCACTATTTCACATTGAGCCAACCATCCCTTACAGAGTTATTTATGTATGAATAGAAACCTTTGATTTTGTAGGATTACATCACAAGATTAATAGAAAGAATAGTTTGGGATCCAAAATTTCACTTGATGATGCTCTCATACATATATGTTTCAGCCTTTACTGAAAGCCTTAGTACTATTGATAGATGTAAAGTAAGTTTGTTATACTGAGGGCATGGACACCTAGAGCTTGATTATTATAGTGCACATCAAAAATTTATCAAAGCTACATTGAACAAAGTCTAGATAATGCAGGGTCCGGATTACCACCTGTATTTTGCTGAGGTTAGTAATATCCATGGGCATAGCAATGCCTTGGATTTTCATTCTAAGTTACCTACTATAAAACATACATTTTCAATATGCTGCACTAGCTTAAACTATGCTATCTTATCGCACAGTTCTGTGAGATACTTATTCTGTTTTGAATTGACAGATTCATCCAAAGGGCTTTATTACAAGGGTGGGTCTTAAGTGCAGGGATGAAAGTCACAGAGCACGAAAATCCCTGAAATGGTTCAATATTCGCCCCAAAAACCTGGGTTTCTATATGAATGTATAGGGCCTTGGAACTTCAAAATCCCTGAAATCAGGGAATTCCCTGAAGACTTTCATCCCTGTAAGTGGCCGTCTCTAGGTGCAAAGTGGACGACTCAAGGTTAAAATGAACTAAATGGAATGTTCCCGGTAAGGGTGATAAACTAGAAATAAAATATACACATAGATTTCCGACAAAGCAGGCAAGAAGGCCCAAACAATTATCTTTCACTCAGTACCTTTTGGAAGACTGAGGATCTAAAAATGCCAGAGATATTAGCCACTATAAATCCCTCATTAAAAACCTGCACAGGAACGGCCGTCTTTAGGTTAATCTACCCTAAGCTTGAAAATAATCCCTATTTTTCATCATCATTTTGTGATTTTAATGAATATTTCTCTGTAATTATTATGTATCCCCATGCCAAGAGCCCACATTAATTTTTACATGGCTTTTCAGGTATTTTTCATGTAAAATTTCATACACTTAGAATTGCTATTAAGTACCCACATATGCCATGATATGCCATTCTGCACTATTTTAACAATAGAAATTCTGATAGACTGGTGGACCAAGGTCCAAAAGATGCCTGGAAAGCATTTTTAAGGGCATGAGATAGTAGAGCTGGGCATCATGGCTAACTTTGATTTATGAAACATGCCGAATCTGAAAATCAATGTTGCCCAGCTTGAATTTTTGGTTTTCTATGTTTAAACTTCGAAATAAAATAAAAAGTTACAAAACTGCCAAAAAATCAAAAGAAAATCTTTCAAAATTAATAAATCCAAAATAATGCAAACTGAGTACCCAAAAACTTGTATATGTGTGACCTGTAATCCTAGGAATAAGCACAAAAAAGAAAGTGACCCTATCATCAAGGTCAAAGTCAGCGGGTAGAAGGGAAGTACTGGAACATGTGCTGTGAATATGACTCACTATTTGTTATTAATTTTCACAGGTTTTTTTTCTCTACAAATAATGTATCAAAGGTATTTATATGTACTTCAAATATTTACTACAGACATCCTTTTAAGGCTTAGAACTAGGTATAGTCACATTGCTCTGCAAATAGCATGAGAATTACAGAGGCAATTCAAGGGGCAGGGACTGAGATCAGGGATTTAAAAGTAAAGTGCAATGGTAAAGAAAGCCACCTCTTTGTGCAACTTTATAATTATGGCAGTTTCTCAAATGGAATCTATAGTTTGAAGGGTGCTGAAAAAGATTTTTCTGACTTTTAGTTTTTGACCTATGTTTGGGCTAATTATGTTAATTATACAGTTATCAGGCTTTCACTTCTAAATGGATAAGGAAATCTTCAATCTAATAGCACCTACCCCTACTAAAGTTGATAGTGGGAATCTACTGGTGTTATTCATATTGTGGTGTTAGCAACAGGCTAATTCTGTAATTTAGCCAAACAGAGGTGCCAATTACAGTACCGTAATCTCCCGCGTATAAGACGCGTCCTCTACGCCAAACAAATGCCTTGTGCGTCTTATAGGATTTCTTCAAGTTGGGGGTGCGTCTTATACGCGGGGTTTTCCAACATCTCATTTAGGAAAATGCGCCGATGACAGCTTGAACTCATATAGCCAGCAGCGCGGCAGACCGGGAGGCGTCGACGCGCTTGGCGGGTTTGACGCCGACTGTGTGCCGATGACAGCTTGAACTCATATAGCCAGCACCGCGGCAGACCGGGAGGTGTCGACGGGCGCTCAGCGGGTTTGACGCCGACCGTGTGCCGATGACAGCTTGAACTCATATAGCCAGCACCGCGGCAGACCGGGAGGTGTCGACGGGCGCTCAGCGGGTTTGACGCCGACCATGTGCCGATGACAGCTTGAACTCATATAGCCAGCACCACGGCAGACCGGGAGGTGTCGACGGGCGCTCAGCGGGTTTGACGCCGACCGTGTGCCGATGACAGCTTGAACTCATAGCGCCAAGCGCGGCAGCCCGGTCGCTGTAGATTTGCTCGGCGGGTTTGACGCCGACCGTGTGCCGCTGACAGCTTGAACTCATATAGCCAGCACCGCGGCAGCGGTGTACAGGCGCTCAGCGGGTTTGACGCCGACCGTGTGCCGATGACAGCTTGAACTCATAGCGCCAGCACCGCGGCAGACCGGGAGGTGTCGACGGGCGCTCAGCGGGTTTGACGCCGACCGTGTGCCGATGACAGCTTGAACTCATATAGCCAGCACCACGGCAGACCGGGAGGTGTCGACGGGCGCTCAGCAGGTTTGACGCCGACCGTGTGCCGATGACAGCTTGAACTCATAGCGCCAAGCGCGGCAGCCCGGTCGCTGTAGATTTGCTCGGCGGGTTTGACGCCGACCGTGTGCCGCTGACAGCTTGAACTCATATAGCCAGCACCGCGGCAGCGGTGTACAGGCGCTCAGCGGGTTTGACGCCGACCGTGTGCCGCTGACAGCTTGAACTCATATAGCCAGCACCGCGGCAGCGGTGTACAGGCGCTCAGCGGGTTTGACGCCGACCGTGTGCCGATGACAGCTTGAACTCATAGCGCCAGCACCGCGGCAGACCGGGAGGTGTCGACGGGCGCTCAGCGGGTTTGACGCCGACCGTGTGCCGATGACAGTTTGAACTCATATAGCCAGCACCACGGCAGACCGGGAGGTGTCGACGGGCGCTCAGCGGGTTTGACGCCGACCGTGTGCCGATGACAGCTTGAACTCATAGCGCCAAGCGCGGCAGCCCGGTCGCTGTAGATTTGCTCGGCGGGTTTGACGCCGACCGTGTGCCGCTGACAGCTTGAACTCATATAGCCAGCACCGCGGCAGCGGTGTACAGGCGCTCAGCGGGTTTGACGCCGACCGTGTGCCGATGACAGCTTGAACTCATAGCGCCAGCACCGCGGCAGACCGGTCCCTGTAGATTTGCTCGGCGGGCAAAACGCCGACCGTGTGCCGATGACAGCTTGAACTCATAGAGCCTGGGGGTGGGGGGTGGGGGGGTGCGTCTTATACGTGAACCCCCCCTGCTGAGTTGGGGGGGCGTCTTGTACGGGTTTTTTTTTACAAATCAATTCAGGGGGGTTGGATGCGTCCTCTACGCGAACCAGCCTACCGTGAGTTTGGGGAGCGTCTTCTACGCGCACCGCGTCTTCTACGCGGGAGATTATGGTAGCTAGCAAAACATGGAGTTTATGGAATGTCATGAATTGAGGTATCATGCAACATACATTTATCAGTATCCTGGGCTTGCTCAGCAAGAGAGATATTATGCCTAGCAACAGGAATATTCCATAGCAATTTGCACCCATTGTTTTTGTTTCAATTACAACACTCTCTCATCCAATTAGCACTATTTCCAACTGCTGGAGGATGCAAATTCTGTTTCTTTAACATAGAATTCAAGAATTTGATGCGATAATTGAGGATAATATATGTATTATTGCTAACAATGAAAGAATGCCAATGATACCAATGGGGAGCCATTGCAATGAATCTAAATTCTTATGACTTTTGAATTTTAACATAAGGCCAGTCCAAAATAAAAAGTTGGTCTATGGATTTCCCGCTCCAAATTTTCGGAAATCAAAATTTTTTTTTTCATTGAAAATTATTTTGTCTGTGGATTGCACCCGCACCATTTTCTGCAAAAATCTGATTTTTTTTTTTTTTTTTGCCATAAATTTTGAACAAACAATGGCTGATACTACTGGTACCGTAATCTCCGGTGTATAAGGCGCAGCCCGCGTATAAGGCGCACCTAGAGTTTTGGAAAATTCTAAAAAAAAATGAAAAATTCATAACTTTGGTTCTACTGAATGAATTTTCAAAATTCAAAGACCTATGTGTACCTTGGGCCCCATGGACCCCCCTGGGTCCCCATATATACTATTATGGCTAACAGGGCATTTAACATGTTAAAAAGAAAGGTCTTGGAGTCCCCCTTGTGGATGCAATTAGCACTAAAACCTCCCGTATAAGACGCGCCTTATACACGGGAGATTACGGTTGCTTTAAAAAATGGCCAACTGTTGAACTCCTCTGAACTCCTTTCCTGGGAAGTCTTTGGTTATCAAAAAAAAAAATGAAAAAAATCGCCCTCTCCACATCTGTGATGTGCAGAATCCATTGACAAAAAAATAAATTTAAAAAAAAATAAAAAAAAATTCGCCCTCCCTCTCGAATTTTTCAAAATGAAAATCCATAGACCAACTTTTTAAGTTGGTGTGGCCTAATGGGTAGATATCTTTTGGAATCCTAAGGTGGCAGGTCACTGCAGAGATTATTTGTTTCAACTCCTGAGTGTTACTATCCTAAGGAATGCCCTGTAGTTGTGCATTTCAATTCCCCTTTTCCTCCAGCCCTCATTAAGAAATGTGCTTATTTGAATACTGTTTTAGTTCTCATGATTGAAACCTTTTAAAGCATGTATAAAGTTACCAATGACAAAGGATGGATGGAAGTATCAGAAATGTGCAATGAAGGCAGACAGGAATATCTTTCATATGATGCTGGTCATGAGGTAGACTTGGTAGACATCTTGAACATAAGCTATTGCCTGTTTCTCTGTGATTAGTATTGCTCAATGCTGTAGTTCACTCTTGAAACAAGTTAGCCTTGACAGATATTCCTGTCAAAGGTATAGATACCACCAATAGAATCAAACACATGGATTCCTGTGTCATCATTAAGGGGGATTTGTTACAACAATGGGGAAAGAAACAGTTGCAAAAACATATATTTGTGAAAACATTGATTTACATTGGAAATAATATCGATTCAGTGTTTGACATATGATTTAGTGTTTGACATATGATCTGAAATCAATTAAAGCAAAGCACAAAACGAAAGGTGAAGTAAGGGAGCATAACAAATATGACATCTCATAGGTTGATTGATTGATTGATTGATTGATTTGTTTAACGTCCTAAGGCCGTAGGCCTCATGGGACTGCCTCATTGGTTATCAGACATTTAGTCCATTCTTTTTTCAAACTTAATTTGCACGTGTGCGTGCGTGTGAATGTGAGTGTGCGTGTGTTTGGGAGTCTGCTTGTAGCAGTGGGACACGGCTCGTAGCAGTGAGACACTGCTCGTGGCTCAAGGCCCCTCTTTATCGTGCTGCCTCACCCAGACGCTGTGCCGCAGACTGTTGACACATCATCTGACCGGTCCATTATCCTGACACCGGCCGGACAGTCGTGGTTCTATACCAATCGGGCCAGCTTACCACAGACTGACGAGTATAGAGAGCCACTTTCCAACCTAGCTGCAAGATTACTCTTCCAGCTGGGCCGGAGGATCATTCCCCCAGCCCACCTGACCGATAATTGAGGGGAGGTGTTTCCCCCCCCCCCCGCTTCAGAGCTTCTCGAACATCTTCACTTCCCTGAGGAAGGTCAGAAGTTCTTTCTTACCAGTGCTGGTAAATACACTGTTCATGGACAAACCATGAAGGTGCTTGTCCCTACTCCTCTTTGTTGCCTGACATGAGAGCACCAGGTGTTCCATAGTCAGAGGTACTTGACATCGCTGACACGTGGGTTGGTTTTCACCCTTCATGAGGTGTCCGTGAGTCAGCAGTGAGTGACCTATCCGAAGACGGGTCAGTCTTGTCGATTCCCTTCTGGTCAGGCCAGTGTGGTCATGCTCTTTGCCAATCGAAGGTTCGATGGCTCTGAGCTTGTTGTTGTGGTCAGAACTCTGTGGTCTTTTCTGCCACTCTTTCTTTATGAACTCCTTGGCCATGGGGAGCAGGTCTGAAGAGGGGATGGGAGCCAAGCCGGGTTCCCGGCTCAGGGCTTTCTTAGCTGCATGGTCTGCAGCTTCGTTCCCCTCTATCCCAATGTGGCTGGGGAGCCAACAGAGGGTGACCTCTTTCTGGGCCTGAGTCAGGTGCGAGATAGATTGTTTCATCTGCTGCACCACTGGGTTTCGTGGGTCATGCTGGCATAGAGTTTGCAGGCATGACTTCGAGTCAGAGAATATGATGAAGGCATTGCGCGTAGACACCTTCATCCACTCCAGTGCACTTAGGAGGGCATGCGCTTCTGCAGTGAAGATGCTGCTCCTTCCATGTAGTGCTCCTTTCCGGACTCCGAAGGGTGTACAAGCCGCAAAGCCTACTCTGTTTCCGTCCTTGGAGCCATCAGTGTACACCTCAGTATACATTTGGTGGCGATGGCAGACTTCTGCCAATTTCTCCAAGTACACCTTGTTTTCAGTTTCGCTTTTCTTGTGTTTGCTCAGGTCAAAAAGGATCTTGGCTTCTGCCTGTTCCCATGGAGGGGACTTGGCAGGTCCTTCCTTCATGACCTTTGAGATGGGAATTCGGGCCTCTCTGATCAGGGTTCTCACCCTTACTGAGAAAGGCGTTGCCACGTTCTTGTTTCTACGAAAGACGCTGTGGTCCTCGTAGAAGATGGTATGGTGGGTGGGGTTTCTCTCATTTGCCTTGACTCTGATGGCGTATTGCAGGGACAGCTTGCTCCATCGCAGATCCAGTGGTGGAACCCCTGCCTCAACGCAGAGACTACTTGCCGGTGATGATCTGAATGCTCCCATGCAGAGCCTTAGGCCCTGGTTTTGGATAGGTTTTAGCCAATCCAAGTAGGACCTTGCAGCTGATGCATACACCACCGATCCATAGTCCAGGCAAGACAGGATATACGTCCGATACAGAGTCAGCAGAATCTCCCCGTCCGCTCCCCAGTCTGAGTGGGAAAGCATCTTCAGGAGGTTCATGGCCTTCTGGCATTTTTTCCGGAGGTATTCGATATGGGGTTTGAAAGCGAGAATGCTATCAAACACGAGTCCAAGGAATTTGACCTCCTTTTCTACCTTTAGTGCGTTCCCGTGCAGTGTGAGGGCAGGAGCTTCCTTGCATCGTCTACGACAGAAGTGCACACAGGATGT
Source organism: Acholoe squamosa (assembly GCA_949317995.1). Taxonomy (NCBI): domain Eukaryota; kingdom Metazoa; phylum Annelida; class Polychaeta; order Phyllodocida; family Polynoidae; genus Acholoe; species Acholoe squamosa. The sequence continues at coordinate 22,287,510 of OX439040.1, forward strand.
TTTTGTTTCAGAGAATTTGAAGCCATTTTCCAGGCTCCAAGTCTCTAGGTGGGAAAGGGTTTGCTGTAATCTCCTTTCTACCGTTGCCATGGAGGTGCCCCGATAGCAGATGACAAAGTCATCCACGTAGAGGCAGCACTCAACATTGTGGGCAAGGGTTTTTGCTATTTCGTTGATTTTAATGCCGAAAAGGGTCACTGCGAGGACGCAGCCCTGGGGGACTCCAGTTTCTTGGTCAACTCTCTTGGAGTGTGTGGCACCAAGTCGGACATTAAATGTTCTGTTTGAGAGGAAGCCTTCCACGAATTGTGGCAGTCTGCCTCGCAGTCCCATTTTTTCCATGTCTTGGAGAATGCCAAATTTCCATGTTGTGTCGTAAGCCTTTTCAAGGTAAAAAAATACAGCAACATGTTCTTTGTTGGCGAATCCTTTCCGGATAAAACTCTCAAGACGGACTAGGTGGTCAGTTGTACTGTGACCTTTTCTGAATCCAGACTGGTACTGGGTTAGAAGATCATTCGACTCCAGGTACCATACCAGTCTGTTGTTGACCATCCTTTCCATTGTCTTGGCCAGACAGCTGGTCATAGCAATGGGTCTGTAGCTCAAGGGCATAGATGGATCCTTTCCAGGTTTTGGAATCGGTACAACTAAGGCCTCCGACCAGGATGATGGGTATTGACCGGTGGTCCAGGTGTTGTTAAAGATGTCCAGGAGCAAACTCAGTTGGTGCTCTGGCAGATGCTTTAACATCTGGTAATGAATCTCATCAGGGCCTGGAGATGAGTCTTTTGCCTGCTCGAGAGCATGGTGTAACTCAGCCATTGTGAACAGCTTGTTGTATGCTTCCATGTTGTCAGAGTGCAGGTTTAATGGGTTCATCTCCTTCCTTTCTTTATGTTGGCGGAATTCGTCTCGGTAGTTGGCACTGGACGAGACTTTGCTGAAGTGATCAGCAAGAGAATCCACAATCTCTTGTGTCGTCTCCAAAGTCTCATCACCAACCTTGATGTGGGTTGCTGCGGGAGTCGGTTTTCCATTGAGTTTCTTCACCTTTTGATATACCCTTTTCAGGGGGGTGGGGGTGTCGATGGTGTTGACATACTCACGGAATGACTCACGCTTCATGTTGTTGTACACCAGTTTGGTTCTGGCTTGTTCTTGGTAATATGCTAGCATATTTCCCAAGTTCATGTTGCTCTCAAACTTCCTCAGTGCCTTCCTTCCGAGTCTTTGTGACTCACGGCACTCATCGTTAAACCAGTACGCCGGTTTGGCAGGTAGCTATGATGCACATGTTACAAAATGTTGACAAAGTTTAATCGCTCTGCCTACAAAGAGGCTAAATCTAGTAAAGAAATGCCAGATCTAAAAGTAATAGTTGTGCTTTAGGGTTCATTGTGGATACAGACCCTTCCAATGAACTCTTATGTATGATTGTTTATTGTGCAGATACAGATGCCCTTCTTCTTCTGATGAAAGAATGGTTCATACCATGTCTTCAAGCATGCAGATGATGTATGCAATGAAAAGAAGTAAATACATTCCAATCCAAATGCTTACAGAGAAGCTGCCTACCAATTTTCCTATGCCCATCCAATATATCTTGCAATAGTGGGTGTGACACTTTATATTTCATGTCTATCCTAATGTGGAAGATATTTTTTGGAGTTGCTTGCCACTACGCCGGGAGCACAGCGACCGCAGCAACACCATTATGTTTTCAGTTTTGTTCATGACGTCACTAATGATGCCACGCAGCCACTGTGACGTCATGCCGCCCCTGTGACGTCATGCATCTGGATGGTAACCATCATAAGTTGCAAGTAGCCAAGCTACGGTCACCATGACAATGAGTGACGTGTGCTCCAACAGCGCCGATGTAGGCATGTTCCTGACCAGCGTTTTGTAATGTCTCATTCTTCACAACGTCACCTTCATGTCTAAATTCAGCTATGTGGGAATCTATAGATGCTCTGCTGGGAGATGAGTGGGTTTTCCACATACCAGTAGATAATACAGCGGTACCAGCTGGTATGGGACTATATCTATCTGCAGTAAATATAGGCCTATAGGCTATACTTAGACTAGTTTAGATCGATAATACCACTCCCCCCCACCCCCGGAAGCTCAAGAAAAATGTAGCTTGGACCACGACTAGGAGTGGCAACTCCTAGCCGTGGTCCTTGCCACATTTTTCTTGTTGAAAAAAAACAACAAAAACACAGCAGCTACTCAGGTATATGCAAGATAGAGAGTTGACTGAGGAAAAAGAAATGAAGGCAGAGGAATTTGTATGCAAGGGTTGCAATGTTAAGAGACAGACAATATTGATATTGCATATCATATTGTGTTTGGCATCTGAGTAAAGCCTGATTCACTACCATCAACAAAGTATACTTTCCTATTCCACATTATAAGGGTACATTATCAGGCTAAGGTTGAAAGAACCAGAAATCCCTCATCCAACTTAAATGGGTTGAAAAGGATGTGGGGGGACTGCAACTAATCTTCATGCCATTGAGTCCTATCCCGATTTCTGCCTTCCTGGAGGTCATATTCTGCTCCTTTTAGACTTAATTGTGGAACTCGTCAATGCAACTGCAACAAAATCAGAATTGCTGCCCACTGGAAAAAAACCAGAGGACCAACAGTGAACAAGCAGTAGAATGTCATTGAGTTGGTACCACTGACAAATGAATACGTTTGCACATTCGGACTCTTCTCACTCTGTATGTGCTATTCTGAAGCCAGATAGATGGAACATTAGAAGTAATGTATATCAATTCTATATTTTAGGCTATGTGAGAGTGACTCATCTGAAGTTGGAGGTTCAAAATCCAAAGTTAAAACCAACTGAAAAGTTTGGTTGACAATAGACCATTCATCTCCTACTCATGACCCAAATGACCTTGACCTTTTACTTAAGATCATCATCTCATCTATTGCTGTTGATAGCTGAGGCAGGTGTACATACTTAGTATTTTGAGGGATTGCTTTCCAATATAAATAGTATTTAGGTATTTTCATTTAATTTCTGAGAAATTTTGTGATTTTTATTTTAATTTGAAAAATTAAAAGAGAAACCCCAAATTTCAAGCTTAGCAACATTGATATTCAGATTCAGCATGTTCCAAAGGTGAACTCCATGCCCTTAAGAATTATTTTCACTGTATGGTCCACCAGTCTATGAGAATTCAAATGGAAATTCTGAAAAAAAATCACTACGACAATATATTTCACCACCCAATCTCCACAAATAGGTGTATTAGCACCATTGTAGCATAATTATTTCAAGGCAGCCCTATATTGGGCCTGAAGTGAGGATATTATAGTTGTTTGAAGAGCCAGATAAAGAAAACAGGGCTAGGGAAATGCCGAATTTTGCCATATTTCGTTGCCTATTTACTATATTTCATAGCTCTTTGATTCTTGGTTAATGCAATAAATGCGGTACTTTACATGTATACTGATGTTCTGCTTTTTCCTAAGGTTTCTATTTCAATGAACAAAACTGAAAAAAAATCCCTACATCCAAACTCTCATTTTTGGATGGAAAACATAAAGGACTGCATTCAGATTGGTGAGGATTTAGTTACATACTAGTGTATAAGTCTATGGGAGTGTCCCACCTGACAAAAGTAATGCTTCAACCTTTCTGTTGGACATAATGAAAGCAAATGCTAGCCAGTGAAAGCTTCTGATGTTGAATATTGCACGGCGTCTTAGGTCAATCAGCGATATCTCCATGTTGGTTTAATGAAGAATTCAAATCCTTACTTCCCCGGTACCTGGTACCCATATGCCCCCCCCCTTGGCCTAGCTTAGCCCCACTCTCTGTCTATCTCGTATAAAAAGTGGCCACGTCAGCTGATGTGAGTGGGTCCAGGAATTTAAAAAGGACAGGGGGGGGGGGTCCAGAAAGTCCCACAGTGAGTATGAAACCAATCATATTATCAGTGATAGACACAGCTCATTGACTGATACCACCTGTATCTGGCGTACATGATCAGTACCCTTCAGATTGTCCAGGGAACAACAGGACAGGTGTACAGAAAACTTACCAGGAGGCACTCAGGAAATTATAACTAACATTAATACCACGCTCCACACTTTACAGTCAACATGAGCTATCATCTTAACCAACAGGCCCAGGCGCAGGTACTAACTCTTAATAGCATGTATGGAAATCGACAATGTAACACTGTAATATATATATATATATATATATATATATATATATATATATATATATATATATATATATATGGGCAATTTTTTTTTTCGGGGTCTCAACTTTCGAGCAAAGATGCTGCAACAGAATAGTGCTAAAACAACCAATTTTCATACTCACCTCCTGCCTAAAATATCTTTGCTAGGTGAACCGATTTTTGCATACTGACAATTCATGACTTAAATATAAAGTATGATATATAATATACTACCTAAGTTACACAATCATTTTGTTCTGCAGTATTTAGTGAAGGCCTTTTGGGTGTAAGATCCAGCAAGTGCATTGTCCACACCACATTTTGAGCCATGGGATTGATCCTACACAGGGGACTAATTGAGATAGGACTTTGATATTTGGTATGGACAATAAACTATTAGGAAACTAATTAGTGGTGATTTTCAGGCATTTTGCATCAATACCATAGATGTTATGACCATGTTGCCGGATCTTACATTGCCATAAATTCACCTATATGCAAAATCATGCTTAAAATACTGAAATAATTCCTTCAGATCTATCTAATATATCTTGTCTCTCTCATTTCCCAGCCTAATGTGATTGATTGACATGGATATTGACCTCTTAATTGGAGTCTGCATCAAATTATACTCTAGAATATATGAAAAAGGCTTTTGTGACATTTGAAAAAGCTTAGATTTGCATGATATTTAGGGGTAAAAACCACTAAAAATCATCAAAATCCACTTATCAAAAAAAGCACTTTTAGATCTAAGTGTCTGCTATGCCTTGGTAATGACTAAATAAGCAAATATGACCTTACAAATCTTCCACACCAGTGTGACATAAGTGCCGAAAGTTGAGACCCCTAAAAAAGATTTTTCCCACATATATATATATATATATATATATATATATATATATATATATATATATATATATATATATATATATATATATATATATATATATATACCTTTTGACAGGTAGGCTCATCCTTCTACTTTTTGGTTAAATTTTAGACTAGAACTAACTCTAAACATCGCTTTTTGGATCTCAATTCAACGATAATCTCCTGCTTCTAGAAAAAATATCAAACAAAAGACATGCAGGCACCTAGATATTTATCTTGAAATAAAAAATAGGTTACAAGTGCTACCGTATTCAATGTAATAAGCGCACACCCCTCTTTTTGGTCATATTTCGAACTGGAAATTACTCTAAATTTTGTGTTTTTATGCCCAATTAAATTTAACATACAATTGAGATCTTTTTTTTAAGCGCACTGTGCGCTGATTGCGCCAAATACAGTATTTACGTGACATATGGTACCCAACTTTTTCAGGAAAGTAATCCATGTAGGTCAGTTATATGATGTTGAAGAGGGGACAAAAAACGAACATGTTCTTTTACAAGTATGTATACGAATGTTTGTTAACATGTAGGTAAAGTTTTGCTGGAAAGCATGGAAAAGACAAGACAAACAGAAGAAAACATTTTGTCTTCTTCTCATAATGATCAAAGTTTAATGCCCCATGGCGTGGCCATCTCATAAAATGCTGAATTGACAATTTGGTGATAACAGAAGTACAATGTCCACCGACGCCCACCATGGGCATGTTACCATGATCAGAACGCGCGCAAAGCTCGTGACCTACACGCCTCATGTATAGGCCACGGCTTGTATGGAGGTATTTGTGGGGTTGCCCCCCCCAAATGAAATGACATCTCTTTTTTTCTACTTAATGATTTTTCCCCCCAAGTTCCTCATGGTTTAAATCTAATTGATGCACCAAACTTTCAGATCAGAGATGTACTGCATAAAATTGGGGGTCCACTTGTAAGCTCCGTTCAAAAAATTATTTTGAATACCCGGTAGCCCCCGACCAAATCTAATACACAGATGTACTTAGCAAAATGGTAAATGCAGACTAAATTTTCAATTTGTCCCCCACCATTAATCTAACACCAAGCAGTATATCATCACCACCCAGACATATAAAATATTTCACAGAGACATCATTAATATGTCTAGTCTCCACCCCATCATTCATGTTTAATTTTTTTACTCATGGAAATACACCTCTGTATACATATTAATCTACAGGGAAGAATGGTAACAATGATTACATGCCTTGATTACCCTAATGACACCTGATGAGACCGACACGGGTCGAAACCTTGATGCACAAAGTGACAATATTCCCCAAATAAATATTTGGAGAGTTTGTCTCAATATATAAAACTGAAGGCACCAGTAACCAGCATTGGTGCCATGGTGACAATATATTATTGATTATGACATCACTAATTACCCTGGAGACACTCCCTACCAACGGAAGTTGATGAGGGAGGGCAAGCATGGCAGCCATGCCAGTAGCATCAAGGTAGTGTCAGGGTGAGGAAGTCCCGAGAGTCATCCTCTTGAGAACTTAATGAATTTTTAAAATTCAAAAAGGTGTGCGTATCTAGGGCCACTTGGACTTCCCTGGGACACTCTATAAATATGGTGCTGTAGGGAGGTGGGTTGTGAGATATCAAATGCTCAAACTTTTTTCCTGGGTACTATGGTAGGTCTATAAGGCTTACTGCACCTTACAGAACTTTCCCCTCATACAGGAGGTACTACTTGGGGTACAGTAAGTGTTGCAAGACACTTCAAGTTGCACGTGTCCTTTCAATGTTCCCATTTAGATTGAGCAGACAGTGGTATCTGATGAGTACCCCCAACCCACCTAGTGGCGTGCCTACCTAGGTAATTATAGCTTTGTCTAGACCAATCAAACATCAGTCATAGCTTTCAAATATTGAGTAAATCGTCCCAACATGGGCCCTGACATGGGCCCCGACATTGGCCCCATAGCCCCATAGTCCCATCCATCCATCCATCCATCCACCCATAGACAGTCATTGTTGATCCTACAATTGACATCACAGACAGTGTAGCCAAGGTGATGTGACCTTGTTACAATTACTTGTTACATTTCCTTCCTTTCCCATGGGAAATGATTGGAAGCCAATCCTCTTAAAGGGCCCAGCTATCTCACTACTGATACTTACCATAGAGAAGCCTACTAGGCTCCTCTATGTACTGACCTAGATTCACATCCAATTGAAGACTAATGTTTTGTCTATGAGAGAATCTTGGAATTAAACCTATCAATAAACCAAATTGGAAGGACTTCAAAATCAACTATATCAAAAGATATTTGCCCAGATAACCATGGCACGCACTGCCCCCATACCTACTCTATGCCCTCCTCTTCTAAAAAATCTGAAATCCGTCTATAAGTGGGGTTAAAGACAGTTTGATTACCCTTTTATTTAGGGTAAAAAGAGCCCTAAATCCCATGCATTTCTCCATAAGAAAAAAAAAACAGTAATTACAATGTCACAGCCATCAAAGTAAACCTTAAATGTAAATTCTATTACAGGGATAGCTTGTCTAACTTTTTGTCTCACTATATGACTAATTTTTGGGGGTTCAGTTGTAACAGAAATAGGGCTAAATGACAGGTTTTGATGGTCTATGCAAATTCTTGGAATCTAAATATAAGAAAAGCATACCCCATGAAATGTTTTTTTCATCATTTATCAAAAGATTTTCATGTAAATAGAAATATGACTCATGGGGTCTTTGAAGGGTGTGATAGGGCATATGCTGTGTAATGGAATAGTTTTTTCGTGGTGCATGTAATCTGCTAGAGGCCAAAATAGCAACTGAAACTTGGTAATCATAAGAAACTCGGCTAAGGGCTAGTAGACAAGAGGTCAGAAAGGTGGTGTCAAAAGCCCTTGCCTCGTTTAATAATCAATACCAACAATAACAGCTTGTCTTTGTGCTATGTTATCTATACTTGTAATAAATTATGTTACAGGATTTCCCATTATCTACATCTGCTGTGCACATCTTCTTCGACCTAGAAACCACCGGTCTGAGTAAGTTATTACATTGCACTTGCATTTCCGCTCTAATTATTAGTCATCTTTTCAACCAGAGTTTTCCTACTTTTTTATCACTGTAATCACTGTTTAGTCCTCCCTTGGGATCATGCTCTTTCGAACATATTACGCACTAACATTGGCTAGTCACACGCCAACACTGCATTTGGTGCATCATGGCGGCCATTTGGCAATGTACCAGCCATATGAGACAGGGTTAGGATTAGCATCATACATTATAGATGAACAGACTTCATAAAGAATGTATGGACAATACCCTTTCTGGTACAGATGAGGGTCTATCTGTCCACTAGTTTTACCGTTTATTAGGATTTTAAAGGGGGCTAATCCTGAAATTTGGTTTGTTTGTTTGTTTAGTTTTAAGTCCGGGGGCCATAAAGGAACTCAGACATTCAAGGTTTCTAGGACATTAAGTCCTTTCTTTTCTGTTTGGACAGGTATTTATATGCTGCTTGCCCGACACAGCAGTGACCGAATCTATGAATGATCGAATCTATGAGATGAATGACCGCATCTATGAGGAGGGGTGAGGGGGAAAACCGCTACCGGGGCTTCATTCCCCTACTCTTTTCGAAGGATAGCAAGTGTTCTTTTATTTGCCTGGTCCCATAGACAGGGCCAGACAAACCACGGCCTTTGATCACTCAGACGTGGTTCACTGAGGGGGAATCCCATGGCAAAAGGCAAGCATGTACGCCCGGGCCCACGCATATGGACACCAGCTGCCCACATGCTCACCCCAAGACACAAGTAACCCCAAGTTTGTCGCCTTTTACGAATCTGGTATGCCCACTGGTAGAATGGAAGGAGGAAAATTCCTCCTTCGTGGACTCCAAATGAAGTTATTCTGCTCCTCCATGCCCTCACATGAAGGTCCCCACTCCACAGGGGGAGCCTGAAATTTGGTGGGAAGGGGGTCCATTACAGTGGAAAGTATCAAATAGTGTTATACATTTCGAGCAGCAAGGCTTCTGACATACTCGGTAACTGACTTTTAACTGTAAAACATTATTATTCCCTCTATTCTATAAATAATTCATATGGTTTTCAGTCTTCTAAATGTGGATTGATTGAAATATACTATATTATAAACATTTGGGCTATGATAGTAGAGAGTTTTAGCAGTCCCGACGTGAATATCCATATTGCGTAACCAGGCAACCATGTTGATTACGTCATCAAAGCGTGTGCAGTCCAAGAGCGCTACGCACGCCCATCACATAGCAAATCACTTAGATACGTTCTGTACGTATGTAGCTCCGTAGTGGAGGTACGTCCACATTGGCTTTGTTAAACTCTCTAGTACCTTGCGTATAAGACGCAACCCACACTCGCACATAACCAGACCTATGAGGTCATGATTGTTTTTTTGAGACATTTGCTGGTAGTACTAATCTAATGTAGTGTAATTCTACCCCACATATAAAGTGCACCCCTTTTCAAAGCATATATCTCTTGTTTCAGACACTCCTGCCATAACCCAGATCGCTGCTGTTAGACAATCAGATATGGGCGAGTTCAATCGCTACGTCATTCCAACTAAGCCAATAGATCCAGGCGCTTCCGCATTGACAGGCCTAACCTACACCGATGGACAATTGTACAAGGATGGGGTTCCAGTAAATGCTGTCCCAGTCCCCCAAGCACTGATAGAGTTTATAAACTTCATAGGGAACCAGAAGGTCATACTCGTGGCACACAATGCTCATCGGTTTGATGGACTGATTCTCCGCAGAGTGGCTGAGTCAGTCGGCTTGTTAGAGCATCTTAAGAATAAAATAGTTGGTGTGATGGATACTTTGAAGATATTTAGAGAGATCCATCCATCTGGCTCCAACAAGCTAGAGTCCCTGATGCAGAGATACTTGGGAAGAGGTGGTCAAACTCATGGCGCGTTGGGTGACGCACATGACCTCCAGAGTGTAGTCATGCATGCACAGCCATCACTACAACTACAGATGAAGTACACCCAGAGCCTATAGATAGTATGCACTGAGACACAAACAAATCCAAACTGATTCCTGACAAAATCGATTAATCTAATTGATCTTTTAGTGACCAATCTTACACCACAGATCTATTATGAACATAAATTACGTAATACCGTAAATGTTTAAGGCCCAGGCAGTGCCTTAGGATATCAGTGATATCTATGATCAATGGGCTACATACTATTTACCGGTAATACATGTATGTCCTAGGTCTCTGTTGGGTCTAGGGGGTCTCTTTTGGGTCTAGCGCTACTGGGGAGAGGTGTGACAAACTTCAAGCAGCAGCATGGACCTGCATAGTACCCTTTGATAAGAATCCTACTCTATATCCTATTGTTAGTAGTGTTCCAATCCAAAAATATGAAATAAATAGCTAGGGCATAAGGCAGACTGGGACCAGGGAGAGGTGTGATAACATCCATTAGGTTTGCATTGAACTCCTGGTGACATTTAAGGCAATTTATATTTTAATCTAATGGTTAAGCCTATGACTTACAAAAACATATTAAGGTTATGGCAGGGTAGCACCTCCTAGAAATTTGCTCGTCCTCAACATATTAAAATATTTCAGTAACCATATCACTGAGATAAGAAAATGATAAGAAACACCTGCTAAACATCTTGCTAGGTATTTTATGCAAGTCTGTGTTGTAGAATCACAGGAGAATGAAGAGTATGTGATACACTTGAATAAACATAGCCTTTTTGCACATGTAGTTTTCTTTTGTCACACCTAACCTTTTCTAAACAGTTACATGGTATTACCCATGAAAGCTCTTTTATAGTGTAATGGTACTTAGATAGAAGTGGACAAACCCATGATGCACTGGACGATACACACGATCTCAAGATGGTAGTAATACCTGCCCATGCAGCCAGCATAAGAACTACAAATGAAGTATACAAAGCCTTACTGAAGAGTATCAACTCACACTAGGTGCTAACTTATTTTTGGTGTACAGATAAAAGTATTGCACTCCTAGGAAAACTGAACAGAGAAACTGCTATAATGGTAATGATATATATAATTTGCAAAATCGAAAAGACAATATATATATTATATTTTATTCCCTAATTCATAAATGACTAACAATGTAAACACATCTGCTTATATTCATTATCAATAATAAAAATACCAGTCATATTCTTGTCTCTTTGGTTAGTTTTGTCAGTTAGGGGATTAATTCGAGCATTTCTGTTATACAGCTTAAGTGAGGTCATATGAATTTACTGCTATAATGACTTTACAATGGAATTATGTATTTTATATCCATTATCGCTCGTATGTTTCATTGGCAAATAACTCCTATCCTGGCGAGTTAAGCATTGCACAATACCAGCAGGTACTGAATAATGATCCATATTAACCATAAAAATGCATAAGACAGTGTAATTCTCCTCCATTTTGTTATAATCCAGCAGTTTGCATGGCACCGTGAGTCGATCGTCTTGCTGTCCGCCATTTTGGATTTTGATATTCTGTGTGCATGCGCGAACCCATTTTGCCGGAAGTAGCATTTTCGAGGGAGAAATGATATATTCTATCTATTTAACTTGAAATTAATGGCTTTTTGAATATAATCCATGTATCTTTGGCAATATCAATTGAATTGAATCGAATATACCCTATCTTTTTACTGTTATAGCCCCACAAGTCTATCGTCTCGCTGTCCGCCATGTTGGATTTTGGTTCTATCTGCGCATGCCCGACCCAATTTCCATGGGTATTTGGGTCAATTTGCACGACCACGGCTTTGTGATGCGAATTAACGACAGGGCGAACACATAGTTATTTTATCTTTTTAATAATACATATCGATTCAAATCATATCCTTTGTTCATTCTTTATCATATTTCTATATTATAACACTGAATAATTGAAGAAAAAAATGGTAACGACAACTTTTACGACAATAGAGACGCGCGGACGGATCTAATTACGGCAAATTCATCAACATTCATCAATTATTTGCACCACTCCGGACCAAAAGCGCGGGAACGTTGAATCTATTCGCACCTCTTATGGGATTTAACATAGACCGGAAAAGCGTCTTACTTTTTCTGTGTTAAGAGGCACTAAGGGAGTGGTCATTATTTATCAACAGGGGGGGGGGGGTGGTGGGTTTTCGCCCCCCCTCGACGGCAGTCAAAATTTTTTGCGCCCCCCCGCACCAGACGCGCGGAGAGTTTTCGCGCCCCTCTTTGATCTATAGTAGCGCGCGGGCTTTTTTGCTAAAAAGAGGGTGATTTTTTTTAGCCCCCCTCAAGAGGGGTCAAAATTTTTTTAGCCCCCCCTCGGGAGGGGTCTGAAAATTTTATGCCCCCCCTCAAACCCACCACCCCCCCTGTTGATAAATAATGACCACTCCCTAAATCCATCGATTTTTTACCCGACGCTTATAACTCTTTCGAGTTTACAATACCGAAGATTATTCAATACACAGTCATTTTCAATTGCAACACTACTGTTCTTGCAATGCCTATTCAAGACACTTATTCACAAACAAAAACAAACAAAAAAACTACTCAAACAGGCGACTATCGTAACCATAGCCATGATACATAACCACGCTACCATCTCACATAACCGCGTTATCTTTGAGTCATCGACTGTGCTTGCAGCCCCTACCATGCCTCCTGTTCCCTACTAGACATATGAAACAGATCATTGACTGACACTACCCGTCCTTGCACACATAGTCAGTACCTTTCAGATCACCAAAAGAACAAGAGGCCTACGAGATACTAACCAGGAGGCACCCAGTAAAGTGAAACTATTATCAATACCACGGTTCACACTTCACACAGTTATCATGGGGCAGATACAGGTAATAATTTCCATACACTTATATGAAAAGAGATATTTAAACAGTGCAATACGCGTACTTTTTGTTAGATGAGCTCATTGCAATCCTTGTTTTTGGTCAACGTTTGGCTAGAAACGACCGTATTAAATATCCTGCTTTGGATAGTAATTGAATTCTAATTAATTCCGTTCTAAACCGCTTCTGTGGATGTATTAGAAAACTCTGTGCCAATTACGTAGGCATGGGGTACCAACAACTGTCAGGAAAGAAGCAGGTTTAGCGTAAGGTGCTGACGACATACCCCACTTGCCACTCACTCAAACTTGAAAATTCGGCAACAATCTTAGTTTCCCAATGTGGAAATGCCATAGAAATTACAGACGAAAGTTTGGAATTCGTAAAAGGTTAGGAAAAAGTGGCGGAACACATGCATCTATCGGACCCTGTCACACTGGGAGGTGTAGTTCAGGGTGTGGAGTTGGTAAATAGTTTTTCTTTTCCTTTTTCTTCATTTTACCCTTTACAAATTTCTTGAGAAGTAGAGAAAACAAGAAAAAATGTGGCTTTGACCACGGATAGGAGTTGCCACAGAGTCGATCACCATGTGACGCCCATGGCCGAAAACGAAACCATAACGGAGTTGCAACGATCACTATGATCCAAAAAAAATCTCAAAAAAAAAGAGAAGAAAATCGGGTGAAAGCATAATGGACTACATTGTATGAAGCTAACGTGGCCATCCCCAAAACAGTCGAAAAGGCATTTTTGCGATAACTGAAGAAGGGGATTCCACTTCCAATGTATGCCAAGCACCTACCACATGCATGATCGAAACAGTATGCAGAGCCCTTGAGCCAAGGCCAAGTGGTGTAAGATAGTGAAAGCAAGACACTAACTGTTGCACACGGTCTTTCAATGTGTACTGTCCTCTCCTATATGTGTTTGGGCCCTTTAATCAAACATGTGGTCTCTGCTAAATTCAAAGGTGTTCTTGTTCTTGAAGAGCAAACTTTGCGCCTACAAAATAACCATAATCAACACCAACAATAATGGCTCGTCTTTGTGCTATGTTATCTTAACAAAGTCACAAATCATGTTGCAGGGTCTCATGAACACCACCCCTCCGCCTCCAGTATATGTCTTCTTCGAGCTTGGAACCACTGGTCTGCGTAAGTTTTTACATTGTACTTTTTATTTTTTCATAATACATAAGATATATTCACTGTAATATAGCATGACCCTAAGTGCTGTTTTAGTAATGTGTGTACCAACCTATAGGCTAATGTAATGTTACCTCACGTAGAAGGCGCATCTCTTTAAGGGAGGCCCTATAAGGTGCAGTAAGACTCACATTAGTGTACAAGCTGAGGCATATCCATTTTGTACCGTAATCTCCCGCCAATAAGGCGCATCCCACGTATAAGGCGCATCTAGAGTTTTTTAATATGGTAAAAAAAAACTCATAACTTTAATTCAATTGAATCGATCGATTTTCAAAATTCAAAAAGCTATGTAGCTAGGACTGCCAGACCCCCTGAACCCCCATACTAGTATGACTTATTGTGACCTAGTCCTAGGGGGGAGTGTAACATAACACAAGAAAGGTCTTGTTGTCTGACTTTTGGATCCGAGGGGAACTAAAATGCACGTCTTATATGTGGGAGATTACTACAGTAAATTTCATTCAAATATATCTTATATGTCTATAGTTGCAGAGATGCCAGCCATAATCAGGATAGCTGCCGTTGGACCTCTGGGTATCGTCGAGTTCAATCGTTATGTCTTTCCAACCAAACCTATAGGACCAATGGCCTCAAAAATAACAGGCCTAACGTACACAAATGGACTGCTGTACAAAAATGGCCTACTAGTCTTTGCTGTGCCACTGGCACATGCACTGAAGGAGTTCATCATCTACATAGAGTTTATAAAATTCATGTGGAACCGGAAGGTTATACTCGTGGCACACAATGGTCACCACTTTGATCGACTGATTCTCCAAAGAGAGGCTGAGTCGGTTGGCTTGCTAGGACATCTACAGAATATAATAGATGGCGTGATGGACACTCTGAAAATATTTAGAGAGATTGATCCAGATGAATCTAACAATCTAGAGTCACTACGGCAGAGATACTTAGGAAGAAGTGGACAAAATGATGGCACACTGGGTAAAGCACGCGATCTCCAGAGCATAATGCTGTGTGCACAGCCACTGCCAGAACTTCAAAAGAAGCACACTCTGAGTTTCTGAGCAGTACGGACACAATCGATTCTCATGTGATTCATGTCAAAATTAATCTAATGGATCTGACCAATCTTACCCCACAAATCTATCATGAACATAAATTGTATCAAAGGATGTGAAACATAACATAATTATGTTACCTGTGAGAATCACAGAATGTAGGCTATGTAATACATTTGAATAAATATGGCCTTTTTTCACATGTAATTTTCATTTGTCATATATTATACTAGCGCTATTCATCAGACACTCTCCTGTTGCATATATACTATGGGATAATGTGCTTTTAAGAATGAATACGGCCACAGTTGCCACAATAACAAGGTAGCTCTGACAGGGGTAGAAAGACCACATCATTCGTCCTGTTAAAGTGATGTGCTTTCAAGACCATAAACATATATAATGGAACTGGAATTTCTAATCCACAAGCAATATTGGTAGAGAATAGTTGTCTACCTTGTACTGTATTGAAAGATTTAACGTGTGATATATATCACATATGGCCCAGGGTCTACTACCCCCCCCCCCCAATCTAAAAATTGGGCGTTGTGCATTGAAGCACAGAAGGCCTGTAGGGTCACAGGAATCAGCACTTGCGAAATATTGACTACCGTAATCTCCCGCGTATAAGACGCGTCTTATACGAGGGGTTTTAGTACTTCTTGGATCCACAAGGGGGACACCAAGACCTTTCTTTTGATATGTTACATGCCATAATGGGCATAATAGGGCATAAGGGGCCCCAGGGGGGTCCAAGGGGCCCAAGCTACACACAGGTTTTTAAATTTTGAAAATTCACTCAGTAGAACCAAAGTTATGAATTTTTCAATTTTTTGAGAATTTTCTAAAACTCTAGGTGCGTCTTATACACGCACTGCGTCTGATACGCGGGAGATTACGGTAATTACTTACAAATAGAGACTATTATCTATACTTATAACACAGTTAGCGAGTTTTCAGTGCCAAAAATGGATAATATGAGTTCTGATATCTAGCGACATATGAGAACCAAAAACTGACAGCGGACGCGCAGTGGAGCAGACATATTGAATCCTACCTTGACAACGAGTTGACACAAAAGTAAATCCTCCATTTTTGAAGCTTATGTACCAAATCTAGCGAAATGCTTTGGACATAACATAGTTGAAACCTCATTCTAACTCCCTGTCGGGTAATTTCTTGATATTAAGGCTGAATTTAACATAAAAAAATAGTAAACTTTCGAAGCGAGCGACTGGCCGTGCGTCTTCGCCATTCTGTCAACACTACAGGTGCCACTGCCTGGTGTGTACAGAATGGATTAGATTTTAGACTGGCGCAGCTCTGTCTCAATGTGTTCGCACTAAAGTAGGCCTATGAGAATGGGAGATGCAGGAGGTTGCCAGCTTAACCATAACGTTAACATGAAACCAAGATGGCGGAGGGCCGTCTTGTCTACTCGCAAAAGAAATCAATGGATTCTATCTATTTTGAAGGTAAATACTTAGAATTAATGGTGGAAACTGTGTTATAAGCGCATTATATCATGAATAGACTTGCACTCGTTGGCTTCATGGGTTTCATATAAGCCTTCGCCTTCGGCTCATGCTTATATCACCCCCTGAAGCCAACTAGTGCAAGTCTATTCATCATATATTACTTCCATGTACTGACACCAGTCTGGCATAATCTTCTCTTACTAAACCCCTTGGACCACTGGCCCCCCGGACACCTGGCCCCCAGACACCTGGCCCCCGAACACCTGGCCCCCGGACACTTGGCCCCCGGACACCTGGCCCCCTGGAGACCTAGCCCCTGGACACCTGGCCCCCTGGAAACCTGGCCCCCTGGAAACCTGGCCCCCTGGACACCTAGCCCCACAGGGGCGGATCCAGGAATTTGAAAAGGGGGGGTCCAACCCTGGGGCCTATCACTCCGATGTCGCAAGTGCAGTGTCGCGATGTCGCAAGCGCAGCGCCATGACAAAGCTAGGGTGTTTGGGGGCATGGCCCCCAAGAAAATTTTGAAATTTAGACATGAAATGGTGCATTCTGATGCATTTCTAGACCCCAATCCAGTAAAGCATTTTGGTTTACCATCAGCAGTATAAACCCATGAACAGGGAATGAAAATCTTATTAGATTTTGATTCCACTATGGTGTTTTAGGGAGGCTTGGGGGTATGTCCCCTAGAAAATTTCAGAAATATAGATATCAAAGTCCAATTTCTAAAGCATTTTGGTGTAAACCTGGGGTGGGTAAGGTTTACATAAAGGGGATGCAAATCTTATGTGGTAATGCTTTGTTCTTTGTGAGGTTATGGGTGCTGGTCCTCTAGAAAAAATGTTGTAATATAGATGTCAAAGTCTAGTCTAAGGGATTCAACTGGCCTTAGATGTGAATCTAGTAATTTTAGATATTGTTGTGAAAGGGGGTGTGGGGGCCTGCCCCCACCCGTGGGAAATCTTTTGAAAAAT
Organism: Acholoe squamosa; assembly: GCA_949317995.1. Lineage (NCBI taxonomy): Eukaryota > Metazoa > Annelida > Polychaeta > Phyllodocida > Polynoidae > Acholoe > Acholoe squamosa. The sequence goes on from OX439040.1 coordinate 22,305,163, forward strand.
TAATGTCAAACCTTGAAATTTGAAGCATTTTGGTGTACCCTGAGGGGTATATTTATGCACTGGTGTTTAAGGGAGTTTTGGGTCATGCCCAAAGAAAATCTTATAAAATAAAACCATAGTGTTTTAGATTTTAATACAATAGTAGAGAATAGTCCTGTGAGACATGGCGCGGCGACTTGTAATCTTGTGTCTAGTTTCAGTTGGTGAGACAGATAGGGCATACTATCATCTGGGCTTTTGGTAGTATATAGCACAAATTCAACCTGAAATAACCAATGCAGCTAAGTACTAATAGTCTGTAGACTGTCCATTCTGCATGCACCTCACTCAGCTGCCACAGGGACCTGTCTTATTCAATGTTCAATGCCATAGTCAACAGGTGTGTCATTATGAGTGTACACTGTCTCAGATTACCAGGAGCCTGCTCTGCCTGCCCACCCCCCCCCCCCCCCACACACACACACCCAACTGCCAATCACTTGTAATAGTCTGTACCTCGTCTCGGGCCAGTGGTCAGCAAACCGGCCAGATCACTCCACCTCTCTATAGAGGGGGAGCACAGTGTAAGTAACTCGGTGTACATACATGCTTTCAGTGTTCCACAAAATCGTTTATATAATGAAAGGAGTAATCAAATAAATCTTTCATCACCTATAGTAGATACATATTCTGAGATAGCATTATTTCAATGTAAACTAAAAATTTTACACAGAAAAGAATGTAGCAGTTCCACAAGGTGGCCTTACACTTCAACCTCCTCTGATTTACAAAAATGCACATATGGCAACACACACTTTAGCACTGATTTCTCCATAGAGATCTTTGACAGTGAATACTTTGTTCAAATACAGAAAATATGATCCAATTGTACCATAACCCACTGAGATAAAACCTGTACTACATATATATAGTAGTTTCAAAATGAACAATTCTAAAACAAAGGCTACAGGGATGCATTTCTGAATCTTAAAATGCTCTAATGCTAATCTGCCATAGGGCTCCAAACGATGAAATGTCTTATCTGCGAATAAAATCAAAAGTATGAGATATATTCTGAAAATTCCTTCACTGATAAGTAAAGTACACACACTGTTGTTATTACATTAGAATAGTGAGCAGAAATAGTCCATAGCAGAGGAGCCACAAACAAAAATAGTTTGCAAGGCCTCCCTATCCCTTACACCGTGGCGACTGTGAACCATACACTAGTCTACTCATCTCACGAGTAGTACTCACTAGTCGCCGCGCTAATAATCATCAAACTTATATTTAAAGCATTTTGGTATAGGCAAGCGTTTTCAGCAAGGGAGCAAATTCATGTCCTGATACCATACATTGTTCTTTGATAGGGTTTGGACAGCTTGTCCCCTAAGGAAGTAATTAAAACATATTGGTGTCAATCACTGTAGTCTAAGGGTCTAAGGAATTACTGTATCATTGGGTGTGAATCTAGTAGTTTCATTTGAAATTGATTTGGAGCCTGCCCTTAAGAAAACTTTGGAAAAAAGATGTCAACTTATTGTTTAAAGTATTTTTATGCACCCTAAGTGATGAATAAATCGGATGTAAATATGATAGAAAATTACCCGGGGAACCCCACATATAATATCCCAGGCATAAGGCACACCCAATGCCTAGATGCCTATGTGGTCACTGGTGCATATTAGGGGTAGTTTTTAGTGGATTACCCCTAATCTAATGTAAATTATACCCTACATCGCTGACCCATTCCTATACCCTGCCTTTGGTTTGGTTGATTTTACGTCCACTAATTGTACTTAAAAGTTAGCAGACATTTCTGTGGTTTGCGGACATCAAGTCCATTCTTTTCTTTTTGGTCTACCCTGCCTTTACCACTCAAACTCAACCTATAGGGCTCACCTGGGATGGGTTTAAGGTATAAGCTATGCCTTATATATAGGTCTAAGCCAAGCATTATTTATATGTATAATTTAACGGTACTTTTTTTCTGGATTGGCTCATGTTAGAAAATTTTGAGGACATCTGAGGTGGTCCCAAAGGGGGGGTCCACCTTCGGGGACCCCTATTTGGACATGTTATGGGTGGACCAAAAGGGGGGGGTCCTGGCCCCCAGGACCTCCCCCCCTAGATCCGCCCCTGCCCCACAGAAAACTTTATCCTTAGCATGCTTAGTTTATCGCTCAGTCCCAAATGTGTTATGTGTATAGCTTGGACACTGTACACATTGCCTGCTGAAAAAAAGTGTCTCACTTGGTGATTACCCATAGGACTCCATGTGCTAATTTCATCGCCAAAATCTATCTGACCTATAGACCCAATGGTTAAAGAACTTGTAGTCAGTATAGCTCCCAAAAACATGACGTAAGTACAGCAGCTTTTTTCGTAGAGAAAGACATCACTCACCATAAAGGACAAAATGTTGTCTGATAGATGAGATTTGAAACTTTCCTTTGGCTTTTGAAAAATGTGTAAACTAACAGTATATCACTGAATGATTACACCCTAAAGTTGGTGATTACAAATTTGTGGATCTGACTGAAAACCCGGCTCCAATAGCCCAGGGACTTAGTCCAGGGGATTTGTGGGTAAGAGCGAGATTAGGGGATGGCAAAAGTGGATAGACAGCGCGGAGATACCGGTAGATGCTAAATGCTGATACAATAGGGCCAATAATCTGTGATTAACAGCGCGGAGATACCGTTAGATGCTAAATGCTGATACAATAGGGCCAATAACCTGTGATTAACATGCCTAACATATATCGGGCCGATTTTCATATTGTACAAGAAATACCGACAAAATACTGTATCCGTTCAGGTTTTAAATGAACGGACATGAAATGATATGGAATGACATCTGCCGGGCCAACAGGATACCCTGGGCCAATAATCCATTCTGATCTCACATATATCTAGATGTTACGTAAGGCGTTGGTCAATGTTCTATAGGAAGTCAATATAGCTTATCGGTAATACAGAAATACAAGGCATAAAGTAGATCTAGTAATTCCTACAAAAGAGGAGAAAATGGCATATTTGTCTGGAAGATGTATTTACATGGCGATTTATAACAACACTCCTTTCAGTACCTGTAATATGCTGAAAAATTAAAAAATAATGTCCAAGGACTTCCTCCAAATGCAAAAAGTGATATCACAGTAAAATGTCCAATATCAGTACAAAACTGTATTATTTAATAATAACTATAAGTGACTGACCTTGCTAGCTCTATCCAGGTGGCCGTGTCTTTTGACACCTGGGACATGGCCCTGCCCGCTCCACGAGCACGCTTTGCTGGGCGCTCCTCTTCCTCGTGCCCTCCAAATATCAGTGTTTCCTCTAACAGGACAATACCTGTGACAATAATTTGGTATTCTTAGCTTTGCAAGAGAACTCATAGGAATAAGTTAGCAATTACTATTAGAAGCCACTGATCTGTTATGTTTATATGCTGAAACGGCAATACCGGTACTTTCAATGCAACAGTTCCGATGAGACTAACTATCAGGTATTGAACATCAATTTCAATACTTGCTCGATACTAAAGGAATGTGCTGCAAGTCAGTACAACCCTCAGTATGGACTAAATATATTTCTTACATTTTTTTAAAAATATTAATTCCTTTGTCTCATACAGCACCATACTATGCCACTTGTTGTTCAAGTAATTACTAGCTCTATGCCTTGTATAAATGTTATATATACTGGTAATACCTAACCCAAATCACTATACTTGTGAAAATGTGATCATTTAGAATTACTTCTTGTTACCATGACAACTGATCATTTTTAGTTAATTTTGTGATCATTTAGGGTACTTCAGTAGCTATGTATGTACACTTAAGAATCTTACTGCCTGAAGAAGAAACGTAAATTGTTTTCGAAACGTTGCAACAAGTAAGATCGTTTCGTCAAATTAACTGCAAAATGTCTTCAAATGTCAACAAAAGAAAATAAATGTCCGAACTCAAGTCCTTGTCTGGTTTTGTGTGATATATAAATCCTTCTATATTTTTTATATCAATTCTAATTATACCATGATGAAGTTATGTATGTACCTAGTGGTTGCTGTTGGCCTGTGAGACAAGCCGTGTTAACTGCATTCGGTTCAAGTTTCAACCTTCGCGGAAATTCCAAAGCGATGTCCTACAACAGCGAACAAGAAAGCAGATCAAACATCCAGTTCCAAATGCACAGACAATCTTTATTTCTGGCTGACTAGTTCTACGATCTGAGAATCCTATTTTCAAAAGGTCTTCTCAATTTTTTTTATGAGAAATAGAGGTCTTAGAATGTGAGTAAATGTGGTTGAGATAAACTGTAAATGGAAAAACATGAGTGGATCGTAAAAAGCTACTGACGTTTTCAATAAAGCAAAAAAAAAGTTCTTACCAGTACACAGGCTATAAAGGCAGGACAGTACTGTGTGGAGTTGTTGAGCATAGCGTTTAGGCTGGTGGTGATCTGCATGGTCATCTCGCGCGCTTCACGGTCCGTCTTCACTACCTCAATTTCTGGGAAAATGGACTTGAACAGTGACCCGAAGAGTAGTCTCCCAATGTGGTTATCCCTCTGAATAAATGTAAGTGATTATACTGTTAAATAGAAATATCACTGTCAAGTCATTTTGGGTCAGAGTGTGACTAGCAGATACTGAATTTTCACTGAATCAACCTGTAAGGCGTAAGAGTAAAACGTTCAGGAATAAGTGACTGAGTGAGTGAGTAATAGATGTTTAACGCCATTTCGACAGCTAAGGTCATATTCAAGGCGAGAACGACATTTCACAATTTCACAGAGGAATGTGTCAGTGCCTGCGCATATGTGCACCACACACATCCTGAGGGGATAGGAAAGATGAGAAGTAGACCCTTTTCAGTGGGCTAGGGAAGCCCGGTTCAGGAATGATGAAGCATAGGGTGGCTATTATGCCATGAAATATTGAAAGTGGAAAATTCAAGGGTGCGTACAATCCAGCTCTGCTTATACTCTTATAATTGGTATGTAATATTCAGTGATCTTCATTACGGGGTAAGTAGTTTTATCATACCTGAGCCAGTGCTTGAAGAGGTGCAATAACATAGGAGTATTTGATCTGAATGTCGGGAAGGTCCCCAGCACGATACTTGCGGTACATCGTAACCATGTTCTCGCGTCGAGCCTTCTGTTCTCGCTGGACCTCCTGTGTGTATACAATTATTGTTACATTTTGCTAGAAAATACCAGAAAAATAATAAATTCTCGAGGGACAATGTAATTCAACAGAAAACACAAGAGCTGTTGAAATTTTGGGGAAATCAGTGAATCTTTCTCAAAACACATAATTGAGCTGTATTAAATAATAGGTCTTAAAGAATATTTCAAATCACTCACCTGACGAAGCTGCTTTAGGCGAGCATTCTTTTTGGCAAAGTATAACTGCAGTGTTGACTGCTGATCCTTCAAGAACCGCTTCTTCAAGCGGAGAATGTCCAAACTCTTTTCCGACTCTCCTGTTGAACCATCTGTCTCATCCCGGGACCCACCAACACGCCCTTTACCAAAGCCAGATCCAGGCACAGTTCGCTTTGGTTTGCGAGGGGGCGGTTTGCCGACAGTGAAGAGGAGTGATGACTGTGTTTCACCTGTTGCAGGTACTGTTAGATTGTAGTCACTGAACGTGTCCAAACTGCTTTGTGTTAGCCAATTGTATGGTGCCTTGGATGAGCCTGAGTATTTAAGAGTCAAGTATAAGTATGGTAACTGTTAAACGCAGCATAAAAGCAACGACATATAAACAAATTTAGAGGTGTGGTTTAAAGGCACGGTTTTCAGAGTATGTATATATACAACGGGCTTAACATTGAAACTTACAGGTTTTTCCTATTAAATTTGGGGACGCAGTTTATTGGCGGGTGTGGCTTATACACAAAGATTTACCTTTCATTTGTCGTGATGATACACAAACCAGTGCCATTGTGTTCACACTGATGAAAAAGAAAATAAGGTTGGCATGAGGCATAGATAAGTTTACAAATGGCCCCCTGGCGCTCCTTTCACTGTGCCTTACCTGGTTGTTGTGTGGGTGTAAAGTTGGCAACATCCTGAGTTTGTCGAACCTGCCCACTAAGGTCATCTGTAGACATGGAGATATCACCCTGCGACTGGGACATTTGTGTAGCAACGAACAGCGGAGTCATGGCTGCATGACGCTGACGCCATGATGATGTAATGGTGTAGTCCTAAAGTGGAGTGCATTTAACCAGTTATAACACAGGATACAGGCAAAAAGCAAAGAATATCAAAGAGACCACTGGCTGTATTTTTTTCTGTCCCAATAGTCCATACCAAAGGCTGGTTGCTATTCCTTATCATTCCCTCTATGAAGTTTATGCAAAATATTATATACTTGACTCTTTATTTAAAAAAAAATCACAAATACCTCGAACCGACACTCCGACAGAGGATGTTCAAAGATGGCCCGGTTATAGTCCGGACTCTTGGAGGTCATCTCTAGGAGCAGGTTGGTAGCATATGCCAGGTACTTGGCCTCAGTCTTTGGACTGTACATAGCCTCCAACATGGCCACCATGCGGTCCACTGTCGATGTCGGCAACCGCGTCTCGTGACTCCAGAAATTCTGTATGGTTAGTCTGAAATCATCGGAAGTCAACATGGGTACATAATATTATTGAAAATACCTCCTGATTTGAAAATTAAACAAACCCCAGTTGCCCTTGATAACATTACCCAATATATCTTAAAGTCAGGATGCGCCTTATGTGCAAGGCAAATAATTGATTTTTGACATACCTGTTTTTGAGGTCTTCATCGGAGAGACCGTACAGGAGTCCATCCTTGGCGACTGACATGATGCTGTGGGCCGTCTCTGTATCCTCTTCCCTGCAATCACACCAGATCTCATGGATTTTAACCCCATTCAAGGGAACCTAGTGTTTAATGCACTCTCTTTGTCATATATAAATTTAGCCCTCGTGAAAAAGAAAATTCAGAAAACATAGCAAGCACACAGCTTAAAACACTGCTGAAGGGTTGGCATAATGAGCAAAATCAAAGCTTCAAGTTTCTGTTTGAATGTATCCAATCATCCGGTACCGTGAAAGATACTAAAATGGTTTGTGATATCATATGGTGATATTCAAAGTAAAGACAGATCTGACCAGGCTCTTCATGACGTATTAAAGATAATGGAGCTCTCTGAGAGACGGGAAAAGACATCCATATCACTTACAAGTAAAGTATGTGGATGACTTAGAAGAGTATAACATTTTATAGTATGACATTTTACAGGGTGTCTAAAAAGGAAAAGTGTGTTGGATAAGGTACCTGAGGTTTCAGCTTAATCTACCGTAATCTCCCGTGTAGAAGGCGCGTCTTCTACACCAAACAAAGTGCTGCTGGGTCTTATACGCAGGAGGGACATTGGCTTGAGTTAGGGGTGCGCCTTATACGCGGGTTTTTCGGACTTTCAATTGGGAGACTGATTGATGTGGCCAAGGAAAAAAAAACAAAATCAATAGATAACCTTTATATATCAATCTAATATTAACTATGAGTTCATAACAAGTATAGTTGTGTACTTTGGGGCAATAAAGCCCACCATGCGCCGATGACAGCTTGAACTCATAGAGCCAGCACAGACCAGGAGGTGTAGATTTGCTTGGCGGGCAATACGCCGACCGTGTGCTGATGACAACTTGAACTCATAGAGCCAGCACCGTGGCAGACCAGGAGGTGTAGATTTGCTCAGCGGGCAATACGCCGACCGTGTGCCGATGACAGCTTGAACTCATAGAGGTGGGTGGGGGTGGGGGTGGGGAGGGGGGCGCCTTCTACGCGAAACAGCCCCCCTGTGAGTTGGTGGGGCGCCTTATATGCGGGTTTATCCAGAAATCTATCCAGAAGAGGTAGGTGTGCCTTCTACGTGAAAAGGCCTTCTCTGAGTTGGGGGTGCGCCTTCTACGCGAGCTGCGCCTTCTACGCGGGAGATTACGGTATAGTTAATTGTATTGAGACATACCATTGAAAATTTGCTCTCAGAATTCATATATATATATATATATATATATATATATATATATATATATATATATATATATATATATATATATATGCAGGGCTATCTCTTTGGGAATTACCTCTTAACTCTTTAAGGACTGCACAATACTCTAAATGCAGAACGTCCCTTATTAGTGAGTGTGTGAGTAATAGATGTTTAACGCCATTTCGACAGCTAAGGTCATATTCATGGCGAGAACGACATTACACAATTTCACAGAGGAATGTGTCGGTGCCTGCGCATATGTGCACCACCCACATCTGAGGGGATAGGAAAGAGAAGAATAGACCCTTTCAAGTGGGCTAGGGAAGCCCGTCCCTTATTAGTCATCATGCCTAAGTGTCCCTATGGGACTGAAACACTCGTGAAGGGTTGGAATGATGCAGCAGCGTAGAAACAGAAAGTTTTTTTTATTTAATTTTTTTTTTGAGAGAGAGAAAGGTATTCGCCAACACTGCATAGATGCACAATGCTGACAAGTGGATATGGATTCTTCAGGTAATATGTCGTCCTTGAAAGTTTGAAATATATACATCACGGCGGTACAGTAAGAACACACGTTATGTTACTTATGTTAGTTAGGCCTAAAAAAAAGGTGTGTTCAGGTTACGTTAAATTTTTGACCCTATCCTAACTATTTTTATGGGCCTTTTGAGGAAAATATCTGATTTTTGGGCACTTATAAGGACATGGAAGTTTTTTAAGACCCCTCATGTAAAATTTGCGTCATGTAGGCACTAGAATTTAGAGCTGACCTAAGAAAATTCTCCAAAATAAAAGAAAATTCCCTACCTCTCTACCCTAATCTTTTTCGACCCCTTTACCTGAACATAACATTATTTTTTGGCCTTACTTTAATAGGGACGAACAGGCACGATGGAATCATGGTTAAGGTAGGTGAATCACATACAAATAAAAATAAAATCTTTTTCATGTTACTCAATCATACCTACGGTAGGAGAATAGGACTAGCCTTAGTAAATCTAGTTCATTAATTTAAAACAAAATTATGACATGTATTGAGAAAATTATTCATGTACTCCAACCTTCAAAGGAAGCGTACCATGCTACCATTTAAGTACTTTGCCCTTCAAGCCAACGTCTAAGCTATTCTCCAATTCCAATCCCAACACAAAATACAAAAGTAAGGTGATGTGCAATAATTGCACATTACAGTGACCTCCTGTTGTGCTATCGGTAAAAAAATAAGGCGGCGGGTAACAGTGGCTTTAGCTTTTTTTTGTTGGTGATGTAGCCTATTCATAACCACAAAAAAAAGAAAAAGAAAAAAAGAACGCCAACATAGAATGACCATCACCTAAATTACCGTATTCTCCCGCGTAGAAGACGTGTTGCGCGTATAAGACACACCCCAAACTTAGCAAAGGCATTTTCGCGTATAAGACGCACCTCTTAGGGCAAAATTTTGTAAATTCAGTACTGTTCTATAGTAAAATTACCCCTCATATACCCCGCACCCCCAACTTGAGACTAAGCTATAAGATGCACCAGCCTTTTGTTTGGCGTATAAGACGCGTCTTCTACGCGGGAGATTACGGTAACCAACGTAGGACATGCAGCCCGCTCCAGCTTTCCACCCAATACATGCAGTCATCTGAACATCCTGCCATACAGGCATACTGAGCAACAGTTTTCTTTTTATCTAAAGTGCAAAAAGATAATCTTTCTATCCCTTTTCCCCACAGGGGTTTGAAGAAAATGGATTGAAATTTCAACCAAACTTTCCTTTCTTTGACTTCATCAAAAAATGAAGGAAAATGATAAAATAGAAAGATCCACGCGAAGCTATCCAAATTGAAAGTTTCTCTAATTATTGGTCCTCGAGCAATATTTCATGAACTGCAACTAGGAGCCTAACTTTGAAGAGATAGTTAGTTTGGAGTGTGTAGGTTTTTCTGGACCTCCAGAAACACTAAACACCTCAGTTTAAGTGAAACTGTCAATCAAACGTTAAAGAAACAAATCACACTTCAAAAGCACTTCTCGTTTTTAATAAACGTGTTTGATAAGGTTTAGCATCTTATTGAAAACAGCAAAGATTATGGAGATGATACAAACTTATTTTATCCTTTAAGGGCCGCCCTGAGCAGTGATATATAATGTCAATTTGCATTTATGACACATCAATGTAGCCCTGATGAGTTGTTCTCCAGAACAGCAATCAGAGATGCCATTCACGGGCCGACAAAAAACAGAAAAACTGGACTTTTAGACACATCTTTTCCAGGAATTTAACATAATTTGATACAGGAATCTTGGAATCAAACCCAGGAATTCCTGGTAAACCAGGAAAAGTGGCATCTCTGAGCAATGCACCATGCAAACCCTACCAAATTAATTTATGATCTGCAGGTTTGGCATGATGCAATAAAGTAGTGCTGGAGAGAAGATTCCATCAAAGACATTGCACTGTTGCATCATGAGGAAAGCAGAAGGTAATCTTGGAGTCAGGGTTCCCACCATTTATGTGTCATGGTTTTAATTGACTTTTAACTGAATTTTACCTGAAATTTATCGGCTTTTACCTGACCACAATCTTGGATCGTTTACGGGCTCATGAAAAAATTCATCCACTCTTGAGTGAGTATGTTAAAGAAATTTTAAGAATTTGTGTGAAATCTTGAAAATCATTCCCTTAAAATAATCAAAATACCACTTTTAACTGACTTTCACCCAAAATATCTTTTTAACTGACTTTTAACTGACCTTTAAAGACAAATTGGTTTAACTGACTTTTAACTGACCAGTGGGAACCCTGCTGGGGGCATCATGCGGCCCTTAAAGGGTTAATATGCTGTCTATTGATTGAAACTTGTGCAAGTATAAAGGGTAGGTTATAGTGGAAATGGCACTCAGGTGAGAATATGTGGTACTGTGGGTTTTATATTACATGCACTGTTGTGTGCCAAACCAATACTTACTCGTCGTCACTGTTTTGGGAGTATTATGTATAATTTGTGTTAGTGAAGCAAGTGTAATGTGTGAATAGAAAATGTTTTTAGAAGTTTTTGAGTATCAAATGGTAAAAGTAAGCATTGTATTGTCTGAAATATCATCTTTATCTTTAGGCATAAATCATAATTATAATACATGTATCTTAAATAGGGCTTCTAATCTAAAACATATTCTGGTACAAAAAAATATGCGATGAACTTCTCCAGTTGAGTAGAAAGACACATTATATATTGTCACTATCTCCAAAAATGCCCGAGTTATGAACATAGCTTATCCAATAACCTGAGCAAACTGACATAAGTATGTACAGAAATTCAGTAAAAAGGCACCGGGCAAAAAAAAAGAGTCAATGAGTCATAAAGCTAAACTGGATCCTCAGTTGACCCAACAGCCCAAAAAACTGCATTTCTCAGTCGTCCGTCTGCAACATTTCCTACCTGTAATTGTCGTAGATCCACATGAGGATGTCGTACATAATGCCGCGACACGAGGCGCTTGGGTGGTTACAGAAGGCACCAATAGGGGGCAGCACGCTGAGCAGCTCCTCCGACTTGAGCTTTGACAACATGGCCTGCACCAGTTTTAACGATACCAACTGGCAACCCTCGTCTCTGTATTGAAATAGGGAATATTGAACATATTCTGAATAAAAGAAGACAGATCATCAATAGAATTATTTTGTGCAATCATTCACTCAATTGCCTATAAGGCATAATAGTTTGAAAATAATGTCATAAAGTGTTAGTAACTGAGCTGTATGATTGACATCTATGCTGTGGGCCATAGACAACCAGCTCAAAGGTAAATTTAGGTAAAGGAATGTTCATAACCAAGAATCTGCAAACGGTCTATTACAAATATATGTAATACAGCAAAGCATAAATCTAGCATTAGTGTTTCACTCCTCAGCTCAGTATAGATGCATCATTCTGACAAAATGGTGACCATCTAAAGGCTGACAGTGCATTAACCTATCACAATGTCCTTGGTCGCCATGGTACATGAGTGCTGCCCTGGCAAGTAACTTGCTGCTAGGGCTACATTCATTCACCATGCTATGGGATCGATACACTCAATCAGGGTTCCCACTATTTATGGATCATGGTTTTAACTGACTTTTACCTGACATTTATCGTCTTTTAACTGACCAAATAGTGGATGATTTAAGGGGCTTGTGAAAAAGTTTTAGAAATTTTGTGAATTCATGTGGAATCTTGATAATTACCCCCCTAAATTTCATTTTTAACTGACTTTTCCAAAAATATTGTTTTAACTGACCTTTAAAGAAAAATAGGTTTAACTGACTTTGAACTGACCAGTGGGAACCCTGCTCAATGGAGGTCGGCATGATGCACCAAATGGAAGTCCTGGCGAGCAGACTCGCCAGCATTTCTTTGGTGTATCATGATGTCAATGGGCATGATGCACTCCTGCATTAAACACCCTTAAAGGGTTCAGGGTTACCACACATACCGATGAGTGAGCAGACTGTCTAGGTTCTTGTTCTTCATCTCGGTGAAAAGGTTGTCAACGTGCTCTGCTCGACTCGTGATGATCTCCAAACAGTGTGTGCGGTAGTCCCCGTGTAGCCGTGGTAACAGGAATAACACCTTGGAGATGAATCTAGAGACCAAATGAAAGTAAAAATACTTTGTTACTTTACTTTTTGCGTCAAATATTTTTCCTATAAGTTGCAGTGGGAATTGGCCTCTAGCCCAAAAAAAATTAAAAAAATACTAAAAGTGGAGTCTGAGAGTAGCAGTAGAACAGAATGAATACAAAAGGCCACCATGTAAAAGTCAACAAAGATCTGAGAAAATAGGACCATTTATCCAAAGCCGCAGCAGAGTTGTCACTCCTAGTAACACAATCCTAATAAGGACTCAAAAGTAATTTGCAAAGGTATCATTCATGATAAGAAGTGAAGCAGCACTTTTCAGGACTTTGGTGTTTGGTGGATCGCCATCCATTACCATTCAAATTCTCTTTCATGGCCTTAAGATTAATAGAGTTAGGTATATGCAGTTATATCCGTGCTGGTCTCTGTGTGTACAGAATGTACTTACTTATCAATGACTGGTGGGTGATGTAACTGCATCCTATACACACATGTGATAAAGACATCAGGCTTCGTCATCTGGATCGACAGTAGCATCTTGGCGATGTTACTAGCGTACCCGTCCTGCCACTCGCGATCAGTCTCTGACCGCTCCTTCTCCGCCATGTGCTTCAATGCCATGCCAACGACCTCTGCAGATGAGGCGTACACCGGCTTGTGTGTGTTTGTCATATTCATTGCAAGGTGTTGGAAGTACCTGTTGACAAAAGAGAGATTTACTTTAGCAGATGCCACATACTCTCTGACAGACCACTCTCTGGCCGACAAGGAGGAGGAAAATTTAAGGATTTTTGACACTTTTTTTTTTGCAGGGCATTAGCAAAATCCAATAAAGAAATTTCTACACAAAAAAGGAAAAGTGGAAATTTTACATTACAATATCTATAGAATCCTTCATGTATACATTTAATCCAGCAATTGTTCACATGGGAGTGGGGCTTATTGTCCATATAGCTAAGACCATAAACACAATGTACATCTGTTGCTTCTGTGACACACAATAGAATGGATTGCAGTTCATTTGTCCCATCTCTGGATCTGTATCATGTGTGGCCCTATAGCTCAGTGGCTAGAGCACTGGTCTTGTAAACCAGGGGTCGTGAGTTCAATCCTCACTGGGGCCTGATAATTTTCTTTCAATTTTGAATAATGTCTGGATTAATTATGTACGACAAGATATACCGTAAATTCTCTCGTATAAGCAGCATCCCTCGCATAAGCCACACCCTGAGAGGAAGCTACAGGCTATGCCAAAGGGCTGAAAATTGATGATTTAGTACTGTTCTATAGAATTAACTACCCCCCTATAAGCCCAGCGTTGTCAACTCTCATGCAATGGGCCGTACTGTTTACAGCGCCACCCTCTACTGGAGTGTGTGTACAGCAAAGAGATATATCACCACAGAAATATTGTCCATCTAATAAGTGAGATTTCAGAAGCTACATTTCGAGTATGGCAAAGTGATAGTGCTGTCTTCTAGTGTGCAGTTCGTGCACATGAATATTGGTGGGTGACATGGTTCCCCCAGTCTCCACTAGGGCAAGGACCCAGCTTTTACATCTGTTACCTTTACAATGTATCCTATATGGACCATGCAATCAATAAACGGGTTAAGAACCTATTGTGCAGAGTCGTATTCTGTGAGGCCCTATAGCTCAGTGGCTAGAGCACTGGTCTTGTAAACCAGGGGTCGTGAGTTCAATCCTCACTGGGGCCTATCTTTTTTTTCAAATTAACTGCATTTCATCAATCTTTTATTTAGCATAATTTTCAACTATCATCCCCTCTTCCTTTCCAATCATAAGGATTATGTTTCAACAAAACCATAGAAGTACATCACAAAAGTAACGTAAAGCTTCAGTCATGTTATACGCTGATTTGAGGGTGAAATATGAAGTTTTCTTTATGATCTGTTGTAATAAAATCCTGGTCATAAGACAGGGGTAGACTTTGGCAAAACGTTAGGAGCTGATTTTGACCAAAAATAATACAAAGAAAGATTGGCCTATGACCGGGTTTTATGGTACCCATCAGCATCAATATTCAATAAAAATGTAAGAATCACCAACTTATAACTGAACACACTTAAATAGTGATTTCAATACCAAATTCAATCAGCCATTTATTTGGATCACAATCAGAGAACAACTTTGTTGATGACAGTCTAATGATAGTTTAGAAGATGGAGCAGGTTAGGTCTAAGACCTAAAAGACCCGAGTTTTTAATGCAATTTTCAATGCTATTTTCAATTCAATTTTCAATATTCAATTAGATATTGACAAATAGTGAGTGATTACTGGCATATGTTGATGAACTGCTGACAAATAATGAGCAACTACTAACATGTATTGACTATTGCTGACAAAAAGTGCATTATTACTGACATATTTTGACTAATTACTGACAAAAAGTGAGTAATTACTGACAAAAAGTGAGTAATTACTAACATAAATTGACTAATTGCTGAAAAATAGTGCATTATTGCTGACACATCAATGCCTTGTCCATCAACAAAGAGTTGACTGTTCATCAATGCATCATGCTATCCATAAGGGGTTAACTGTGCATCAGTGCATCAATGCATCATGCCATTCATAAAGGGTTAACTGTGTATCAATCCATCATGCCATCAATAAAGGGTTAAAGTGCATCAATGCATCATGCCATTCATAAAGGGTTAACTGTGTATCAATGTATCATGCCATCCATAAAGGGTTGAATGCATATCAATCCATCATGCCATAAATAAAGGGTTAAATGTGCATCAATGCATCATGCTATCCATAAAGGGTTAACTGTGCATCAATGCTTTGTGACATCCATAAAGGGTTAACTGTGCATCAATGCATCATGCCATCCATAAAGGGTTAACTGTGCATCAATGCATCATGCCATCCATAAAGGTTTAACTGTGCATCAATGCATCATGCCATCCATACAGGATTAAATGTGCATCAATGCCTCATGCCACCCATAGAGGGTTAAGTGTGCATCAATGCATCATGCGATTCATAAAGGGTTAACTTTATATCAATGCATCATGCCATCCATAAAGGGTTAAAGTGCATCCATCCATCATGCCATTCATAAATGGTTAACTGTGCATCACTACATCATGCCACCCATGAAGGGTTAACTGTGCATCAATGCATCATGCTATCGTTGAAGGGTTAACTGTGCATCAATGCATCATGCCATCTATAAAGGGTTAAAGTGCATCAATCCATCATGCAATTCATAAAGGGTTAACTCTGTATCAATCCATCATGCCATCAATAAAGGGTTAAAGTGCATCAATGCATCATGCCATTCATAAAGGGTTAACTGTGCATCAATGCATCATGCCATCCATGAAGGGTTAAAGTGCATCAATGCATCATGCCATTCATAAAGGGTTAAAGTGTGTCAATGCATCATGTCATTCATAAAGGGTTAACTGTGCATCAATGCATCATGCTATCCATAAAGAGTTAAGTGTGCATCACTGCATCATGCCACCCAGAAAGGGTTTACTGTGCATCAATGCATCATGCCATCCATAAAGGTTAAATGTGCATCAATGCATCATGCCATTCATAAAGGGTTAATACATCATGCTATCCATAATGTATCCATGTGCATCAATACATCATGCTATCCATAACAGGTTAAATGTGCATCAATGCATCATGCCATTCATAAAGGGTTAAATGTGCATCAATGCATCATGCTATCTATAATGGGTTAAATGGGCATCAATGCATCATGCCATCCATAACTGGTTAAATGTGCATTAATTCATCATGCCATCCATAAAGGTACATCATGCCATAAATAAAGGGTTAAATGTGCATCAATGCATCATGCTATCCATAAAGGGTTAACTGTGCATCAATGCTTTGTGACATCCATAAAGGGTTAACTGTGCATCAATGCATCATGCCATCCATAAAGGGTTAACTGTGCATCAATGCATCATGCCATCCATAAAGGTTTAACTGTGCATCAATGCATCATGCCATCCATACAGGATTAAATGTGCATCAATGCCTCATGCCACCCATAGAGGGTTAAGTGTGCATCAATGCATCATGCGATTCATAAAGGGTTAACTTTATATCAATGCATCATGCCATCCATAAAGGGTTAAAGTGCATCCATCCATCATGCCATTCATAAATGGTTAACTGTGCATCACTACATCATGCCACCCATGAAGGGTTAACTGTGCATCAATGCATCATGCTATCGTTGAAGGGTTAACTGTGCATCAATGCATCATGCCATCTATAAAGGGTTAAAGTGCATCAATCCATCATGCAATTCATAAAGGGTTAACTCTGTATCAATCCATCATGCCATCAATAAAGGGTTAAAGTGCATCAATGCATCATGCCATTCATAAAGGGTTAACTGTGCATCAATGCATCATGCCATCCATGAAGGGTTAAAGTGCATCAATGCATCATGCCATTCATAAAGGGTTAAAGTGTGTCAATGCATCATGTCATTCATAAAGGGTTAACTGTGCATCAATGCATCATGCTATCCATAAAGAGTTAAGTGTGCATCACTGCATCATGCCACCCAGAAAGGGTTTACTGTGCATCAATGCATCATGCCATCCATAAAGGTTAAATGTGCATCAATGCATCATGCCATTCATAAAGGGTTAATACATCATGCTATCCATAATGTATCCATGTGCATCAATACATCATGCTATCCATAACAGGTTAAATGTGCATCAATGCATCATGCCATTCATAAAGGGTTAAATGTGCATCAATGCATCATGCTATCTATAATGGGTTAAATGGGCATCAATGCATCATGCCATCCATAACTGGTTAAATGTGCATTAATTCATCATGCCATCCATAAAGGTACATCATGCCATAAATAAAGGGTTAAATGTGCATCAATGCATCATGCTATCCATAAAGGGTTAAGTGTGCATCACTGCATCATGCCACCCATGAAGGGTTAACTGTGCATCAATGCATCATGCTATCGTTGAAGGGTTAACTGTGCATCAATGCATCATGCCATCCATAAAGGGTTAAAGTGCATCAATCCATCATGCAATTCATAAAGGGTTAACTCTGTATCAATCCATCATGCCATCAATAAAGGGTTAAAGTGCATCAATGCATCATGCCATTCATAAAGGGTTAACTGTGTATCAATGTATCATGCCACCCATAAAGGGTTAAATGTGCATCACTGCATCATGCCATCCATGAAGGGTTAAAGTGAATCAATGCCTCATGTGATTCATAAAGGGTTAAAGTGTGTCAATGCATCATGTCATTCATAAAGGGTTACAGTGCATCATGCCATCCATAAAGGTACATGTTATCAAAGAGGCAGTGGTCTGTGCTACTAACTGCGTTTATACCAGCCCCAACAGCGTCCCTATGTCGGCTATATACACTCTATCAAAGAGGCAGTGGTCCGTGCTACTAACTGCGTTTATACTAGCCCAACAGCATCCCTATGTCGGCTATATAACGTAATCAAAGAGGCAATGGTACCTGCCACTAACTGTGTTTATACCAGCCCCAACAGCGTCCCTATGTCGGCTATATACACTCTATCAAAGAGGCAGTGGTCTGTGCTACTAACTGCGTTTATACCAGCCCCAACAGCGTCCCTATGTCGGCTATATACACTCTATCAAAGAGGCAGTGGTCCGTGCTACTAACTGCGTTTATACTAGCCCAACAGCGTCCCTATGTCGGCTATATACACGTAATCAAAGAGGCAATGGTCCGTGCTACTGACCGCGTTTATACCAGCCCTAACAGCATCCCTTTGTCGGCTATATACATGGGTAGACCTACCATAAATAGTCCTACAATATATCTGATACCAATACAATTTACAAATTATTCTATACCAATTTGCAATGGTCGATTTATGGTGCACATTACCCCTATACGCAAAAAGCTTCGGCGAAAACGTGTCCACTAGAAGTAGACCCGAGGTCGAACCTCGGGTCTAATAAAGCTTAAATCTAGGGAGTTACCCCACTGTTACAGAGTAGAAAATACAATAGAGGACCTCACATCTGCTACTCTTTGCTCAAACAATACAATCAAAGTTTGAGCAAAATGGAACATTTGATACTAACCTCAACATCTGGCCCTATAGCTCAGTGGCTAGAGCACTGGTCTTGTAAACCAGGGGTCGTGAGTTCAATCCTCACTGGGGCCTGATCTTTTTCTTTATCTTATATGCAATTATTTTGCAAAGCAGATGTTATTAGCCAAATGAAATTGTTATGTAAGCCCAACTGATATGCAGCAACAAAAGGTCCCATCTGATGTGCTACCCTCTAGAAGACATGCCCCAAACCCTTTTATATATCTACCCATTGTATCATTAAGTATTTCAAACTGATTCAAAAAGGATGCACATACCAGGCTAATTAGAACATAGTACTGGGTACCATGAAGGAAGTGTTAGAAGCAATACCATATTGAGTATGTGAATACTCAGTGCTGCCCTCTTATGTGCAGCTGGTGAACACCCATGTTTGTGAAAAGTACCTACGGGTAGTTCTCTCAATCTCCACTGGGGGAAGGTCCCAGTTAAACCTATGCAGCTGTTACCTAAACAGTCCATTCGATGTTTATTGATGGTTTGAATTATTTTGGGGAGTGTTTTTCTGTATGGCCCTATAGCTCAGTGGCTAGAGCACTGGTCTTGTAAACCAGGGGTCTTGAGTTCAATCCTCATTGGGGCCTGATACTTTTTCTTTCTGTTTTATATCTATTTTACAGATACAGATATAATTTGTTAATCACATATATCACAATGTATGTGCGTGGCAAGAAAGGCCCATTCGAGGTATTTTATCCCATGTATGCTGACGCAACTTAATTTCCTTTACACTTCAGCCTCATTTTCCCTTTCAAGTGCATGTATTACTTATCAAAAAGGGGACACAACAATATTTTTATTGCAAAAATATCCCCCTTCCTATAAGTAAGGTGTTTGGAGTTCTAAACATCTTGAGAATGGAATTGTGACAGTGAGGCCCTCTGGTGTGTAGTTTGTTAACATCAACTGGTGTGTAACATGATTCCCCCCTGTTTCCATTAGGGCTTAGGGCTAGGACCCAGCTAGTACATATGTTACCTTTACATGTTTTCTATATGATACAATCAAATCATGGGTTAAAAACCTATTGAGATGCTGCCCTCTAGAGTGCAGGTGGTTAACATCAACATTGGTGTGTAACATGGTACCTCCAGTCCCCACTAGGGCTAGGACCCTGCTGGTACATCTGTTACATTTACAAAATCTTTTACGTGTTACATGCAATCAATTGACAGGTTAAAAACCTATTGTGCAGAGTCATATTCTGTATGGCCCTATAGCTCAGTGGCTAGAGCACTGGTCTTGTAAACCAGGGGTCGTGAGTTCAATCCTCACTGGGGCCTAACATCCTATTTTTTTAAAGTTTAACCATGCTCTCACATTTAACTTTTCTAATCTATTAAAGGACAGACATAATGGCCATCAATAGTCAGGTTACGCCAGCAGTTCAGGGAATTCTATCTTCTGTTGCATTAATGCCCCCACCGGCAACAATTTGCACATGTATGCATCCCAATGGGTAAGCACCTTATGTATATTTATGATGAGTGACTGCATCTCTGATAACTAAGGCCACACCAAAATAATAAGTTGGTCTATGGATTTTGGTTTTGAAAAAATGGTGCGAGCGAGCAATTTTTTTTTTTTTTTTTAAGAAATTTTTGGCATCCAATAGATTCCTTGCTGGGTAAGTGAGCCGAGGCGAGCGAAGAAATTTTAATTTTTTTTTTAAACTTTTGCCAACATCACAAAGAGAAAACTTGTAGAAACTGAAGCGGAATCCGTAGACAAGATTATTTTTAAAGAAAAAGTGAAAAATTTGTTTTTCCGAAAATATGGAGAGGGCGATCCACAGACCAACTTATTTTTTTGGTGTGGCCTAAGTAACTCACCTGTTGTACATTCATGCAATATGCCAAGCCTACATGATACAGACACCTTCCCAAATACAAGTGTATAGCTTGCAGGTTACTCTCAAGCACCGTGTCAAAGCATCATGCTGACAAAAGTACACAAAACTGGAGGCATCAAATGTCATGATGAACTCACCTGTCCTTGTTCACCCCACAGGTACTGGAGTAAGGAGGGAGCTTGTTGGCCAGTATGACCCCTAACATCTGGATACCTGTCGCATTACTTGTACCCTTGTCCGGTGTACTGAAGTGGCTGTAGATGATCCTGGAATAAAGAAATGGTTTTTATTATCACACTAGTGGCTTCGCCACCAGAGTTCGGAGCATTAGCATCATAATAGATATAGGTCTCCCCCGGGGGTCTCCCTAAAGGGTCTGTGTACAAATGATGTCATGCTTTTTTGGACCATTTTTGATCCTCCCAATGCAATGCTGAAGGTATACATATGGAAAATTAATCCTGTCATGCTGGGCCGAGTCCCTCCCCTCCAGGGGCCCCCCTCCCCCTCTCCTGCATGAAGTCATTTGTACACAGCCCCAAAGCCAGCCTGCCTAATTCTCCATTTTCACGGGGAAACGTGAGCTGTTTTAACAGGGAAAACTGAGCTGTTTTCACGGGAAAAGATGAGCTGTTTTCATGGGAAAACCTTAGCTGTTTTCACAGGAAAACCTTAGCTGTTTTCACGGGAAATCCTGAGCTGTTTTCACTGCAACAAGAGGCCAACCAGATAGTCCACATTTCTTCTAGACCAGGACGGGAAGAGACTGCCAGCAAGGAGCATATCTTTCTTTCATGGCGTCCCCA
The DNA here is from genome assembly GCA_949317995.1 of Acholoe squamosa. Classification (NCBI taxonomy): domain Eukaryota; kingdom Metazoa; phylum Annelida; class Polychaeta; order Phyllodocida; family Polynoidae; genus Acholoe; species Acholoe squamosa. The sequence continues at coordinate 22,326,604 of OX439040.1, forward strand.
TTGCCTAGTGATGTGACATTGCTAAGTGATGTGAAATTGCTAAGTGACATGACTTCGCACAAAAAATCATGATGAAGACACCACTCTCCAAGCAGATTCTCTTGGAAGGGCTCAGTTCAAAAGTTAAGGTTTAGATATTTTGACAAATCCAAATAATGATGGTGCGATATTTGAGTAGGAATACACTGAGGGTATTATGTTTCTTTTTCCCTTCAAAAAACTAATACTCTGACTACCGTAAATCCCCGGTCATAAGCCGGCCCCGGTCATAAGCCGGGGGGTGAGTTCAGGCAAAATCTATAAGCCAGTTTTGGTGCATTTTAGACTTTTGCAAAAACCCCGGTCATAAGCCGGGGGGTGAGTTTAGCCCCTTGACCCCCCCCTTACCCCCCCTAAAACTAAAAAATCTCACCAATTCTTGAGGAAAATCAGGCATATTTCTATCAATTTTTCATTGATTTCTTATGAAAACATATTGAAATGAACTTGTATGGTAAAAATCGTACATATTAAAGTAATTTTATTTTCTATTGATTTCTATTGAAATTTGGTTAAAAATAACTTAAACTTTTTAAAAACCCCGGTCATAAGCCGGGGGGGGGGCTTCAGGAAAATTTAGAAGCCGGTTTGGGCCCAAAATAGGAAAAAAAAATCTGGCTTATGACCGGGGATTTACGGTATTTTAATATGTCTACTGCAGCTCATATAACCTTTTTGAATTCAGGGTTTTGTATGCAGGGGTTTGAGATTATCGCTTAGTAGCCAATTTGAACTGGAGAAATTTTTAGGCAGGTGCAGCTTTCGATTATCATCATCAAGCGCCAATTTCTTACCTTTAGGGTAAAATGACATCAAAAGAAACATAAATGATTTCACTTACTGGTGGGGTATGTCAAGTCGGTCCTTCCAGACCTCGACCAGGGTCTTGATGACATCAAGGTTGTTACGGAGGATGCGGCGATTTTCGTGATGACAGTTTTTGAGCAGGAACTCGAGAAGGCTGCTTGCCATGCCCCGATCTACTGTTGTATCCTACAAAGTAACTCGATTGTTAATTACTGCAATCTTGTTATTGACCAAGAACTGCACAGATACCTCCATACCCATGTACTGTTAACATCATGAGGCATTAATGTAGTGCTGACAATACTTTTCACCAACACTGCAATGGTGTATCATGCTAACCCTTCGAGAGTGTATCAATGCTATAGGGTTGAAATGATGCATTTTTAAAACCTTGGAAAGTACACTGCTCTGGACTCCACATACATTGCATTATGACTACCAGTTTTTAAGCATATTTTTCAGAACACATACAATATAAAAGTTCATGTATATCTGTATTAATCCTAGCATTTGTGTGCTGCATTCTTTCTGCCATACACAGTGTATTACCGTAATCTCCCGCGTATAAGGCGCATCTTATACGCCAAACAAAATGCTGCTGAGTCTTATACGTGGGAGGGACATTGCCTTGAGTTTGGGGTGCGCCTTATAGGGGGGGTAATTTTACTATAGAACAGTACTAAATTAACAAAAATCTGCCCTTAGAGGTGCGCCTTATACGTGGAATTGCATTCTCTTAGTTGGAGATGCACCTTATACGCGACCTGCGCCTTATACGCGGGAGATTACGGTTTGTATGCGACAATTCATACACAATAGCCTTTCTCTCATCCAGTACATATCAGTTTATACTAATACTTACCTCAGGTATGGCCACTGTATGCCAAGACAGGATTGTGACAACTACATCAACTATAAAATAGTGAATTCCTGGACTCCTTGTCTCTCCTGTCACAATCATCTGAACAAGTGGTGCTAGCCAGAATCGAGCATACGGCCGGAATACTGCCTCGGTATTGATGAGGAGTTTAGCAATGAATAATTTGATATTGGTGGCCGTTGCGTGATGTTTCATTTTTTTGTGTAGGTTTTCCATCCAACCGGGCATTGAACCCGGAGAGACTCCCTGCATGGTGGAGAATCAATGGGCACATTTATAAGTTCTTTGATTTTAATTCTTATGTAACATAACATAAACTCTTGCATATACAGTGTCGCTTGGTCATAAATCAGACAGTCAATATGCACACAGAATTTCTCAAAGCCAGGGGCGGCTTATACACAAGATGTGACTTATAATATGAGGACGGATAAGCCAAACAAAATCCTTACAAGTGTGCTTATTCTAAATCTATTCTTTACCAATATACCTTTTCTACTTCAGGGGTTATTTTATTCCTCTTCATGTGTTGCAGCAGTGCAGTCAGTGTGGCCATACACTCGTGTTTGTTCAACTCGTCCATCTCCATCTCCACATAGTCCGCCTCGACTGTCACCTTGGGTTCCTGATACAACAGTAAAACTTAAACTGTAAGCAAGAGTAAAGTACTACCATTGTAAGTTTTAATGATAATAACTTCTCTGCAATGAAAAGAAGAATATTTCAACAACTTCCCTTACAGCTCCAATATGGTGCTTATCCACATGTTGACATCAAGACTACTCTGAGAGTAAAGTGAGACGGAACTATTCGCGACTCATTTTCCAACACACATTAAATTTCTAAATTTATTCTTTGCTACATTTTCTTTCATATCATCTTTTTCAGTATGATTTCACAGTGCATCTTTAAAGGTCGCATACCTCATACTTGCTGTCCCTTTTCTTCATCTTGGAGCGTCTCTCACCAATGCTTCCAGATAGAGATGCCTGGAAGAAAAACAAGACCATGTCATAATTTTGCTCATTGCTGTATTGGAACGTAGCATTTCTCTGGAAGCCATTAATCCTTTACATGGTATGAGGATTTTGGCAGGTTTGGCAAAACCACACACCCTTTTTTCTAATGATCTAACTTCAATGATTGCACTGGATCGGGATGCATCATATCCCTGGTGAATTAGAAGAGCTGAATAGACTGAAAAAAAAACTGCAGATGTTGAGAAAGGAATTGCACTCACTGTAGCAGCTGAACTGCCAAAGTCAAACTGAGATATGTCAGTGCTAAGGCTGCTATCAGCGAGGTACTGTGACGCTAGGTAATGGACGGATGTGGTCTCGTATTCATCTTCACCATCCTCTGTTTTACCTTCACGAACCTCATTCCTGATGGAGACGAACCTTTTCTTTCTTTCATGGAGAGCCTGTTAAATAGTACGAGAAAGAAAACTTATCTTATCTGTATTTAACAGGTTTTAGGGAAATTATAACACATGAGCTCATTGTTCAAATTGTTTTGTAATAAATTTGCTAAAATAGCATTTATTGGGCTAAAAGATTAGGCCCCAGTGAGGATTGAACTCACGACCCCTGGTTTACAAGACCAGTGCTCTAGCCACTGAGCTATAGGGCCACACAGAATGGGACTCTGTGCAATAGATTTTTAACACAACAATTGATTGTAACATAGGATTATTGTAAAGGTAACAGAACAAGCTGAGTCAGAGCCCTAGTGGAGTCTGGGGGAACCATAATATACACCCATGTTGATGTTCACCACCTGCACACTAGAAGGCAGCACCATCAACCATACCTCAACATCTTTGTGGCTTATTTGATTCTCACTTAAAAGATGGACTATATATTTGCACTCATATGTTTCTTTGCCCTGATTATACAGGCAAACTTGTGGAGGGAAATATATTAAGGATATAAAGTTGTGTGCGCATAAAGGGGCAAAATACAACAGATAAACTTTCCCTGCCAATTGCATGATATTAACAATTGGCAAACTATATCTGTACCTGCACAATTGATATAGACATATTCAGAATGGAAATAAAAAGTATCAGGCCCCAGTGAGGATTGAACTCACGACCCCTGGTTTACAAGACCAGTGCTCTAGCCACTGAGCTATAGGGCCACACATGATACAACCCTTTAAAAGGCGTAGAGGAAAGATCAATTATTTGTATAGAACACCCATGGTAACAGATGCACTGCTATGCCACAATACCCCTAGTGGAGACTGTCAGACTCAACAATAGGGAGGTTTAGCAACCACTACATGGGCAATATAACGCAGACGTTGAGCATACCTACATCATTGCAAGGTTTGCGTAAAATCAGGTTTGAGTGATGTACGTCGTTGTTGCTAAACCTACCTAATGTGCTCAAGTTTTACTCTAAACCAAATGGGGTTGGCACTCCTTGGTCCCTATTTTGACTAAATATAGGATAGCATTTTGCAATGCAAGTAACCCGAAAGGGCACTTAATCTCTTCTTTTAGGCCCCTTCTGATACTAACCTCATGTTTTCCTCGAGCATTATCACTTTCAATGGTTAAGCCTATGGAGAAAGCACCCATTATCGCTCATTTTTTTCATTGGCAAATACCTTATCTCTTAGCGAGTTTATCATTGCACAATACCAGCAGGTCTTGAATGAGGATCCATATTTTCCATAGAAAGGCATGAGACATCGTAATTATCCTCCATTTTGTTATAATCCAGCAGTTATGGCCCCACAACTCGATCGTCTCGCTGTCCACCATTTTTGATTTTGGTTATGTTTGTGCATTTGCGACCCAATTTCCATCATCTTGCACATAAATACATATATTGCCCAATTGCCTCTTCTACCCATAAAGCAGGTGCGAATGAATCCCGCAATTTGGATGCAAATTAACGACAGGGGGAAGACGCAATGTTTTTAATAATACATATCAATTCAAATCGCATCCTCTTGCCATACTTTATCATATTTTCATATTAAAACACTGAATTATTTAAAAAAAAAATGTAATAACTGCCATGTTTGCGACAACAAAGACATGCGCACAGATCGAATGACTGCAAATTCATCAACATTCATCAATTATTTGCACCACTTCTGTCCAAAAATGCGGGAAAATTGAGCTTTTCGCACCTCCTATGGGATTTAACATAGGGCTAAAAGCATCTTAGTTTTTCCCACTGTTAGTATTGTCTTAAAAGTTGCATTTTTACCCCGGCTCTTATTACCCCTTTTGGATTAATGAAAGGTGGTGCGGGGACTTCTAGGAAGGGGTCAACTGCTAAATGACTCTAACGTCAATCATTATAGCATCAGACACAGCTAAATATACACAGCAAAGAATTGCTGTCAACCTTCAAGACTTATGGATATCCCTCAAAACTGCTCAGGATCGCCGCTGCAAAAGCATCTGGTTTGGATCGCTCAGAACTACTCAAAGGAAACCCCAAATCTGATGACCAAGTAGTTACATATGTTTTGGAGTACAACCCCAAACACAATCCCATACCGGGCATTGTGAAGGAACTGACACCGGTCCTGACAGCAGACCCCATTGTTACGGCAAAATACCCACCACGGATAAGAATTGCCTACCGTAAAGCCCACAGCATCCGTACTTCTTTGGTACACACACAGCACCCTTATCAGTCAGCATCGCCAGGCAGCTCTCCATGTGGCAGATGCAAATTTTGCCCATTTGTGGAAACCACAGACACAATCACCAGTACTACCAATGGGAAGACATTCAGGATCGTAGGCCATAATTCATGTACAACTAATGATGTTATTTACGTCATAACGTGCAACAAATGCCGTCAACAATATGTAGGTCAAACCAGCTACGCCGCCAAAGTAAGACTAGGTCAACACCTTGGTGATATCTCCCCTAGCGACGGTGTCCCTAGAGACACCAACGTCGCTATGCACTTTCGTGACGACATAGGCTGTGGACAGAGGAACGTTATACTAACAGTCGTAGACAGTACCGGCAAAAACACCAACTCAAGGCTACGTCTAGAACAGTCCTGGATAAGGCTTTTAGAAACTTGGCTTCCAAAAGGGATGAACGATCGCTACTAACATGAGTTTTAAGTGTGAGGCATGTGAGACACGATGCGCATCATTAATTGGACTACGTCGCCACATCAATTACGTCCATGGACACTCGAAAGTTAGCTGTCTGGATTGTGGACACCTTTTTGCGCAAAAATCAAACTTCAATAGGCATCGGCGCAGGCATCACCCTAACTCCAACTTAGGTGCTGGTCTCAACTATATCCCAACAAACATTGTCCAAGGTAACGATGCCAACCTACAAGATTATGACACCCTACTGTCTGATTACATACGTCAACGTGACACTATACATAACCCCGTCTATAGAAATGCTGTAGACACCAAGAATTCGCTGACTCTACAAGAAGCAGCTGGAATTAACACCATACATGATCGAGCGACCCGTCTACCAGAAACAATACCCACTTGGCCCACCGTTGAAAATCCTGAAAATTACCATTCCATTGCTATTGAGACTGTGGATATGACTCCACTTATTGATGAAAATCTGCAAAATGACCTGATTAGTATGGCGATGAAAATCGCCGTGGCGGAGTCTGACTCACCACCAAATAACTCCTCTACTGTTATTGACGTGAACTCTGAAGAAGAGTTCAGTGTAGAAATTCCATATCCTTGGGAGGAATATCCCCCCATGGACTTTACTCATATCGACGATGACATGCATATAATGCATACTCCTGCCCCATTATTACCCAGATCACAAAAGAACTGGTTCTATCTTGACTCTGAAGGCCACCTAAAATTAAAGAACACTGACATGCTACATTAAGTATTACATAACAGTACCGTACATTTCACATTCATAACCACAATCTGATATTGCTGATGAATTGGGACTTCAATTGCTGACATATCCGGGACCAACCCTCCAATGGGTTTTTTTGTGTAAAGAAACTCACACAGTATATAACTAACTCTCTCTGAGTATAGAGATCATTGATTATCCCCATATATATAAAAATGTGTGTAAATACTGGATTCTGTGATTCAGAGCTAAAATGACTCCTGTAGAAGGACTCCACAGCCTACATAGTTGCTTGCTTTTGTAAATAAAATTGAGTCCTGAAGAAGGGTCGAAAGACCCGAAACGTCGACCAGTCAAAAACTCAACTTGCCACTTCTGTCTTATTTTGAATGTTATATGAACCCGGAGAGGGTTTAGGGAATATTTTCCTTTCCACTTATAAATATACACACACATTCTTTTTTTTTTCTCTTCCTCATTTTATTTAAGCCTGGCCATATTTTGACAGTCAAATGTTTTGGAGCATCAAACTAAAGCTTACATGTCTGAATATATTTAACTTACCTCCATTTCGATCGGGAAGGCCAATGCCTTGTTTTCATCCACGATATTATCCAACAAGAACTGACCCTGTGAAGGAGAGATAGATGCAATAGAAATAAAAATTCGCTTCCAGTAGTTAGAAGGTTGCTTTGCTGTAAAGTTGGCAAAAGACCACCCTTAAAAATATGTTCGTTTCCTGTCCAGAGGCCTGGTGAATTTTTTTTGTGAGAATGCGAAAAAAAAATTCTGAGTTCTAAAAAAAAAAATTTCATTCATCAGCATAAGAATCTAGGTTTCCAAACCTAAATCTTAGAATGTGATGGCAAATTCATGCCATCCCCGCTTACGACGTTCATGACAAATGAAAATATTTCACCCCCAAAAAAATTTTCCCTCCCTCATGGGCTGAAAAATCCCACCCTCTGGACAGGAAACGGACATATTTTTATGGGTGGCCAAACTTCTAGCTTATTTTACGGGTTACTTTAAAATGAGACCAAAGGAGGGCATCTATAGATACATCATGCCAAGTGACAACTCCATAGAGTAAGTATGATTTTGAAATAAATATAATGCAGCAATGTAAATTGCTGATAACTCGAAAAGTGAAAAGCCTGTGATTGGCTCCCATGAGTGGGGCCCCCAAGGGGACCCCCCTCATGTCACAATGTTGCCAAAATTCAAGGCTTCAGATCACATGTCACTTTTTTAGGGAAAATGACATGTCCAAAAATAAAGGCATGTCTCCAAATACAAGGCTTCAGGTCACATGTCACTTTTTTAGGAAATGGACATGTCACATGTCACTTTTAAAAGGGTGCATGTCAGAATATCACCTCAAAATGGCCAAATGTCACCATGTCGTTTTGGGGGCCACATGAGTTTTGCACACATCCTGTTGCATCAGCACTCCCTCACCCAGGTTATTCGCACCACCAAGCCACTATTCACATATCTACCCAAAAACTATGCTATTCGCACCACATTGCCAAAAAAGGCAGGAAAGTTGATATATGGATCAACATCATATACCTTCACCAGCCTTCACCATTGGAGGCAAAAAGTGTCTTATGGCTGCCAACAGAGTCTGTACAATATTGACAATTTCTCAAAATTTACAAAACTTAGTAATGAAATACCTTTTCCTGCAAGACCCCTACATCTCCTTTAATGGCACTACAAATTCATCAAGTAATTCTGCCTCTTATATATAAAATTTCCATCTTTTTTTAAACTTATTCGCACCACCAAAATGACTGAAAGTGCAGGGCCCCAGGGCGTCTCCTTATAACTCGCTTTTCGAGTTAATTATGTTGCTGGCAAATTACTGTCCAGGGATATAACTGTTTCGTGGAGAAAAGATGGTCGTGCTCATTAAAACAGCCACTCTTAAAGAGGATATAATATAAAACACAATTAATGCGCAATGTGCTTCTACCGTAATCTCCCGCGTATAAGGCGCACCCTGGGGCTTGATTTTTGAGGGTTTAGTACTTTTCTATAGTAAAATTACCCCGCCTATAAGGCGCACCCCTCCTTTTGGAGCTTCTATAAGATGCAGTAGGTCTTTGATTCACGTATAAGATGCGCCTTATATGCGGGAGATTACGGTACTCTGAAATATAGCCGAAAAGAGTGGGTGTGTTCTTATTAGGGTATGTGTGCTCATGATATTGAAAACAGTGTTAGATACTGTACATAAAATGCTCACCTTTGCCAGGTTCTCATTGAAGAGGAATCCGGTGTAGAACTTGATGTCAGTCTGGGTACAGCTGATGGTGGCTATCAGCGTGTTGTAAGCCGCACAGTGGTACTCGCGTCTCAGGTCTACACACACTGACTCACCGCGACAGTCTTCACCCTTAGCTGCATTTGCAAGCCTACATGTACGAGACAAGATTTTATTGATAACAGAAAGATGTTCACAGAGAAGCTAAGCACAGCAGTGGTGAGTAGAAAACATGGTTCCACCAAAATTTTCCAACTGATATTCCATGACTTCCTCTGATCACAAAAAAAAAGAAAGATAATCCCTGATTTATCTAAATCATTTTTTAACATGTTTGGGTAAGGCCACAAGGAACATTTCTGAAATCTGGAAGAATAGAATATGATGCTTTCTGCTATGAAATATCCAGGTTTCCCATTTTCCATGACTTCCCTAACTCAGGAAAACAGTTTTCTGGAATTACATGACTTTCCCTGACAACTTTCTTTCCAATGACATTTCATTACACGTGGGAACCGTTAAGACTGCATAGCAGTGCAATCTTATTATTTAATGATTTATCAACCCTTTAAGGCAAGGCAGTGCTTCACTGCATTATCCAATCATAACCTTGCCAAAAGGTTTAATTCACAGCAGTATTGGCAAGTTACGGCTAACAAGATATATCTATTGGTACTATTATCAAAACATAGGACACCTACTTTGTGATAGCGGTGGTAACCTCCTTGCCTGTGTCCACTCGTTGGTTACAGTAGGTGGAATTGATTTGTGAAGTTTTCGAGAAGACATCGTCTTTTGGGAGCCGTGAGTACATCACCTCGAGCAGCTCAAACGTGCAGATCTTAGACATAAGCTGGGTGCCGAACACAGCTTCTGAACTCTGAAAGAGAATGTGATTAAATTTGTCATTGAATAGATGCAGGGATGAAAGTCACTGACCAACGAAATCCCTGAAGCACTCATTTAGAGCCCCTGCACTATATAAGTTTTATTTAGGGAGTGATCATTTTTTAACAACAGGGGGGGGGGAGCTGGTGGGTTTGAGGGGGGGGTCAGAATTTTTTCAACCCCTTGACCAGGGGGGTCAGAATTTTTTCAATACCTCTGATGGGGGGGTTAAAATAATTTCACCTGTTTTCAGTGGAAAACCCTGCATGTTACTATAGGCTAAAAGGGGACGTTCGCGTGCAATTTTTGTCCCTTATGGGGGGGGTCGAAAAAATTTTCCCCCCTCGAGAGGGGGGGTCGAAATTCTTTTTCACGCATCCGCGCGCAAACCCACCAGCCCCCCCCCTGTTGTAAAAAAAATGATCACTCCCTTAGTACATGACTTTGTAACTTAAAAATCCATGAAATGAGGGGAAAACATCAAGATTTTCTTCCCTGTAGTTGATAAAGTTCCTACCAGGGAAACCAGTACCTAGTTTTTAAATCTCTCATCTAAAGGTGAAGCCAGCAGGACAACCTTCATACAAAAAACCAGTAGAGCTTGGATACAAACTCCAGGGTGGTACCACTTTATTGATCAGTGGGTACATGTTAATAAACTACACACTAGAGGGCCTCACTGTCACTATGCCATGCTCAAGATGTTTAGAGCTCCAAACACCTTACTTATAGGAAGGAGGATATTTTTGCAATACAAAAAATATTGTTGTGTCCCCTTTTTGATAAGTAATACATGAACTTGAAAGGGAAAATGAGGCTGAAGTGTAAAGGAAATTAAGTTGCGTCAGCATACATGGGATAAAATACCTTGGATGGGCTTTTCTTGACACTTACATACATTGTGATATAATGTGATTAGCAAATTATATCTGTATCTGTAAAACAGATATAAAACAGAAAGAAAAAGTATGAGGCCCCAGTGAGGATTGAACTCACGACCCCTGGTTTACAAGACCAGTGCTCTAGCCACTGAGCTATAGGGCCATACAGAAGGCAACTCTTTACAATAGGTTTTTAACCTGTCAATTGATTGTATGTGAGTAGAGAACATATTGTAATGGTAACAGATGTAATGCTTAGTCCTAGACCTAGTGGAGACTGGGGGAACCATATTATTCACCAATGTTGATAACCACCAACTACACACTAGAGGGCAGCACTATCACTATGCCATACTCCAAATGGGCTTCTGAAATCTCACTTAATACTTATTAGTCTTATAAAATGGATTACATTTTTGGGGTGATAATAATGTGTCTTTGTTGTGATGAAAAAGGCTAACTTCTGGAGGGAAATGTCTCCAGAAAATAAAGTTGTGTCAATGGGGCAAGACACTCAGATAAACCTTTCTCATCAATTGCTTAATGATTGGCAACCTATATCTGCACATGGACAATTAATAGATATATTTATAATTGAAAGAAAAGTTATCAGGCCCCAGTGAGGATTGAACTCACGACCCCTGGTTTACAAGACCAGTGCTCTAGCCACTGAGCTATAGGGCCACACAGAGTTGAGTCCTTCAGATGGGGTACTTAAGTTCGGCTCAGTATTGTAATCAATTGTATTACAGTGGCAACAGATGTAGTACAACACAACAAAGACCCCCTCGAGAGGGGGGGTCGAAATTCTTTTTCACGCATCCGCCCGCAAACCCACCAGCCCCCCCCCCTGTTGTAAAAAAAATGATCACTCCCTTAGTACATGACTTTGTAACTTAAAAATCCATGAAATGAGGGGAAAACATCAAGATTTTCTTCCCTGTAGTTGATAAAGTTCCTACCAGGGAAACCAGTACCTAGTTTTTAAATCTCTCATCTAAAGGTGAAGCCAGCAGGACAACCTTCATACAAAAAACCAGTAGAGCTTGGATATAAACTCCAGGGTGGTACCACTTTATTGATCAGTGGGTACATGTTAATAAACTACACACTAGAGGGCCTCACTGTCACTATGCCATGCTCAAGATGTTTAGAGCTCCAAACACCTTACTTATAGGAAGGAGGATATTATTGCAATACAAAAAATATTGTTGTGTCCCCTTTTTGATAAGTAATACATGTACTTGAAAGGGAAAATGAGGCTGAAGTGTAAAGGAAATTAAGTTGCGTCAGCATACATGGGATAAAATACCTTGGATGGGCTTTTCTTGACACTTACATACATTGTGATATAATGTGATTAGCAAATTATATCTGTATCTGTAAAACAGATATAAAACAGAAAGAAAAAGTATGAGGCCCCAGTGAGGATTGAACTCACGACCCCTGGTTTACAAGACCAGTGCTCTAGCCACTGAGCTATAGGGCCATACAGAAGACAACTCTTTACAATAGGTTTTTAACCTGTCAATTGATTGTATGTGAGTAGAGAACATATTGTAATGGTAACAGATGTAATGCTTAGTCCTAGACCTAGTGGAGACTGGGGGAACCATATTATTCACCAATGTTGATAACCACCAACTACACACTAGAGGGCAGCACTATCACTATGCCATACTCCAAATGGGCTTCTGAAATCTCACTTAATACTTATTAGTCTTATAAAATGGATTACATTTTTGGGGTGATAATAATGTGTCTTTGTTGTGATGAAAAAGGCTAACTTCTGGAGGGAAATGTCTCCAGAAAATAAAGTTGTGTCAATGGGGCAAGACACTCAGATAAACCTTTCTCATCAATTGCTTAATGATTGGCAACCTATATCTGCACATGGACAATTAATAGATATATTTATAATTGAAAGAAAAGTTATCAGGCCCCAGTGAGGATTGAACTCACGACCCCTGGTTTACAAGACCAGTGCTCTAGCCACTGAGCTATAGGGCCACACAGAGTTGAGTCCTTCAGATGGGGTACTTAAGTTCGGCTCAGTATTGTAATCAATTGTATTACAGTGGCAACAGATGTAGTACAACACAACAAAGACCAATGCATGGGGGGAATGTAGACATACACTTCTTCAATTCATGAGTACTCTAGCCATATAGTTTTACAGCCAACATTGACTCATACATGCATGTGATGCTCGTTATCTCATTTGAAATTATATATTTATAATTACCATGGAAATTCAACAAAATTTTGAAGAAAAACATTTAAGGCCCCAGTGAGGATTGAACTCACGACCCCTGGTTTACAAGACCAGTGCTCTAGCCACTGAGCTATAGGGCCACACAGAATACAAATCCACACAATAGGTTTTTAACTGACAGGCCTACTTGATTGTAACATGCAGAATGTATTGTAAAGGTAACAGATGTACTACATGTGGCTCAGTAGCTGGGTCCTAGCCCTAGTGGAGACTGGGAGAACCATGTTATACAGTAATGATGATGTTCACCTACTTCACACTGGAGGGCAGCACTGTCAGTATACCAAACTTAACATGTTTTTTTTTTTCAAACTTAACATGATATACTGACATGAACTTCTCAAAGCTCATGTACGTTATATGATGGACTAAACCTTTGTAGTGATATATGTCTTTGTGAATATATAGGCAAATGTGTAAAGGAGACATGTTGAGGAAATAAAGTTGGGTCAACATGCGAGGGTAAAATACATCAGGTGGATTCTCTTGCCACTTAAATACAATTTACCATATATGTACAAGCATTGCAAGTGCAGACGCACCGTGATTATAAAGAGCGAAAAAGTATCAGGCCCCAGTGAGGATTGAACTCACGACCCCTGGTTTACAAGACCAGTGCTCTAGCCACTGAGCTATAGGGCCACACAGAGACCAACCTTTCTACAGGGGTAGTTGAAACCATGGGGTGAAACATCAATAGTTTGTATAGGACATTGTCATGGTAACAGATGGGCCCTCATAAGCCGAGTGCCCAACTCGTAAAATACTGTCAGCTTTAACAGATTATCATGAACTCCTGTCTATGTATCACTCATAGTATAGGTATATTATATGATCGTACCTTGTTAAATTTTGTCTCTAAAGTTGCCATGATTTCCTTGATGTGGCTTGAGAAGAACTCAGTCAGCGCTCCTTTGTGGGCTATACGGAGCATGGGCAGGCAGACACGGTCAAGTGCCGCTCGACGAATACTATCGGGGTAACTTCCCTCCTTCGTGAAGATTTTGTATGGCACATCCAGCGCTGGTTTGTGTTTGTCCATGGGCATCCTAAAACACATTGGGCAAACCACTAAGTCATCATTATGACACAATTCTGCCGATTTGTATATTTACTTGAAATTTTTCCAATTAATAGTAAATTTAGAGAATAGACAACGATCTTCTTCACGTCGAGAATGTCTGTTGTCCTATAATGCACGAATGCATCTGAGTGCATTATAGGATGACAGGCAGTCAAGATGTGAAGAAGGAGTTGTCTATTGTCTTTATAAAACATTGTACATTTCATTCCAACCAATCAAGTACCCAATCATGGTATTTTAGACCAATTAATGATACTTGACTGGTTTACAACTATGGTGACCTTGCTCAGCCATGCACTGTACTCCTATAATGCACTCAAGGTCACTTCTATCGTGCAGCAGAGCACTGCCAGCCGTTTTATAAATCTTAATAGAACCCAAAGTAATTTCAGCAGAGACGCGATACTTAATAACTGTTTATTTTTAACTTCTATGGGGCTCAGTATTGAGGTCCAGTGGGTCCGCCATTGCTTGATCTGGGACCTGCCGAGATAAGCACTGATAACAGCCCACATGATGGGTACCAGGTGTTACATAATGTACCCAAAAAATTTTGTAGTGAATGGAGGGAGTTTTATCATTGGTTGATAATGTATCCTGCGTCAGCCCTATACATAAAGTTCTAACATTTGTATTCCCGTAACTACCCGTCAATTAAGCCTCAAATTTAACTACCGTACCTGTCATACAGGACTTGTGCTTATTTAGAATCTTTCAAAAGCAGAGTTAAAGGATACTCTTGCCCCTGTACTCATTTTAAACCCACACACTCAAAACAGCAGATAATGGTTTTGGGAAGATTTCTGACCTTTTGATGAAGTGGGCCAGTGTTGCTTGTATCTCGTCTTCATGGATGTGTGGCGTCTCGCGACACATGATACTAATGACCAGCTCCAGCAGCATGAGACTACCCGAGATGTCGAGTGCCGACAGGATCTGAAATATGGTAATAAGTTATTCCCGACTATTATGGGACCCACATATAGGGCACATCCACATGTAAGCTGCACGTTGAGTTGAAGGTAGAGGTATAAGGCACAGCGATGGTGGGGAGGGGGGGAGGTTAATTTAGTTAGTTTTACTACCGTAATCTCCCGCGTAGAAGAAGCGGTGCGCGTATAGGACGCACCCCAAACTCAGCACATGCATTTTCGCGTATAAGACGCACATTTTAATGCTGATATTTGTAAATACAATACATTTCTATAGTAAAATTACCCCTCGTATAAGACACACCCCCAATTTCAATACATCCTATAAGACTCCCCAGCATTTTGTTTGGCGTAGAGGACGCGTGTTATACGCGGGAGATTACGGTACCATTGTAGGTGGTATAAGAGTTACTAGCACTAATAACTCATCAACATCCTATAAGACACATATGGGCTTTGTTTCACTGATAAGCGCCGGTCTCGAATTAGCATTGGGGGATAGGAGTATTGGACTTGATCTTAAGTACTAAAAACAGTATTCAAATAAGTGCCTGTCTCGTATAAGTGCTGGGGGGTACAGTGGGTTTGAAATCAATGAGCACCCGGGTGCTTACACGGGCCACTACGGTAAATGCTAATCTTGGATCCTAAAGCGGAAAACAAACATAGCGCCTCACATCGACACGGAGGGACGTTACCATGCCAACGTATGCGGGAGGGCATCAGAAATGCCCTACTAGGGGTTATTCCACGCATCGACGGGAAACGCGCTTTGTTTGTTTTCCGCTTAAGTTTCATTACCTTGTTGAGTGCTGTAATGTAGTCACTGTGTTTTGAGCTGCCTATGGTGAACTCTGAGCTGCGCATGGGGAAATTATCAGCAACCAAACGGTCTAACCGCCCTCTGGAATATGGCAAAATAGAAAATACATATTTTTTGCATCATTGTACTGGACAGCGCTCCAGATTAGTACAAGCAGATCTTCGATGGAGAATCCATATATAGGTTTATAAGGTATGGGGCTATATTTTGAGGAAAAATTCAAAATCATTCATGTCTGTCCTTACTTGAGTTTGTTCATCTCATGGTCAGGCACATTCACGAAGAATACCAGAAGGTCCAGAACCCGTGACTGGAATAGGAAAGACAAAATCTAAGATGTTTCTTCAGGGGAGGTGGGAGAGGAAAGATATGGAATGATATAAAAAATTATTGTAATATCAAAACTTACAGTCTGCAGTTGTCCGATATACCTGCTATACCTTTACTAGGTTTGCATACATATTAGCAGGTAATTCACCAAATGAAAGAATAAAGATTTACCTTGAAGGAGAGACCAGTGTCCTTGTCTGTCAGTAGATCTAGATACATATCAAAGACAGCCCCAAAACTGTCAGACTCAACGTCCGTCACCATCTGTCAATAGTAAACATACAAATGGGATTCAGATAATGAACATTCACCAGTTAACCCTTAAGAAATTACCTTGTATTGAATTGGGGCATTTTGAACAAGGATATTGTTTTACCTTAGAGTCTACAAGAAGAGTCTTCGTAAGAACTTGTAGAGCCTGAAGTTTGGTTTCTCCAGTGGCCGACTTGGTACTCCACCAGGCTGAGAGGTGGCGCCACTGCTCCAATACCAGTTTGACTAAGCTCTTTCCTTCTCTGTAATAGAAAATACAAAAGAAAATTAAGTTATCTATATAGATATGATAACCAAAAAAAAAAAGGTAAATATGTTCCTAATCGCAAGTTTTTTCTAAAGAGAGATTTCTTTAGATTTGACACACATTTCTCTAAAAATAAAGACAGTTCTAAACTTACTTTTTCCTCAGACTCCTCTCTTTGGTGGACTTGTCAAGCATGCCTATAATAATGGTACCAACAAGGCTCCACTCAGCTTCCGCATGGTATACGAGAGCTGGGATGAAGTCGGTCGCCATCCCAAATAGGTGTTGATTGAGCGCAGACCCGAATTGTGCATACAACACAGCCCCCTGTTGGCAGATTCCAGAACCAGGCTGACGGAGTGACCTCTTGTTTAGGAGCACATCCAGGATAGCCTTGGGCTGTAAATTGAAGACAAGACAGGTTTAAGTTGGTGCATGACAACTGAACCAATGAATTTCAGTGATTTTAGCTATTTTTGTATTTAGTATCGCGTAAGATATATAGAAGATGCACCCCCAACCCACACCATTAATATAAGGCGCAACCTGGGCTTGGTTCACCCTGGCAGTTTATAGAATGCACACTATAGAATGCAATGCCTTATAATGCATGGTATTACGGTATATGAAATGGAAAGAAAAAGTATTAAACTTTAAAAAATAGGATGTTAGGCCCCAGTGAGGATTGAACTCACGACCCCTGGTTTACAAGACCAGTGCTCTAGCCACTGAGCTATAGGGCCACACAATGTTACAACCCTTTACAAGGGGTAGAGAAAATATCAATTATTTGTATAGAACACCCATGGTAACAGATGCACTGCTATGCCACAATACCCCTAGTGGAGACTGTCAGACTCAACAATGTGCAGTATATTATAGTAGTTCAGTTCATCATGCCAACCCTTCTGGAGTCTAACAGCTGTACACACTTCCGTCAATATAATCAGTTGCTTGCTAATCATAAGTGTGCTGCCTTTACTGATCATAGCAACAAAAGGCACAGCGTAGCCCTCAAAGTTTTATGAAGACAAGTCCTTACCTTAAGACCAATGGTGAAGGCGAGTTGGAGTAAGGCAGAGGCAAGGTCAATTTGTTGTGGTGTTAGTTGGGCCACTGCCAGATGGTCATCTTCCTTTACAGCTACACTCTACAAATAAAAAGGAAAATAAGTTTTCAGTTAAAAACGGCCACTTGGAAAGAAATTTAGATTTACTATTTACAGAGATTTTGTCAGACAGATATTTACCGGGTAGATATTCCCTGGTCGAAAAAACTTCATGTTTTCATCTAGATTAATTTTTCATTGATATATGTTTGATCCTTTACATGTCTGAGGGCAAAAATAGGAATTCCAAGATTTGAAGAAATGTAGGTAACATGGTATCGCTGCTCTATATAATTGGTCTTAAATCATCCAGAATATTTCTTCACTTACAAACTTACATTGCCTGCATAAACAAATGCACATATTTCATCCTTTGGTTCGACAGAACATAAAAGGGTGATATATTCCTTTCATTTCTCTTAAAATAATATACATATATTGTCATAAACCTAATGTATTTTAGGAATATTCAATTCAAGTGTGTGACGTCATAAGAACATACCTCAGAGACACTCTTCAGCAACTTTTCCGAAAACTTTTGCTTGTCTCCGACATGTGCGATGGCTGGCTCAAGAAGTCCCAGTGTCCTTAGCTGAGTCATGCCCTTCACGAGGTGCAGCATCACATGGTGGTTCTCTCCGCTCTCGGTCAGCGAAAGCGGCATCTTAGCGTTTAAGTCACAGTCTCTGAAGGGGAAATATAGATGATCAACCAACACAGCACAAGCATATAAGAAGCTGATTTTCTGGGAGTGTCAGCAAGGTAAGATTGAAATGATGCATAAATGCAGCCTTGGATATCTACTTGTCTGTCTTGTATTTATCCATAAGGATGATAAAAGTGCATAGAGTATAGAAAACTTTAATATGCGGACTTTCCTAAATTGTTAAAGGTTTCATGATATGTTCTGAAATGCTTTCTGCATTCCCAAGAGATAGTTATTACACATATATCAAGCTTTATCGGTAATTTCTTGTCTTCTGTATTTGATCGCCTTTGAATTGCTGGTAACCTTGTGATACTCGAACATTTACACATATATAACTGTATGTCATAGTTAAGATACATACGTGCCCTTGGCTAACTTTTCAGCCAAACATGCTTTGAAGCCTTTCGCTACATTTGCTGGGAGACGACCAACGACTTGCAAAACTTGGGCCATCTGTCAACAAATCACATTATTTTCTTAGAGGCACGTAAAAATTAATATGGAGACTTTCTACTCTTTGAATCTTAAGTTCCACTGAAAAACTCAGATTTAACATCTCTTCATGAATCATCATTGTCTTGCTCAGTAAGTAGGCTTCTGCTGGGCGACAAGAATTGCTGTAAATGTGGGACATCTCATTATGTTTTTTTTGTTTTTTTATCCATTCTAAAGCATTCCTTCTTCGATCTGGTTGATATCATAGAACATGCGACTAACCTGTTCAGGTAGTTTCATCATGACCTCGACGTCCGCCATGTTGAAGCCGACCGTGGTGGGCTGAAGGACACAGCGCACTATAAGCTCCCACAGATTGTCAGACCAGAAGCTGCCGGGCACCACCTACAAGTTATATGGTCTGAGTTGAATATCCTTTTGACCGTATCTCATGGTCCAATATCTTCCATTTCTGAAGCTCAATTAAACTCATAGGAACACATTCTCAAGATTTTCCAAACACGACTTTTGCTAATTAGGTCGAATACGGTAAGCCCATTTGTCGTCATAATGCATGAATGCTACCCTGGCAAGTAACTCGCCATGGACGGAAGCATGCTGTGTGACAAGTGCTGTACCCATGTATTATACCCACCTGATGGGATTGAAGCACTCCCAAATGAAAGGCAGCTTCCACCAAACCAGTGATTGTGAGTTACTCTTATGGAAATAGAATAGAGGAACTTGGATGTGGAAACTTGTATTATGCAGCACGTAGGTCTTAAGTATGTAGCACTTCAAATGTTAATAACCCCCTTGAAAAAGGGTATCCGATAATTTTCTGGATTAAAATGATTTACCTTGAGGCTGTCCTTCTGGTGAAGACCAAGTAGTACAACGATGAAGTCCATAAGACGTACAACGGCCGTACACTTCACTCTGTAACAAAGTTTTTTTTTTCAAATTACTCCTCTAGGTATTGAGTCTGGCCATCTGTTCAATGGTTGAGGACAAACCTCATTCTACTAACCTTTACAGAGGGAAAGTTTTTTTTATGAAGGCACAATATAAGCTGGACAGGCCTGAAGCAGCATACAGTATCAGAGTAGAGTACAGTACTTTGAGGGCTAATCACTTCCCAAGGAAAAATATGTAAGCTAACCTACCTATTATACTCCTCCCTCTCATGTGGCGTGAATAGAACAACATCTGGTTTGACGCTGAAGAGGTTGGCAGCGGCCGAGATGTCCTCCAAAGCGAGGTCATTCAAGAAGTGAGCAATGACCTTGAACAGCACCGTGCCCTTGTTACCCGAAACTGAAAAAGATGCCATAGCCTAAATTTTATCAAAATTACCAAGGAGATCATTTTTTTGACATGATAAACATTTTAGTAGGAAACGAGGACAGGCACTAGTTCCCTTTGACCAAAACTCAAGGAAGACACCAAAAGCACTACAATTCATCTACAATCTTATCCGCTGCTTCTTGTGGAAAAATAAACATAAAATGAACCTACCAACAAGTGTCTTGGCAGGGCTGAGAAGATTTTGACCAAAGACCCAGGTGTAACAGTCAAGTGTGGCAAGAAGCATGTCATACCAGTTAACAGCGAGTCTTAGCGTGAAGATGTCGCCGAGACGCGACATAGTCTGACACTGGACCAGCCCAGACCGTGCCTGCAACTTGTAACGTCCCCGCTCAAACCTACACAAAATTTTATGAGAACATGAGAGACATTAGTAGCATTGGACAGGGAGGGAGGTAGGGATTTGATCCATTCTCAAAAGAAATGACATGAGAAGATTATAACACTGTCAACACATACCTTAAAATGAAATACTCTGGTACCTCCTCTTGCAGCGCATTAAAGAGAGTGTGTGCTGTTTTAATATTTTCAATACAAGGCGCGAGACTGAAGATAAGCTGCATGGCTGCATGACGACACTCTGTGTGGGGACGGCCGCACTGACGGATCAGCCACCGCACCGCTGTCAGCAAGGTGGCATCATTCCATTCTCTGTAAGTATAGAATATAAATAACAGTAAAACCTTGCATATAAGGTGCACCTCGTGTATGAGGGGCATTTCATGTTTTACATGCACACTGACTTCAAGCTGTACCCACCAGTCGTGCCTGGAGCATAATTTCTGAGAGTTTTAGAACTGTTCTACACATGTAGTATCAAATTTTTGCCTGTAAGGAATACTGTGACTTCAGGGAGATTCTCCGAGGTGCATGTAGGTCTGAAGATTCCTGAGGTCTGAGGGTCCCTCCATATTGTAGGTACAAGACACTGACAGTGAGAAGTGGTTTAACGGCAGTTTTGGGCATATATATATTTTTTTATATTCAGGTCATAATGCATGAGATTTACAATGGTATCATAAGGCTCATTCTTTATTACCTTGGTATGATGCGGTTCTTGGTGGGTTTACTGAGGAGTGTGGCCTTGTGTTTGATGATACGCTCCAGGTGGGTGAGCACCTGACGGCACTGCTCCTGTGTACCTGTAATTTATTCACTGTACAATCCATTTCAAGTACATAACACTTTAACACATTTGTACATCTGAAATTCAGCTGGAAAGTGGTACAGGAGCTTACTTCAGACGCTGAATATGCTGGAAAGGTCCTTATCAAGTCCTTTAAGAATGGTGTCAAGCTTAAGGCTTCATACTCTTCTGTTTTTAGGAATCGCAAATGCCATATGTACATACCTAATGATTTGTCGTCACTGTGAGCCAACGCCAAACTTTCAATGTAGTTTACAAGGATTTGGAAAGCGAAAACATCCACCAGTGATTCCTCTTCTCTGAAAAAAAGAACAACATATTTTACAGAATCAATCTTTTCAAAGTTTAAATAAGTTTCATAATTTTCATTTGGAATTTTTATATCTTCGCATAAGCCTTGTTTTATAGCTGTCAAATGTCTACAGAAAAATGCCCACCTGAAGACAGCATAAATACTGTTGAAGGCCAGCGAAGCTCCCAGGCGCTTGAAGGCACTGGGATGATGAGCCAAGCTGTAGAGGCGCTTCAGAAGGGACTTTATATTTCCAGGGCTCCTCTCCATTTGCTAGAAAAAAAAAGAAAAGATAAATTGTGGCAATTGCATTTTAAAGAAATCACTCAGAGAACACACATTTGTAATATACAAAGCTAACAGCATTCACCTTCTTTGATGTTTGTTTGATGGACCAGATGAGGAATTCCTTCAAACATTTTGCGCTGAAGTCCCGTCTGGCTGTATCGGTTGGGTCAACAATACCATCCTTATCAAAACAACAGAATGTTAGAGCTGTTATCATAATCAGTCGCTAAAATATGAGTATTCTAGATAATACATCTTAATCTTAAAAGCTATTTCTGATTCTGTAAGCAATACATTATGGGTAAGATTACTAACTACTCATCACCCGGCATTAGTGCTTTGCAGTGGACAGACTCCAAAATGATTATAAAACTATAAAATTTGTTCATGATAAGTAAATTGTAGATTTAAAAATCCTTACAAGAAGTGTGTCCAGCAGGGCCATTGTTTCCTCACTCTCGTACTTCTTATTCCCCGTAAACCAGTGAATCATCTGGAGCATCAGCGGCTCAAACAATTGCTTAGCAACCTGTTCGACATCACAAGCTAACGTGACGATGATGGGGAAGAGTCTACGGTAGAGTTTCTCCATGGAGTCACGCTGCGTGTTGTCACCGGCACGTTTCTGTACCCCGCGACCAATGACGTAAAGCACTAATGTATGAAGCAGTTCACATGCAGCTACCTTGGTCTGCCGCTCACTTGAAGTTGTTGCCAGCTCAGCCACACGTGGCAGGAATGGGTCTAGTTAAAAAAAATGAATATCTTAAATTCCCATATACATGTATAAGCAGTGGCTAAAGGGAACAGGTGCGGCTTATAGAATAAGCTCAGAGAAAGTGAAGAAATTATATGCGGTAATTTATGGTTCTTACTGAAGGGGTCCTGTATGGCGGACTCTTATCATGGCTCAAATAAGGGGGAATTTCCATTCAACATTTAGGATGG
Organism: Acholoe squamosa; assembly: GCA_949317995.1. NCBI lineage: Eukaryota > Metazoa > Annelida > Polychaeta > Phyllodocida > Polynoidae > Acholoe > Acholoe squamosa. Next base: position 22,349,470 of record OX439040.1, read on the forward strand.
TAGGAGGAGGCACAAGCCACGTTCACACACATTCAACATTTTTAGAATTATATAAAGTAAATCAATCAGCTATCCAGTAAAACTTTTACTCACAAATCTTATCCTAAAAGATTGAAACTTAAATGCGTCACCCCAAATATCATACCTCTGACACATAAGGTCATGCATTTAAACATGCAACTTAGGATCTGTATGATATCTTCGAAAAACATACCAAAGTAGATGACAGGCTTGATGTCCATGAATGGCATGTCAAACTTGAGATGGCGCACGGTGTCCCAGGCTACGGCCTGCGCCCCGACCTGCTCGGGTGAGCTGCTCAGTAGGTGGTGGTTGGTACTGCCACCTAGTGACCCGAGCAGTGTAATACAGCGCTGCTGAACCTCCTCCAACTGTGTTGACTGAGCCTATAAAATATAGAGAAGAACTGCTGCTTAGGATATTTTAAACTTCTAAACTTTAAATTTCTAAGTCTTTTTTTTTTCTCTTCAAATTCATAAATGATACAATAATTTGGTTTTTACTCTTCCATTGCCGACTATCATTAAACACATTGAAAGTGGAAGTGGGTTTGCGTCTAGATATGGCAGCAATCAAACCTACAGGTTACTTTGGAACACAACTGACAAGCTGTCAGGTTCTTCTTTTTTTCTTGTATAGACTGGGCCAAATTTTTGAAAATGGTACTTTTAGCATTTTTCAGGGTTTTTAAGCTTTACCTACCAATAGGGTCAAAACCTATGCACTTGCCTGGTGTATTTTGGTTTCATTCAAGAGAAAACATTCTAAGCTTTCAAATGAGTGTAAACTTTAGCGAAATGGACCATAATTTTTTTGAGTTATGGGTCTACAGAGTTGAAAAAAGACCAAAGAGTGTGTACTTTGCTGAAAAAACACAATTTTCACAACCCCCACATACTGCTTATACTGTAGAACATCCCTTTTGGAATTCAATACATATGTTAACTCTGAGATCCAAAGGGTTTTAACCTGATGTAAATGATAGATTTTTTCCCCCCCTTCATACTGAATTAAGGCAGCATTATGTTACTCCTTGCTCAAAAATAAATCTCCTCAAAATACCATTGAAATATTCTGTTTCTACCATCCATTTTACACTTAATTTTGAGGGACATTTGAGGGGTTTATATGGTATAAAAAATTTGCGGCCACACCCAATATTTTTAGTCCTGGGCCTAAAGTGTATTTGCATACACATTTTTAAGCAGGGAGTAACATTTAACATTTTGGTTAATGAATCAAATTCTACTGCTTCCATACAGTAAATTTTTGCTTTGCATAGAGTATTGGCACCTCCTAATTATTCATGAACACAAATTGGTCCAATATTAACTCATTGTGCCATTTGTAGACCATAAAATATGATTGGGTGTTACTCTCTGCTCAAAATTCTAAGTTCTTTGGCGCTAAACCAGATGACATCTCTGGCATCCCTCTCACGGCGCATCAATATGGGTCTTTTCGAATCATAACAAGGACACTTCTGGCTATCATTTGATGTAGTTTTTGTCCAATTTTACTGACAATAGTTATTCATACAGCAAAAAAAAGGTAAGGTATCAGCCAAAATTTCACCGTAATAAGATGTACGAAGGTCTAGGGCACACGCTGATGTACTTTGTTGGGGTCCAAAGGCTGTTATTTTGACAAAAACCCATGTTGTTTATCGGGGAGGGGTGGAATTTTGCCACTGTTTCTAAATGACTGGGCATTATACGGGGCTGAAGCATGTCGACTGCCTGGGCCCAATGTGTGTTACTCCCTGCTCAAAAATACTCTGCCGGCAAATCTCACTCTCCTGTCCCTCAGTTATTAAAATGTGTACATATGATATCCTGATGATAGATTATACACTCCTGCATCTTCCTGGAGTATTCGGTTATGATCCCAATACTGTAAGTGTCTGTTTGAGTGTGGAAATTCCAAAAATCTGCATTGTACCCAAAGATTTATCCCACTTTTTCACATCTCATGTCCCTAATATTGTTAAGATTACTGTTTTTTCTGGCTTTTATGATAGATGCACCTCTCACTTATTCAAAATATGTGTCATATGTTACCTACATGCAGTTTATTTAGCCCCACTAACCCAATCAATGGTAGCATTTGAATTTTGAGCAGAGTAACACGCAATAGGAAAATCATGTAATTTTTCCACGGAATATCCATCAAACTCCACCTACTACTGTTTCATTTGCTTGTTATGGAGTCCCCCTAACCTATTTATGTAGATTTGTGTACATAATTTACATTTTGTGCTATTTGGGGGGTGAAATTAATTTTGAGCAGGGAGTAACGCTCAAATTGGGGTCCAACTTGTGACCAGTTCTATCACAAACTACTGCTAGATATGGAACAGATGGTAGTTGCATATTAAAGTATACATATTGAAGTTAATATAGATGAATTTTGGTAAATAATTGACATTTTTGGACAAAGCTAGATGAAAATTGGGGTTTTAGAAAAAAATTCTCGGAAAAATCAGTCAATGACAAAAGTTCAATATGCGATATCTTGAAAAGTTTTTGAAGGAACATATTCATTTTTGGAATCGTGATACATACTTACTAGTAGATGTTATAAATGGATTTAGGAGTCACTAGGATATAGTTAAGAGGTATATCTAGTTGGTCTCTGAATTTTGAGCAGGGAGTATTACAACAGATTATCTTTGAACGCTTATAAAAAATGGACCCACTAGGAGTTGCTGCATATGTCAGGTGTTTTTACGGAGCCAAGACATTGCCCTTTGAATGTAATAAAGTTGTTTTAACTTATTTTGATTTTCACTGTTTTTGCTTTGTTAGGGCCAAAAGTACCACTTTCAAAAATTTGTCCCATCTATTCCCGATGGAAGCACCCAGCGTTCCTTATTTCAATGGGCCCTACAATTTCGATACATACCTTCACAGCGTCTTTCTTGGTCTGTGCTAACAGTTTGATCGCCAGTTTCTTCTTACCAGACTTCTTACTGCTTCCACTGAATGCTAGAGTCTCACCACTTCCATTTTCTGAAAGGTGAATTTCACACATGGAAAAGACCGATTACCGTATCTCCCTATTAAAGGAAAACTGAAACAATCTGAATTTGGTGAAAAGTTCTCTTTACTCTTGCCATGGGAGTGTACTGCTTACAATGGTACAAAGTTTGGTACTACTGCTCTTCTTGCCCAGTTAGTATCTGTATAAATTTCAATGGTTGACCAACATATGCTGAACAAGTACATGCACTCCTTGATTATCCTTCCATTCGACACTCTCCATTCGACATTTAATAGGTAAAAATGATTTTGGTCAACTGCGCTGGTGCATCAAAGTGATGATTTATTGGGTCGTACTGGTGTTAACCCATAGAATTTCTTGAATAACCCAGTAGGGCCGGCATGGGTGCAGTACATGACAAGGTAAAATAAGCATTATGTGGCCTTTGAAGACATAGAAAGTACCTTTGTCTCTCATCGTCTTGAGATATGGGTCCAGGCAGGGTAGTACCTGGCTGTAGTAGGGCCCTAAGATGTGGGCCGGTAGAGTCCGCTTCCACTGCTCCAGGGCATCCAGGCCTACAATAGCTAAGGTCAGGTAGCTCACACCAAGTCCTAATGCCATCTACAAGGATATAGGAAAGGTATGTATGAAGTTAATGCAAGTAGTATTTTTTTTGTGACAATTAGACATTTCATACTTTAATATCTCCAAGTTTTGCCATGTTTACTTCTTTCAAAAAATTTCTTTATGGCTACTTACAAGCTACACTGCAGATATAAGCTATACATGGGGTCTGTTTCGCAAATACTTTACAGCATCTAAGCGATGTTTTACGATGATTTTCTGGTATATTTCTAGGTTAAAGAAATAGTAAGTAACAAAGAATTCACTAGATATTGCAGAATTCACTAGATATTGCAGAAATATTTCAAATATAATATAGATTCAAATTAAAATTTATTCACCTGTAGAGCCGGTACAAGGCTACTAATCTCTGAACACACAATCTCCTTGGGTAGCGACAAGACGAAGGTAAGACAGGAGGCGAGCAGGTCATCCTTATACTGCTTCAACCTGGTCAGCACCTGGAGGAAAATACAGTGTGTTAACCTTTATGTGCAGAAATGATTCCATAATATATAATGCTTTATATGATTATCATTCAGAGATGATTTTCTGATATGATGCTGGGGGCACAGCGCTACCAGGTAAAAAGAGTATTCCATCTTACTGATTTCTGACCAATTGACACTAATCCGGCAGGTTTTATCATAGTAAAAATTGTCGGACCAGTGCCGATCAGTGCAAAATCCTAAGGTCACTCACGGAGACTGCATAGGTAACTGTTGCACCTTCATGAGTTTATCATTTTAGAAAAATGATAAACTCATGATATACCAGTGCACTTGAGAGTTACTAATAGTTCTCTCCAGTATTTGTTGAAATGGCATGGTCTGTGTAATGCATGACTTCAGCAAGTTACTAATCAATGATGCAATATGTATTACATTTAATAGTGCTTTGAGTATTATCTATGGAGTAATTTACTTACTTCTCTTGTGAACTTTGTAAACAGCAAAAAGCACGCTTCACACTCGCTGCGACGGGCACGCTCGGTGAGATCGATATCTACATCCATGGGTTCTGAGTCGTCCTCAGACTCCTCCTTTACTCTGACATCCAGCGGCTGTAGGTCTGTCTTTATATCCTGTGGATACATTGTTCTGCTGTTATCATTGTTCATTAGATCCATGAACTCCCCCTAGAGTCCCTAACCTCTTGCCTGATAGGATTTTATTGTCCATGTAGGAAATGTAGATGGAGTTTCAGTTGTAGAGCTATTCTAATAAGCTTAAATCTGGTAAGTGAGCAAGGGTTGCTTAATTCCATTTCGACAGCTAAGTTGAATTTCGTGACGAAAAAACATTTGAAACTGGTTTGGTAAAATGGGCGCCGTAAAATGATTGATATAATGTGTTCATGTCGCATTTCTGAGCGCAAAGGAGATGGAGGAGGGAGCAGAAAAGGGGGTGGGGAGGTAAAGAAACCCCCTCCCCTTTAAAGTGACCCACTGAAGAAACTACCTTGAAGTATGCAGTCTTGGTGCAGATGGTCATACAAACACCCAGTAGTTTGTAGAACCCACTCACTAACGGGTACCTGTAAAGGCAAGATCTTACATTTTGCTAGGGCAACAATAAAGCATTTATAACATTTGAGCAATTTGCTCCTCAGTCGGTCAAATGACAGAAGAGAAATGACCAAGAATCTCTCATTTCTTGGGCACAGTTTAACTTTTTTTAGAAATTTGGTTGAAATATATGTCAAGACCACCAATGTGACCATGCACTTATTACTTGCATGTGACAGTGCTGGATCATTGTGAGGAACATTACTTAGATTACTTTAATAAATATCACCTAATGAAGGCTGCACCTACTGCCGAAACGTTGTGATACTTTTTGAAAGGTCAATAAACGCCTTATTGAACTTTAAGTCCCAAGTTGTGGTTGTTGTTCATTACATAATACCATAATCTCCCGCGTAAAAGGCGCGGTCTTGTACGAGAGGTGTTAGTTCTTACTGGATCCAGAAGGGGGACACCATATCTTACACTCACCCCTAAGTCATAATAGGATCTGGGGGGAGCCTGGGGGGTCTATTTTCTAAAACTCTAGGTGCGCCTTTTGCGCGAGGTGCGCCTTATACGCACCTCACATAATTTACGGTAATTTTATTATTATATATATTCTAAAGTACTTTAATAAATCGCAAGTCGATGACAAGATAAGGCCACCTGGTTTTACTCACTTTGTTGAATACAGTATCAGCTCGTTTCCGTATTTGAAGACCCAGTCGTTGAAAAGGTGTGGCATATTGTATGGAAGCAGATCTCTGAAAGGGACAGATTTTACATGTGCCATTACACATGTACATGAAGTTAAAAGTGTTCTACATTTTTCATTAGAAAATACAAATAAAGTCTAAGAAATGGTCGCAATTGTGATTGGTATAATATACCTGCAAAATTCAACGAGGTTGATAAAGACAATGAAGTCCTTAGGTTTGGAGGCTTGAAGCCCAGTCACGGGGTCTGCAGTGGCATTTACTGGGGAAGCAGACCGGTTCCCATCACTGGTACCAGCTCCAGCCTCTCCATCTTCCTGTAGTTGTTTTAAATAACATATTTTAAGCATACCAGCGCCTACGGCGCTGTGATAATGGACAAAAAGTAAGCCTGGTTAAAATACCATATATAAAATACCTATGTCTGCGAGGGTTAGTTTTATATCTTATTTCTATATGTATAGATCTAGATAAGAAGAAATAAAGAAAGAATAGGGATTTACTGCAAATAATCTTAAGGCAATGGCAATCAAGCAACTCTACTACTTCCGTTCTGACAGTTCCGGTGGCCCGCAGTCGAGAGCAGAGGTATTTTATATATGGTAGTTTAACCAAATTTTAGATTTACTTAGATATCAGTTGTCTAGCATTTCATAAGAATAGAAATATGATTCACCAATCAGTGAAAAGAGAATTGCTCACTTTCCTATGAATAATGACTGCACTTTGCCATGTGGATCCCATCCAAACAAGTTGGTTAATTCCAAATTCAATGTGTTTACAACCTTATCTCTAAACTAGTAATCATAAGATACAAAGTGAGAAACTAACAGTTTGATCGTCTCGTTGAGAGCCAAGATCGAGCCGGCTGAGGACGCGCAGGATGGCACCGAGCAGCTCGGCGTAGATGGCTTCTGTGAGCGCATGCCGCTCCTCCAGACTGACCCCCTGCATGATCAGCTCCTGCAATAGAAGTGTTATTCATTCAGATAATCTAAATAAGATCTACGGTTAATATATGTATGAGGCCTGGTATTCACAAAGGACATGGTGCGTGTAACAGATGACTGCCTTCCATAGGACCATGTCAGTATTGAGTGTTAAACCAAGGGTCCCAGACACAGAACACCCACTCATACTGATACTGACATTTTTAGTCTGTCCAGTATGGACCATACCTGAATGATGGATCAGGTGGTATGGAAGTTACCAATGTCATCGAGGATACAGAAACTTGTCGCCATTACAGTATTAGATATTAAGCAGATGGTGACTACAAAACCTGAAATTGACTTAGACAGGCAAAAGAAACAATATGCTAACCTTGTATTTTTTGCTGTTGAGTAGATTAGTCCACATATCAATGTAGCTACGGTAGGAGATGGCCGGCTTGTTGTCTGGGGTTACATCCTGCTCCGTAATCGTTTCCAACGCGCTTTCCTCTGTCAGCAGTACCACCGGGTGTGAGCATGTACGGATAACACTCTGGTACACTGAGAGAAAAAAAAATAGAGACAAATAACTATGGACTGTTGTAAAATATTCCTCCTTAACATGAATTCTGGAGCCAGGAGTATATAGGTCCATAATGGAACTTACCTGTTTTATTCAAGAATAAAATATTACAAAAAAAAAAAAAAAAAAAAAATTAAGTCACATCTAAATCATTCTCAAAAGAAGGAACCTGGGTAAAATGCCACGATCCAAATAAACTAGCTACAAATCTCATTTCTCATTTGATTTTTCTCTATAGTTTATTATGAGGGAGGGGTATCTCATATGAGTCATATTAGGAAACTGTACCTTGATATAAGAGATACTTTGTGAAGAAATACATGTACTATAGTTGGCATCTTCCATGAAGGTAAAGCTGGACCATGTATATGTTCGCTCACATTAATTAACTTTTTAACACAATACTCACCAACCCTGGCTAAGAAGACTCGGAAAACAGCGCCCTTCGGCATCATTGCGTGGAGAACCCGAAGTAGAGAGAGCAAACACACGTGGTGCATCTTGACGTTAATCTTGGGGATGTTCTCCATTAAAACTACCACAAGGCGTTCCAGGGACCACACAAAAGTCTCTGACACCTGTGAGGCAAAACAAACACAGAGTTCTTACCAGAAATGGAAGATATCTACATATTGAGATGCTGCTGTAAATACATATAATGTTTGATTTTCATAACATTTTTGGATTATCTGTTCAACTGGATAGTGCATACGCAACATGATATGTCATCTCTGATTGAAACCTTTAAAGAACATCTGCAAATGAGCAGGCATTTCAGCGAATATTTACCATCCACTTTCAGCCTTTCAGAAAAGTATAAAGTTCACCTGTGTATAAAAACTAGAACACTAATTTTGTAAAGAATATCTTTTGCATACCTCATCCAACTGCTGTATGATGCTGGCCAGTGCGTCCAGGTAGCTGGGAAGGCTCATGATTCGGTCATCCGACACACCGGACTGGTCGAAGAAGATCTGGTCACTGCGCTGCATCATTTCATTGAACATAAAGTGCACATCCTTTGTGCTTAGGAAGATTTTGCAAGGCTGAATAATACAAAACACAGGCCATAACTTATTATGCTGAAATAAAATGAATATTGAATGCCGGTAACTTTATGCCCTAGGTATTCATAGATGGATAGTAACAATATTTCCTTTCCAAATTTATATGCCCTAGGTAGTCATAGATGGATAGAAACAATATTTTCTTTCCAAATTTATATGCCCTAGGGAATCATAGATGGATAGAAACACTATTTTCTTTCCAAATTTATATGCTCTAGGTATTCATAGATGGGTAGAAACATTTTTGACCAAATTCATTTGCTAATACATTATTTAATATAAGAGCTAAATGGAAATAAAACTTACAGCAGCAAAGAGGCCATAACCTCTGATGGCAAGTGAAACTTCTTTGTTGGTAGCATCAGGGTTGTCCATGATGCTTCTGAACTTCTGGATGAAAAACTGAAAAATGAAAAGAAGTTGTTGTATCATGGTGAGTGCAACATGGTATCAAATGATCACAGCCAATAAATAAGATTTAGAACATATCGCTGGCAAACTACAGATGATAATACAGTGAATGTCAATTCATTAATCTGTACGCACCTTAAAAGTGCCGCCTTCTCGTTTTCCCTCTTTTGCACGAGTTACCAGCATTTCAGCGACCTGTTTCAGTACGGCCTCCATGGCATAGGTGCCCGCGTGGAGCATGTCCCGATTGTGGTGATTAGTCCAGTACTTAAGGGTGTCATATAGCACCTGGATTGAAAAAGCAAGTTCATTGCAAATTTATACCAAAAAATACTTTACCTCAATACTTCAAGTGAGGAAAGATTTTCTATACTGCAGCATTGACAAGTGTACTCTCGTAGTGTTTAATGCCAAAAGAGATAATTGCTTATTTTTCTTATAGCTTCTTTTTGAGATTAGTCCTGCCATTATAAGCAAACACTACCTATGAACTATGCCATCAAAATATGCCTACCTCATAGTCGTCTATGATGTACAAGTTAAACTGGGGTGCATGTTTAGATAGCAGTTCTAGTCCGGCCTTTGGGAGCTCAAACCGGGTGTGCTGAATATCCTTGCTAAACGACATCTTTGTGGCTTTGTATATAGCAAATGAATGTTTGGCACCTGGAACATAAAGAGCATTGGAGGTGGTATAATCCGGAAATATCCTATGTCAAACCTTTGAATTTCAAATCAATATCAGCATGCATATTATCTAGCTCGCATATTTTTTTGTGATTTACGTAAACATGAAATCATGAAAGCCTGTTACATTCACTATACATCGGTATGTGTCCTGCAGCATTTTCATCATATATATTGACATACATTTGTGAACCACAGTTAAGATTCATCTACCTTCTTCAGCAGACTGTGTAAAGTTGACAAGGTAATGCTTCAGGCCTTGAAGACAACCAGAGATGATGGGTAAATCAGGCTTCTTTGTCTTGGACGTCATCTGGAAAAGGATACAGCATATACCTAATACCGTAATCTCTCGCGTATAAGACGCGTCCTCTACGCCAAACAAAATGCTGATGCGTCTTATAGCTTACTCTCAAGTTGGGGTTGCGTCTTATACGAGGGGTAATTTTACTATAGAAATGTACTGAATTTACAAAATTGGTACCTAAGAGGTGCGTCTTATACGCAAAAATGCTTTTGCTGAGTTTGGGGTGCGTCCTATATGCACAGCGCGTCTTCTACGCGGGAGAATACGGTACTATCAGTTTGTATCCTTGATATATCTAAATTGTACAGGATCCAGTTATTAGAATCTTAAAATATCTTAAATGTAGCGGTAGGATAATATCAGCCCTTAAAAAAAGTCCCACTTATACCACAATATTTCACAAGGGAACCCAGGTGTGTCTTATAGGATTTCTCAAAGTTAGAATATGACTTTTATGCCACATGTAAAAATGGAACTTTAATATACATGAAAATCAAGTTATTTTCTCACAAGCCCAAAGGGTTAAAATTTGAGAAGTTGTACCTCGCTTTTCATAGTGCGGACATAGGCATCTACAAGACGATCTGCATAGTTTGTCGACTCCTCGGGATATACCTCAGCAAGCAGTCCCAGTAGGTGATAGAGCAGCTGCTTAACAGTTGAACTGTGTTTTGTCGGCTGGGTCAGCTCTAAGAAGAACTTCTCGATGAGTTTCTTCACGTCCATATCACTCACCACTTTAGAGCCAGGTACATGGCCCAGCAACTGGAAAGAGATTTGTATTTAATATTAACATGTATTGGAAATGGGCTGCAGAACTATTTGTGATCTATGTTCATTGCTTATTCATAGTTTTAATCATAATCAGTGCTAGCTAGATGCATGATTTTATACTGCTATACTTGGCTTATAGAGAGCGTTTACTATTGATGCACTGGAAATAATATTGTAAATATTAAGTGTTGTACAGGCTATGGTAATATTTCATGAGGGTATAAACTATTAAAGTGGAGTCTTTCAAATATTTCTCATATGGCTAGATAGCAGGGATGCCACTCACTCATCCCCAAAAGTTCGGAAATCCTCCTTTTTTTTCTCTATTTATGATAGTAAATACCTATAGGAATAAAAATAAAAAATTCGGAATTCCTAAAAAGTTAGGAAAAGTGGCATCTCTGTAGATAGAAAAGTAAATAAGATTCCTTACCTCTATCAGTAAGAGGAGGGCTTTGCTCTTCACCTTGGAGTATTTGTCCCTTGTGAAAAGTGCTACACAGGAATCCTGTGAAAACATGTAGAAAGGCTCAAAACTATTCTGTATAATTATTTTACACCGTAACTGTCAAACAGATTTTACCAAACACGCTTCCTGCACAATTCAAAGTACATGTAAAAGAGATATTTCCAAATGATTGATTCGGTACCTTGACTTCTTCTTGTTCCTATACTCGGCTTTGAGAGCTCAAAACTCATGATTAAGCCAAATTAGATCTACCGTAATCTCCCCCGTATAAGGCGCACCCTGCGTATAAGACGCACCTAGAGTTTGGTCTAAAGACGCACCTAGAATATGGTCTAACAAGAAAAGCGGTTGTGACCGCGTAAAAAAACGCCTCCCGCTGTTAATCTCGGTATACTAGTGGTTGATGACATGTCTGATAAAAGCAGACATAAAGAAGATTTCACAATTATCAATTTCTCTATTCAGTAATTTTGTATTGTGAGACCTCATCACATGGGGCAAATGCAATCATCATGGCGCACTCCCGTACCGCTTCGCGGTACCGCCGCTGCGCGGCGTGGGAGGCGCTAAAAAAATGAAAAAAATCATAACTTTTGTTCTACTGAATAGATTTTGGAAATTCGAAACGCTATGGGTAGCTCTAAGGGCCCCAGACATTGTGGGCCTCCCTATGTCCTATTATGAGTTAAGGGTAGTGTAACATATCAAAAGAAAGGTCTTGGTGTCCCCCTTGCGGATTCAGAGAGGACTAAATCCCGTCGTATAAGACGCGCTTTATATGCGAGAGAATACGGTATGTCACAGGGTAATATTATAACACTTTCTCTAGAGTCAGAACACCAGTGAGCAGGTCACCTTTATGTCCACTGCATAGGGTACGGTCCTTGCTGGCCATTTCGATGTGAACGTCCGAATCATATCCAGAAGGTCATCCTTGGCACTTAGATACTAAAATAGAAAAAAATCATGTCGTGACTTTATGGACAACGATTAAGTAAACTAAGTGGAAAGAATGATTAATATTTTATCATTTTAAATTGGTATATTTACAGACTGACCATAGCACTGGTTGCAATCATGAACATATGCTGCCCTTGCAGTATGATACACAACATCCGAGTTACCCCTCACGCATACTCGTGAGCTGATTCCCGGTCGGCCAGCAGGGACAGGGTGGGTCTCTCTCAGTGAGGCCCAGTGTTAAGTCTATGGGAGTTTTCTTAAGCCCTCTCTTTGAAGGCTTAATTCTGTTAGTTATGACTAGAAAAAAACATGGGCACATAGAGGATGCACCCCTTGTCACCTGTATTGAAAATTATCGTATAAAGTTTATTCAAAAGAAAGAGATTCCTACTTATATGATGCAGACATTGACCCACATAGAGCAGACAGTGAGTGTAGGGTGTGTTGTTCGCTGACCCCTCCCTGCCTCCCAGGTAAGCTGGGGGTGACCACACTACCCATCTGTCTTGCCTCTGAGTGCACCCACCATTCGTACAGCACCGCCTGGAGGTCATATCCCTGGATTTATGAGCGTGCTGGGGTAACTCGGAACTCATGTATTGGGTTGTTTCTGCTATTATCATTGCGTTTGTACATTGTAGTCTAAGCTGGATTTCATGGCTTCAGATTTTCTAACTTACTTCATCATATTTGACAGCATTCCGTAGAAACTGGACTGCCCCCGTGTCTTTTGCAAACAGCACCGAACATGCATATTCTGTTGGAAGTAAAAGAAAACGTTACACATATTTCATTGCAATAGAAAGTGAAGCAAAGCTCATGCACAAGCTGTTATTTAGTATAGACCATTTCAGAAGATTTCTCTAGTTTATTTAGCTTCTCCAGAGACTCAAGAAGCGGCTTAATTGCAGGGTTTTACATGTTACCATTAAGGGGTGATATCGTTTCAGACCCTGGGTGTAGTGTATAGATAAAACTATAGTGTTGTAGATTTTAACACAATAGTAGAGAATAGTCCTGTGAGACATGGCACGGCGACTTGTAATGTTGTGTCTAGTTTCAGTTGGTGAGACTGATAGATAGGGCATACTATTATCTGGGCTTTTGGCAGTATATAGCACCAATTCAACCCGAACTACCCACTGCAGCTAAGTACTAATAGCCTGTAGACTGTCCATTCTGCATGCACCTCACTAAGCTGTCAGAGGGACCTGTCTTATTCAATGTTCAATACCATAGTCCACAGGTGTGTCATTATGAGTGTACACTGTCTCAGATCACCAGGAGCCTGCTCTGCCTCTCCCCCCCCCCCACACCCAACTGCCAATCACCTTGTAATAGTCTGTACCTAGTCACAGGCCAGTGGTCAGCAAACCGGCCAGATCACTACACCTCTCAGCACAGTGTAAGTACCTCTGTGTACATACATGTTTTCAGTGTTCCACAAAATCGTTTATATGATGAAAAGAGTAATTAAATTAATATTTTTTTATTTTTTGTTTTGTTTTTTGTTTGTTACAATGTGACAAGCCTTGATTAACCACAAAGAAGCCTGATGAGATCAATAGATCGAAACCTTGAATCACCATTTATATCTTTTTATAAAACCATAAAAATTTATATTTTTCTCTAAACATCTGTTTGGAGTTCCTATCAGAGATGTCAGTTCGATATTTGGCGAAACTCTGAAAATTATTTTGGGGCACTTCAAAAGGAGGGTTATACCCTAACCAGAGTGACAAATACCTTCAAAATTAATCACTTAGGGTTGGGTGTAACTTTAAGAAATATCAGAATTATAAAATATTCATTTAAAAAAAAAAATCTTATTATTTCTGTAGTAAAATATCACCTTTGAACCTCTGAAATCAGAGAAAATCTGAAACTCTGACATCTCTGTCCTATACTGTGCTGGGAGAATACCAACACAGGAAGGACCACAATCCCTCAGTGTGTCTATGGTGACAATACAGCTTTGATAAAATCATCATCACTATTTGTGATGACATCATCAAATGCTGAGGAGACTGTATAGCAACCAGGGTTAGGTTGTGACTAGCAACGGTCATTCGGTCAAGGTAGCTTCTAGGGTACACAAGCACAAACCCCGTGCTCTGAAAAATAAATATTTCATCACCAATAGCAGATACATATTCTCAGAAAGCATTATTTCAATGTAAACTAAAAATGTTTACACGGAAAAGAATGTAGCAGTTCCACAAGGTGTCCTCACACTTCAACCTCCTCTGATTTACAAAAATGCACATATGGAAACACACATTTTAGCACTGATTTCTCCATAGAGATCTTTAACAGTGAAAAATTTGTTTAAATACAAAAAATATGATCCAATTGTACCATTACCCACTGAGATGAAACCTGTACTACATATATATAGTAGTTTTAGAACGAACAATTCTAAAACAAAGGCTACAGAGATGCATTTCTGAATCTTAAAATGCTCTAATGCTAATCTGCCATAGAGCTCCAAATAATGAAATGTCTTATCTGCATATAAAATCAAAAGTATGAGATATATTCTGAAATTCCTTCACTGATAAGTAAAGTACACACACTGTTGTTATTACATTAGAATAGTGAGCAGGAATAGTCCATAGCAGAGGAGCCACAAACAAAAATAGATTGTAAGGCCTCCCTATCCCTTACACCTTGGCGACTGTGACCCATACACTAGTCTACTCATCTCACGAGTAGTACTCACTAGTCGCCGCGCTAATAAGACCATGTCTCATGTCACTAACTTTTTACTCCTCCATGTCCTTGTCACTAAGCTCCATGTCACATGTCGAATTTAAGAAATGGCCATGTCACCCTGTCGAATTTAGGGGTCTAGACCCATGTTACTATATATATAGCTCAAAGAGGGGCATGAAAATTCTCTGGGCCTCCGCCGTGGGGGGGGGCAAAAAATTTTGACTGCCGTCGAGGGGGGCGTAAAGAAATTCTGCGCATCCGCACGCAAACTCACCCCCCCAACCTTACTTCCCATGCCATGTCTCTTTGCCTGCTTTCACAGTTTCAGCAAAAAAATAAATAAAAACAAACTTGCGCTTTTACAATACCGGTAGGTCAAAAGTCTGGATCTGGCAGCCAGAGAGGGGGAAAATGTGCCTCTTCATGATTTTGAGTGATTTGGAGTGTTTGAAAGGTGAAATTCCACTTTTACGGGTGCATGAGTTACATTAAATTTTAGTGCAGAATGTTTTGGTGGTCCGATACCTTAGGGAGTGGTCATTATTTATCAACGGGGGGGGGGGGGGGGGTGGGGGGTTTTCGCGCGGATGCGCGGAAATTTTTTACGCCCCCCCTCGACGGCAGTCAAAATTTTTAGCGCCCCCCCCGCGCCAGAGGCGCAGAGAGTTATCGCGCCCCTCTTTGATCTATAGTAGCGCGCGGGCTTTTTTGCTAAAAAGAGGGTGAATTTTTTTAGCCCCCCCCCTCAAGAGGGGTCAAAATTTTTTTAGCCCCCCCCCTCGGGAGGGGTCTGAAAATTTTAGGCCCCCCCTCAAACCCACCCCCCCCCTGTTGATAAATAATGACCACTCCCTTATTCAGTTATTGCCAGTAGTGGGCAGTGTGACCTGAGCGATAATACGTGCATCATCAACACATACATTATTCATCACGATACTCACCGACATCTTTTTCAGTGACATCTTGCAGACATGTGTGCCCCATGTCCCCAACGATGTCGTGCGCCTTCTGGGCATTGTCGGCAGGATTGTCTGCCTGCAAACAGACGTGCAGATCCACAAGATTGTTCTGCAACCCCGCCATGGTTTGCGAGGCACAACAAAATGACCGGAAGTGGTTCAAACTTTGCGCAAGGTGGCTGTCATATCCCGAAAGTCGAGCATCCCAGAAGTTGCCCGTAATTTTCAAAATAACTTTACCCGTTTCATATTTCTACGGCGTAGGGACAGTATCATTAGGGTTGTTGTCCTTTTAAATTCTATAAGAAGAGAGGGATGTTATCATGGTTTTTATGTTCTCAAAAAATTATTTATTTTCATTGATGTTTGTGGCCCATGAGCGATAATAGGCTTAAAACATGGAACGCGCATGCGCAGCCAACTTCTGGGATGCGCCAACTTCTGGGATACGACAGCGCCATATGAGACCGTGCAGACACTGATTATCGTGAAGTGCGTTACCGAGACCTTCAGAAAGCTTCTTTTCCAGTGCACATGTAGGGGAAAGTTGCCTAATTTGGACCCCCTAAGAACTTTTTCCTGTGATTATTTCTATGATTTTGAATGTAAAATTTAGCTTTCTGGTGATAGCATAAAAATCTAGGAATTTGAATTTCTCTAGTCAGAGTGTGCAATTAAAAATCAAACCATAATGGTCCAACCTAGGCAACCAAGTGCCTATTAAAATTGGACCAGTTGGTATCCTAAATTGGACTAATCTGCAATTGTTCTCTATTTCCTTATACTTTCATTATATTGAAAAATATATAAAACTAGGGAACTTTAATATACGTACCGTACCAGTACCAGTTTGATATTAGGCTACATATACATACATGTATTCTTGTTATTTGAATCAATATCATGTGTAATTTGCTCCGTACTGATTCCTTCCTGTTAAACCTTGGAAATGATATCTACTGGAATGATACATTTTGTACATGGAAGTCATGATACACTCTAAATAAATGGTGCAGTTTCATCATAAATTCTATTACTGATTCCTGATGCATAGCTTTCAATTTAATATTTTTAATCAGAGCTCAAAGGTCTACTCCCAACAATTAAGCCAAGCATGTGGCAATTCTGGTTCTTCTATAGCTACCCCACATCCATTTTGATTTACATAGATGGAATTACTAGCATACACATTCAAAACTATGGGTTTTCTTCTGTACTGCCTTATTGTAAACACACAGGGTATTCTCAATACCGGTACCTTTTTAATTATTCTCTAGAGTGTAGTGAAAAATTAGGCACATATATACTGTACCACTGTACCTGCAACACAAGGTTTTCAATAATAACTCCAGGCAGATAGGGAGAATGATTCTAACAGTGATGAGGTGTGATGTTAAATGTTTTAGGCTAATGGAAAAATCAAAATGTCATTGATTCCCCATGATCTTCATAGAGATCGTAATATACTACCTCTGTGGAAGAGGCGTGCCAAGGCGCTACTATTAATAATGTATAGACATAGCCCGTTATACAGTGGAAATACATTATGGAACCTGCTGGAGGCAGATGTGCAGTGTCTAGTTTCACGAGACATGTTCAAGAAAAGAATAATGGACTTATATAATGTCTAGATGAGATATATGGTAATATAAATGTTGATAGGTTGCAAGAAGCTTTTTTAGCACCTCCCACGCCGCATAGCGGCGGTACCGCGAAGCGGTACGGGAGTGCGCTATGATGATTTCATTTGCCCCATGTGATGAGGTCTCACAATACAAAATTACTGAATACCGACATTAACGGCGGGAGGCGTTTTTTTACGCGGTCATAACCGCATTTCTTGTTTCACCATATTGTTTGTCTTCTCTAATACATATGAAACAACTTTGAGATGTATGTAAAATTAGTTATGGCTGATGTTACAGAAGAGCTCCAATGCGTTGTGATTGTTTTATTGTCCAATAAACTCAACTCAAATTCCTCAAAATAGGCTATGTTTTAAATAAATCACTATTTTAGGCTAAATTGGAGCATTCACAAACAACCCTATTTCATTCATCAATGCATAAAAATGGATTTAACCCATTTCTCACATCCCTTTGCAATGGCGCAAACTTACATGACTAAAGTGAGTGTTTTCATTTACAATTTGAGAACTAATAAGCCTTCTGATAAAATTGACAATGGGCCTATTCTGGGCCGGTTCGCTTTATCTGAATTTACTGGTTCGCTTTACCTAAGATTTTGAGATTAAGCGAGCCAGATGGAATGTTTCCATTCCATTGAATTTATGAGAATAATTTCTAAACTTACCAAGCTATTTTATAGTATTCATTACTTTCTTAATCTTACATATTCATTTTACTTGATATCTGTGTGTTTTGAAGGATTTTTAGGACTTGTCAACAACTAAAATTGGCTCATGCTGTTCACTCAAGTATGTTATCATACAGGTGGAAATACAATTCAATATACAAATTTGGACTTCTAGACATAAGTCAGGACAGGAATTATTAAATCGATGCAAAAGAAAAATCACTTGGCTTGTATGTTTCAAAATGTTCCAAATGGTTTGGTTTACCTGAATCGACACTATCTTGTGTGCTAATTTTAACAGGAAGGAGGCATTGAACCAATACCAAACTACCATCAAGTTTTAGGGTAGGCCTAATAATGATACCTTTAGTGATAGAATCCCACTTCCCAAGTGGATTGAAGTAACAGTTTTGATGCTCTGATTAAAAAAAAATAAAAAAGGCTCTCAGGTATGAAAAACTTCAAAAACTAACGATCTTTGACCCCATGCTACAAGACTTAGTCTTTATGATACCCTTACTGTTTTGGCATTTTCCAAGTGGATGGATGTGTCTAATGACTCAAACAATACCAGGCCTCTGGCTCATTGTGCATTGACAATATTACATGCTGCAGTTGAGATTTTTGAAACCGATGGTCAAACCCTCTCGTATATAAGAGCCAAAATCTCAAGAACCAATGGGAGTTAGAGGCTAAAATTGTGCATGTGGTCATACCGATAACCTACATCTAAATATGTGACCCATCCTTACAAAATGGCAGATAAGTCACATGTTTCAGAACATAGATACAGGCCATCAAAGGTAAAAATAATGTTTTGTCCAAAAATGAGTTGTGGGTGGTTTTTGCTACAATAGATGTCAACTAAGCTTAATCAAACATTTTTGGGCAGATTGTCACTCTGATTAGTCCTAATTTACCAATAGAATTATGTAGGCCTATATATGTCATCATAGCCTACTTGATGTCAATAGCATTCTGATATAAATGGGGATATTAGGTAATGGCAATAAATGGATTGTTTCAGGTTGCCATGGTAACCTAATTTGGAATTTTCTTTAACATTGTATTGCATAGGCCACTCAAACAGCTTTCAGAAAATGTAACATGAAGTATATATGAAGAGTTTGGTTCCAAAATGCAACAAATCCTTTTTGGGTCTTTTGAGATAATGAGACATTTATCATTCCAAAAAAGGGGCTGGCCATTTTCATAAGTTCCAATATCTAGGATACCATAAATAAAAACCTCCACATTTTATTTTGAAATCCTTGAGTCTTCCTTCATGGATAAATTAAGTGGTTTAATCCTATTTTTCCCAACATGCTACAAATCCTGAACCGTTTTGTTCCAAAATGCAATAAATCCAAGATGACTCTTTTTTTTTGTATCCATATAATAACCACAAAAGTTTTTTCTATATTTGTTTTTCCTCATTTAGTTGGATATAAATGAAACTTTACAAGTACATTTTTACACTGATCCCAGTGGGCACAGCCCCATTTAATAAGTGAATAATCAGCACTGCATCGTTGGGCTTACAAAGGGCTTACAAACAGTCTAAGTTGTAATGGTTATGTAGCCCTGCATTTATAGCACTTATTAAAACACTCAGCTGCAGGGTATATTGAGCCCTACAGCAGAGTGATTTCATAAACACTTTAAAGAAATATAGAAATTAAGGACACTTTATGACCAAAAGCCCATGATTTCATACACACAAGGATTTCAGATAGTCGAATATTGAAGTTCTTATGCCAGTCTAAGTAATCCATGAATAGTTTGTGCATTCCTAGTTTCAGTTTCCTTATTGCTCCTTGATGGGATTTGAACCGGGTACCTCCTGATTGTGAGTCCTTTGTTCTCCTTTCTGTGCTAGGTGTTGAAAGTGGCACTATTAATAAAAATATGCTATTTCAACCCTAGACCTACTACAGTGAGATTTCATTGGTCATATGAGGCCCTGTAGATTAATATGAAACACAGACTGGAGCAGAGCAAATGGGAAGATGTCACCCACAAGCTACCAGTCAGCAGACCAATACTAAGCAGATGGGGGGATTGGAGCATGATGTGGTATTTAGATCTCATTATATTCAACAGTGCCAGCACTAGAAAACCTTTAAAAGACATCATGCCCATTGGTTGACATGATGAATAAATGCAGCCCTGATGATTATCTAACTCGCCAGGGCTACATTCATGCATTGTGCCAACCCTGCAGAGTCGATACTGTCCCAGAGGGTTAGCATGATGCATCAATGAAGTGCTCACCAGCACTTTATTGCCAACTTATGGACATGATGCACTCATGCATCAGCGGCTCTTAAAGGGTTTAGTAATTGGTAAGGCCTGCACTTTACATTATGTTCTCAAATCATTACTGTAAGTATCCAGAGAAAAGGAATGGCAATGTTTTCAGGCCCTAAGTGTAGCTTGTCTTTCTGTTTAAACACAGGCTTATACACATGGTTTCAAAAATCTGGTGAACCAGGATTTTGACATTCTGTAATGAAACTACTTTTTGGTAGATAGACTGCTGAATAGAAATCTTTAAAAAATCCTTACCAGAACTTGAACTTGCCACCTTTAGATAGAAAGTTCAATGCTCTCTGACCTGAGCTAATGAGGCATGTTTTGCAAATGTTGCTAAGATTATATTCTTAGACATTATGGTTACAGGGACTAGAGGATAATATAAAAGGATATTCAGTATGTGCAGGAATGAGTGGCAGGAGGAGGGGGCTAAATAGGGCTTACACAATTTTCTCACAAACCCACTATGAATACATATTCATGCTCACATGGTAGCAATAAGATTGATTTACCAAAATAAGCAATCTTTGCAAAAATTCTCAACGGGATTTGAACTTGCCACCTTCAGATCCTAAGTCCAGTGCCCTATGACCTGAGCTAATGTGGCATGTGGTGTGGTTGGTGCTAAGGTATGATATAATATCTGATATCAGTGTAGGGACTACAGGATAATGAAGGGGTAATTCAGAATGCAGGGATTGTTCGGGGGGGGGGGGAGGCCTAAACAGAGCCTTCATAATTTCCACACAAACTGACTATAAGTTATGTATTCATGATCAGATTGTGGGAATAAGATTGCTTTACCTGTCGCCAGGACAGCTCACTGGACAGAGCTCAGAAGCTCAAATCCAAACATCCCCGGATCGATTTCCATCAGAGTCAAAATACTCAGACATTATTGGTAATAACAACAATAAATATGCAGCAAGTATTAGGCACTACTGATGCACCATTATTAAGCCCAGTTTACAAAACGAGTAATACGCAATTATATTTGCAGGCCTAATTTGCCATTACAAATACACTGATTAATCAGCTACTAATAAGCTCTATGTCTGCAGCCCTTCATTCACACCTCCTAAGAAGGTTGTACAAAAAAAATCACTTGCTAGGAACTCAAAATGCAGCCCTTACAAACCTATAGCAGTGCACTGACTAATAAGAACTTTATTTGCAGGGCTATTTATTCATTCAAAAGACTATTTTTTACAAGCTCTTTATGCCCTGCTGTCACAGCCCTGCAGCTGTAGCTGCTATCCAGGCATACAACTGTCATATTATGTTATTAAGGGCTGTATCTGCAGCTGGATTTAGTTGAACACTGACTATTGCCTAAGTGGATAAAAAGGGCTGTGCCCTCCTGAAGCAAAAAAATCAACTATTAATCAATGGTGCTGTTCCCACTGGGATGTTTCTCTCATAGACAAAAGGTGATTTATCATATATTTCTTTGCAAAATGCAATAAATCCTGTTTTGTTCCAAAACACAAGTAAAAACACGGAGTAACAGAAATTATGACAGGTTGTCTTTGATCAGTTATAAAAAGCTCTGCAGCTGGATTTAGTTGAACACTGACTATTGCCTAAATGGATAAAAAGGGCTGTGCCCTCCTGAAGCAAAAATTCAACTATTAATCAATGGTGCTGTTCCCACTGGGATGTTTCTCTCATAGACAAAAGGTGCTTTATCATATATTTCTTTGCAAAATGCAATAAATCCTGTTTTGTTCCAAAGCACAAGTAAAAACACGGAGTAACAGAAATTATGACAGGTTGTCTTTGATCAGTTATAAAAAAAACCGGATCCGGTAGGAGTTGCTGCGTTTGTCAGGTGTTTTTACGGAGCCAAGAGATTGCCCTTTGAATGTAATAAAGTTGATTTTGAGTTTCACTGTTTTTGCTATGTGAGAGGTAAAAGAGCTATATTCAAAATTTTGGCCCATATATGGTAATATTTGGACTGTTTGTGACCTACTGTATGAATTGAATTAAATTGATTATTTCAACAAATATGACAAAAAACTGCTAGCCTTCCATTTAAGGGGCACTTTTAATCCAACACGTTAAACTCACTATTTCTCTTGTCCCTAATGTTTCTCACTCCCAATTTATAACAAGAATCACGTGTCTTTAAGACTTGAATGATTTTATTGAGGACCAGTTGTAGTTCTCTTCTTACCAAAAGCTGGCACGGACAGAATTTTCATTGTTCCAGTTAGGGGTTTTCTCCAAGGCTATTCTGTGTATGTTATTTGTGGTTTATTTGATAGAAAGCTGAAATGAAAGCTTGAGGGGGACACCTATTTTAATAGGAAAATTGTATTTTTGGGCCTCACAGGGGTCTCAAAAGGTTCCATAATGGTCCTAAAATAGGATTTGAAAGATTGGTGGTTTTGGATGGATTTACAGGAAATGCCTATAGGAATGCCAAGTCCAATATTTCCCCATAATAACCTAATGTATCGGGTAGAATTTGGCCCAAAAAAAACATTATCCCTAATTCAGGAAAAAAAGGTTATTCCACATGGAAATTTATTTCTTTAATAAAAAGATAGGTCTATAAGTGTTGAAACAAAAAGTGGAGCTCTACATGAAATAGCATGGCCAGGGTGAGGGCATGAATCTCAAATATGCTTTGGACTGGCAAGTCCTCCTGAGTAACCACCCTATTTTCCCAAAAATAACCTAACATAAGCAAACGTTTAAAACTTTTATTATCATTCTATAAACACTAGCTCTGTTTGCGGCAATTTAATCAGAAAAACAGGCCTCTAGCACTACTATTCACTTCGCGGGGGGGGGGGGCAAAAACCCCTTTAGGGGGGTCTTCTGGGCCCGAGCAACCACTTAGTAGGCCATATTTGTACCCAAAATTCCAGTGTACGTTTAGGGGGGAGGGAATCATGTCTATATATAAATAATTATTTCTTTAGATGGAGACAAACATATTTTAATCAATGACAAAATATAAAGAAAATGAAAGTAGTATCTAAGATGGTCTCCTATAAATCACACCTTTTGAATTGAAGATTTCAATTTAAAGTTTGATTTCAAAAGGTGTGATTTATAGGAGACCGCCTTAGAAATAGAACTTATACTAAGCTACTTTAGGTTTTAAATAAAAGAGGTCAAGTGGTACCCATGTCACGAGTCTTGTTCTTTTTCCGCTGAGCTTTTGGTGCAGAGGAATCAACTGATTAGTGAATGTGCTTTGGAGTGAGGAGGAGGTTTTTAAGAGGTTTTTAGGAGGTTTTTATAAGGTTTTTAGTTAGTCAGTAATGATCGACGTTTTATTAAGGTTTTAGTAATTCTTCCGGGTTAAGCCGGGCATCCGGGTTAAGCCGGGTATAGCAACATTCATTTTCAGCACAGATCTGGAAGCACTCACTGGGGCTCGGCAATCTAGGTGGCGTTACCTGAGCACGAGGACCATTACGTATGGCTCAAGGGCCACCAGTGGAAGCAGAGGAGAGATTTTGACAGTCTCTGAAGGCTTCAGCTGGATAACCGCGGCATAGGCGGTATGGACATATCTCATGGTAGAGATTTTGTGCGCAGCGAAGCCAGACGCAGACGCACCAGTGGCGTGAGCGGAAGTGAGGTGGCTCGTGACATGGGGGCCGGACCTCTCTATTTACTGTTTGACATCGGCTTTCTTATAAACCCCCTCACGTTGGTGAAACCACAGATGTGGTGTTTACTGTTAAAGCACACGAGCAAATACATTTTTAGTGATCAGGATATAGATTCTTTTAAATTCGGAATACTTCTCGTGTATAGCGCTCTTTCTCTTCTGTTTTTTGATATGTTTCATTCGTCTTAATGAAGAATATCTATTACGTTATTAAAGGAATTTACATTGGTAGCTTACAATTGAGACGATAGATTTCGAACGCGTTCCGAACGCAGGATGCATTTTGTTGTCTCCCTCTTGCGATAAAAGCAAGAACTGTCAGGCGCATTTCGCCAATCTGCGTCGATCGCCAATTTCATCTTGCGCCAGGTACTAATAGTGTGAGATTTCAATAAAGTTAACCAAGATTTTCTTACAGCGCTAGCTTACAATTGAGATGACAGATTTTCATTGCGTTCCTGAAC
Organism: Acholoe squamosa; assembly: GCA_949317995.1. Taxonomy (NCBI): domain Eukaryota; kingdom Metazoa; phylum Annelida; class Polychaeta; order Phyllodocida; family Polynoidae; genus Acholoe; species Acholoe squamosa. The sequence continues at coordinate 22,373,920 of OX439040.1, forward strand.
ACAGGGCACATTTTGTTGTCTCCCTCTAGTGGGAAGAACTAGCATTGATATATATGTTGTATTTTTTATCCGCTAGATGTCACCAGTGCATTGCTCTGGGTCTGTGTTTGGTTTTAGCCGCTGTTTGGCAGACGCGCATGGTTTTTTAACTTTGAAAAATCACAGAGGTGTTTTACACCATGTTATGAAGTTAATATTTTAAGATAAACGAAGTTTTACTATTTTTTAAACGAATTTTGTTAATAAAAGTAACATTGAGTAAGTATCTTTTGTTTTTTCGTTAGTTTTGTATAAGGAAAATTTGCTGGTATTTAAGGTGCTTTAGATAGAGGAGTTACACCCGCTGACTCTAGCACAGTGGTGGACGCTACCAATTTAGAGCTCCATTAAAGATAATTAAGCTGTCTTGTGAAATCTTTATTTTGTTATATGTAATAGGATCATTGGTAAATTAACATAGAATGTTTTGCTGTAATAAGATACGGCTATTTCTATGTGAATTCTTCACTGCCGCCGCGAGAAGGCTATCCTATAGAGCAGCATCTAAATTTTGATCTTAATGGTCTAAAATTTCCCTGTTTTAAAATGTAGTTTATGTATGGGAACTTAGATACTTTATGATATAAACCCCTGATTTATGTAGATTTTGTGTAATATATCATACACGTTGGGGTATTCAGTAGGAGCACATCCAGTGTGACATTTTTCTATTTTTTTTAAACACAATTTGAACAGATCGGAAGAATATACGAAACAACAGCCTTTGATAACGTAAAGTTTTTTCTTGTTAAAAAATCTGCTATAATGCCAAAAGGTTCCTACCAGTGCTTCTTTTATGGAATTTTTGTTAAGTGATTCATTTTTTATCCAGCTTTGGATGATTGAACTTTTTACCCCATTGCGATGAGCACTGGTGTTAACCTTTAAGATATCTAATATATCTTTAACTGAAATGCGATGACATAAGATGTGAACAAGCCAATAAACATGAGCATCGTCCATTATCCCATGGAACATGGTGGCTCTTATTAGCATTCTCAATGGTATACCATGGGCACAATCTGTGGCTGTATATGAGCTGTCTTTTTCTTCAATATTTTTTTGAAATTTTTCAACAAGAAATTTCAGATGGTTGTGAAAAGGACACAGGTTTTTTTTAGCTGGTTTCTGACATTCTGTTGCAGTACCATTAAGTGCTGAACACTTACCACGGTGTGTCACTGGATCTGCTCTCTTGTCTCTTAGCTCCCATAGGAATTTAGTATTGATGTTGTATTGAAAAACCTTCATAAAAGGTATAGTAGCCTCAAGTAAACCAAAGGATTCCATCTTGTCTCGCCAAGCAGTTATAGCAGAGTGAGTCGTTATTAAAAACTTGACCCTAATGAAAATTGGGGGTTGACCTGCATCTTTCTTTGTTGTAGCGTTAAGTAAGGTTAAACAATATTAAAGTATTTGTTTCACAACATTTTGTTGTTTTTTTTTACTTCTTTCTCTTTATAAACTTTTATGATGATAAAAATATTGGTTTTAGCTTTAAAATTTACACCTGTTTAAGTATAAAGCTTTAAAAAAATCATTTTCAATGTTTTTTTAAACTAAGTTTACAATAAATTTGGTTGGCCTTATGTAAGGCGTCATGTGTGTTTCGAAATCATGTAGGGAGCGCCTTTAGCAAATTGCTGACCAGTGGTCATCTCATTATCACTCATGTCCTTAGTAAGGTCAGCATAGCTTAGGGCTAAAGCTGACCGCTGTTGACCATTTTTATGAGGGACACTACAACGATATAGCTCCAGGTAGTTGTCATTTCGAAGTAATTACATGCAACTTTTTTATGGTCAGCTTCTTGCTTTGATTCATGTTCACATTTTAGATGTTGACTTTAATTTACATCATTTGGACATTGCATAATGGTATAATATTTCGTTATAATTAAACATTAATAAAACACTATCTTGTTTGCTTGATAGCATTTATTTTACCTAAAAGATTCATACCATATATGAGTGCTATCTTAGCAATATAACACAGATATAAAATCGAAGTAAGTTAAGGATAACTAGAGACTATGGTATATATCCTGATTACTGGTTTTTAATATGCATTGATGAAGAGATAGTGAGATTGCTTTATAGCACTTCATTGGAGCATCATGATGACCAATGGGTATAATATATAAGCAGACTGATGGACACCACCACTAAACTAAAGATAAAAGATCGTTAGCAGCTCTGCATGGTTTATAGGATGCTCCAATGAATTCTTGTTGAGCAGATTTATCCATATTTCATTGGAGCATCATGATGACCTATAGGTACAATATATAAGCAGACTGATAAACACCAGCACTAAAGTATAGATAAATGATTGTTAGCATAAGTGTTAACCTAGGATTCCTTTGAACCTTTTTTGTACTGGCTGAAATCTAACTCTACAATAGATTGCATATGTAGCACATATATAGGTAATTTAAGAGTTAACATGGAGTTTCCATGAAATCTTATACAATTTTAATAGCGCTTTATTTTTATATCATATAAAAAAGTTATGATATAGTTCTATTTAAGATACTTTTTGAGCTTAATATGATGAGTAAATAATTGCTTTTACATATTGCTATTTAAGGGTGAGATACTTTAAGATATCTTAAATAAGTGACCCATAGGATGGCGACTATGATCAGATCTAAATCATGATACAGAAATGATGTTATCATGATTTTTAGTGCTTAACTGTTTATAACTTATTGCTTTTTAAGTGATCCTTCTGTTTGGGTTTTATCTCAAACAAAAATATGGTGGCTTTTACCATATAATATAGCAGGATAATTTATAATTCCTGCATTTCCACTGATTCCCCACCAGACAGTGGTTCTGCACATTCGCTCCATAGTGATTCCCCTCTTTCCATGTATGCCATTCTTTTGGTTTTATTTTCTTTAGTTTTTCCCCTCTTCATTAATTTGATGCCAAAAGTTATAGCCAGAATGAGACAAATCATGAAACCCAAAGCAGTGATCACATTGGTATATACCAAGGTGTTAGAGAGCTGTTGACTTATACCTTGAGGCAAATTAGTTACTAAGGTTCCATCCTGCGTTGTGGCATATGTTGGAGACATAAAGCTTCCAGATATGGCATTTATGAGAGTAGTCCTATGGCGAAATGGAAGGTTAGTTTTTTCCTCAGGCATTGGACTTGTTTCAAAATTAGCTGACACAGCGCTTATTTCCATTGTTTCACCTGCAGATGTGAAATTTAAATATGAGGTGACAGCTGCTTTCAAAGGCGAGGAGGGGAAAGATGTTGCAACATTTGCCACAGTGGTGACATCACTTCCCCTGTCTATATAAATGGAGGAGCTCTGATCAGCATCATCATTCACACGGGTGGACGTCAACACGCTGTCTGCACGAGGAGAATTTTTCTCCAGAGTTTCTGAGCCATTGTCTATATAAGCTGAGGTGCTGTCTGAATTTGTAGTTAAGCTAGCACTTTCAGCGGTCACTTCTATATGATAATTTGCTGCTTTAGTAGTTGCTGATGACTTCTTTATGAAGAGAACGGTCTCAGTTGATGCTATCTCACTTTTGGGATAGATGCTAGCGCTGCTAGTTGACGCTCTCACACCTTCAGGATAGGTAAGTTGAATTTTCCTGTGGGAAATAATTATTTTCTATATTTTTTTATACGAGAAATTTTTTATCATCTAAGCTGGGGGGTCAAACTCATGTTTAGGATAGTTTACCTTCAGTTAGGTCTGAAACACATTACGGTTATACATTGTAGTTTTTCCCAGGTGAGAAAAATCGAAGCCACGTGTGTTGAAGACTGGGGGGAGATATTTTTTTAAGCTAGCAGGGTTTTTGTTAGAGAGGATAACACTTAGTCGCCCTTTTTTTCCCCATTGAAACAAGAAATAAACTACAAAGGAAAAAGTGAGCTTTTTTTAGTTTAAGTTAAATAAATTGCTGCTTTTAAAATATACCATAGCATGCTTCATTGCAAACTTTTGTGAGGAGCTTAAAACTAGCTTTAAATTTAGTTTATAGATCTATTGGTTTAGTACATGTATATTTCACAGGAGGTCGCCAGCAGCATGTAAGTTTACCTGTTACCTGACTGAAATCACTGGTGCATGACCTTACCTGCTACCTTGCTGACCTATTCTCAGGGCTATAACTTGCACATGCGCAGAGGACTTGACTTTGGCTACACAAAGGACATTGATTGTCATATTATTAAGTATCAACTTTTCACAAACTTACCTACATGTTCCATAGGAGCAATAGAAAATAGGTATTCCTTGTATCTCAATTCTTCTTAAGAAGGGGAAAGTATTGGTGCTGTAATTTATGTGGTTTATATCAACGAAATCTTCCCATTCTACAAAGGAGCTTTTCACTGTGTCCACCGTGGCACGTGTTGGTAGACAGTTGTCACATTTTAAATGCTGTTTTTTTTCACAAAAACACGATTTTGCCTCTATGATAGAAACAGCAGAGAGCAGAACAAATATAACCGTGCAGTACATGGTGCTTGCTTAGAATGAAGAAAGAATAGCTCGCTAAGGGAATTGAGGGAACAACAGACTCGACCCTATTCTTTATCTATGATTTAAGTAGAACGCATGGTGTTAACTTACATCTTACATTCCGCTCTGTCGATACTCTCCATTTAAGTTAGGTGTAAACAGCTTTATACACCAGCCATTAAGACCAGGAACATGACCCAGCTGTTCTGATACTCTAACCAAAGAATGGACCTGTTTACCGTATTTCCCCATGTATAAAACTGAGCTAATACAAGCAAAACTGTCAAATTAACTGGGTCTATATGTTATGCACCAAGTAGGAATGGACACAATTCCGGAATTGCCCATTACTGATTTTGCCCAATTCTGGAATTGTCCTCTCTTAGGCTGCGCAGTTCAGGAAAATTTAACCCTTTAGACCTTAAAACGGCCAAAAACGGTCGGGTCTAGTCTCCTCAAAACGACCATTGACGATCGATTTTTGAACAATTTTCACTGATTTTTCATGGCAAGACAAAAGCAAATATCACTGATGAGAAATTAACAGAAGTTGCTGTTCCTGTTTGATACTGTTCAGCCGAACTTAAAAGTTGAATTCTTATCACCATATGAGCATTAGAAAATTTACAAAGGTTTAAAATGAGGTGAAGGGCCAAAAAAATGCCCATTTTTAGCTAAAATCGGTGAAATCTTGAGGAAATAAAGCATTGTTTCCTGCAATTGGTTGAGGTCTAAAGAGTTAAATGAAATAAACATTCTAACATTGCACAAAGGTTTGCAAAATGACCATCCTTGAAAATTCCTTGATACCTTTGGTTTAAAGAGTGATGGGTAACTCATAATTGCACCAGAGTTTGTTGTTTGACAGTCCCAATGTGTCATTCTCACAGCTTAATTCACACCTAAAGTTAGATGTAAGATGCTTCAAACATACCCTATACAACACCCATTACAGCTTGTGGGCGAGGTGAAAAATAAAATGACACATAAATTTTAGAGATCTGATTTTAAATCAAATTGTTCCAACAGAATTATCTATTAGGCTTTATTATTCCTAAACTGTGCAAATTCCCATATTGTGCATAACATATACACCGGGTAGGGATATACATGGGCTAAGGACTACAGTGTTTTTTTTCACATATTTTGAATATAACTTAGTTAATACACGAGGTAGACCAATACACTTGACTAAGCTAATACACGGGGAAATACGCTACATAGAGCTTTAACTGAAAGGTGATGGAATATATTTATAGCAGAGATTTAGAGCTGTTAATTTTTTTATAAAAATGGCAGATATGCTGTATCTCAAGGGAATTTGCAAGCCAGAGTTAACACATGATAGCTCATATTGTATGTGAGATTCTTTTATGCTTAGGGGATTTTGGTTCATACAATTAGTTTTGAGAGCATGGATTGCTATAGCAAAGACCAGTTTTACTAATTGGCTTTCCCATTTAGTGGCCTAAGGTTTCATATTGTGAGAAATTAAGTTACATTTATGTTGCAAGTTTACTTATTATGCTTTGGGCAAACTGGGTTTAGTAGTTTGGCTTGCTTAGGGTCTCAAATTGCTAAAACCCACATTGGCAAGATCTTTTTAAGATAAAAAATGGTTATAGAGCTGAGTGACAAGGGACAAAAGCACTTTATAAAATTAACAATTTGACAACAGCACTCAGATAATTGAATTAAACTGTCAGCGTGAATTTCTCCATGAAATTGTTATATGATTTTAAATATCAAACTGTCAGCGTGTATTTTTCCTTCATATTGTTAGTGCGAATGCTTTATAGCTGTATGAATTCCATCATTCAATGAACTTTTAGACATGTAGTAACTTATAAAAAATCTTTAAATGTGCAATGAAGCTCATACACACAAATGCATTATGGTATTGTTAATAACACTGAGAATTGTTGCTTTTTTTTAATTTAATAGCAGTTTAAAAACATTGAGTTTTAAAGACAAAGAGCAAGAAACTGAACTTTTTGTAATAGCCATATAATATTTGATATGCTAAATCTACATGATTTGACTTACAGAAGAAAGCTGCGGTTCCATTCCTTAATGCTCGTTTGCTGAGAGTCAACTAGACGTTCCACAAATGGGCTACAGATGGTCTACCTTTGGACATCCATGAAAAGGATCGCTCGATTTAAGTGAAGCTGTTTGGACTCTGATCGTTCTCAGAAAGCGCTGAAAACTCGTAAAGCTTCACCTAGGATAAAAGCTGAGTCCACTTTTAAAGGTAGACACTGTAAACTTTTATCAAACTAATGCAAGTGTCCATTGAACAAGTGTTTATTCAAATTGTTCTTGAAAAGCGCTGAAAACTTTTAAAGCCTTATTGCTGTAAATGGATTTGGCTAAACTAGAAGAGGATAAACCAATTGATATTTATTATCTTTTAATCAATTTTACAACAAACGGTCAAGGATTTTGTGAATGTTTTTATTGTAATTTTCTTGGAACAACACATTTTCATGCATCTTTTAAACCATATGAACATATTTGCCCTCCTTATGAGGTTATAACTCACGACTTAGTTGAAAAAGTGTCAGAAATAGCAGAACAGATTAATCATCAGTTTCATCCAATTACTACTTTAAAAAATCTTTGTTTAAGTTTATCTAAAGTTTACCTTAAAGACACTAGGAGAGAAAAGCTCCTTTCTATTTTACCTTTGAGCTTAGTAGATGATATTTTATTTGAAGAAGATTTCATTAAAAAAACTAAGCGACTAAGCATAAACCATCTTCCTATTTTATTGAAACATCACATAGGAGAGCAAATTGTTTACTGTCTCTATGACTAGGTTTTATCTCGCATTTAAAGATAGTCAAACTGAAGAACTTTGCTCTTGTCATAATTGTACATATATGCTACATACTTTAGACATAGCAGATTTTTCTGCCAAATATATTACATTTAATCAGATTATAACAGAAACATGTGTATACAATGCGAATTTAGCTCTTAATGATTACACCAAAGTAAATCCTCGAGATATAGTAAATACACCTTCTTATTATCAGGCTCCTTTTTTTGATTTTCACTTTACAACTAGCATTTTTTTATTTTCCATAGTTCAGCATGAGGGCTATATTCCTATGAAAAAGTTGCGTAGTGAAGATGAATTTTTTCCTTCATTGGGAGAAATATCAAAGTTATAGATTTTAGGGTTGCTTTCAATGCCTATAGATTATTCTACCCATCTAGTTGTGTTAGGATTAACAGCATTGCCTAAGTCATCTTTTGACATACTTTCATTTCAAAGAGAGGTGGTGAATTCTTCTTCTTATAGAGGTTCTATAGTGTACTCTGAAAAAGATTACACTTTAAAATTTACTAAAAATAATTATTGTTATATATTTATAAAAAATAGTATCCCTCGTATTTTATCTAAGATAGAAGACTTTATTTATTCCTCATGCATTAATTTTTTTGAAAAATACAGCAAAGATAATATAATTCAATACAGTTTAGACATTGTAAATATTCAAATATCTTTTACTATAATTAAAGAAGGAATTAAATTTCATGATTTTTGCTTTAAAATAGTGTCAAGTTTAGAAAAGGGCTATAGCATAGAAGTTAAAGAATCGAATTCATATGAGTCAATATGGTTGGAAATAAACCATAACTTATTAAACTCAAAGCAATCTTTTGATGCTATTAGGTTTTCTTCTCTTAGAATAAAAAATAAAGGAACAACTTTTTCTTTTACTCACACTTTTACTGGAAGTTGTATAACTAAAGATATAAATCAATTTCTGTTTTTATGCAATCTTGTTGAGAAAGTTATATGAAGCTAAGGTTCTCTGTAAACTATATTTTAATAATAAATTAATTCATGGCTTCTGTCATAGATAATTTATTAAGGGTGATACTGGTTTATTTATTAGAGGATACTCCTAGCAATACAGAATATTGGGACAGGGTTCATTTATGTGAAGAACATAATTTAAATTTTGCTTTGCATCACCTATATAAAAAGTATCATCACAACAAAGAATCTTACATAGATCCTTTAATTCAGGAAACTAAATCGTCTCTTCATTCTTACATTAAAAAAAATAAAAAAATTAGACAATTTTATGAGGTTTTATGCGGAGAAAGTAATGGTATAATAAAAGATATAACTTCTTCAGAAAGTATTTTGATAAAATGTTTGGTTGAAATTCTCCAAATAAATATCATTTTTTATTACAGCCACGATAAATCTTCAGAATACAGAAGCTCAAAACAGAGTTTAAAACCAGGGAAAGGACTTTCATTGTATTTCAACTTTTTTACTTCATTAGTAGAAAAAGTAAATGATGAATTGTATCACATGCCTTCTTTAGAAAAATTGTCAGATTCAGCTTTAAGTTCTTTTAATTCTTGTAAAAAAGAGAGCATTACGTCCACTTCTCAATTAAAATTAAAAGACAAAAATAAAAGCCGGTCTAATATTAAACAGCGACCATCCTCTTCAGAGCAAAACAGTTCTACAGAAAGTGAGAGTGACAATGACCCAGTAAAAAAAAAAGATCACCCTGCTTTCATTCAATCACAGCAAAAATTACTAGGTATTTTACATAAAGATTTAGAAGAAAGTGACAGTAATGAAGAAGATATAAAAGGAACACATTCTCTTCAAAAAAGAAAGAAAGTTAGCAAAACTTTATCAGACAGCAATGATGATTTAAGTGAGGAAGAAATTACTGATTTTAAAAATAAAGTTCAAAATAAAAAGAGAAAAATTCCTTTATCAGTAAGCCATCAGGTAAAAGAACTATCTGAATTTAATCCAACATCTACTTTATTTGAACCAAAAACAGATACTTGCAGAGCAAATTTGGAAAGGACTATAGCTATATGCGATAGAATAAAGAGTCACGCAGAAGTATTTTTAAGGAATATTTTACCAGATAATATAAACAGATGTGCATGTTGTTTTTTACATTGCACACCTCCTTTAATTAAAGGTACTAAAGGACGAAGAGGACCTAAAAGTAAAATCAAGTAGCAGTTAAAAAACTTTTCATCTTTAAAATCTTATGGATATTGATGATATTTTAGGTTTCATTGATAAAAAAAAACTTAATGAAAAAATTTTTCAATGTAATTTAAACACAAAAAAATATTTAAAAAACAAAGAGAAAGTAACTTGTAAAGTGTTCCCCAATAACCATCTCCCGAATTGTATAGAAGAAAGCATCATTTTATGCGATAAAATAAAAGACTAACCATGAATAGTTTTATAGAAATAGATTTAGATAGTTCTTTGTTGTATGAAAGATGTCACTATTTTAAAAGCTATCAATCTTTTTATGGTAAAGAAAAGAAAGAGCTTAGCTTAGAAATACCTGCTATAAAATATATGAATATTTCTGAATGCTCTTATTTAATGATGACCTTATCAGAAGAAGATGAATTATGTCACATTCTTTTAAATGATATTAGAGATATTAAAAGTATTGTTTTTTTTGCAATTTTTTTTCAAAGTGATTTCTTGTATGAATATATAAAAAGTCGGTGTATAAATAACGTGGAAGAAGTTCCTTGCGTTATCAAAATGGCTATTTTCTTTATGGGAGAATTTCACAAGTTTTCTTTAGAAATAATTTGGTTTGCAGCCGATTTTTTTAAGAGTACCTCGAGTATATGAAATCCTTGAATGTATGAAAGACTGTGAGGATAATTATAGCGAAACTACTGCATTAACTATGACTATTAGGAAAAGGAAATTTACTCAATATAAACGTGTGAAAAAACTTAAAAAAAAGATGAAAATAGCCAATATGATATATAACAATTGCCTGAGATTTTTAACTTATTGTTGTGCATCTTGTGGAAGATTTCACAAAGCAGACAGGACAAACAGAAAAAGAGCATTATCTAAAATAACATATATGCAATGTTGTGGGAGCCCAAGTAAAACAAGATGTCTCGAATTTTTACAATATTTTTCCTCTTATGTTGAAAACCAAAGGGTTGCGAGATGTAAAAACTGTTTTATTCCTTGGTTTGATGGAAAACCTACTTGCACTCTTTATGCAAAGTTTCAAAACAAAAAATATACTGAAATACGTAGAAATCTAATATTAGATAGGATAGATTTCTTTTGTAAACCACTTAATGAAATAAGATAAAAGATTTTTTCTTCTTATCTTTGTTGTAAAGTTGGTTTAATTTTAGTTGATATTTGTAAAGTATAACAAGTACATGTAAAATTAAAGGTTTTATAGTTATTATAGAGGTATAGATAAATTAGAAATTAGTTTGTACAGCTTCATTAAAACAGCTTTTATAAACAATATAAAAATAAATAAGTGAGGATACAAGTTCTCATGGTAGAAAGGATTAAGGTAATTTAATCATTTGTTAAGCATTTTATCATATTTAAACTTGTATTTATCTATGTAACTATGTTGCTTGATGTGAACATAGAGCTGCTTAAAGAAAGAGTAGAGTACATTTCATGTTTGTGCTCTTTTAACAATGTTACTTCAAATATGCAGAAATTTAAAATTTGCTTAAATGTGAGCATACCAAATCAAACGTTTATGAGTGCCAAAGAATGTTCTAACATATTTTCTGTTTTATCTGATGAATTCATTGACATATCAAACATTAAAACAGAAGCTCTTGTATATTTTTCTCATTATTTCCAATGTTATTTTATGTTCTCAGAAATAAAAAATATGATAATACAAGAGGAAATTAAAGCTGCTAGAGTTTTAATCACATCCAGTATCTTATTAGGAGAGAATCATTCTTTTACTAAAGAAATATGTAAATTTATAAGTGATCTTGTTGGTTACAATGAAGAAGCAATATTTCATCTCATAAAAAATAAAAATAAACGTAAAGGCACAAGACAGTATGCCTCTTCAAGGCTTCAAAGTAAAATAAAAGAAAAAGTAAGAGAAAAACGTTTATTTTACAGTAATGTGTATTTGGGATGTGCTTTATGTAGAAGGGTAGTTCTTGTAAGCAAAAAACATGAAAGTAATATAGAATACACAATATGTTGTGGCAAACCTATTCATAAGCATTGCTACGCAAGTGTGGTTCATTGTCATTTAAAATATACCAAAAATGATGGTGAAGTAGTTGTGATTAATTTAGAAATGAATTGTCCATTTTGCCACATGAAATGGTTAAATGGGAATCCTGTTTGTGATGCTATGTTTTTGAAATGGAACCAAAGAGAAAATTTTACTTACCTGGTGAAATACACTACAGATCATTTAGCTCTATGTTTAAATGAGTATGAAACTAGCATAAATCGTCACATAAAAAACAAGTTAATGTAAACCAAAATGAGATTAAAAATAAATGAAGCTTATGGGTAAACAAAAAATGGCTCACTCAGATGACTTTTATGTTACTCTACCTTCTAATACTATTCATTCATCTCGGATTAATAAAACAAGTCATTTTTTTGTAGAAATTCCTGGAAAATTTCATTTAGAAGGTCATTGGGAGGTGGCCATAGTAGAAATAAACCTTCCTGTATCCTGGTACAATATTCCACAGGATCCTCCACAAGATCGAACTTTTGCTATTTACAGAAAAGAAATGGGGGTCAATGATGAATTACATGTATTAGAAGAAGGAGAAATAGACACTGTTAGAACAGACATGAGCTTTCACACTAAAATGATGCCATATGGAAATTATGGTAATATAGAGAATTATATAGATGTAATGAATAAGTTAATGAAATCAATAGAGTTAGCCGAAAAAAATTTAGATTTTTTTCATTTAGCTAGAGAGCCTTATATTAGTATAGAAAAAGAAAATTTAAAGCCTGTTTTACATGTAGCAAGGGGAGATACTGTGTGGATGCCTTCCTCTTTGTCTGATATTCTTTGCTTAACAAATGCAGAAGGAGGTATTAAAGATGAAACTGATTCAAAAGTAACAGGTTACTATGGTCTTCCTTTAGAATCCATAGATGATTATAATAATTTATTATTTAAAAAAAAAATACATAAACATTATGCTTCTTATAAAGCAACAGGAGTACCTTCTTTAAGTTCTAGTTCTTCAAATATTTATTTATATACCAATATAGTTTCTAATGAAGTTGTTGGAAATGTTCAAGTTCCTCTTTTAAGAGTTATAAGATGTAATGGCTTGTTTGGAGAAGATTTTAAAATGATATTTTCTTCTCCCTATTATAAAAAAGTTAAAATGTCTGAGATACACGAAATAGAAATAGAAATAGTTGATGACCAAGGAAAACTTATAAAATTTGAGTATGGCAAAGTATTTGTAGTACTTCACTTTCGCCGTTGTAAACTCAGATAATGAATCGAAGAAATGGTTTCAGGAATATTGCAATAGAATATAATTTGGTCCCTAAAATATATAATCATGACTTAGAATTTTTTTTAAGATATATATCAAACAGAGTTACATCTAAAATAAAAAAGTGGATGTTAAAGCATGGTGGAGTTAAGTTCCAATTAGGTCTTAATACATTTTTAGCCAAATATAAAATAGAAACTAACCAACATTTTGAAATAAAACCTTGGTTTCAAAGTCCAGTAGCTGTAATTCTAAATGTAAAATCTATAGAAGAAAAAGTTTATGAAGCCATCAGAATCATTTCTGCTTTTTTTGATTCTTTTATTCAACTAGGATCTGGATGGTTTTTAAAAGAAATTATATGTTTGCGAATTTCTATTTATAGATATAATCCTTTGGGAGGTTATAAGCCTTCTGATATAGACAGTATTTTGTTTAAGAAAAGATCATTGCTTAATATTAAAGGAGCAGGAAATAAATGTTTTCTTTTTAGCATATTAGCTGCCTTGTTTAAAAGTAAAACAAATGCAAACAGAGCAAGCACTTATTTACCTTACTTGCAAAGTTTAAATATATCCTGTCTTTCTTTTCCTGTAAAACTTGGTCAAATAGCTAAATTTGAAGAAAAAAACCACATAACTGTAAATGTTTTTGGTATATTTAAAAATAAAAACGAAAATTATCATCCATATCCTATGTATATTTCTACTAATTTTAATGAAGAAAAACATTTAAATCATGTTAACCTTTTACTATATCGAGAACATTATTGGCTTATAAGAGACATGAGTAAGTTTGTTAGACCCTTTTTTTATAAGAAAACAAGATATTATTGTCATAAATGTTTAACTTCTTTTTTAAAAAAAAATGATCTCCTTTTTCATACCCAAAAAACCTGTGACAATAATAGCTTCTTTGGTCAATCATATATAATGCCCATAAAAGGAAGCAAAGTTGAATACAAAGATTATTCTAAACAAATTAAAAACCCTTTTATCATATATGCAGACTTTGAAACATTTAATCAAAAATTAAAAGTGCCCGTTAAAAGGGGAAATATCACGATAAAAACTAGACAAAAATTAAATGCTATAGGTGCAGTTTTAATTTCAAAGTATGAGAAATATTCACAGACACCATTTTTATATATAGGACGTTATGTTTTAAAAAAATTTGTGAATTACTTATATCAAAAAAGAGCAGAGATATCTCATATTTTAGATAAAAATAGGAAGCCGATTTTTTTAACAATGGAAGACATAAGCAGAATTCATAAACAAACAGAATGTTATTTGTGTCATGTTTCATTTAAAAATAAAAAAATTAAAAAAGTATTGGACCATGCCCATATAGGTCGAGAAGGCAAGGGACGAGATGTTAACTATGCTTGCAATAGATGTAATTTAAGCCATTCTTCTCTTAGAATGGACACATTGAAAATACCAATTGTTATGCATAATGCTATGAATTTTGATTTACATTTTATAGTAAAAAAGCTCTATAAATATATTCAAAATGATGATATAAGAGTTCTTCCTAGATCTTCTGAAAAATTTTTAACTTTACAATTTGAAAATTTTTACTTTTTAGATTCATTCCAATTTTTATCTGCCTCTTTGTCACACTTGGCAGATCTTTTAGCTGCTAATAATGTAGATAATTTCATAGAAACCAAAAAAAACTTAACCAAAAAGGAATTATTACCTTATGTAATAAAAAAGGGAATTATGTGTTATGATTACATAGATTCATGGGAAAAATTAAAAGAAAAAAATCTACCTGTTAGATCCCATTTCTATAATAAGCTAACTAAAGAAAATATATCTAAAGAAGCTTACACTCATGCTAAAACAATGTTTAATTTGTTGAATTGTAAATCTTTAGGAAGCTATTTAAAAGAATACCTTAAAATTGATGTTTTACTATTATGCGATGTATTTGAATCTTTTAGAGAAAGAAGTTTAGAAAATTATGGTTTAGATCCTGCGAAATTCCTTACTGCTCCATCTCTTAGTTATCAGGCTATGTTAAAACACACAAAGATACAGCTTGATCTTTTAGATGATATAGATAAACATAACTTTATTGAAAAAGGTATACGCGGAGGTATTACAAACGTTGTACAACGATATGTTAAAGTAAAAAACGATTCCCAACATTTGGTTTATTATGATTGTAATAATCTTTATGGCCATGCTATGTGTCAAGAACTTCCCACTCATGATTTTGTTTGGTTACCGTCTTCTAGTTATTCTAAGTTTAATGTATTAGAAGTAGCTAACAACAGTGATGAAGGCTATATATTAGAAGTTACTTTATTGTATCCAAAGCATTTACATTTTTTGCATGATGATTTTCCACTGGCTCCAGAAAAAAAAGAAATATTTCATGATGAGTTATCTCCATATGCTAAAGATTTATTACATAAATTAAATATTAAATACAAAAAAAGTGGGAATAAGCTAATATGTGATTTAAGAGAGAAAAAAAATTATGTCGTTCACTATAAGAATTTAAAACTATACCTTAAATTAGGGATGAAAATAGTTAAAATACATAAAATTCTATCTTTTAAACAATCTGCTTGGATGAAAAAATATATTGACTTTAATAACACTAAACGGAGAGAATCAACTTCTTCTTTCGATAAAGCATTTTTTAAGTTAATGACTAATTCATGTTTTGGAAAATGCATGGAAAATGTTAAAAAAAGGAAAAATTTAACCCTTACTTCATGTAAAATTAAAGTAAAAAACTTATTCGAAAACCTACTTTTCATTCCTTGTATTTTTTAGACAAAGATTATGTAGGAATACAAAATGTTAAAGAAAAAGTATATTTGGACAAGCCGATATATCTTGGATTTACTATATTAGAATTATCTAAAATGCACATGTTTTGGTTCCATTATAAGGTAATGTTACCTACTTTTTCTTTATCTGTTATTAACTTGTTATATTCAGACACAGATTCATTCATATATTTTATAGAAGATGAACATTTTATTGAAAAGCTGAAAAGTATAAAAGAATATTTTGATTTTTCAAATCTTAAACTAGATCACCCCTTGCACTGTACTGAGAATTGTAGAGTATTAGGAAAATTTAAGGATGAAAGTGAGGGGAAAAAAATAAAAGAATTCATTGGTTTACGTCCTAAGATGTATTCTATTTTATTTGAATCAAATAAAGAAACAAAAAGAGTAAAAGGTGTTAAAAAAAGTAAAATAAGAGATATGAGACATGACCAGTTTAAAAAAGTATTGTTTAAAAAGAAATTTCATCGAGAATCATATCATGCTATGAGAAGTTACAATCATAAAGTACATGTAATAAAAGAAAATAAACTGGCTCTTTCACCTTTTGAAGATAAACGTTGGCTACAAAAAGATGGAATCAAATCTTTTGCTTATGGGAATCATATGATCAATGTGCGTAAAAGACATAAATATTTTGATTCATCTGTAAATTTAAAAAAAAAAAAATTTAAATTAAACTAAAAAGGCATAACATTGTGTATGGAACAGTGAAAATATACTTGAGATTACTTGTGTTATACTGTTTTAAAACAAATGAAATTCACCTTTTGGATCTAAACAGCAGGGTATTTTATATCAACATAAAGAAATCATTTCTAAGCACTTAAAAGTTAATATTTTAAAAATCTATTTTCAAAGAAATCACAAATTAATTTAAAAGAAATTACTTCTGATGGCTTCTAAATTTCACACCATTCCTTTTGGAAAAAAAAAGAGAATAGATATAACTAGATTTAGAGGAAAAGAATATATTCATTTGCATGATATGACTAAAGATAAAAATATGAGCTTGCAAAAATCTGAATATGATGAACTTATAAAATTAAAGGTTAAAATAGAAAAAAGAATAAAAAAGATTAAAAGTCCTAAAGAAACAGAAACAAAAAATGAAGGTAAAAAGAAAAGTAAATCATCAGTTAAAAGAGACAGTGATGAAAGTGACAGCGATAATTCCTATGTAGACAGTAATTCTGACAGTGATTAAAAATAATTTTAAGAAAAAGTCTGTGGGATAGACATCTTTAAGTGAACATAATTAGCTAAAAAACAATCAACTTTTAATGTTTGTTTTCCAAATATTTTTATATATTTAAAATGGGCGAATTATGTATATATTGTGGTATTTGTCATGACTTAAAAACTGGAAAAAAATATTGTATTCCTTGTTATGAAAATATGTACAAAGAATGTATCCGCTGTCATAGACCCTTACATTCCGCTCATTTTTTTAGTCGACACCCATCTAGATGTAATTCATGTCATGAAAAATATGAATTGGAGAAATTAAAATCAAAGAGCAAAGATTCTTTTAAAAAAAAAGATGAAAAAGAAAAAAAAATAATTACTAAAAATCTGAAAAAAAGAAGTAATGTCCTTTCTAACAAAATTATCGATTTAACTGAAAAAAAAAGTAAAAAAATTACATTAAGCAACAGTCAAAATGAAAAAGAAACAGGTAAAAACACATCTGCTTGTAAAGATAACAATACAGTTTTAAATTTAACAAAAAAGACAAATGAGCCACTACAGCTTACTCTTAAAATAAGTTGCAAAAAGGGAAATATTTATCAAAAAAAATCTAAAACTGTTGATGTCATTCTTTAAAATATTTCTTGTTTGCTTTTAAATGTTTTTTCATGTGCCTGTATTGAAAATATTATTTTGTATTATTATAACAAGTTGTGTATATAGTAAAAGAGAATTCATATTTAGTAAGTATTAGCTGCTTATATATTAGTTTAAACCTAAAAAGTTTATTTTTTGTGTTTCTTTTTTTCAGTGAAATGATATTTTGTAATTTTAAATGATGTTTATTGATGTCATATATCTACATTGAAATGCTTAGTGAACAAATCAAATAATACGCTATCATGATACTTTGTTGTTGTTGTTAGGAATCTGGTATTTGTCCTTAAGGATATTAACTTATTATTGGGTGTGTAAATACTAAGATCCTAACATTGTTTTTTTATGTAATTTTACTTTTAATTCATCAGGATACGTGCATTTGTTCCAAACATAGTTTATAAATGTTTTCATTTCATGTACTAAATGTGACAAATCATATTTACCATCGAACACTAGTTAAAAGTAAAACATAACTTAAGAATTGTAATGAGATGGTTAGTAAACAAGAGGGTTAAATGCATGCTTTAATGTTTTAAGGACTGCACCTGTTTCAAACATAACATGTTTACATCTTTATATGTTTATTCTTAAGAAGTGTTTAATTTTAATATGGCAAAAAAAGAAGAAATAAAAAGAAACCAAGAAATAAAAAGGTTGTTTGAAAGTATTTACTTTAACCCAAGTCATCCTTCATCTTTTAGTTCTGTGAAAAAGTTATATAAATCTGCTAAAAAAAAAGACAAAAAAATAACTTTAAAAGACGCTGAAATATTTTTACAAAATACTAGAACTTATACTTCACACAAACCTATACAATATAACTTTTTAAGACGAAAAACTATTGTAAAAGGATTAAATGATCAATGGCAGTTAGATTTAATAAGTACTTTCCAAATTAGACGATATAATAACAACATTTCATATTTATTAGCTGCTATAGATTGCTTTTCCAGATATGCTTACATAGAACCTCTTAAAGACAAAAAAGCAGAAACAACATTAATAGGCTTTAAAGCTATATTATTTAGGGCAAAACACAAGCCTAGGCTTATTCAAGTAGATGAAGGTAGTGAATTTAAGGGTGTTTTTAAGAAATATCTCATTAACCAAAATATTCACTCTTTTAGCACATCACAAGACACAAAGGCTGCAATAGTTGAACGTTTTATAAGAACTATACAAAATAAAATACATCGATTTTTAACCTTTAAAAAAAGCTTGAGATATATCGATGATTTGCAAGACATTGTACTTAGCTACAATAAAAGTCCACATCGTACTCTAGGAATTAGCCCCTCTGAAGTTGATGAAAAAAACCAAAAGATAATTTGGGACAAACAATACAAACCATATTTACATTCTAGAAGAATACAACTTCCTTTCTCAGTAGGAGATAAAGTAAAAATCACAACTAAAAGAAAAACATTTACTAAAGGATATAAGCCAAATTGGCAAAAAGAAATATTTCAAGTAGCTTTTGTACTTAGAACATGGCCACCTACTTATATATTATTAGATGAAAACAATGAAATACTTACTGGTAGTTTTTATGCACAAGAATTAAATAAGATACAAGATGGTAGAAAAAACTAAAACTAAAGACATAGAATTAATTGATGCGAGATTAAAAACTCCATTTTCTATGATAATAGCAGGCCCTAGTAATTCAGGAAAAAACCAGTTTTCTTCTTAATCTTTTAAAAAATATGGATCGCATTATAGACAATGAATTTAAAAAAATAAACTGGTTTTATGGACAAAGTCCCCCTTCTGATGTAATTGATTTAAACTTAAAAAACATTAATTTTATTCAAGGGTTGCCTCATACTTTTGATGATTATATATCACCTAATAATCACGAGCTTATAGTGTTAGATGATTTAATGATGGAATGTTCTAAGGATCCATTAGTTACAGATTTATTTACTAAGCGTTCTCATCATGATGGTTTAAGTGTGGTATTTATTACGCAGAATTTTTTTTGTGAAGGAAAAGAAAGAAAAACATTGGCAAAAAATGCAACTTACTTAGTAATATTTAATTCTCCTTTGGATCAAACAATATCCCATTCTTTAGGAAGAAAACTTATGCCTGATCGAGTAAAAACTTTTCATGATATATTTTCAGCTGCAACAAATTCTCCTCATGGATATTTATTTATAGATGGTCATCAAAAAAGAAACAAAGATCTCATGTTTAGAACAGATATTTTTTCTGATTCACAGCGAATATTTATACCAAATAAAAAGTAAAAACTTACATGAGATTTTAAGTGAAGTTTAGAAGCTTGCACTATAAAAAAAAAATCAGATTTTTTATCTTTGATAAATAAAATACTTTAAAAAATGGCTAAAACACAAGTAAAGAAAAGGAAAGTTGGAGTTAAAAAAAAGAAATGTTGCAACATAATAAAACATCAGCATTTTCTTTCATTGCTAGCCTCAGCCAAAAATGCCAAAAAAAGAAATATATTAATTGATTTTGCATCAAAAAAAGACTTAGATGCAATATACCAATGCATATTTAATGTGTTAGCTGGTAATGTGCCTATAGATAAAAAAACACATTCAAAGCTAAAACGTCATAAAAATACTTTGAGGTTGCTAGTTAGCAAAAAAGGAGTTAGTGAAGCAAGAAGGAAATCAACTTTAAAACAAA
Organism: Acholoe squamosa; assembly: GCA_949317995.1. NCBI lineage: Eukaryota > Metazoa > Annelida > Polychaeta > Phyllodocida > Polynoidae > Acholoe > Acholoe squamosa. The sequence continues at coordinate 22,394,090 of OX439040.1, forward strand.
AAGGAGGATTTTTACAATTTTTACTCCCATTGTTGTCTGGTATTATACCCGCAATAGCCGGTGCTATAACAGGAAGGTGAAAAAATAAAATAAAATATGAGTCACAGTTTTAAAGAAAGTGTAATTATACCCTTATCTTTATATAAAAAATATGAAAAAATGTTAAATATGAATAAAAATGAAGATAATATATCAAATACTTTAAAAACCAAAAATATACAAAGCGAAATAAATGAAAATTCAAAACAGGAAAATCCTGTTTTATAAAGACAGGAAGAATTAATAAATCAGCGAGTGTTTAAAATTAATCCCTACTCTATATATTCTACTGAAAACACTGATCAACTTCCTGTAGAAGTAAACAACCTAGAATCTAAACCTAAGGAAACATCACAAATAGGTATAACCATAAACTACATTCTTGACAAAGTACCCTTGGCACAAAGACCAAACATTAAAATGATCTTAGAAAAAATGTTAGAAAATAAGTACCAATGGGACACAGCTGGAGAAATAAGTTATGATTCAAAGAAAATAGCGAATTCAAATATCATTGATATAATGAAATATTTTTCAAAATCTGGTTTTAAAAATGAGCCTACAGGTACGCAAACATTATATTCACATCTCATTACTATCTTACCCCCTTCTTGGATAAAAAATAAACCAAGTATGGCGCAAAAAAAAAGATCGAGCTCTTATATTCCTGGACCATATCCAAGTGAAGACATAATGACAGATATAATATATCATACTAAAAAACTGAAAAAAAAAGAAGATGAATTAAAACAAGGAACTCATGACCTGAAAGAGGGGGCAACTAACATATTAGATATAACTCCTCCTACTTTCACAAATGTGTCTATGGATGATGATGATGATGATGATGATGATGATGATAATGATGAATATCCTTCAGATGATGAATATGAATCTAAGAATTTATTTTCTCCCAAAGATTTACCACCTTTTTCCAAAAGTAAAATGCATACCTCAACTCCAAAAAGCATATCACTTGGAAAAATTTTAGAAACCAAAACTCCTGTTTTTTCACCTTTAACCAAAACATCGCCTATACCTACTGTAAGTAAATCCCCTGTTTTACAGCAAAAAACATTATTGAAAAAAGACATTTTTACTAGAGAAGAAGATGAGGACACAGAAGCATCTGTACAACTACATCCTAGACAAAAAATATATGAGCAAGAGTCTTTACTTTTAAGCAAACGAAAGCCTAAACCAAATAAATTGTTTTTAGGAAAAGAGTGGGTAACAAACTGGAGAAAAAAATAAGAGAAAATAAAGTTGAGATAAGATGAGATATACTTTATTTTAATAAATCTTTTCTTTTAATTTATATATATATATATATATTATACGATTTTCCTTCATTTAAATTTTATTTAAAAAATGGTTATGCACCAACATTACAGTTCAAACCAAAGGAAAAACGATAGAGCATTATATCACAACTTATTTGAAAAAAAAAATGCCTATCCTCTTCAATACATTCAACATGGTCAAGGGCTCCCAGTTTTCATGGGGACTAAATATCAAAAAGGATATGGTTTAGGTAATATTTTTGCTGGCTTATTTAAAAAAGTTGTTCCACTTATAGCACCAGTGCTTAAGTCAGCTGCTAAAGGAGTAGGCAAAAGAATGTTAAAAGGAGGGATAAATGTTGCAGAAAATGTTTTATCTGGAGGGAACATAAAAGAGGCATTAAAAGATGAGGCTCAATCCAGCTTAAATGATTTAAGTTCAAGCGCTTTAAATTATGTAGGAAACAGAATAAATAAACCTAAAACCAAAAAAAAAATTAACTCTAGCACCAAAAGATCCAAAATTAAAAAAAAAAAAACATACTCAAGAGATATTTTTGATTAGCCAAACTTAAAATATACTGCTGGGATAGACACCTATAGAAAGTTAAAAAAGTAAAAACAATTTAAAATGTCACTCATAGATGAGAGTCCTTGTCACTGTATAAGTTCAGATTTAGATTTTGACAGTGTGCCTTTAGCAAATACTTCTGTTGAAAAAAACTACTATGAAAAAGTTGAGCCTACGGCATCTGCAAACAGTGGTACTGTTCAATTTTCTCTTAAGTCAAACAACAAGGATTTCATTTCTTTACATGACAGCTTTATCCAAATAAAAGCAAAAATATTAAAAGAAGACAAAACAGCTCCAAGTGCTCCTGATGCAAACACTCCAAATGTAATTAAAGACGAAGCAAGGGTGTTTCCAGTAAACTTTTTTGGAGCAAGCATATTTAAAAATGTAAAAGCATTCATCAATGGTATAAGGATATCAGAAAGTAATGACTTATATGCATACAAAGCTATGTTTGAAATGCTGCTAAGCTATGATCCATTAGTTGCTAGCCGACTGGGTATACTATCTTTATTTTACAAAGACACCAAAGATTTTAATGAAATAGAAAATGTAAATAGTAATACACACAATGCAGGTGTCAAGCAGCGCTATAATTTAACTAAAAACGGAACAGAAATAGAAATGTTGTGTCGAGTTCACAATGACTTGTTCGCACAAACTAAGATGTTTCCAGGGGATTTACCTCTTATCATAGAATTCGATAGATCAGATGAAAAGTTTTGTTTAATGGCAAAAGAAGCTGACAAAAAATATATAATTCAAATAGAAGATATGAATATGTTCATAAAAAGATATCGTCTAACAGATAGTTTTTACAATGAATTAATGAGAGCACGATTAGATCAGAATTTCACTTTAAAATATAATATGAGGAAAACATTAATGAAATATGTTACTTTTGGTCCTAATAAATCAATATTACAAGGATCACATATTGTAAATAACACAGAATTACCAAAAAGAGTCATTATTTCTTTAGTAAGACTCGATGGCTTCTCGGGTCATTATAGTCATAATCCATTTAAATTTGATAACTTCAATGTAACAGAAGTAGAATTAAAAGTTAACGATGGAGGTACACCTTTTTATCAATATAATATAGATTTTCCCAACAATAAATATTTCATGGCATATTTAGCTATGCTAAAAGGTACAGGAAATATATTCAGAAATGAACCTGTGAATATAACCCCTGAAGAATTTAAAAATGGATATGCGCTTTACTGTTTTGATTTATCAAGAAATGGAATTAATTCAGAAACGTTTGAACTATCAGAAAACGGATCTTTAAGCTTCACTTTTAAATTGGGAACAGTCCCCACCCATGGAATAGCAGCTGTTATTTATTTAGAATACGATTCTCTTTTAATATTGGGACCTAACAATGCCACTTCATTAAAATAATAAAATGAACGGTGAGGAATTAATAAGCATTTTAGAAAAAGATAAAAATATAACCAAAGGAAATTATGGTATTTATGCAGCAGATAAAATCCCCATTATAAAATCTTATCCTACAGCTTTCATAGCAAATACAGATGTAAGCTATCTTCCTGGAGAACACTGGGTAGCATTTTATTTTAAATCTAAAAATGATATTCCTGAATATTTTGATTCATATGGATTACCTCCAATAAGATATTCTTTTTTAAAAAAATTATCCAAAAAATACAAATATTCTTCACATACTATACAAGCATTAACATCTTTAAGATGTGGAGAATACTGCTTATATTTAAAAAAAAAAAGAGCCTCTAATATAAGCATGCAAAAAATTATATCTAGTTTTTCTTCTGACACTTTGTGGAATGAAAAAAAGATTCAACTCTACATAAATAAACAAATAAACACTCCTGTGAATAAAAAAAGAAAAGGATCCAACTATGGACAATATAGCATTAAACATTGTGATTTCATAAACAACTTAAAAAAAATGAAAAGCTTTATATAAAAACAAAAATTTAAATTTTTTTTTTCACAATTTCCACACATTTATTGGTGAAAAATTAAATAACTATTAAAAAACACTATGAAAGGATTATCATCAATTAATAAAATAAAAAAAAATAAAATTGGAACAGCTGGAGCACTACTTATTTTTTTCCTTACAACCATAGGCATTTTAATAGAAATTAAATATGGTAAATTAAATGAAGAAATATATCTCACATGTTCTGAATCAGGGTATCAATTTAAAAATAATATAAAAATAAAATCATTTTTTAGCTGCTCAGTTCAAAAAAATGATACATCCAATGATATATTTGTTCCTTACATTGAAATGAACTTAAAAAAAACAGAATCATCAGATATTAATTTTAACAATGAACACAAAAATGACTCCTATGAAATTTTTTAAAAGAGAAGTAATATCATATGAGAAACTAGGATGAGATTAAAAGCAAAAGCCTTCTTCATTCAAAAGTAATACAAAGTTTATTGAAATGGACAACCACAAAGTTATTCAAGATGAGGATGAATTACATATTTTAGAAAAGATCACAAATGCTCAACATAATTACATTTTCAAGCTCATACAAATTAAAAATAATTTGCAAAATCAACTAAAAGAAGAAAAAGGTATAAATAACATATTAAAAGAACAACTCCAAGATTCTCAAAAAAAAGTAATGGAGGGCTTTGCACAAAAACGAGCTGCCACTTTGGCTCGATATAACATGGAATACGAGCGAAAAAACAGAAATTTTAACTACATGAAAAATTATGGAAAAATAGTATGTGATGGAGAAAACGATGAAAGTGAAAATAATAAAACACAGGCTTGTGCTTCCATTGCTAGTGATAGTTATATATCCAATGAAGATGAAATAGATTAAAAATAAAAATAAGCATTTTTAAAAAATCCACCAACAGTATTATAAAAAGTTTAGGTTTTTCTTCAATTTCATTGTAAAAATACATTTGGGATAAAGAAAAAGCGGGTGAAAAATAAGGAAAGAGTAACTATTTTTACAGAATTTGATTGTGGTTTCATCTTAAATATACATATAAGTAAAACCAAAAAACATTTTCATAAAATAAACAAATATGGATAGCTATATAGTTACTCCTATCATCAAATCTTATCCTTCTGATAACACTCTTAAAGAGATAAGCTCCATGTTTTATCATGACTGGAAAAAAATGGGGATATATCTAAACGTCTCAAAAGTAGATTTGATGTCACTAGAGGATCAAAAATCTTTGTATGATATGTCATTAGATATGTTAAATTTATGGTGGGAAAATAATCATAGCCTTAATGACCTTAAAAATGCTTTAGAATTAAGCAAACGAAAAGATCTAATTGAATTAGCTAACATATTTTGTATAGAAAATAATATATATCCCTTTAATATGAATGAAAAAAAAATTCAAATATTATTGTCAAAAATAGCAGAAAATATAGGAAAAGAATGGATAATTATAGGAATTCAACTTGATATACCATATGAAACACTCAACATGATAAGAAGTCAAGCATCTTGTAGTAATCCTTGTAATCGAGCATTAGAAGTATTAAAACTGTGGAAAAAGAAGCAGACTTTACCTGCCTCAGAATTCATAAATGTCCTTAAACATGATATGCGTAGAAATGATATTGCACATTTTTTACAAACTAAAATTATAAATTCCTGCTATTAAAGAATTTTATTTAGAAAAAATATTACTTGTAGTATGGTTATAAATGTTAACATTAATTATAAATATATGTCTATTTTTTGTTAAAATGTAATTGTATTTTATTTTAAATTTAAGTAAAGTGTCTTGAATGTAGTTTATTAAAAATATATAGTATGTCTTATGTAATTGATTATATCTGGTTACCTTCTTTGTAATGTATACCTTATATGTAATTTTTATATCATCAAAAGTAGTTATTAAATGGTTGCCTTCTTTGTAAATATATACTTTATATTTAATTTTTACAATAAGATTAAAAATATGTTTTATTTTTAAAATAATAAACGATAAAAAATGTATATGGTATTTCTCGTGTTTTTTTGGTTTTTTTTAAATCAATTTTTTACACAAAAAACTTTAAAAAACCACAACATATGTAGCTGAGACTAAAATGAAACTATGCAAAGCATAAAAATCAGGAATGGTTAAACACATATGTAAATACTATGAAAAAGTGGAAAATTCTTTTGATGAATGTATACTTCCTTTTAGGACATGGTCAGTTATGTGTTCATATACATGTAAGCAATGGATAATGCTTCAACCACAGTGGAAGCTTAGATTAAAACTTGAAATAATTTTATACTTATTTTACAATTTTCACCATAAAAAGTATTCAGAATATCATGATATATGCACTTTTTTAAAAGAAAAAAGTGTAAAAAATATGATGTATGAGACATATGATCATATTTTTAAAAAAACTGGGTTTGATATTAAAAATGAGAAATTGGTGCAAAATATAGCTAAAAACATATTACAAAAATATAAACTCAAAGAATATCATTTATGTTTAATGATACAATGCAAACTTGCTATATTGTATAGCTTAAACATTGCGATTTTTAATAGATTAAAATATAAAAATAAAAAAAGAAAAGTTTATATTCCAAAAAACCTATATTTACCACAAATGCATAAACATCTTAAACATAGCATACTCAACCTTCCAATACCATCTTCACTTAAAACCTTTCTTATGTCAGTAAAAAATAAAAAATACAATGGTGTCTTTCCTAATCATATGTACTTAATGATAGAATGGTTTGCATCAAAGCAAAAAACTAGTTGGAATACTTTTACATCAAAAATGTCAATCAAAGCTGAACCACTAAAACAGTTTTCATTTCAATGAAATAAAATCATTTATAATAACAGTTTTTGAAAAAGTGCTTTTAATCATTATTATCTTTTAAAGGAACCAACCCAAAAACAAGACAAAATCCATACCCTGGAAACAATTTCTCCTAAATTCATGTGATTTTACCAAAAATTTAATGCATTTCACAATATTAATCATAGGAATTCATGTGAATTTGTGAGCAGCAATTCACGTGAAATTCAACAGACACATGAAAGTCATGTAATTTCACGTGAATTTCACGTGTACATCTAGCAATAAAAAGAGAAAAACTTGTGAAATCCACAAGAATTCACAAAAATTTCTCTAAACAAAATTTTCATCAGATTTACTCATGTCAAAGAGGTAAAAAGTTGTTCCTTGTTTCCAGGGTAGGAACCAGCAAACAATCTGATAGATCAAGGGGTGCTCACATAATGGTTTTCAGGCGAGCATGCACAACGATGCTAGTTGCAATTTAAAGATACAGGAAATTATTCAACTACAGCGCGGCTCTTTCATCACATTAATGTATTCCTTTTGGTTGGATAATAGTTTGTGTCCTTAAAGAAGACTACATAAGGAGTAAAAGTACATCCTTAAAGGACATATAAAGCCAAGCATAGTAGTTGCTTTGCAACCAGTACTTAAAGCATACTAAACTATGAACATCTGAAGCGCAAAGCAAACCCAAGGGGTGTTCATTAAACAACTTAGAAAGTTAGGAGCAAGCGCTAACCCTCGCACTGCAACTAAAGAACCAGTGGCAAGCGTGGGTAGCGCGCGCCTATTGAACACCCCTCTGGAAGCTTTTTTGTGCTCGTCTTCACTTAACACTTAATCTTGTTGTGCTTTTCATAAAAACTATTAAACATGGCTTTAAACAAAAAAAAGAAAAGAAGCTCTTTCAAATATGGAGAGATCTTAAAAAGATAAAAAATTGAAATTTTGGTTCGAGATTAACTGCGGATCACGTGACTACACAAAGTCATCGCTCAAAGTTATCGTAAACAATTACCAAAAATTTGCTCGGAAGTTATTGTGGTTTATGCGGTTTGTTAAGTCTCCTATCTGCAATTTTCCACGATGGAGCGAGCTTATTATCGTGTCAGGACAATATTGGACAGGTAAATTAAAGTCTTATCGTCTTAAATGAACTTTAAACCTCAGTTAAAAAATGCACCGTAAACCTCAGTTAAAAAATGCACCGGTAACTTTTTTAACAGAATCAAGTTCCAACAGAAGCCAAAAAAAATCATCGATTCAGTCTATTGCGTGAACTGTCTTAATATAAGCCGTGGTTTATTCTAATATTCAAACCTAAACTAGACTGCCCTGGTACAATCCTAATAGCAGGTACCATAAATTTTCTTTTTTTCTTCCTTTTTAAGCTGGATTTTGTATCCTCGCGGTAACACTAGAGATGTGGGCTCCCAAATCTACTTTACACTTCAGGATACCAGAGATATGTCAACCGATACAAGGCTCGATCAAGACATTAAAGACGTGTTTGCTTCAACCAACACAGGGCTCAATCAAAATACCAGAGATGTGGTTACATCAAACGATACAAGGTCCAATCAAGATACCAAAGATAGCTCTACTTCAACTGATACGAAGCTCACTAAACATACCAAAGATGGGGCTTCATCAACTGATGTGAAGCTCTATCAACATACCAAAGATGGAGCATCATTAACTGATGCAAAGCTCGATCAACATACCAAAAATGGGGCTTCATCAACTCATACCAAAGATGAGGCTTCATCAAGTAATACCAAAGAAGGGACTTTATCAACTAATGTCAAAGATGGAGCTTCATCAACTAATGTCAAAAATGGAGCTTCATCAAACGAGGCTTCATTAACTGATGACAAAGATGAGACCTCATCAACCGATGTCAAAAATGGGGCTGTCAAAGATGGAGCTTCATCAACTAATGTCAAAAATGGAGCTTCATCAAACGAGGCTTCATTAACTGATGACAAAGATGAGACCTCATCAACCGATGTCAAAAATGGGGCTAAATGTGATAACTCTAAGCATAGTGACAACACAAACAGTGGATTTTGTTTGTGTAACTCCAGTGAACATAGTAACGGCACAAACACCGCATTTAGTTCATGCAACTCTGGTGAACCAAGTGACAGTCACACCGGTGAAAGCCACCATGAAACATGTGATAATTGTAAACATAGTATCAGCACAAACATTGGATTTAGTTCATGTAACTCTGGTGAACCAAGTAACAGTCACACCAGTAAAAGCCACCAGGAAAGATGTAACTTTGATGAAGCAAGTGACAGTCTCACCTACGCAGAAGGTGTAGAAGTAAATATAAGCTTGGAGGCTGAAAATGAAGATACATCATCTAGCAAAAATGAAGGAAAAAAACTTGTGTTCCAAAAATTTGACATCAATCTGAGCGAGTCACAAAGTAAGGCTCTATTTAAGAAACCTGTGTTAAGTGTCACGGCATCAGAAATGAGTCCTAACCCAAGAAAAAGGGTAAGATTTTTGCAAGGTATGAAGTTTTCAAATATCATAAGCTATGGGACCCCTACTGCGCAAAGCACTCGCAGAAAAGTGCGACGTAAACTACATTTTGATTCGCTCAGTGTCAGCAATAGTGTCAGCGACAGTGATGATGCAGCCTCATGCTAAATGAGACATTAGTCAGAAACAATGTCAGCAACAGTGTCGGTGACAATGATGATGCAGACTCATACTAAATGAGACGTTAATCGTGTTCAGGTGTAAAACACAGAGTTCAAGTTAAAGTAAAGTGCAATACCAAAAGTTCTCACTCCTATAGAATATATTTGATATCACCACAATTGTTAAAGTTCTTAATTTAAACTAGTTAATACCATATTAATGGTATGCGATGTTTTATGTCAGATTTCATTTCCCTTTAATTGCATTGTTTTTAAAAAACTAGTAGAAATCCATGTTGGTATAGGTTACCAAGTTTTCACTTTTTTTACTATATATTTGATATCACTCCAATGGGCAAAGTTTTCTACTGAAATTTGTTAATGGTATATGATAAATCATATCAGATTTTAGTTCCCTAAAGCGTACCTAGTTCTGGTGTAAACCACTCCATATCCAAACTGTTCACATAGGTGCTAAGGTCTGATACATTACTGAAACTTGTTAACAGGATCCTAATGGTTTAAAATAAATCATATTAAATTTTAGTTCCCTAAAGCGTACCTAGTTCTTGTGTAAACCAACCCATGTTATCCAAACTGTTGACGTAGCTGCTGAGGTGTAGAACAGTTGTTTTTGGTAGTATGGTATAATCAAAGTTATTGTACACAAGGAATGTAATTGCTAACTCATTTTCTAAATGTCAAAGCTAAATATAGCAATATAACATTGTTGATTACTATTCGAGATCTTAATTAAACATAGTAAATCAAATTTAAGATTTTTGTCTTTTCTCATAATATTTTATTAGTATAACAAAATTAAAACGTTAAGCTCTAGTATCCAAGACGGTCTCCTATAAATCACACCTTTTGAATTCAAAATTTTAATTCAAACTTTGAATCCAAAAGGTGTGATTTATAGGAGACCGTCTTAGATACTACTAATGAATAAAAAACATTTCTGTCTGCCGTATGGTTCATCTAAATTGTCATTTTATCTGGCTTCAGAATTGCACAAACGAAGAATTGGAAAGAACAAATAACTCACTGTTACCAACTCAATGGTATTCTACTGCCTGTTCATATGTATGCCCCTGAAGTATTTCTGTGATTTTGTTGCAGTTGCATAGAAGAGTTCTACAATTAGTCATACAGGATCAAATTACCCATGTAGCAAGCCCGCTTTGGGCCAATTCAGTTTTAGCTCAGATAAGCTGGTTCAAAGCGGGCAGAATACCATTCATGGTTTTAGGTTGGGCAAATGGTGGGTTTCCAGTCAGGGCCACATTGGGTTGCCCTAATAGGGCAAACTGAAAAGACTGTTGGGCTCCGACAGTTTTTGTCCTCAGCTAGATGTGTGAGCCACATCAGGCAAACTGAATTGGGCACAGAGCAGCTTCAAAATGGGCTTTAGGCACATATTGGTCTCAAAGTGGGCACCCCAAATCAGGCATAGACCAGTTCCAAAGATAAATAGTGCGGTCACCATCATCCCCCCTCCCCATTAGACTAGGGTCCGGGCAACAACGCCACAAGGGTAATCTCACTTCGGTGTGGATACAACCCGCGGGACCTCTCACCCTTGAGTGTCGGCCGTAAGGAAGGCACAAGGTGAGATAAAATTCGAGCCAGGAGGAACTATGAACTTGAAGCCAAGCTACTGGTCTAGGTCCGGTTGACATGCCTTAGTCAACTAAGTTCGAATTGATGATTCTACTGTATTATGTAGATGGAGAGAGTAATACAGTATGTTTAGTCTCCTTCTAACTGTGGAGGCCAAGGGGAGGGGCTAGCACCTGGAGGCTAGCAGCACATTTTCAGCATTCAAAATATTAGAAAATGAGGAAAAAAATAGATTTTCTATAATATCTATCCCAGATGGCGCCACCTAATTAAAGTGGGCTGCCCACTTTCTAGGCTGGAAACCTACCCCTGAATTCCGCTCCCGCTACTCTCCCACTAGATAAGGGGAAGGTGGAAGCCTTAGCCAACTTGTTGGAAACTGTTGGATGTGTATGAGTGAGCACACTCTCCCAGCAGATGTTATCACTGATAGGTTATCTAAATATGTGGGGGAGAGTGTGAAATGAGACTGAGACAAACAGAGTGCAGAATAAACATCCACTAATCACCCCCAATTAAGGGATTAGGATAAGAATCTCTTTGATATATCAAGATTATATTTCTGTAATCCTTCCTCTCCCTGTCTGTGACCCTACCTTGACACAGGAGGAAGTAATAGCAGAGGGTTTGGGGGGTGGAACCCTATGCCTGTGGTAGTTATACAGACCACAGATGCCCAGCGTACCCACTTTCAGCCACACCAAAAACCCATGTTGAACCCAAAGTGGTCAACCCACTCTGAGACTGATCTGTGCCCACATTGGTTAGCCCAGTGTGGCCCACACAACTCACCGAGGACAGAAACTGTCAGCAGCCCATCGGTTAGCCCATTGTGGCCCACATCATAAGCCACACCAAATATAATGTGGGCCACAGTAGAAAGGCTTTTGGGAAAGGACTCATCGACATGAAGAATGGTTGCAGTCCCCCCTCATCGTTCTTTCAACACATTTTAGATGGATGAGGGGATCTTCCACATTTTGGCCTGATAATGGCCTCTTCTTATGTGGAATAGGAATGTATACTTTGTTGATGGTAATGCGACAGGCTTCACCGAGGTGCCAAACATGATATGGTATGCAAAATCAATGTTGTTCGTCTGCTTGACATTGTAGGCCTTTTACACAAATTCCCCTACCTTCAATTCTTTCTCCTCAGCCAGCTCTCTATCTTCCAATTACCTGAGAAGCAGCAGTGGATCAACAGGGTAAAAGGTATGCCCATGCACCCCCTCGCGGGCGTACCTTTTACCGTGTTGATCCACAGCTGCTTTTTTTTTTCAAGAACACCGTCCAAGTTTGGTTTGACATGAAAGATGCAGTGTCACACCAAGTTATTGCATGATATACCAGAAGGGTATACAAAATGGGAAGGCAGCTAACATTTTTGATTGGAATGCACTTACTTATTCTCTTTGCATACATCATCTAGACATGACACTATGCTGCTACATTAGAATCTCAATATATTTCTAGACTACCCATTATGTTAAAATGCAAATGTTATTTCTGAAAATTTAGATTGCAATGACTCCATATTGGTACCATTGCCATTGTTACATTGCTAGCAATAGTATAATATGTGTTATCCCAAAGCTATTCCACCATGTAATCACTGCTTAATTCTTTGATGAAGAAAATTTGCATCCTGCAGCAATTGGCAATAGTGCTCATTGGATGAGAAAGAACCTATACATTCAAAACCCGAGAAGCCCGAAACTTGTCAGTGCAGACGACTTTAGGTGCTCAGTTTGGCAATACCTAAATCTACAGCTTTAGGTATTCGAAATGACAATTTTAGTTTGTCATGCTGACCACCTAAGTCGTCATTATGGTGAGCTTACATCGTCATTTGACATCGACTATCCTAAACTCGTCTGCATTGAAAACTTTCAAGCGGTGGAAGGTTTTCTGTGTAGTGGAAAAGGAGACATTATGTGCAAGTTGCTATGGTATATTTCTGTTTCTAGGGAGGATACTGATTAATTTGCATTCTATGATGTCTCACCTGAGGACAATGCAAAATCCATTAAGTGTGCAACTGTAATTGGCACCTCTGCTATAGATAAATCACAGTATTAGCCTGTTGCTATGCAATTGTTGCCTATACCAACAAACAGGCCAAAAAGTGAATAACACCATGATAATTATTCTCTATATTTGCTTTAGTGGGGATAAGTGATGTTAGATTGATTTTCCCATTCATTTAGAAGAGATCGCCTCAAGAAGGTATAATTTGTGTAATTTACAGAATTAGCCTAAAATAGGTTGAAATCTAAGAACCTAAATTGGAGTGGTATCCTATTTTTCTCAGCATCCTTCAAACTGTAGATTCCACCTGAGATTTGTGATTCCACCTGAGATTTGTGATTCTACCATAATCACAAATTGCCAATGGGAGGTACTTTTCTTTACCATTGCCCCCGGCCATTGCCCCCCCCCCCCTCACTGATAAACCCCTGATATTTGTCCCTACTTATCAATGTTTTCTCTGTTATTCTCAGGTTATTTCAAGATCAATGTAACTATACCTAGTACACAGAAAAAAATCCATGTTAGTCAGTCTAACTTAACTTAGTCAAAACGCCCAAATAATCTTAGTTAGTACATATGACTAATGTGTGACTAACAATGTCTAGTTTATTTTAGTCACATTGACTACCCAAATAAGTTTCTCTCTCCAACCACAATCTTGAATAAGGTATCTGCTGGGAGTTTCAGGCAAGCTAACTTATCTTTGTCACTGTCACTTAGTCACTTTGACTAAGATCTCTTAGTGACTTTGACTAAGCTATATTGGCATAGTATTGCCTTTACACACCAGGTGGCAGCATGGTTTGAAACAGGATTTTTCTGGTGGCTGTGTACCATACACTATGCAATGGATGTCAAAATGATGGTGATTTTCAGGCGCTGTATAATTTTGAGGCTTTCACAATTCAATATAACATCAAGCTTGGCAAAGTATGTCAAATAGTTTAATGATTTGTTAAATAAACTAGGTAGACAGATAATTACACCTTTTCTGTGGGAATCTAGATAAGTAAAATATCCACAGATGTATCTGCTTCTTTGTGGGAAACCCAGAGTAATTGACTCTGGGGCTCTAATTAAAATGATGTGAGGCATTTCACATCCCAGCAAATTGTCGTTATCTGTCGCCATGATTGGTCATCAATGGTGACTCCTTTTTGAGTGATAACTCACTGCGTCATCTTTCGCCACTGTGTGTCAGTCTCACATGGCATGGCAATTTATCACAACAGTCACCAACATGATCTCACTCACTGCGTGAGTATGTGCCACCCCTTGTCATCCCTCACAAAGCATGGTGACTTATCACCACCATTACCAACATGGATCTAACTCACTGCGTGAGTATGTGCCACTGCCTGTCAACTCTCACTCAGAATGGCGGCTTATCACAAGCATCGCCATCATCGATCTGACTCACTGTGTGATTATGTACCACTCCCGGTCAGCTCTCAATCAGAATTGCAGCTTATCACCACCATCGCCAACATGGATCTCACTCACTCCGTCAATATGTGCCACTGCCTGTCAACTCTCACTCAGAATGGCGGCTTATCACAAGCATCGCCAACATGGATCTGACTCACTGTGTGATTATGTACCACTCCCGTGCCACTGGCATCAACTCTCACACAAAATGGCGACTTATCGCTACCATTGCCAACATTGGTCTCACTCAATGCGTGAACTTGTGTCACTCCATGTCAATGCTCTCTGAGGATTGCATCATCTGTCACTCACTCTCACTCAGAATGACAACTTATCACCACCATTGCCAGCCTTTGTCTCACTCAATGCGTGAATTTGTGTCACTCCAAGTCAATGCTCTCTGAGGATTGCATCATCTGTCACTCACTCTCACTCAGAATGGCAACTTATCACCACCATTGCCAAAGTTGTTGAGACAGCACCACTGTTCAACATGTAGCGTATCTAAGAAGTGTGGGCATGAAGTATTTATAAGTCCCATACTTATCAAATGTGCTTTGTTGCACACTGATTTCCATGTAATACTTCAGGGTTGAATCAAACAAGATTATATAGAGAAAATATCAATTGAATTGAGATAGAGGTATCTCTAAAATTGAAGCAACTATCCATAAACACCTTTTCTCTGGTTACAGGAAAAATACATATGGAAGTATCTACATGAACACCTTGTCTGTGGTTAGAGGGAAGATACATATGGCAATACCTTCTCTGGCAAAACATACATTGATCTGGCAGATGTGAGGCTGCATGATTACCAATGTCGATGATCATGAGCTTTTCATCTAACAAGATGAGTGATCACCAGCATCGCCATCACTGGTTAGTCTGAGTGATCACCACTCTCGCCATCCATGGTGAACCTGCGCTATGACGTGGTGCGCATTTCATCTAGCGAGGTGAGTGATCAACCGCCTTGCCATCCCTGGTGAGTGTGAGTCATCACGATCCTCGCCAACCGTGGTGAACGTGCATTATGGCATGGTGTGCGTTTCATCTAGCGAGATGAATGATCACCTGAGTGACCATCCCCCGTGAGTGTGAGTGATCACGATCCTTGCCATCTGTGGTGAATGTGCGTTATGACGTGGTGTGCGTCTCATCTAGCGAAGTGAGTGATCACTCATGTCGCCATCCCTGGTGAGGATGAGTGATCACTCATGTCGCCATTCCTGGTGAGGATGAGTGATCACTCATGTCGCCATCCCTGGTGAACATGCACTATGACGAGGTGCGTGTTTCATCTAGCGAGGTGAGTGATCACCTGCGTCGCCATCCCTGGTGAGTCTGAGTGATCACCATCCTCGCCATCTGAGGTGAGGCCATGTGATCACCACCATTGCTATTCCTGGTGATCGTGTGCTATAGCGACGTCGTGTTCCATCTAGAGACATGTGTGAGCCACTTCACACAGGTTGACGAGGAATCACGACAATTTGCTGGGATGTATGCTTCCTAAATGATGAGATAATTATTTGTGGGATGTGGATCCTATACAGAGCTTACACTCACCATTATTAGATTGCACACTTAGTTAAAACCACTGAAGAATCTTAGTCAAAATCAGGCAAGCCAAGGCATGTTGGGCACTTTGACTAATGGTTAGTCATATTTGACTAAGAAAAACTTGGACACTTAGGCACATGCTTTTGACTAGGTATTGTTAGAAAGTTAGCCTTTTTGACTAACATCTGACTAAGATTTTGAACATTATTTTTTTCTGTGTAATATGTCCTAAAAGGAGGTCTAAAGTTTGAGGTACACATAAGCGCGGGGGTATTTTAGATACTGTACATAGTCAATAGGGGAAAGAAAATCTGTAAAAAAGAAACACTAATATCAATGCCTAGTTCTGCTACTTCATGCCCTTAAAAATGATTTCCCTGCATCTAGTTGACCTAGGTACAGCCATCTATGTGGCTGAAGTGCGAACCCCTGGATAGCAACTCCAGGACTCGGATCACTGAAATTTCCCTTTCAGTTCAAGATAAGTTCATTCTACTCATGGTAGGGGGCGCCCATGCGCCACTGAGGAGAAAACGGCGCTAGGGGGAGCAACGAACGCTTCGGCCAGGTGGCGTCGCATGCAGACGTTCGACTTGTAATGAAAATAAAAAAAGCAGGGATCCTGCATGGGCATTGTTCTTTTGATCGCGCCGTGACTAGGTCCTTGCCGAAGGGGTGATTATTAGTCTGTTTGAACGGCAGTCAGCTGTGTCGGCCGTGAACTGAGGGGGGAGCCCTAGGACCCACCCTGGGGCTGCCACATTTCTACCAACCCGATTCAGAGCCTGAACAGTGAGAGAGGCGAGGTTGTAGTGGTACACACGCGGCCAGCCTTGCCCCACTGCAGCGCAGACAGCCGCGGCAAAGCAGTTATCACAAACCTTCCCCGCCACTCCACTCCTCCAGCTGTTATATTACAAGTGAGAGGCACCGAGGATAGTAGTATCCATCCCACCTATCACCCTCCTGGAGAGAGGGCTCTTGTAGCCATAGTATCAACGCTGGAGGATAGCCTAGCCCAGGACTGTAACACAGGGATAGGCTATTAGCATCGTACTGTGTTGTCCTCCTGGCAATAGACCCAGGGAGATATAAGATATAGCCAGTTGGATATAGAATTATTACACCTCATTGTGGCTGTGTGGCACTGGGATCTATCTACATAGCATATTTCAGTAACTGAGTCAGACCTATACTGGACCATTCCAATACCTCCACCGAAAGTGCTGACTTATCACTGCTGTCTACCTTTAATAGGCTATTCATTTGTTGTGTCATCATCAGAGATAAGCCCTTTCTTCATGACACAGGGAGATACGAAAGTGAATGCGCATACTGTGAATTGGATTCCATCTGAGAGTATACTATATTACCCCATGGATTGCCAGTGAGTGAGGAGAGGCGAACTTAGGAGTGTATTTTGGTCCTGTGGTGGCCTGGGACGCTCAGTGTATTGCCCTGCAGCAGCAGTATTGCCTTGGTTAGCCTATAGTCAGGACATTTGTCATAGTCACTGGTAAGAGTGTACTAGAGGTCGTGGGAGTCGTAGTGCTTTGCTACAGAGGAGTTGTCCACACAGAAATTATCTACATATAAATTGTCCACAGAGGCATGGCGGACTTATCAGCTGACGGTGGGCCACTGGTAGCAAATCGTGTGGAACCGAACGGCGATCGCGTGAGCGCAGTTGCAGTCGTAGTAGCATCTTCAGTCCCCAACGCCTCTGTCGTGGGCCCCACCAGCATCCCAGCTATCCAGGCTTCTCAGCAGGCCAAGGAGATGTTAAAAAGTGATATCAACAAGAATACGGATTGCGAGGCGGGCCAGGCCATTCGCTGCCACGGGATAGAGACCTTGGTCTCAATGGTAAACGGAGCTCGGGAGAACGGCACGGACACGGTGGTTGCGGCGGTAGCAACGGTCGACAAAGGAAGCAAAGTCGAGACCAACGGCATGTCTGAGGTATGTGACATTTGTGTATTTACCGATGAAGATGAGGGAGGGGGGCTCTCTTGCAGTGACAGTGCTTTGTCGGTGCTGATGGGCATGACTTGGGGCGAGTACTCCGTAGACGCTCTGAGGTATTTCGGCCTAGGGGCGAGTTGAGAGGGGCATGGACTGAAGTGATGTGTGAGAGGTGATGAAGGAGGATGCATTTTGCGTCTTTTCTTTTGTTTGATTTCTGATATAATCATAAATTGAATTTCTGATATGATTGTTAGTTATTGATATGATAATCAGCCCGAACATGGATGGCACCCTCCCACCCAAAACGAAACTGACATATAGACAAGATAGGAACGCTCAAAATCAGTTCCCACGGGTAATGAAGAGGGATCCTAGAGATGTAAGACTGTCATTTCAAAAATGTGTCGAAAACGGGTGTCTCATTAAATCAGATTCTTTTTTTTTCTAGGTCAGATAGCAATAAGAAAAGACAAAAGTTGACCCAGACACGGAGACTTACGACTTACATCGGTCGTGTGTGACGTTCTCATGACGTGCCATGACGTAGCGGATACAGTACTAGGGGAAGACCCGAAAACTGTGTCATTACCCTAGATGTCGTGGGTACCCGGTATATACTATCATTTGGGTAGAACGTCTCCGAGATTCTCCCATACCCACCCTCTTACCATAATGATTATGGTATTAAACGAGGCAAGGGCCTTTGACACCACCTTTCTGACCTACCTACTAGGCCCATTAGCGTGGAAAGCAGGGGGGACATGTCCTCCCCACTTTTGGCCAACTCCTCAAAAGGTCAAGCAAAGGGAGGTCAAAAATTGCAGAAAAACGCCCCTGGTCCCACCCACTCTGAAACCCTTCATAGACCCCATGAGTCATATTTCTATTTACATGTAAATCTTTTGATAAATGATGAAAAAAAACATTTCATGGGGTATGCTTTGCTCATATTGAGATTGCAAGGTTTCGCATAGACCATCAAAACCTGTCATTTAGCCCTATTTCCATTACAACTGAACTCCCAAAAATTAGTTACATATAGTGAGACAAAAAGTAGGACAAAGCTATCCATTGATAGAATGTAGAAATGCACAGGATTTAGGGCTCTTTTTAGCCTAAATAAAAGGGTAATAAAACTGTCTTTAACCCCACTTACAGACAGATTTCAGATATATGAGAAGAGGAGGGCATAGAGTAGCTATACAGACACATACTGTAGCAAGGTCACACATCAATCACAAGTATTAGCAGTACATTTAAGAGAAATAGCACCATGGGAAAGCTCAAAGTCCTTCTGATCTTTCCCATGAACACCTGGCAGATGGAAGGATGTAAAGTGTGTGACCAGGAAGTGTGACATGGGGTGGGAGGTAGACATGGGATGGATGGATGGGAGACGGGCAGCATGGGAGATGGGCGACATGGGCTGCACAGGACATGGCACGGGACATGATCAGCAAGGGACCAATGGGGGTAGGCTGTATACCCTTCCTCGTTTTCTTTCTCTCTCTCCAAGACATACTCTCAGCCCTAATGTTTTAATCTTTGAACGCTTTCTTGTTAGAATGATTGGCATTGCACTGGAAAGAATTCGTTACGCAAGTTACAAAATAGTGAAACAGAAAAAATCTACAGCTGATTGGGTAGCCCAGCTGACCGTGGGAATTTCTCGGTTGCCCCCGGGCTCAACCCTGCATCTACCCCAGAGAAAGGACCACGACTTGTTTTATCGATAACATAGTGTTTGGGTGTCCCTCTCTGTGTGGGTGGGTGGGTGGGGAGGGGGGGGGGGGTCGCAGGCACTGGCTGTTTCTAGCTACAAGGAGGAGATTAGGCACATCACTAATACACCCTCTAAGCTATAAGGTGGAAACATTGATCAAACTTGATATTAAGATGAATGTGCTTTTCTGATGTAAGACTATTTGCATGGGATTGGTATTAAATAGGTTGTACGTATACGTCGAAGATATCTGGAAGGCTGCTGATACTATGTGACGAAAACTATAATACAAGTAAGCGTCGGGTCTATCAGTAGAGGCAGGACAGTACTGAGTAGACTTCCAAGGAACGCTACAGTGATAGAATTAAGGTTGTCCTTTTATGGGACAGCAGTACCCAACATGGGCTGTTTGACCCTTTGAAAGCCGCAATGCTCGTTTGGTGCTCGTAATGCGTGAATGCAACATGGGTGCAAAACAAACTGATCCAGCCCGAAAGGTTCAGCCTACTGAGCATGGAGTCACCAATGCAATATTGGCGAGTTCATTAACCATACGTCCAATGCAATGCTGGCGCATTCATACAACCCGCAAAGTAGCCATAGAGGCAATATGTGGCCCTAATAGAGGACTAAGTCCACCATGTTTTGTCCAAGTTGGTACCTGGCCATGTGTAGGCCCATAAAACACCCCCATAACCCACAATACCCAGAAGAGATTGGATGAGCGATAATTGGTTAAACATAGACGTTGAGGAATAGACGGGATCCAGTTTAATAGCCTTGCTAAGGGCATATCCCCTCCCCCTCGTGCTCTCTCCCCACTCCCTTCCCCTCCACCCTCTCCAAGAGCCCAACCCTCAGACACTCCATCACAGAAAGACCCTCCCTCTCCCCCGCCCCTCACTCCCCACTAGGGATCAATCCCATAGTCCCACCACCCCTTCACCACCACCAAGACAACCCCACCCCAGCCTCTTGTATCTCTTGTAAGGCCACACCAAAAAAAATAAGTTGTTGTACGGATCACCCTCTCCATATTTTCGGAAATACAATTTTTTTTCCTTGAAAAAAATGTTGTCTACGGATTTCGCTCGCTTCAGTTTCTACAAGTTTTCTCTTTGTGATGTTTGGCAAAATTTTAACAAAAATGAAATTTGTTCGCTCACCTCAATCCGTAGACCAACTTTGTTTTTTGGTGTGGCATAAGGTGGGACAACCCCTTAGGGTGGACCGCATGTTTTCATACACTATCTCCTTTTGTTTCTATGATGCATGAATGCAGCGCTGGTGAGTAACTCAACTGTGCTGCATTCATGCATTATGGCAAATGTGCAGGGTTGACATGGTCCTGAAGGATCGCTACAATGTATCAACACAGTAGTATAATATAGTGAAGCACTGCATTGGTACAACATGACAGCAAAATTGATATACCAGTACTTAGTGTATTGGGACATCGTGCTATCTTTGACTGGTTATGAGAGGAAGGAGTTTAGGTCGGCTGTAGTGTACCATCGCTACTCCAGTGCCTCTGATGAGGAACCCTGCACGCGACAGCAGCAACAGCTAACAACAACAGCAGTAGTTGCAAACTCAGAGACCACATTATATAACTACGGCTATTCAGGGAGCCGCTGGATGGGGTTCAGAGTACTTATCAAAGGAAGAATCGAGATTGAAATATCTCGCTAAGTGAGTTCAGATATTATCGCACTCTTAGATAAGATTCCAGCTGCTTATAAGACGACACAAAATGCATTGTCTAGAGAACCTTTTGTTTAAAAAGACGAGAGAAAAGCTCCAATATGCATACTAGTACGTCAGATTGCCAAAGTATAATGGAATACCATGTAGAGATCTAGGCAGGGCAGAGACAGTGGACATAGAGAGTGCCGCAGATGCTCAGAATGGAGATACAAGTTGCACCATGATGGGGGTGGGGGTGGGAGACAATGAGGAGTCAGTGACATGTATAGGGAGCTCGAGAGTACCACATAGCTGCTCAGAATGGATGGCGATATGAGCTGTCCCATGTAGGACAGGGGAGGCAGAGACAATAAGGATTCCATGACATGTACAGGGAGAGTGGCACATGGCTGCTCAGAGTGGAGATACTAGTTGCACTATGTAGGGCAGGGGTTGGGGGGTCAATGTCAATGAGGAGTCAGTGTAGCCATGTAGGGCAGGGGTGGGGGGACATAGACAATAAGGAGATGGCAGGGTTGCTTAGAGTGGAGACATGAGCTGCTCAGAGTGGAGACATGAGCTGCACAGAGTGGAGAAATAGGCTGCTCAGAGTGGAGACATGAGCTGCACAGAGTGGAGAAATAGGCTGCTCAGAGTGGAGACATAGGCTGCTCAGAGTGGAGACATGAGCTGCTCAGAGTGGAGACATGGACTGCTCAGAGTGGAGACATGAGCTACTCAGAGTGGAGACATGGACTGCTCAGAGTGGAGACATGTGCTGCACCGAGTGGGGACATGGGCTGCTCAGAGTGGGGACATGGGCTGCTCAGAGTGGGGGCATCGGCTGCTCAGAGTGGAGGCATTAGCTGCACAGAGTGGGGATATGGGCTGCTCAGAGTGGGGACATGAGCTGCTCAGAGCGGAGACATGAGCTGCTCAGAGTCGAGACATGAGCTGCTCAGAGTCGAGACATGAGCTGCTCAGAGTCGAGACATGTGCTGCACAGAGTAGGGAGATGGGCTGCTCAGAGTGGGGGCATGGGCTGCTCAGAGTGGGGACATGGGCTGCTCAGAGTGGGGACATGGACTGCTTAGAGTGGGGACATGAGCTGCTCAGAGTGGAGACATGAGCTGCACAGAGTGGGGACATGGGCTGCTCAGAGTGGGGACATGAGCTGCTCAGAGTGGGGACATGAGCTGCTCAGAGTGGAGACATGAGCTGCACAGAGTGGAGACATGAGCTGCTCAGAGGAGGCGTGTGATGGTGGGTACTGGTGGGAGGAGTGGCAGGCCACAGCAGAGCTGTGGTACCCGAGCAGTAGTGTAAGGTACCCCAGGGACGGGCAGACAGGGACCGGAGGTAGCAGTGGGTGTGTTGGGGTAGGATAGCATTATTATTCCACTGCCAGGGTGCTCTGAATAATGCATGAGGGGTCCTGGTATGGGATAAACACTCGACAGGCTACTATCACTGTCCCATACCACCCATTGTACAATTAGAGGTTACACTGGTCCTGGTAGATATACCACAGAAAACCTCTGGTAACCACCACCACGGGAAACCTAGTGCATTGTGGTGTGCACCTAACAGCATGAAATATTGCATGCTTGACCTTTTATTAGGAGTGTATCAACTTCTGGTTGACATCTTTCACCGATGCAACAATGCAGGTGACTCACCAGGGCTTCATCCTTAGACGATGCCAATGAAATACCATAGTGTGTAATGTTTCAAAGCGCCATGGGACGCTTAAACTAAAAGTTAGATTGTCAACCTTCCAAGTATTCACATAAACATTCTGTGCAGTCCACAGTCACCTTTCGAGTGATAATTATCTCATTATCGCATGTATTGGAGCGGCGTCATTGCTAGGCAAACGGCCAAATAGGTCATTGGCAGTACTTTGTGATAAATGACAGCCTGAATTTGCACTTTCAATTGGTTGCATGGGAGTGTGCGAGGCTGTAGCAGGGTGAACAGGCGTATTGTGTACGTTGATTTGTAATGTTGACCATCGAATATGCTTAGAATCTACTATAGTGGTATGA
This sequence comes from Acholoe squamosa, assembly GCA_949317995.1. NCBI lineage: Eukaryota > Metazoa > Annelida > Polychaeta > Phyllodocida > Polynoidae > Acholoe > Acholoe squamosa. The sequence goes on from OX439040.1 coordinate 22,417,525, forward strand.
TGATTAAGGCAAGAGTCCGATTATAACCCTTGTTAAGATGTTTGCTTTTAATATCCATAAAAGGTTTTGGCAGGAATTCTTCATCCTACATTGTTGTAAAACAGGTTACTATTGTACGTTAGACCATAAAATCTGGCCTAAACAATTCAAAACCTCTTGGAAGGTGAACGCACAATGGAGTCGGTGATATATAGACCGCTTGTAATAGGCCAGGAACCTCCCATTCAGCTACTACATGCTATGAGTGCACGATTATTGAGTGTAGGTCCGACTATATGGCTCTGTTAAGCTTTGTAGACTTCCCATCTTCCCACTGACAATGCTGTATCTAGACCTATTGTCTACTCCAAGCACTAAACTGCCAAGAATCAGGTGTGCTCCCAGGAGAGTATCCAGCACCAAAATGACAATGTCTGCTACACACTACACACCATTGTACTATCCCTTTATGTTGCATGTATATGCAGCACTGGTGAATCATGCCTATGTCAATATCCCATTCAAGCATCTTTGTATTAGTTAACCCACAGTTCTGTATGGTTACGAGGTATAACCAGTGCTCATTGGTCAATCCAAGGTGTGAATTGACCACTTGAGCCACTGGTCAATCTGCTCAGTGGTCAATCCAAGGTATTTCACACCTTGGATTTACCACTTGAGCCACTGGTTATACCTCGTAACCATACACACATGTGGGTTAACTGCCTTAAACCTCGGTTACATGAAATAACCACAGCTTGTTTTCTTTGTTCTAAGGTGACACCGTGGTTTAAATAAGGTTGATACTCACATGTAGTGCACTTATAGCTTAAGAGTAATCCAGGGCTGGTACGTTACTTGCCAATGATTAGTGTGCCCCAGCCAAAAAAGAAATATAACCCTTTAGTAACTAAGCGGGGTTTAAAGGGTTAACCTTCCCATAGTAAAGGGACAGGGTTAATACTTTGTAAAACACAGGTGGTGGTCTCATTTGCACTGATTTGACTCTAACTCGCTTTCCCTTGGTTAACGGGGTCATTTCCGGCCTATGGTGCCCCTTTCGGAGAGTAGACCGGAAGTTGGTGCCAATAGAATGGCCTGTGGTCCATGTGCTTGTGTCCGGGGTAGAGGGGAACAGTGTTCTGACTGTTGGTTTACCAGAGCATTTCCCCTCACTTCATATACTACTTACAACTCTCTCCAGACTGGGGGAACATGTTAGTGAGTGCTAGCATGGAGCCTCAAGGCTTACTCTTATTCTCTCAATGCCATGATAAACCAGTGCAGATATATGGAGGCAGCCATGGGAAGTAATCCGTCACTATTTTCATTTATGCACCATGCTAATCTACACTCATAAAGGGTGGGAATGATGCACCAATACAGAGGCGTAGGAAGCAAATCTTCATTGGGGGGGGGGGTGCCCGGCGAGGGCACCTGCCACCATCGCGACCACCTTAAATTGTCGGCTGATGCATGATGGCGTCTATATATCCGTATTTAGAATTCATATAGATAAGTGATTTTTGGTAAATTTTGGATCTGACTTTAGGCTCAGACCCCCATTCTCCCTATGACATCACCATAATAATCAATTTGAGATGTAAAGTTTTAGCTTCTTTTCAATTGTGTTTATGAGTTCTTGGAAAATATTGGGGGGGGCAGACATACTCAGGCCCCACCTCATTCATGATTGGGGGGGCCCAGGCCCCCCTGGCCCCCCTTTTCCTACGCCCCTGCAATACGACACTGCTGAGTAACTCGCCTGCTCTATATCGCCATTATCAGCGGATCATTGCAACAGCAGAGATGCCACTTTTCCTGGTTTTCCAGGAATTCCTGGTTTTGTATGGTCCAGGTTTCTGTACTAAATCATGTTGATTTCCTGAGAAAGGGTGTCAAAAATCCGGTTTTTCTGGTTTTTGTCGGCCAGGGTGTGGCATCTCTGCCAACAGAAATTGCTTGAATGCACTGTTCCGTGTTTGACTTAATTGGTTAAGCAGCCAAAGCCTGAGGTGTAGCAGTCACACCATTGAACTAATCCTCTTGATTGAACACGAGAATTAATTGGGTGGAAGTGAGACTAAGACCCCTGTAAATTGTACCATTTTTACTTTTCACTGGAAAAATAACTGAGATTATTCGCAAGTGTTTATTCGCTGTCTACAAGATCAATGGAGCCCCGAAGCCAAAAGGCTAGGAACAATAAAGATAGTGGCAAATAATTAAGGTGAAGCAATTTGACTTGATTTATTGGCTGTAATTAAGAGAAAATGCTGTGAAAATTCCAGATTACAATGTTTTTGTGTTAGCTAATTACCCCAGATTCAAGGCTTATTTTCTCGCGAGTCCTCAACACGACTTTCTGATTCTCCCTGATTTCCATTGGCCTTCCCTTCTTATGGTGCATCATGGGGAACTTGATTGAATATTTCTGTAGAATAAGAAGGACTTGAATGCATTTAGACTCAGAACCTGAACCATAAGGAATTTTGCAAATCGAATATATTACCTACCATTCATGAAGTGAATTGCTTCGCAGACGGCACAAACAGTTATTATAATACTAATAGGTATTGATGGAGACTGATTAATGGGTTTTTGTGTTGGGGGTTGGGTTGAAATTGAACCAATCAGTTTGGCAAAATGGAGTTGATCTCTGGAGATTTCACTTTTCAATTAAAATGGGAGGTGGCAAAAAAACAACCTCGATTCCCAAAATGCAAATGGTGTCCGAGAGATTAAAGCACCTACATCCACTGTGTAATCTTTGAGATTTGCTCCACTGAAAACAACAAAACTTTAAAGGGTAAATCGAGTATTCCTTTTTCAGACAGTCCAATTGAATTATCAATAGTGTTTAGCAGACCCACGAGGGGCACGAGGAGCGTTATTACCAGCAGCCAATCAAATTACTGCTGGCCCTTTCCTGCTGACGTGGGCCTCTTTTTGGACCCTGCCAAAGTAGTATCCAGTGACAAATGCAATAATGGCAGCCTCATACCTGTGCCATGGGCGCCGCCATTAGGACCTAACTGCACATGCGCAGCGTGATACTCAATTTGGGCGTGTTGGCAAGTTTTGGGCGGACGTCTTAAATGGAAATGGGAGTTTGTGATTTATTCATACTAGTTATGGTGGGGTGGTGCCCACGTTCCAAATTTGACCCCCACTCTTTGCAATCTCTGGCTAAGTAACAAGGCATGAGCTATTAAATGACATATTGGAGAACTGTCAACATTAGTTCTCACGGTCTGTTCCAGAGGAGCTTTATATATATATATATATATATATATATATATATATATATATATATATATATATATATATATATATATATATATATATATATATATATTGCTGGTCTCTTGCCATCATGTAGATCTAGGGCATACAAAAGTACTTAAAACCCCAACTTCACACCAGAGTTATCTCTTTTATTAGATATTCAATAAAATGACAAAAGACTACCAATCTACCAATAAAATTAATGTCCTTTCTAAGAATAAAAGAAAAAGAGTTTTATAATATAATTACATAAGCCTTCATAAAAAGACCCTTCTTTGTATTAAAAGTCAGGATCTTGTTCACGTCCAAACTCATATAATAGCATCATACCTTCCCCACAATAGAGACACATTAAACATTTAAATAGCGGTCAGCGAGTGAGCTCCACTGGCGCCGCAGGGCTATGATATCATTGCTTGTTCTAACGCCAGAACTACACCAGATTATGTCCAGCTAAACTATGATCCCGTGTCTGTTGTATCAATATTGTACAAGCATTGTACACAATGGACAAGCCAGGGTCCACATTTGAATAGACATCCCTCTGTTAAGCCCCCACTCTACCCTGTTCGATTCAGTACAAAACAAATTTCCCCCCCTTTCCCCACATATCTGCACCACCCCATCCCTACAAACTCAGCCCCCTAATACATTACCCAAACGACCTGCGTTAGGCCATTGTGGCTAGCAATCACATCACAATTGAATCGCGCAGTTATATTTTGGCGGCGGCCGAGTCCCAGTTTAATGGCACTGGGTTTGGATGTGGCCTTTTTTTCTGGCCTGCCACATTAGAGTCTAGCCATGGAACTGGGTGAGACTATAGGTCAATATATTCTATGGTGGGATGGGTGAGTGGTTTGGGACGAGGGGATATTTAGCCTTTTGTTCTGTGAATGTGATGACATCCCTTCTCATGCATGACATCTCACAACATTATTAATTCATACAATGGCACATAGCACTCCCATCCTTCCTAGTTCACCTCACTCATATCTATAGAACTCAACAGCAAGAAGGGATGTTTTTTTCCACATTTTGGAGAAAGTTGTTATCATAACAAAATACTCTCATAGCATTGTCGGTGATCGCTATATTATTCAAAAATGCCATATTAGTAGAATCACATAGCAATTTTCGTTGATTTCTGACATTATGATTTTCAATGTATAGCTAATATTTTAACATCATATAAATATATATATATATATATATATATATATATATATATATATATATATATATATATATATATATATACAAAAGCCTTATCCACAACTCAGAAATGCCAAGTGTTATTTGATTTCTTGTTAATTCGTCTGCAGACTACCACGGCCTTTCAATAAAGTGAATATTGCCATGAGCTTCAACTCATAAACCTTTAACAATTTCGGTATTAATTCTGAGAAAATACAAATACCAAGAAAGTGCATAGAACAAGATGCACCCAACTCACAAGTACGCCATAATACCTCATACAACTGAGAATCACTATTACATAAGTCCCTATGTTATAGCCTAGAGGAATGTTAGATCCCCTCAGTAAACATGACCTTGATTCGGCCCTCAGGGATCTAACCTCTGCCATCAAGTCGAGCCTAATAGGAGCAGAATTAGTGGCATTTGAACGCCCTGTTAGACTGTTGTTGCTGACCGCAGCTATTAGGCTCCCACTACACAATGCCAAGTTAAAATATTATTGGTGCTTAAGTGGATAGGTGGGTAGACTGGAGCAGGGCATGGGGGTGCTAGTGGTTAAATGTAGACAAGTCTACATTAACCCTTTAAGTCTTCCTGCCCAATATGATGTACCAAAGCAGTGCACACTGGCGGGTAAATTGTATTCAAAAATTGTCACCACAGCATTAATGTGTTCTGTATTTGGAAGTATATCAATGCCTTTCCTCCGAAAAATAAATTAAGCCCGCAGTGTCAGCAAGATGCATGGATATTACCATGGAGAGTTACTCTCCAAGGTTTGTATTCATACACCATGCAGACAAAATGCATTAAAGCACTATGCTACCATTATAGGGTTACTCAGAGTACTCAGAGGGAAAAAATATTTACAATTGCAGTACTTCCATACCTTGAATGCTGTAAATCTGTACATAACAACAGACAATGGGAGCTCAAATCTTCATTGTCTTTGTATACAATACACTGACCAACACATGGGAAGAGTCCCACGCTGGACCCTCTTTTTCCAACCTGTTACCTAAAACGCCTTTAGCCCTTTGAAGGTAGATACAAATAAACAAGCCTGTATACAAAAATCATGCTGATGCTTTACTATAAACCAGTGGGGTAGAGAATAATAGCCAGCTAGATGCGCTCGACTTGAAATGGACGTTAAAATTGAAGGCATCATACCATCCAAATTTCAGGGGTGAACCAAGGTTAAATTTGAAACTACTGTAACACATAACAACTGTTAATCTGAAATGATGTCATATTTTGTCTGATAGTTCAATGCCCCTCATAACTCGTGCCACTTATTCCCCATCGTTCTAAAACGAGGCTGCCCCGGTCAAATGAATACATTAATTACCTCCCCATTAACAGGCTCCAAAATAGAAAAGTCAATAATATTAGTAGGAAGATAAATTGTAAATACCGCGGGGGTGGCGAGGACGGGAGGCCTGGAAGCATATTGATCATTTGGTGGCGTCTGGGTTGTCATAGATATGCCCACTTATCTTGCACCCTAATTAAGATTTTGGCAGTGATTGTCTTGGTGGTAGGGATTCCCACTAACTCCCTCTCCTCTCCCTTCTCCTGGCACCCAAGAAAGCTTTTCTGCAGTCATTGATATGTATCGATTGGTGTAGAGATAACGGGGGTATTGGTGGGTTGGGTGGGAGTGGGAGGTGATAGGGGTGTGGGACGATCACTCCTTAACAGATGTGTAGCTCTGCCTCAGTTCCCAAAGGAGCACAGGCGTGCGACACTGCCCGACCGGAAGCAGGATAAAGCGTTCGTTATTCCCATCTCCAATGAAGGTAAAGGGTTAAAGTGTATCACACATGTACGAGTAACAAGGAGGAAAAGGGTTAAGGTCGGACCAAAGACCTGTGTAGGCTTATACAAGGTTTGAGTTTTTAAAGTAAATACATGTACACTGGATGGATATGATGGTGAGGTAAGCAGTCATCATTTCTAAGAACGAGGGGGGTAATGGGGAAAGGTACAATACTACAAAAAAAATGCCGTACCGCTATTGCCGAGGACAGAAAGAATTTCACCCCTTTATAGCGAAAAGGCCCATGGATGCACAGAGACAGAAATCATCCCCGACCCATGGTTAGAAAGAACCGGTCCATTATTCCCAACACTGTAAATATGCATCATGACACTAAATGACATACATCCTTTGAGCTTTATCTAGAAGAGTTGCTAAAGCATATCTAGCAGATCTCGGAGAAGAAGAAGAAGCTAGAAACAGAGAGTGTTCACATAAAAGAAGTCCGACTTAGACAGTGGCATGTCCCCTCACTATACATCAGAAGATACTTCTAACCCTTTTAGTGCGGCATGATACCTCAAGGCTCTTTGTGTTTTGTTGTCATGATGCACCAACTTAATGCTGCTGGTAACTCGCCAGAGCTGCATTTGTGTATCATGCTAATCTTCCATGCCTTGTAAAGACAGCATGATACATGAATAGAGTATTAGAGAGGGAATGTACCCCCCAACAAGGGTTATATACAGACCCATTGACAACAAAGGACTAAGAGTCCTAGTGCATTTAGGTACTATATGGTGCCCCTACAAGGCTACAGGAGGATACAAAACACAAGTCCCAACTACCTGTTCGTCTAGGTGGCAAACACTGTCTCTCTTTGATAGGGCGACATAAAGAAAGAGATCTATGATGATGTATTTATAACATGTTTCCCTTATAGCTATATGCTGCCTTCTTTCTTCACCGGCAACAGCTCCACAGTATTCCCCATTCAGACCCATTAAACACATCCCGTGTTTTTCATGATTTATTGATTTTTATGGGTTTTAAGTTGTTGAGGATTGAGCAGTCTTCACAATCTTGGACATTCCCTTCCAGGATGCCCTCACATTCACTAGTCATGCTGAGTCCAACCCTTTCACACTACAGTGAGATCTGAATACTCTGCCATGTCAAAGTCCCTGTAGATATTGGTCGAATCTGAGACTGGCCGATTAGTAAAAGTGTATATAATTCTTTGAAAATAGTTGCCTAAAAGAGTGGCTCTCACCATAAGTGGATTAGGTTTAGATATTGAAGTCATGACACTAACTAATTTACGTATACGAAATTTACGCATTCAAAATATCTAAATTTACAATGAGGCTAGCATTTCCTATAAATCCACATCAAGAAATTAGACATGCATCAATTCAATGACCAAACAGTTATACAGTCAGTTGTCAGTCATTTTTGAAACCTCCCCAGCCGGGAGGGTGATGTGGGCATTGGCAGTGGGGCTCTAAACATATGGGTCATAGAAAATAGGAGAGAAATTTCTCAAAATCACAAAATCATTGAAAGATTAAATGGAAAATGAACAGAAAAATCAAAAATAAATCTTTAAACCTTAGGATATGTAGAAGAAATACAGCCAATTGAGTAAAAGAAATAACTCCTTTATGAAAAATAGAGAGATTTGTAAACCAGGGGTCAGAAGTAGGAGGCCTCAATTGGACCCTTTATCTTATCTCTTATCCCTGATCTTCTCAAAACTTCTCCCGACTGACCACTGACTGCATAGCGGAATGAAGACATATTTCTGATATATAGTGCAAATATATTCGCTTCACAGTTGCCTAAAGCTGAGAAATATGTATACATTACAGAGTACACATGGCAGAGAAAAATTATGATCTGGTATATATATATATATATATATCTATATATATATATATATATATATATATATATATATATATATATATATATAATATGAACAGATGCTGTCCCTATGGGAGCTTTATAGATGTGCTTTCCCTTCCAACATACTGACACTATACAATATGTGTTTCATACATACCTCCGCCCCACTTCCATTTATCATGTCCTATTAGGTTCCTCCATTGGTGCATCCTGTGTTCTTATCAACAGAAGATCAATGGAATTAGGTTTTCCCTGGGCCAGAGTCGTATAACCCTTTAACTGCCACATGCTGCTTTAATTCTCTTTTCCTGCCTGCTGTCATGATACTTGAATGCAGCTTCGGCGAGTAACTCACCAGTGCTACACTGATGTGTCATGTTGGCCCTGCATGGTTGATACATGTACATCCATGGAAAGTCGGTGAGTGATAAATCTTGAGGCATCATGCTCTCCTTAAAGGGTAAAAAGGACAGGAGGAATATCAATAGTCCTTCTAGGGCCGCCTGGTAATCCCATCCGACTAAGCATGTCAACGGAAGGAGTCACTAAAGGACCCTAGCAATTAACAAATGACGCAGTTAGATCGGGCACCGTCGCAGCTGGTGCTAGGGGCGATCGATCACTTTAGGAGGGGGATTGAATGGGGGGGGGGGTGTTACTGGGGTTTTGGGGACACTGGAGGAAAGGGTGTCAACCCTGGAGGAAGGAGTGCCGGTTTGTGAGTTGACAAATGATTGGGGTGTCTGTGTTGAGAAGATATTGCAGAGACAGAGGCATAGGAAGCAAATCTTCATTGGGGGGGGGGGGCCCGGCGAGGGCACCCTCGTGACCACCTTGAATTGTCGGCTGATGCGTGATGGCATCTATATAATGCGTATATAGAATTCATATAGAAAAGTAATTTTTGGTAAATTTTGGATCTGACTTTAGGCTCAGACCCCCATTTTCCCTATGACATCACCCTAATAATCTAATTTGAGATGTAAAGTTTTAGCTTCTTTTCCATTGCGTTTATGAGTTCTTGGAAAATATTGGGGGGGCCCAGACATACTCAGGCCCCACCTCCTTCATGATTGGGGGGGCCCAGGCCCCCCTGGCCCCCCCTTTTCCTACGCCCCTGCAGAGACTAAGGACAATGGAGACTTAAAGATGTGATTGGAGAATACTGTAGACAGTCAAATCATGTAGATTTGAACTGTAATCGCTTCACTAGACCCCTAACCTAATCTGTTTAAAATATCCAACAAAGGTTTGCAGTCAGTGGTCAGTCAGTATTTCTCAAGTAGAAACCAAACTTAAGCATGTAAGAAAGAGCATCCTGCTTGCCCAAGCCAATAAAGTGGCAGTGCAGTACAGGTGTAAATGTAAATAAATGTTTAACAATTTGAAATAATCCAAAGTAAAAATTAAACAGCATGTAATCAAAAAGAGCAGTGAGCCCTATTACCACACGTATTATATCCTCTCACTGTGGCACCCACCGTGGTACAAATAATGGAATGCATGGCCAATTCAAGTGTGATCAGCATTAACTTCCGGTTTCATTCCTTGTTTCTGGCGGCCATCTTTTATTGTTTAAGATACATACTGGCATCTGGGGAAACTCCGCTCCAACGTTAATTGCGAAACAAGAGACAACTTCAAAACCCACAAAGGGCATAGCATGAGAGGAAGGCTGTCAGGAGTCTTGTTAACGTGTAAACCAATACCAGCCATATTGGGGAGAGCTTCCTCTTATCAAGCAATCAAAACGCAGGTAGAATTTCACCATTTACATCTTGATTTTTCCCTCATCCCAGCTGAATTTGATACTTGGACCTGGATTATCCCCTAATGTTTGTACGATACACAGGACACTTATTTGGGTTGATGTGCTTATTTAAGTAGTAAAGGAAAAATAATGCTATTAAGCTTACAAGTTCCCAGGGCTTGTAACCCCTTAAAGGGAAGCATGCCTTGTTGCTCAAGGAACAGGAGAATTATACGTACACGGCCTAGGCTGAAAAGATCCATAAATGGCTATTTTAGTCCTACCTCATATCCCACAAAATTTACTTAAAAACTAAATGCACATGTACATTTTAGATGGTCTGTGTGAAACGTAAGGTGGGGACCTGGGATTGAGCATAGGGCTATATAATCGTAATGTATATAGTATCAGCCTACTTCATTCTTTGACAACTCTCACTTTAGTTCTTGGTATCTATTTTCTTTTACAATTACAATACAGGGATGTAATTGGGGTGACAGTTATATATAGTTTGAAGCCAGAATACTGCTTCAGAGGGAAGATATTGATTTAATTTACATTTTAATCACGACCGAGACCTGGGAATAGCTTGGCTTGAACCCAGGAAGATAGATATGCCTAATTTGCATAACTGACATGATTCCTCAGTGCTTATCAATGTCGTCCCAATATATATGAGTAATTAGAAAGTGCATATCACTTGGGAAATGGGAAAGGAAGATGTGTCAGGTTGCCTGACCCTATCATAATTGGACCAACCCTATTAAATTACCTTGGGAAATATTCTGTGTTGTCCATCATTGGGTGACCTAAAAGGCAATACGGTATAGTCTTTGAGTTGTTGTTGGAACTTGTGAGCGATTTCTGGCTACGATGAGGTGTGATTATAAATGGTATTTAAAAAAGAAAATCAACCTACTTATCCTGGGGGCCATGTTCCAAGGGTAGATAGGTTGAATCTTTATGGATACATAGAATCATTGCACAAGAGGTTGTTGAGGAAAAGGGACGACCTGTATATTCTTTGACTGACTGAACATTGTCTCAATATTGGCAAATTGTCCCCAGACAGTCATTTGTAGAGGCTAGTGTAATGGGTTCCGTTCTCCCCTTATTCGATTGGACAGACAAGTCAACAAGAGGAGGATTCGGGTGTATGCGAACAGGGTTTATTTCGGTTCGAATAACACAGGCACGGCTACCCGGAGGTAGCTCGGAGAGATTGTATGAGATACCGGATTCTTTGTATTAGATTGGAGTACTTCATACAGCGATGGTCTCATTCACTCTGACGCGGCGATTGAGCCCTGTCCTCCTCTTATAGGTAGGGACAGTGGCGCCCCCCCCGTGCCTCTCTCACACCACCCGAACAGATGCTGCCACCTATCCGGGAAGTGGAGGGCGAAGCCCGGGTGGCTGACTCACCCACCGCGCCAAAGGACCATAACGTTATGTACATATGTATACCTCTACACTAGTATGTTCTCAGGGGACTTATGATGTTCAGAGGCCATCATAATGTCCTAAAACCCCATGAAAAGGTCTTATGGCCCTGTGTTGAATCATATGCATCATGCCAACAAATTCAAATCGTGATGCATTAAGTTGCACTAATAACGGGTTATTTCACAGCTTCTGCACTCATGCAATTTGGCTACAAGTCTGTGTGAATGACCAATAGATTTGACCAGTATTTACCTAGGACTGTTACCTGGGAGGAGGGGGGTGGGGTCTATGTAGACATATGCATTGACTTCAGACATTCAACCATGCAGTGACATATATTTTGACAGTCCTGATAAACACATCATAAATATTTCCAGGGGCCGCCACAGGCAGAGGCCTTCTAAACCAATCAGAATGCTCTGAAGTGACATCCGGGTAACAAAGCAATACATGCCATATCACGCTGCTATGTGATGCTAGGCTATTTTTGCAATAAAGTGTTTTCCTCCACACACAATACTTGGCAACTGGTTACTCAGATTTAAGACCTGATTTCAGACTATCTCTAAATGATGAAGATTTCACTTTGCTCAACACGTTGTCCCTTACAAGCCTATCGTCCTTGGGGGGGGGGCACTCCCTATCTTTTCTATAGTTTCCATGTGCGAACAATTCCTTGGAGTTGTTACCCCAATCTAGCGAGCAAATACACTGTACAACGGCCGGAAAAAAACGGAGACCAAACATACCAGTTATAACTAATTTGAGGCTGCTGAATCTGAAAATGAGGTTAAAAAATGCCTATTGGCTCTCAATTTTGAGATATCCATAGGGTGCCATATATGCTGAAAATCACCTCCGAGGGCAATGATTTCACTATGTTCACCTATATAGTGTAGTCCAAACATGAACAAGAACCTTCTTATGTCATTCCTGGCATTTGTCTGGGTAATATCAATAGCTGGGACACTTGTACAAATCATCTTTCACCCAAAAGTGGCTCCTAGACCTCTATCATTCCGAGCGTAATAACCAGTTTTATGGAATATTATATGTTTGCTGTTAGCACACTCCATATGCATGGTTGTAGCAGTTTTGGTAGCTCAGAAGCAAGATTCCTTCTCGAATAATGCCAAAAGGGGTCACGATGTATATATATCCACACCAAATAGGTTTGATTTCATGACATTGCATTATAACCACTTGTTTCGGGGATATATTGCTTCATTTTGGTACAAGGGCAGTCATCTTAAAAAAACAGCCAAATTTCCATGTTTACTTACTTGAAACATTGACTTCTGGATCATCAGAGCATCCAACCATGATTTGTGGTGAGTAAGGCTGCATCAAACATCAGGATTATCCTGATTAAACATTAAAGTGAGGGTAATTTGATACATAACCAAAAATAGGCTACATAGTAAATGGAACTCATGGTTTGTCCTCATTACAGTCATAACAGGATTTCTGTGAAACAAGCAGAGATGCCACTTTTCCTGGTTTACCAGGAATTCCTGGTTTTGATTCTAAGATTTCTGTATTAAATCGTGTTAAATTCCTGGGAAAATGTGTCCCAAAGTTCAGTTTTCCTGGTTTTTGTCGGCCAGTGAGTGGCATCTCTGAACAAGAGGGCTAAGGACTTTGTAGAGTGTGTGGATACACTACTGCCACATATGTGAGCAGGCAAGCAAAAGGGATCATCCATGCAGCCTAGGATGGATGTCCCTTTCTGCTTGCCTGCTCACATATTAGAAACTCAAATGCAAGATGTCCTTGAAGATCCACTTTCTGCATCTGACCCCCAATCCTTTAAAAAAATAACCTGTGGCTCAGTTAGGGACATACATGAGGAGAGATTCTAATGGGACCTCTCAGAGATGGAAAAATGCTACCAAAGATAGTGGTTACCTTTTCTTCTAGCAGGATAGTAATGGTGTCTGATGTGGGATGAGCCCGAACATTGTGTGCAAGAGACAGGCAAGGTAGTCCCAAACAAGTGCCGTCTAGCTAACATTTCAAGCATATTTACTACTTTTACTGCATATTACTGAGTCAAAGGAAGAATAATTCATAAACTGGAAAAGTGAGTTATAAGGAGACACCCTGGGACCCTGTACTTTCAGTCATTTTGGTAGTGTGAATAAGTTTAAAAAAAGATGGAAATTTTATATAATATAAGAGGCAGAATTACTTAATGAATTTGTAGTGCCATTAAAGGAGGAGATGGAGGGGTCTTGCAGGAAAAGGTTTTTCATTACCAAGTTTTGTAAATTTTGAGAAATTGTCAATATTGTACAGACTCAGTTGGTTGGCAGCCATAAGATGCTTTTTGCCTCCAATGGTGAAGGTATATGATGTTGATCTATGTATCAACTTTCCAGCCTTTTTGGGCAATGTGATGCGAATAGCTCAGTTTTGGCAGGAGATATGCGAATAGTGGCTTGGTGGTGCGAATAACCTGGGTGAGGGAGTGCTGATGCAAAAGGATGAGTGCACAACTCATGGGAGCCAATCACAGGCTTTTCACTTTTCGAGTTATCAGCAATTTACATTGCTGCATTATATTTAGATATGGGTTTGTAAATGGAAATAAAAAAAAAACAGATTTGATGTGAAATCTGGTGTTTTTACAGTTTGCACTAATATGGATTTGTCTACCGAGGATGAAAATGGGCGTTTTAGGCATTAAGGTTATCCCAAAATTGAGAGCCGCCGGGGGGGGGGCAATGTCAAAATTCGTACCCTAATCAAGGGAACCCTAGGAAAGCACATTCAGGGAAAACGATTATAAGCTACACAATTGTCACAAAAATAGCCATCTTTCCCTTGAAATCGTGTTAAAAAATAGTGCCTGTAGTACCAATAACCATACCATGAAGAGCCACCCCAGCCTCTGTATAAACCCAAAGCAGCTCTCTTACCACTCTACATGATCCATTGAAGGAAAAGCAGCTTTCTTAACCCAGCCAGTGAGTCGTTTCATGTATGGCACGGCCGGGCACAGTGCTAAAGGCTCGGCGCCATGTGTGTTTTCACCCTTCACACAATGCCGTGTTTACGCCTCACAAGCTACACTGGCTCCCTGCCTGTTGACAGAGCACTTGTCGTCAATTCAGCGTGGACAATGAGCGGCACCAGCAATTGGGCGATATTAAGGGATAGGTGGGGAGTGGAAAAGGTTACAGGTCTGCTTCTTTGAGGGCAGAGTCTGAGAGAAGCTTGTGTAAAGGCTGGTAGGATTTTTTTTCAGAATAGGGGATGTTTATAGGTTGACGCCTTTTAAATATGGCGTTATTTTTAGCAACCCCTGTCGCTGCTATCCTTTCCTTTTCCTGTACAATTACCTGTAAGAGGAAATAGCTGCTGCATTAATATCAGCCGGTGATTTCAATATCCTCTCCTAGATAAAAAATAATAAGTGAGGGCATGTAGTGCTCGTATCCGACAAGGTTGTGGAATGATATACACGTACATGTATTAGATTCCAAAATCGCTGCAAAAATCAGTTTCTGTATGGAGGAAATGCCTATGGTCAGGTAACAAGTTATGTGACTCTTGAGCAAATCAGTATCAACCAAGACAGGTCAATTCCTTGATGGTGTACACGGCACTTGATTAAGGCCAATGAGGGGGTGTTTAAGTAATGAATGAAGCAATGTTATGCAGTCATTATTCCACCCACTATGCAGAGGCAACAATGGCGTGTCACCCACCATCCTATCTCCTAGGCACCAGCGGCGTTGCCTCCTCTAGCTTGCTTAGCCATATTCTTGCTCCGCCCGCCGGTCACTGGTGACCCTTTTCACACGACCAAGTCGGCCACCAGCTCGGCTGTGATTGGTTAATAGGTCTTCCGGTAGGGGTCGCCACCCCGGCGTCTCGACCAAAGACCCGTCACGTGATCAGATACAGCCAATCAGGCAGCGGGCCACTCGTGAATGTTGCGCACGCGCAGAGGTCGGTGAAAGGTGGCGCCCCTAGCGGTCGCGGGATAAGACAAGCACTTGGAGTGTAGTTTCTAAAAGAGGACATCGCCTGGTGCCAGCAGCTGCTTCTGGAGCAGACGACATTTAGACAGCCGTTGTTGATTGACACTGCAAGAAAATTGAGTGACAGATATCCTAACGAGAGACATGCAGCATGGCGCTGAAAGGAAGACGATTTGGTCGGCAAAATGGCAGACAAAGGCCTGCTTAAGGCCTATTGGCCTAGTCATATATGCTAAGTGGGGGATAATAAAAACACAAAAACTAAACAAATTGTAGAAGTCATCAAATTGATGTCTTAAGACTTCGCGCCAAACAGAATCATCATTGTAATTCCATGTAAGCGGTATGGTGCTCATACCAGTATTTATGTCATTGGCTCGAGGGCCCCCCCCCCCCCATGAAGATTTGCTTCCTACGCCTCTGCATAAGGTCCCTCCAACGGGCGTTTCCATTGAATCTATCGAAATGCTGCAAAATGTACTGATAGTGGAGTGGTGGTATAATGTTTACATGGTGTGTATCTACCCCCGCCGGTTGGTGGATGTGAGTACCAAAGTAGTGCTATTCCGACCTAGCGGGATAGGGATGGCGCCTATAGCTGAAGCTGGTCACCAACATGTGCTTTACACTGGTTACAGGGTATAGTTATGTAATACCTGGTGGGAATCCACTCTGTCTGTCTCTACACACAGAAGTACTATTAAGACTCATTAATTAGCATATAGTGGCTTAATAATATAACTACAGCTTAAAAGGTATGGTAAGTGTGGGTTATCACTCATCTTAGGTGTGGAAACCCACCCATGTGTAGAGTGGATTCTGACCCCTGAATCAGCAAATCTCGCGAGAATGCATGTTAATTAGGCATGAGCTGGTGACTGCAGTGCAAACACACCTCCATGCCTGAATGACACTAGTGCCCACGGGAAGACTTACAACCTCGGTATTGATGTTTGGCTTATTGGCAGCATGCAACTCAATATTCAGACGCCTCCTCCCCAGAAGTACCTGGTATAAGACGCAGGTGGTGGTGCCACCAGCCGTATATCAGCTGGCTATTATATAGGGTTTGTAGTAGAAATACAATGCTCAATATCAGCTTTCATACTGCTAATTCTCTGATCTTCCTATCTCTTCCCCTCCCTCTGCCTTCCTCACACTTTGTCTCTGCAGTGTGTATGCAAAGGGACCCTGTAGGCATTCCCCTTAATGCCTTGTTGCCTCACTGTTTCCATATACAGTCTTCCCTCTGCATACCTTGTTGCCTCACTGTATACTCCCATAGCCTCCCTCCCCTCTACCTTGTTGCTCCCCTGCATCCTGTCATACATTGTAATATTCCGACTTAGCGGGTATCAGCTTCAACAGGGGTCGGCCCACTAAGGAACACGCTAAGGCCATATAGGGTTCACCCAGGTTGCATTTTTGACCAATCAGATAAGTCCCTGTATTTACTGCAGAGCTTTTTGGGTACATTATGTAATACCTGGTACCCATCATGCTGGTTGTTATCAGCACCTATCTCACCCAGTGCCGGATCAAGTAATGGCGGACCCACTACGCCTCAGAACTGAGCCCTATACCTAGCCCTCTCCTTGCCTTCCTGCCTGCCTAACCCTCCACCATGCATCCCCACGCATATCCCTGACCCCTTTACCCATGCTCCATTCTTGCTTATAATCCGACTTCCCCTCTCTATCTTCGTTGCTAGCGCCATGCATATTCCCGGATAGGTCTCAGAGGTCCACTTCCTGCCTGGCGCCTGTAAAGATCCCCCAGCCCCACCCTAGCCCACTTCTCAGTGTCGTTCCAGGCGCGGCCCCGACCCATTCGGCGCTCAACCAACGCCCCATGTTCACGTTCAATAAGCCTGTTCATCTTTCAGCACGATTCTCCTTGTGTGGAAAAATAAAGCTGCCGTTCCTCAAAAGCTAGAATGGCACGAATAGAGAAAAGAGTGGGTGAGGGGTATAGAGAGGAGGGATGGATGTCTCTATAGTTGACCCCTTTTTTAACATTTCTGCCTCCATGAGAGGGGAGATCGAATACCCTGTGAAGAGAGTTCCATTTCCGGGCTAAATACTTTAAGTGAAAGTCATCAATGGTGAAGGGCCAACTGTGAGTCAAACATTGAATTCTGTGTGTTAATCAAGAGGCACTTCAAGAGGGAGCAGCTCACGAGCAGCTCCCAGCCTAGCATGAGATGTTGGCCAACAGTGCCGTGGATATCTCACCCTCTCCAGCCTCCCCCAACGCCTCTTGAAAAATGTGAGCTTGATAAAATGAGTTGACAGTAACTCATCTGGAGGAAAACTGTTACCGTAGTACCCTGTGCAAAAGGCCAGTGATGCCAAAATGACGCAGGCACGCCGTCTTTTGCCGGCGTAGAATCGTAATGGCCGGCCTAGGGTATTGGGACGCAGCTTTTTTTCTTAATCGGCCTATTAGAAGCATCGACAGGAGGCACAGATGCTGATGAGATTCTCACCTAGGCAGCATTTACGCACCTAATGACAATACCAAAATAAGCTTGTGTGTTTGAAGTAAGCCTACCCTTCCTAACAAAACAGGGCTTACTCTAGAATGTTTCCTTCAAATTTGAAGTAATTACATGGGTTTTGGGTTATTTTTTATGGAAAGTTTGGCCATCCATAGCCAGACTCTTTGTTTAGTATGAAATGACTTCTTTTAAGGCTCCAAAGGAAATTTTTGAACCAATGCATAATGCGATATATTTATAAAGGGTTAAGGGCTCTCCCGACGGCCCTGCTGCCTCCCCTGTCCGCCTGATATGTCATCTCTGTGACGCCACCGTGACCAGAGGGGGCCTGTCCGGATGAGAGGCCAAGCGTCAAATGGCCTCTATGTGTATGGCATAGTGATATCAACTTGAAGGCTGCTTGTCGTATGTACAGCACTATATATATACTACTAGTGCTAGGGTAAGTCGCCCCTGACTCGAGCACTACAGGCGGGTTGGTACCTTACGTCGACCAACCTATAGATTAACTTCTATCAGCTAGCATGTGACTCCCAACTGACTTTGCTCCATTCACTACATTACATAATACCCTAAACCTGACAAATAAATCTAATATATTGTGATGATAACTTGGAATAAGGTGGGATGGTCGACTTAAGGTACCAATATGCCTAGTGGCCGAGTCAGGGGCGAGGTACCCTATAGGGGAGGGGGGATCAGCAAGCAGTGGCCCCTGGAGGGGCTGTGGTGGGTCTTGCTCCTTCACTTGTACCAGCTTCAAGGACTGTGTGACGCTTTACTGGGATATACCCCCTTTTTGTCATGACGCAAAAAGAAACTGGGCTGAAAGTTTTCTTTTCCTGGATATCGTTATTAACATCCACTATTACATGTCTAGGAGAGCCTATGTTCATGGGACTCTTTTTCAGATTTCAAGATGCGTGATGCTTTGTTGTCATAATGAAGTAAACCGAGCAGACATTCTAATGTAACCAACATGTATCTCAAATGTGTGTGATGGCAGTTTTCATGCGAAGGTATTTTACATTGTAGAAACCCAGTGACATCTAACACTTTATTTGTGTCTAAACTCACGTCCAATCTGTCCATACTAACTTACTAATGCCTCAACCCCCACCCAGTACCCAAACCGACCAAAAGCACTTCATCTCATATCAGATATCAGGAATAGACCATTGGCAATTCAGGTACGCCTCTACCATTGCTATCCTCGTGATAGTTGTTATTAGTCATTGTCTCACCAGTACAGCTTCAGCAATGGATGCGCCCACTGGAGAATGTGGGAGAGGCTCATACATGTCAGCAAAGTGCATAACCATGCACCCTCGTGAGATGGAGTCCTTTTCCTTTAATACAGCGTTCAGTTCGAAGTGATCACACGGCAGTCGTCCGTTAATTTGGTGCTCATAACGCCCCATACCACGACCTACTGCTGAGTCTAGTAATACTAGTATAGCGGTGGTCCTCTCGTTGTCAAGGGAACGCTCCACCCCTGTTGGTGCCTCCGGAACAATGGGTATAGGGAACAAATGCCTTGTGACGTCACCACAGGATGACGTGAAGCCCCAAGAGATGCGCGCGCAGATCACTGGACAATAATCACATCAGTCAGGCATTTCCGGTGCAGACAGGAAGCCACGAGTGAGGGACGCCGTATGTAACCGTATATGCACATGCATACTTCTCCGGGGTAGTCTAATCTATCACCAGTAGAAGGTATTCAGAGGATCTCTCTTGACAGTATTTTTATTTGTGGTACATTTTTTTTTATTTTGTGGACCACGGCCTCATCTATTATTTAACACATATGTATAGTCCAGAGATATCACTTTTCCTGGTTTGCAAGGGATTCCTGGTTTTGTGTCGTTGAGCCTTCTGTGCTAAAATATGTTTATTGGTTTATTGGAAAAAAGTTTAAAAGAATTAGGTTTTCCTCGTTTCTTCAGCCAGTGAGTGGGGTCTGGTATATGCAATATACAGGGATTCAGAGATGCCAGCTTTCCTGGTTCGTCAGGAATTCCGGCTTTCTGTAGAGATTTCTGTATTAGGTCATATCAAATTCCTGAATAGAATCATAGGGTTTCCTGACTCTTGCCAGTCACCCAGTGGCAACTCTGTATATACATGCCTACTCAAGGTTTGGCTAGCCCTAACAACTCAAGAATAAAGGCAATGTCCTTTACTCTTTCGTTACAGCTTTACATGGGCTTTGGACATTAGGTAACCGCTCATTTCAATGAACAGTTCATTTATACCGGTACCTGAATGTCATCCATGAAGGAAACTGTCACATAGAGTATGGCTGAATAATTCTTTGAGAAATAGAACTACAAATGAACCCAGCATATATATGGATAAATACTAAAATATGAAAGGTATAATCGAAAACATCCATGTAGGTAATCATATTTGCCATTTTCCTCATATTACCTCTATTTATGTCAATTAATGTGTCTGGTGTCCTATTTGCCGATAGACACTAGTTTGGCCTGCACTTAACGATAATTGTCGTCTGCTAATTCATTAATTGAAGTCTAGCAGCGTTGTCGTCCATTTTTGTTAGCAGGAAATTTAGACAGTTACTGGCTTCACCTCCGGAGATACATTTAGTGATATGGAATGCCCATTAGTAAGATGGCATCGCTAATTCATTTATCTCTTCATAATATTCTATCAACAAAGTGGGAAAACATAGGATTGTGCGTATTGAATACCGTGGGACTGTCAGTTTAATTAAACTGAAAGCTCCTGCGGTGTCAGCGGGCTGGGCAATCGCGGTATGTCTAGGCCTTTACCCAATTTAAATCATTGAATATTTGCAATAAACAATAGATATGATTTTAACATTTCCCAGGTTTTCGGTTTCAGTCCCACAATATGAGTGAAAGTGTCTGATTTCATGTAGTATAAAATACACGAGGGTTATGAAATTGCTCACTGTAATTCAATACTTTGCTCACACTCTGGCCCAAAATCTCAAAAATATTTCATCTAAGTGTCGAAAATAACCCCCGAAGCCATGTGACATTGTAAACATCTGACAACCTGAGCTCAAGGATATTGGGACTCTTCTTGCTGAGCTCCCGATCCTCGCGCCACCTGATGGCACCTAGCGGCGAGCAGCCCACTTAAATAATTAGAGACGCTGATTAGAGTCACGTGACATCAAAGCTGGTAGTCGGCGAGTTAGCATTATGTCGCTGTCAGGATGCATTTCGCCGGTCAGTGGACACAGCGTGCAGGAGGGTGACTGCTCTATAAACCTGTTCAATACTTGACAAGCCATTGAGCAATTCAAGGTGAGCTGCTCATAGAGGGGATACAAGGTGGGAGCTGCTCAACCCGCTATACATCCATTAGAGATACTCCTGTAGTATAATAGTGGCACCCATATATACTCAATTTGCTTCTTGCCCCCTATTATGATTTAATTTGACTGTGATCATGAATGTAGAATTAGCGATATTGAATGTTGAATTTGCTTACTGTGCACTTGTACCCATTTGTATTGCATTTGAGAAGAAAAGTGCCGGTATGATTATTCATTCAACCAAGGCCATTTTAATACTGCATGAATGGCGTCATGACATCGCTTCTACAGAAACAACCTTTATTCCGGTCCCGTTTCGTTAGAACATATAGGGCCTGTCGGTCTCGTACCGGATTCTAAAGTTCATCAACAACCTTGATGTGGGAAGTGGGGGGGACGTATCTGTGCTTGTACCATTGACATGGGCGTGGGGAGCAGGGGTAGGAGGGAGGGGTGACATCCCCTGCCGCCAGATTTGGCAAAGGCGAAAACTAAACTTAAAAGTTAAACCGAAAGAGGTAAAAATTTTCTTAAAACAGCCCATCCACATACACACAGTACAGGGACACACCAAACAACACTGGTGGGGGAAGAGTGAGACTGACCAGTGAAGGCAGAGGCCACCGGTCGATCGGTCATTCACGCGGTAGTGGTAGGAGGAGGCACAAGCCACGTTTACACACCATTTTCTTAAAACTCCCTAGCACGTGCCCCCCCCCCCCATATGGAATATCGTCCTTCGCCACTGAATGTGTTTAGAAAAGATGTATGTAGGCCTACTTGAGTTCTGATTGAGGCGCCACATGCACCGTAGTGCCTTGCACCCACATTTCACCATTCTACTACCATTTATTGGGATATATGTGCATGGATTCATTATAATGATGTAACATTATATAAATTGAAACTTATATATGTGGAATCATCTATGATATTATAAGAATATTGTATTTTAATACATATTTGCTTGTTAACTTTGAAATGTTTGTGGTAGCCTGTGGTTACTACAGACTGCTTGTAGGTGGAGTTAGGAAAAGGTGTGAAAACTTGTCAGATTTAGCCATAATCCATACAGGCTGTAGTGGTGCAAGCTGGGACTTACTCCAGGGTGTGGGAAGCTAGGTATAATGGAAGGTGCAATAGCAATCTGTGAAATCTCCTAGAGGAGGAGTATATATAGAGTTGACTTCTCAGTGGAGAGACACACCCCTTACCAGAGTCAGGACAGGATATCAGGACAGCACACAGCAGCCAAGAGCACCATGGAGGAGGCATGGTTGAGGTTTGGGTGTAGCTCTGTCCTGGGCCAGGAACAGTTACATAGGTGCAGTAGTCCCAACAAAAGGACCTTAGGCAGGTATGAGGTTGAGTTACACCTTGGAACTGTGGAGGCCAGCCTGGACTGTCTCGGGTGGGTGAGGTGCTAGGAAGGCATTTTGCCCAATAAGGGATTCTGATCTTTACTTTGATTCTGCTTTGTATTGTATCCTTGCTCTATTGTGTTGGAACAGATGTTGTACATCCACTGTGCTAATGGCTTTGTAGGTGCAGATTGTTATAATCTGAAAGGTTATTCACTGATATAGCTATGTGCTATGGAGCTATTGTTTGCCATTTGAGATGTAAATTTAGAGTTGTACATAATTGAAACTACTGAGAAAGTAGTATGGAGTTATTAATCAACCAGGGGCATCATGGAGGTTGGCAGTACGTCAGGGAGGTTGGCAGTATGTCAGGAGGGCGCACAGTGCATCAGAGGGCTGCCCAGTGCATCAGAGGGGCACCCAGTATGTCAGAGGGGTGCTCAGTACGTCAGGGGCATCCAGTGTTCCAGAGAGGCATCCAGTGTCCCAGAGAGGCGTCCAGTGTTCCAGAGAGGCGTCCAGAGTTCCAGAGAGGTGTCCAGTGTTCCAGAGGGGTGCCTAGTATGTCAGAGGTGTGCCTAGAATGTCAGAGGGGTGTCCACTGCATCAGAGGGGTGCCCAGTGTATCAGAGGGGTGTCCAGTGTTCCAGAGAGGCGTCCAGAGTTCCAGAGAGGTGTCCAGTGTTCCAGAGGGGTGCCTAGTATGTCAGAGGTGTGCCTAGAACGTCAGAGGGGTGTCCAGTGCATCAGAGGGGTGCCCAGTGTGTCAGAGGGGTGCCCAGTGCATCAGTCAGTCATCCAATACATCAGCGAGGTGTGTAGACGTTTTCAAGGGTTATAGGACATCACCCATGTATTTACAAATATCAGAGGACTGACACTAAGAATATATTTTTTATTGATTTATACTAGGACAATGGAGATGTTTCCTGGTGAAGACAGTAATTGTGTATAATTGTATTTAATTATTTGTGTGACAAGGTAGGATCTACAATAAGATCCCGGTTGACATATTTTTTACAGAAAATGAGAAAATTTTTCTGATGAAGCCTAGAAACTTAGATAAAAACAAAAAAAAATTGAAAAAGTCATAAAAGCGGTGATGTATAATTAATGGTGTGATACTTAGCTTTGAGTGGAACAAAGCATTTTAGTTCCCGAGGTGTAATATTGGGATATATGTGCATGGATTCATTATAATGATGTAACATTATATAAATTGAAACTTATATATGTGGAATCATCTATGATATTATAAGAATATTGTATTTTAATACATATTTGCTTGTTAACTTTGAAATGTTTGTGGTAGCCTGTGGTTACTACAGACTGCTTGGAGGTGGAGTTAGGAAAAGGTGTGAAAACTTGTCAGATTTAGCCATAATCCATACAGGCTGTAGTGGTGCAAGCTGGGACTTACTCCAGGGTGTGGGAAGCTAGGTATAATGGAAGGTGCAATAGCAATCTGTGAAATCTCCTAGAGGAGGAGTATATATAGAGTTGACTTCTCAGTGGAGAGACACACCCCTTACCAGAGTCAGGACAGGATATCAGGACAGCACACAGCAGCCAAGAGCACCATGGAGGAGGCATGGTTGAGGTTTGGGTGTAGCTCTGTCCTGGGCCAGGAACAGTTACATAGGTGCAGTAGTCCCAACCAAAGGACCTTAGGCAGGTATGAGGTTGAGTTACACCTTGGAACTGTGGAGGCCAGCCTGGACTGTCTCGGGTGGGTGAGGTGCTAGGAAGGCATTTTGCCCAATAAGGTATTGTGATCTTTACTTTGATTCTGCTTTGTATTGTATCCTTGCTCTATAGTGTTGGAACAGTTGTACTTGTACAGCCACTGTGCTAATGGTTTTGTAGGTGCAGATTGTTATAATCTGAGTGATATAGCTATGTGCTATGGAGCTATTGTTTGCCATTTGAGATGTAAATTTAGAGTTGTACATAATTGAAACTACTGAGAATATTTTGTGACATATTGATAAAGATATCTCTCGAGATAGCGAATAACACCAATAAATGTATTATGAAACCGCATTCTAGCTCCCTTTTGATATGCAATAATACATTTAGATCCTGAATTTTGAAAGTTAGTAGTAACTGGAATATAGTATAAAGAGTAATATAAATGTTAAGGGGAAAGGACTTGATTCCACCCCCTAATCCAAATTTAACCAGAGTGGTTGGTTTTTAACACATTGCTTGTGTGAGTTAGCATGTTAGATTATCATTCAGCATTGGTATTTTTGGCCCAGCCCCTGCTGGGTCATTGGCGGCGGGTTTTCGGTCGAAAACTGATGGTCATGAATCGAAACTTTATATGGGAATTGCTCATCGAAATTGGGGGATAATTAAACAAAGAATCATGGAAACATATTCTTTAGGACATTGTCTTTCATTGTACATGCAACATTCCTGGAAAAAATTTCTTTACCTATGAAAATAGCTGAAGAAAAAACCTGACATATTTTACCTTCTTTCTCACGAAAACGAGGCTCCATAGCATAGCATTGTGCGATAGATTTTCGCGATAGACATAACACATGGGTTCCTATGGGAATTGTCCAATTAAGACGCTTTTTTTCAGTAGGGCTGGAAGACCGTTTATGTAATGCGATAGATGCAGGAAAAGTTGGGAAATTTTCGTATAAGACTGTTCATAGACCAACCTTGTAAATCGGACCGTCAAACTTTTGTTATGGCTATCGCATTTCCGGCAAGGAGAGTTTAGGACTGTATGTACGTAGTAGTATACACAGAGGACGCAGGCTGTTATGATTTCTATGTCTTAGCCCTTACACCAGCTACTGCCTGCGCCCTCTGACATACTATATATGTACTATATGTACTAGTCTTTACACTCTCCCTCCAGCCTGAACATCCTCGTGCGAGTTCGCACATGTGCGCAGTGTGACCAGTCGTCAGATTTCATTTTATAACAGTAAATTGAGGGGATTTATTCGATTCAATTCGATTAATATTGCCAAACATGCATGGATTATATTCAAAAAGTCATTAATTTCAAGTTAAATCGATATAATCTATCATTTCTTTGTCAAAAATGCTACTTCCGGCAAGGAGGGGTCGCGCATGCGCACGGAACATCAAAATCCAAAATGGCGGACAGCGAGACGATCGCCTTACGGTGCTATCGAAACTGCTGGATTATAACAAAATGGAGGAGAATTACATTGTCTCATGCGTTTGTATGGTTAATATGAATCCTTATTCAAGAGTTGCTGGTATTGTGCAATGCTTAACTCGCCAGGAGAGGAGTTATTCGCCAATGAAACATGCGAGCGATAATGGGTGCAATCTCCATAGCCTTAAGCATTGACGACTTCGACACACTGTCACTATAGTGCCAGTCACCTACGGTAGGTCTTGGACCCTCCAACTAGTCAGAATTTTTTATCTTTTCTTCCTATACATTGTACTTCAACTCATATGTGTGAAAACCTGGGCCATATGTGATGTATATCACACATTAATTTTTTTAGAAAGGGAAAGGTAAATACAAGGATTTGTGACCCTCCTCTTTGATGTAATTGATCTGTGGGCATTAGGCCCTCCTCCCCACTTCCTGTTAAAAATGTCATCGCCAGAGAACCATCGAAATTCTGATAACTACAACAGGACTAATAATCAGAAAGTAGCTATAGACTATTAAGCAGTTCCCACTCTTCATGGCATCGCCAACAACTCCCCTCTACCCTAATTCCCACCTTCCTTATGGTGTAAGGACCACCCAACAATACCAGCGTCTTAGACGGCCTTTGTGCGCAGGCGCGTGTGATGACCAATCAGAGTGGGGCTTTTAATTTGACGCCGTCGCAACCTCTGCTGAGAAGTCCAGTGTCACGGCGAATGTGTCTCGCTCAAATGATTCCAGCAAATCAAGTAAGAGGGTGTCATCCCAGCTACTGAGGCGCTCCCCACAGGAGCGGGAAATCAAGGTCAAACGGGGCAATTTGCTCACACGTTAGCGGCGACTTTCATGGAGACCTTGCCTTGTGAATGTGTCGCTTGGAAGAGGGAGAGAGACGGATAATGCCCTCAGCCCCTTTGTCTGCCTCAACAAGGGTGACTTCCCCAGGACTCAGTGCACAGGGGCTCAAGCACACGGAAATAATTTGGCTGAGTGCATTGAAGATCTGGGAAAGGATCTTTGTCTTGGATCTATATTTTCTCTTTTTTAAGAAAGAGAGGGGGGGGGGGAGGGCTACAAAAGAGGACTGGAGGGGATTAGCATGTCGGAGAATATTATATTAATAGCCTTGAAGTACATGTTTCGTTTGGACTCAGAATAGAGTTGACAGTTTTCTCACTTTTGTAGGAATTCCTACTTTTTGACACTAAGGTTTCTTTTGTTACATTTCTTAGAGGTGCAGAAAGGTCAACTGAAGGTAAAATACCACAGATGAGGTCTTGATTGACATCAATACTTCCAGTCAAACAAAGAAGAAGGATTTTTTTAACCAAGGGGATAGCGGTAGTAGCAAATGAAAGGAGTCGTATAGATCTAGCCACTCGATATCTAGAAAGCTTAGCGTAGATATTTCATACATGTTAAATAACACTTTATACTAGATTTGAACCCATGATATTCAGAGTTGAGATAGTCTGCCCCATTTTCAGATTGGTCTTTAATACAAATGGAGTCTGAAACATGTTCGGTTTCAGTTCACTACATCCCAATCATCTCGCTGCATTTAGTCCAGGCCCATTTCTTCCTCCAGAGTGCCTCCAAGGCTATTGTCAGAGAAGCCTTCTCTGTCCCTCCATTACAGCAATGATGAATTAGAGGGGACAAATCCTTTTAATGTTACAATTGAAACTGCCCCAATTTCTCTCCCTAGACTATTGAGCAGCTCTCTACCAAGGGACAAACTGCCTCTAAGGGTTTAAGTCAATGCTTATACCCCAAATGGACAAATTTAATGACACCTTTTAAATCAGTCGTGTTCATAATGTCCATCATTTATAGCATTATCTTCACCTTTATCCATTTGAAACCTGCTGTTTAATTCCACACGAAAACGTCGTTTTATGGCACCATAATAGACTTCCCTTCAGGCCTGGGTGAGAACGAAGAGACCAATCGGCACGCTCAGGATCATATTTGAGATGCCAAAAAGGGACAAAACCCTCACAAGAGAAATCCAATGAAAACATCAGAAACTCTCATCCATGCTTTTTACTACTTATTTTACCAGGACTTTTTAGGTAGAAAAACTCAGCCGACCATCATGATCTGTAATGAGCACGTACTGGTTTAATGCACGCCTCTTCGTGTTGTCATGGCAACGAGGAAATTTCAAAATGGCGGCGCTTAGTCTTACTTTCAGACCGGTTTTAAACTCACCTGCCAGCCCCATGTAAAGATCAGGCAGAGGTATTTATAACCAAGAAGTATCAAAGACATCATGTTAACTGGTCAAGGACATAATGTATCTTATGTCTTCTTGATTTCTTCTTCATGGCCTTGCCTCTTCCAGTTATCAGCTAGGGTAAATAAAACATTCAAAATGCTTAAAAGGCATTCGCTGAGGTACTTTCTTTAGTCAAATTTGACGTACTGTATCAGCAAGCACCTTGCAGGTGCTATATTTTGGATCATTGATGAGTATATAATCCCAAGGCATGGTGATGTCTTTGAAGAGTTAATTCCATACCTACCGTATTTGTATTTACAGCAGCCCATTCATAGCAGATTCATAGAAGCGTCCATATAGACCTAAGGGGGTTGATATGACATTACCAGGATGTGAAATACAAATGTTGCCTTGTATGAGGGGAATATAGGGAGATGTCAGGGGGAATTTAGTTAATGTTTGACTATAAGCGAGGGAGGTAGTGGGACTGTGGAAAAAGAAAAAAAAAGTTCTCATTGTAGGCTGGCGTGCAGTTCTTGTAAAGCTGTGTCATGCTGGGTAAATGTTATTTTTCCCTGTATAATAGAGGAGTATCCCCGTGTATGATTCGTTCCTTCTTACGCCAAGAAGGCCTGGGGCATGTATGTGTATGTGATGTATATAATGTTTCCTAGAAAAGGTAGCTTAACCCTTCAAGGACGGGATTATAGTGCTTTCAAGTTTCATGTTACAATACCGTGGGCTGTTACCCTTCTGGCGAACAACTAGCAAGAACTGCCTTTGTACAGTGGTTACAAGTTTGCTATGCGTTAACTAATGTATTCTTTTTTATCATAGTTATACACATCTGTCACAAAAAAAGAAAATATCACGCTCTCACTTCCGATAACATAAATACTGATATATGTAATGCATATTTTAATACCTAGGTCGGTACAGACCACATGTGTACATAAATATTAGATGGGCACCTTTCACATGAACATCAGTGAGGCTATTCTATATGGCTGTTACATTAGGGAATTCATTCTATATGCATGGTGCTTATGGACCTCATAAATCTTGCATAGATCACCACAGGGTACCTGGGGCTGTATCCGCTGATGAGAAATTTGTTCTGATTGTTGTGATGAGGGCAGAAAGGGGAAAGACTTTTTCATGTACATGGTCTAGAAATATAGTACTGGATGGTCGAATTCCCACTTTTTTGCATACCGAAATAATTGTCTTGTAAAACTATAGCATCAGTTTTAATTCCAAGCTTATTGACCTAGCAATGGACTCACAGCCCACAACAGTTGCCTTCTTTGTGCATTATATTTCATGACACAAATTTGGTTTGGGCTTTGCACAGAGACGAGCGTCCCTACTTTTGTGGAAATTCCCGATCCCCCCTAGCATTCTGTATGTAGGGAATTGCAATACACTGCAAAAATGGTGTTTAGATCCTAAACACAATTCTAAACATTCTTGCAACATTTTTGTAATCACATTAATTTCCTAAACATGTTTAGCCAAACAATGTGTTTAGCTAAAGTGTTTAGAAATCTAGGTGTTTAGGTTCAAAATTTGTGTTTAGATATCAATGAAATTTTGTGTTTAGATGTTTATGAACTTTTGTGTTTAGATGGCTAAGTGATTTGGTGGGAAGTAAGGGTTTGCAGACATGTATCCATTAGAAAAATAAAGGAATATCTTTTGATTGTTTTCTCATTTACTGGAGGACATCAGCAGGTATTTACACTGCAAAGTCTCCAAAGATGTCAGCCACAGCTATATACACATATGTACACACTGCATTAGAATAGGAGACTTGAGGAAGTACAACAGGTTTTTTGCTTTATACTTTACAAAATAACATGACATAGGTGTAAGTCATCGAGCTCATTGATAATTATATTGTAACGATGGTGGTGCAAGTTGAATTTAGTTAATTTTCTATTGTTGTGTCTATTTTCATAACATTTAATGACATGACACTATGATAAAAGGAGTTTGGGGATATTTGTCACAACAATTGATTATAACTGTGTGCAGATAGTCCATTCAGAGGTAGTGCTGCTACCTAGTGTGGGTTTGACATCCAAGTATCTAAACATATTGATGTTTAAGTCTAAACACCTAATATTCAACTGTTTAAACTCTAAACATCTGAACATGTTTAGCAAAACTGTCTATGTATTTAGAATAAAAGTGTTATTTTCCTAAATGTGTAGTCAATGATACACCTAACTGACATATATGTTTAGGTTTTAAACATGTTTAGACCTAAACATGTTTAAAATCTAAACACCATTTTTGCAGTGTACTCTCCTGTTGGAAGATTGACCAAATCTGGACGATTTCCAACAAATTCATGACCAGTGCGTTGCATTCAGAAGTATAAAGATGCATGGGAACTTTACTTGCATGCTTCAGCCTTTTTTGCCTCAAGTTAAGAGTCTATTGCTTCCTGCCTAATCTTCACTTTGAGGCTACCTTCTTCCCATAACTTGTCTTGTTCACGCTTACTTGATCCTTGCCTTATACCAGAACGCTGGGACAAGAACCATGTGGACATGCGCCCATCCTCCAGTCATGTCTTCAGCCGATGGGATTCTCCTGTCGCCATGTTCTCCGTTGCACCCCACCTGCTCGGCCCTGGATGCTAACCCTTTAAGGGGATTCACAGTGCCTTGATACACTCTACTTTAGTGCACAAAGCCCTTGGAGGGCTTTCATCATCATGATTCCTGAATGCAACCCGAGTGATAAACTCGCCATAATGCATGCATCATGCTGATCCTCCAAAGTTTCTATAGGCCTTCACCGAAGCGCTTCACATGATCCAGTAATGCATGGTGTAGCATAATTCATAACAGATTAGCAAAAAATAGGAATCCTTGAGGCATCATGACTCGCATAAAGGGTTAGGAGCAACGTGCATGTCGCACCAAGCGACCAAACCACGAAGACCCCATCTCAGCCACTTCCGACCCATCAGTCGCGTGCTCTGCCCATTCTGTCCGTACAGCAGACGACTTTTAGCCGATTTTCCGCCATTTTTATTTCTCACTCTTCCAATTCCCTTGTGGCGCATCTCCATCACGCTCCAATCACAATGTATGTTTATATAACAAAGCAGATAAGAGAGAAGCGTGGACCGTTGATTTCAGAGCGGAAGTGGGCTTGGATTGAGTTTACTTGATGGCTATTATCTCTAGGATAGCCTGGGCCGTTAAGGGGGCCGCCATTACGTTGCGTATCACCCGGATGTAAGCGTCGCACTTGACGCCGTCAAAAATCCAATCATCAGACACCGTTAGCGGAAGTTGGCTTGGAGCGCTGCCTGTTGGGTATATGTCGTACTAGGTAGTGTGTGTCTGCTAGAGCGGAAAATGGGATTCTCGTGAGATCCCATTGGGCTTAGGCCCCGCATGCGCAGATGGATATGGAACTGTTTGAGGAGCTCATTCAGCTCTGACTTACAACACTAACTGCAGCCAAAGGGTAAAATACCATCTTAAAACCGCATTCTGTCCACTGCCTCATGTCTTTTCTTATTGTTATTGAATCCGTGTGAACGCACAGTATTTATCATTGAGTTTTATAAAGAAATGCAAAACTACCCTCCCAACAAATGAAGCACAGAAAGGATCGTGTTTTCTGTGTCATCAAAATGAAATTAAATATTAAAAGCTTTCTTACTAGGCAATCTTTTATAGCTCATTCAGAATCATTCAGATTTTCAGAGAGGTCTGACCGTTTAAGGAAATGCATAATTATCCTTTGTTTTTATGATGCATGAACGCAGTCCTTGCAGGAAGCTTATTTTGCAAATACAGGGTTAGTACACGCCTGAAGGATGGGTATAATTCAAAAATGTTAGAGCGGGTCATGAGTTGCAGAATGATGCTACACTGGTGCATCAAGACATGGGCTGGATTTGAAGCCTCGAGAAAATATTCAGTCTTCAAATATCTAAGACCCATAGTCCACTTGGCTTTTCAGCAGCGAATGAGCCATACATTTCCTATGTAAATTGCTATGATAGAGGCCAAGTGGGCTCTCGATGTAACATCGAGAGTCCACTTGGCCTCTGTCGCACAATTGAGCCATACATTTCCTATATCAATTCCTCCGATAGAGGCCTTAGTGGACTATCGATGTTACATCGAGAGTCCACTTGGCCTCTGTCGCCAGATTTTATATAGGATTTGTATAGCGCAATCGGCCGACAGAGGCCAAGTGGACTATCGATATTAGGCAACAAACGCCACTGAGCAACTTTGATGAGGCTACAATGAATCTTTCCCTGCCAGTTATCGTATACAAGTAGGCCAATGCAAAACCGTACCATATACATACATGGATCCCTATTGTTGTGATAAATATAAGTGAAGCAAAACAATAGGAAGCATAGTCTCACAAGGATTATCACCATCTGCCTATAGCACTTATGTCCTACCATAGAAAGGCGGCCCATGTGCCGACTGGGAAACAGACCCAATCTGTTAACCTACTCCTCGCTTATAGAGACTCAGCCCCCAATCTGTTTGTGCTGCCGGAAGCCTGTCTCCACGCCTGCGCACGGGATTCTCTCCTGAAAAGCCGCCTAATAGATTCGATTTGCATGGTGGCCTTTTTTATTGGCTTGTCCCTGGAATTTTTGTCAGGTTGTTCTTGGTTACACTGTTGGCAAACTGGTGCCTCTAGTAACTCTGCTTTCTTCTGCACCCATGGCGCTAATAGGGCTCTCACCCTTTAAGAACTGCATAGTGCATAAAGTATCATATTGATGCATTATGTCCACTTGTCATGATGCATAGGTGTGCACTGGGGCTGCATTTATGCATCATGACGATGGGGTTGGTACAATTCCCATGGGGTTGATACACTCACGGAGAGTGGGCATGGGACACACGTTTGCACCGTTTTTGAGTCTAATCGCCATCACTGCATTGGTGGGTCTGGAGAAGGGGCATGGGATAGACATGGGGCACTGCTGGGTGAAGAATTTCGTTGTAAATATAATAGTGTATGGTATGTCAAAGACCTTTATGCTATTGCACTGCATTTCAGGTATACATAATTTGTACTTTGATTGATATGACCATATAATCACACGGAAGCTATCTCGGAGACCCACAGCATGTTTTCCTCCAAACTAGGGGAATATACCCTGCTTTTCCATGTGATATCACAGTATGTCACTGCACCGAAATGGCATGCCATAGTCCTTCTCAGACACGGAAAGACTCACTGACACTTGAGCACAGAACGGGGTAGGAAAGAGGGGAGGAGCCGGCAATAGTTATGTCAATAATCAAATTTAGATCTCTTTTCTCAGCCTTGTACGGCCTAGTGGCAAATACATGGTGATCAGCCCTATTACTGCCAACGGCCCAGGGGTGCGGCCCGCCTACATATGCCATCATTGTCCCCCACTTTACCTACTCAAAGTACCTCCATCGGCACCCTACTTTCATCCCCAACCCCATTCCCCAACCACCAACACTGTCACAGTCATCAGAAGCTCTGGCTAAAGATGTGAGACAAGATGTTGGCTTTCTCATCTACCCCCTACCCCTTGCCTTACCAGGGGGCTCACAGAGGGAGTCGTATGCACTCTATCACTCAATACAAATAAACGTCACTTTCTCCACTTCTCCATCGCTGCTAATCAGACATCGATAGAGCTTGGGAAGTTGTAGCCACGGTATCTCCTTTTAACCCTTTATGGCGTGCTTAATGCGTTATGTCCCCCTCTTATAATGTTGGATTCATGAATGCAGGTCAGATGAATAACTCATTAGGGCTGCTTTTATTCAGTCTACCTACTATAGATTTAATAGTTTTAAAAATACCCCATTGATCCACACATGACATTGTAGTGCTGGCGAGTTACTTACCGGAGCCTATCCAATGCATAACGACGGCAAATGAATATGAAAGCCTCAAGACAAAACTTTTTCCTTAAAGGGTTACTAGAGTTCGATTAAGATTCTGAAGACCTCTTCAGATTCATTAGATGGGATAAGTTGGCTCGCAGGCTGTGTTGTATTTGGCGTGAGAGGGTTGAGTCTGCTTAAACATCTCCTTTAAAGTCAGGAGGCTGGAATGTTAGAGACAGGCCAGATGCACTTCTTGTGCACCAAAGTGATGATTACCAACCAAATCCTATTAGGGAATGAATTGATTAGAAGTAGATTTAATAGTACTCTGAAGATCCAGGGATCCATTTTCAAGGTGAATATAAAGCTGTTATCAGCACGACAAGTGCACTCTAGCCTCCTTTGTCTGTATTTTAAATATTTTAAAATAAATATGGACCCAATTTAATTCAGGTAACAGTATTGATAGGATGGGCAAAATTACTGCCATTTCAAAACTGTTGCGTGTCAAACCTTTTGATAGATTTAGTTCCCGTTTTACTATTGCCTCCGTTCCAAATAGGAAAATTGGATCCTAGTTTTCCCACCTTTATGACTATACCAACCGATACCAATAACTAGAGGTAAGTGATAAATCTCCCAGTCACAAGGTATCTCCTTCACCATTGTCAACTGCACCGCCATAGACTACACCTCATGTGGTGACCCTGGGGTCGAGCACTCAGTCTACGAACATAACCTGTGGCCGGAGAGTGTAGGACCCACTGGCGGAGAGTGACCGGAGCTGGAAGCCGGTGTGGGGCGGGTTGATGGATGGTCGGCGGCCGGCGGACGTGACCCCGGTGACCTACCGGACACGGACTGCCCCCACCTCGGGCTGATTGCCGTCGACAGGGGGCGTGCATCACACTCCACTGGTGGAGAGTGGGGGTGTGTGTCTGGAGTTCAGAATGAGTTGGAGAGGCTTGGAGAGCGGGGTAAAGGTGGAATATATGCCCCATACCCAACAGCGAACAGGTTGATTTTTCCCATGGGGTTACAGGGGCTAGCTAGGTCTGTGGCTGCCACCAGAGACTTGGCGGCGAAGAGGCTCTGCATATGTATAGAACTTGATGAGGGCTATAAATGCCCACCAATGAAACTTCCTAATAAAAGAAACAACTCGGGTAAATTAATTACCTAATGTCTGCAGTTAGATATTGATACTTCAATGTTTTATGTTCAAAATGTTTTGTATAATGCTGATGAATAACTCACTATAGCGCAACATTGGTACACCAGCTGTGGCTGAATGAAGGCGAGTTACTCGCCACCTCTGCACTCATGCATTATGAAAACAAAAGAACATGTTAGTGCATTAATGCGCAATACTGGGTTAGTGTCCAAGCAGTGCTACGTTTATGGTGAGCATAGCTCATGCTTCAGATTGGAGGGATGGTGTGTTGAGAGGAGTGTAGTAAGTCTCTTCCTGGAGGCTCAGTGGTGGTGGTAGGGTTCTTCTACCACTTCTACTGGCTCGGGGAGAGAGTGATGGGTGGAGGACGGGCAAAATAAAGACATGATTAAGTGACCAAGCCATGAGGCTGAGCCATGAGGGAGACCAGTGCTGGAGACGTGAGCCAGCCTTGGCGGGTCAGGGGGTACTGGAGGAGGGGGCGGGACTCCTCTGGGAACAGAGACGTGGGAAACTAGCAGCCATACTGGGTCACAGGGTAGGTACATAGACGGTTTGGGTTGGATCTATTTTGGTCCTGGGTCATGGGGAATCCAATGGGAACAATAGAAACTAGGTGTCCTAGAATCACTTGAAGGAGAGAATACAGCTTGTACTTAGAGCATTGTGCCTGCATCGACTATTCAGTCTTGAGGGTTGTTGAGACTT
This sequence comes from Acholoe squamosa, assembly GCA_949317995.1. Classification (NCBI taxonomy): domain Eukaryota; kingdom Metazoa; phylum Annelida; class Polychaeta; order Phyllodocida; family Polynoidae; genus Acholoe; species Acholoe squamosa. Next base: position 22,453,160 of record OX439040.1, read on the forward strand.
TTAATCCCGTCTAGCTCTGTATTGCCATATACATCTACAGTCTTCCTATACTACTCACAGTAGTAACTGTTGTCTGATGACATCTACAGTCTTCCTATACTACTCACAGTAGTAACTGTTGTCTGATGACATCTACAGTCTTCCTATACTACTCACAGTAGTAACTGTTGTCTGATGACATCTACAGTCTTCCTATGCTACTCACAGTAGTAACTGTTGCCTGATGACATCTACAGTCATCTTATGCTACTCACAATAGTAACTGTTGCCTGATGACATCTACAGTCTTCCTTTACTACTCACAGTAGTAACTGTTGCCTGATGACATCTACAGTCTTCCTATACTACTCACAGTAGTAACTGTTGTCTGATGACATCTACAGTATTCCTATACTACTCACAGTAATAACTGTTGCCTGATGACATCTACAGTCATCTTATACTACTCACAATAGTAACTGTTGCCTGATGACATCTACAGTCTTCCTATACTACTCACAGTAGTAACTGTTGTCTGATGACATCTACAGTCTTCCTATACTACTCACAGTAGTAACTGTTGTCTGATGACATCTACAGTCTTCCTATACTACTCACAGTAGTAACTGTTGCCTAATGACATCTACAGTCATCTTATGCTACTCACAATAGTAACTGTTGCCTGATGACATCTACAGTCTTCCTATACTACTCACAGTAGTAACTGTTGCCTGATGACATCTACAGTCTTCCTATACTACTCACAGTAGTAACTGTTGCCTGATGACATCTACAGTCTTCCTATACTACTCACAGTAGTAACTGTTGTCTGATGACATCTACAGTCTTCCTATACTACTCACAGTAGTAACTGTTGCCTGATGACATCTACAGTCTTCTTATACTACTCACACAAGTAACTGTTGCCTGGTGACATCTACAGTCTTCCTATACTACTCACAGTAGTAACTGTTGCCTGATAACATCTGCAGTCTTCTTATAATACTCACACCAGGTACTACTGTTGCCTCAGTATTTTTAACAGGACATTTCGACGGAATTTGATGAACAGATTTTGGGGACAATTCGACAGATTGAAACTGATGTTGACTTTTTCATATTTAGAGCATTTTCACTGCTTAGAATGACCAACTTGCGTGCTCATTTACTCTGATTTTGTTGTCATAGGTCTTTATCATAGACCTTTACTACACATAATTTTGTCCTTCCTGTTCATAGCCTGAGAACATCCTCCATCTTCCTATATTACGAACTCTCATCTAGCTGTCCATACTGTCCTCTGCCTTCAAGATTCTGTCCTGGGTGTCTGTGTGTTCATAGCCTGAGAACGTACGTCATCTCCCTGTACTACTGCCAGTCTGTCCTGAATGTCCATTGCCTGAGAACATCGTCCTTCTCCCTATACTACCTACTCATAAGTCTCTCTCTCCGTCATCTCCCCATACTACTCATCAATCTGTCATGGCTGTTCATTGCCTGAGAACATCCGCCATCTTTCCATGCTACTCAGCGGGGTGCCTGGCTCAGTTCTTGTAGGTACTTAGCCAGGCATAGCCATATATCTGCCCTTTTTATGATATCGGGAATTATCTAGCCATAAAAAAAGATCATGAACTTCCTTGGCTTAGGTTTTAAGAAGTAATTAATAAAGATGCATCTTTCCTGCATTTCAATGAATTCCTGGTTTCCGACAGGGGTTCAGAACGCATTATATGTTTGATTGATTGAAATCCCCTTTCTTGTACTTAGAACAAGGCAAAATAACGGTGATTTATAACCCCGCCACTATCAAATTTACCAAAGAATTATGTTTAGCGCCTTGGCTTTCTACTCCCCCCTTCCACGCCAGGTGTGGATGGTGGTGCCCCAATATTTGAGGAGTACACTGGAGGAGCTGAGGGACTCAGGGAACCCTGTCTGGCATGTTAGCCAATCTCTTTGATCTCCAAGCCTCATCATTTTATCACAGATTGACGAAGTACCCAGGGGACTGCAGGGCGGACGCCTTTCATTTTGACGTGAGAGATTTCATTTGTTAAAACATATTTTTCTGCAGCAGCCGAAGTCTCCATTGTCATTGTGTTTTGGGAAATTGGAAAGTTTGGCGTCCGATGGCCCCAGGAAATCAGTTGTGTTGAATGTCAAAGCTCTTGGAACTTTTCATGGAAGGAGTCCTCTTTGGTTAATTGGTTTCGAGAGTTGAATTTGACATGGTGGTGCAGAGATATGTAATTAGGTGCATTAACACATTAACGGATTAAGTAGAATTAGTTGTGTTTTGAATTTGCAGATTTAATTAAGTTTAATTTGGGATTTGCCTAATTGCATAATTATACATATTTCCGTTGAACAGCCATGACTGTCATACCTTACCAACTACATGTTGTTTATAGGACATGTTGCTTGAATATGACATGAAAGATAGGAACATTGCACTATGCAGATACATGGAAGTCAGATGGTTAAAAGTTAGAAAATGATTGGAACCTCGCTCGCTCAAAAATGAAATTACCAAAAAGATTTAACGTAAGACCGAATGAAACTACCACAAAGCGTTAATGTAAGACAAAAATGAAACTTCAAAATATCTATAGCCTACCCATTGTTATCTCTCTGAACGCCGATACTAGTCATGTAGTCTGATTAACCACTATCTGTAGACACAGGATAACTAATAAACCTAGTAACTAATGAAAGCCTACACGGTGATCACTGTGGCGAATATATATATATATATATATATATATATATATATATATATATATATATATATATATATATATATATATATATATATATAATAAAACAAAAAAGAACACACACAAAAAAGGGGAGACCAAAGCAAGAGAACTCTATTGAGGTAAATACTATGTAGAGTGGGTTCCTGAGTAGTGCTCTCTCTCCCCCTTTACAGCACTGTCACCGAGTGAAAATAAGCTATCCTCCCTCAGGTATGAGCCCATTACTGAGCCGTACCTACTGCTCGTGAGCTGCTCCCACCCTACAACCTTCTCAGCGTACTCTCCTCACACCCCTCCACCCCTTGCCCCGCCCCGGCCCTCTCAGGAGGTGTTAAGCCGGTGTATAATTCAGTGCCCCCTCACCCCACTCCCAAGCCATCACTAATTGAGGGTTTACGGAGACTCATCACCAGCTGTGAGCTTTCTGTGAGCTGCTCGTATAGAGAGGATGTAGGGGCCCAGTGGCGGATTTAGATTTTTCCCTGTACTTAAGAGTTTACCTATCTCTTTTTACCCTAGAATTTAGCCAAAATTAGGGGGTAAATGATGGACGCCCCCCCCCCCTTTCAAAATCCTGGATCCGACCCTGTGGGGTTGCCGGGACAGGTGGGACTTGAGACAGGATGTATGTGACCAATACATATATAGACAGTGTTGGGATAAAGGGCATATCGGGTGATATAACGCATAAAGGTCAGATTGGACTATTATGTAGTAGCGGTAAGGGCGATATTAGAGGTAAAGTTCGGATTGAGCGATATTAGAGATAAACAGAGCAGATTGGGCGATGTTAGGGGTAAAGGACAGCTTGGAAGTATAGAAAGTACAAAGTGTGAGATGAATCGCATTACTTTGTTGTCTCAATTTAACTAGTGTAATACAGACTCTTGAACTGTGATATTATATTAAATTGAAAATTGTATTCATGTATATATGCTCAGTATTAACAGTTTGGTAAAAATGTTGTGTTTCCTTTTCCTTTGCAGGTATGTACCTATTTCCTCGATTTCAACACAGAGGTTATTTCGGCATAAGCTACTGACAAACAACCATGGGTAGGCCATATTTTACTCTGAATGTATGGTGGTTTTTAACAATTAAATTATCATTGTGCACCTATATGGTATAGCGACATAATCGCATTGGCACTGTTCATCATGAATGCCCGAGTGCACTGCATCAACCCAAGACACTTTAGATAATGCATTGATATAGCACTTGCGAGTTAGTCGATCGAAATGCATTGTTGAATCATGATGACAAACAAGCACTCCACATTGCAGCAATACAGACCGTGCTATATATATATATATATATATATATATATATATATATATATATATATATATATATATATATATATATATATATATATATATATAGCAGATGCTATTTGACACTAAACATTTACACAAAATTAATGGATTTAAAGGACATAAGACGCTATCCTAGCCGAACTCTACAATATCAATTTGAAAAGAGGAGCATGGTCTGATGTGCACTGTCGGATTTATTTTACCGGTATGGAGATAATACCTGTGGATGTTTTGATTTGCATAATCGAAATTGGTTTTCAAGACATTAAAAGCTTTGATGTAAAAAAGAAAGTTCTCAAAAAATCTCAAGAACATGAAAACAATTAATCTAACCTGCTTACTGCTAAATATCCTCCCTTATGGTGAAAGGTTAGGTTGCAATAACAATTACATTTATCTACATGTAATTCCATTTCTGTTTGGATTTTCTAATTTCGATTCAGTACTGTACCAATGTGATCTTGACATTACACTGTGTCAATAAGATAGCAGAGAGCCTATTAGATAAAAGGAATGTGCCCCATTTCCGACAGCATGTTTCTAATAATGGAGCAATGGTAAGATGGCTCACCTCTCCTGACTTCTTTCACTTGTATAGTAAGGTTCCTCCTATTGCTAAAACACCTGAGGCATTTCTTAATATCCTGCCGCATGCAATGATATCGCCTGGAGGACATACCTCTCAACCCATCCACCCAGCAACCAGCAATCTACCTCTCTGTGCTAACCTTGATATAATAGGTGGGAAGTGTAGTATATATATATATATATATATATATATATATATATATATATATATATATATATATATATATATATATACATATATACATATACACTGTGGGAATCAGGGGCTGTAGGATCAAGAGGGTAGGTAGGGGCAATAAGCCAGTCAGTACTGACTGAAGGCCGCTGCACAGACAGGCAATAATCCTACCATACCCAATACCTCCTGGGAGCCATAGGAGCAGCTCCCCCCTCTCCCACCCCCAATAGGAGCTGCTCGCCCAATATACAGGATTCCTGGCCTGCCAGCAAAGTGTCATTGGACCGCATTATTGGCAGGGGCCGTTTTGCAGCAAGCAGGCCGAGTCAAGTGCATTGCTGCTCGGCTGGCATGTTTCACTCATGAGACGGAAGCTGGCAGCAGAGGTAGAAAGATATACTCTGTATGCATGTATTAGATATACATAAAAACGACGGATCCCGTAGGTTTAACAAGAGACGTCTATGTCTAACCCCTAACAGTCAAACAGTCCAGTATTTCATGGCCTGTAAGGACACATAGATATTATTTTCAGTATAAGTATACAGCGTAAATCAATGTTGTGAGCAAATACAGATGTAGCACAAAGGATCGATCCTATTCTTTGCTATTAAGGGTTATCTCCTGAAGCAAGGGAAAGTCTGTCATTTTTGGCACCTCTAGCTAAAGTGTACATGTGCATGCCCATGTATCTATATCAGCATCGACTTCTAGGCTACCACTCCGATTGAGTTAGGCAAGTGACGCCCATGCTTGAGGACATGAAAGGCTATCAGAGACTACTCTCAAAGAACACACTCTGCATCAGATTTGGCCGACCACTGTAGTGTTATACAGCGGCCGGCCGCAGGGGAGGCCTTTCCACCCTCCCTCTATACTGCCATCAACGTGGAGGATGCAATTTGAGCCAGCATCACCGTATCACTGTCACAGAAAGGCACCGGTGAACCTAACCCTATGGGCCTTAGTATGGGCGCCTAGGGGTGCCACCATTGCTTGATCTGGCACATGGAGATATAGGCACTGATAACAGCCAGCATATAGGGGACCAGTTGTTATGTAATGTACCCAACAAATTCTGCAGTGATTAGATGGAATTATCTGAATGGTTGATAATGAATCCTGCTTCTGTTCTATAAGGGTCGCATGATGCATCATATTCCTTTGTCGTTCTGATGCACCGTTGCAGTGTTAGTGGGTTACTTGCAGTGCATCATGACAAGTGAGAATGGGGTCAGTGCATCTTGCAGTTCCTATAGGGTTAAGGCTTTAAGGACTAGATGATGCCTCCAGGTTCACACACCATTGTCGGCATGATGCACCGATGCAGTGGCATTTGGGAGTGCATCAACCCCCATTATAAGCCCAGCATGATGCTTGAATGCAGCCCTGTGATGCATTCAGGGGCGTAGGAAAAGGGGGGGGCAGGGGGGCCTGGCCCCCCCCCCAATCATGAAGGAGGTGGGACCTGAGTATGTCTGGGCCCCTCCCAATATTTTCCAAGAACTCATAAACACAATGGAAAAGAAGTTAAAACTTTACATCTCAATTTAGATTATTATGGTGATGTCATAGGGAGAATGGGGGTCTGAGCCTAAAGTCAGATCTAAAATTTACCAAAAATCACTTTTCTATATGAATTCTAAATACGCATATATAGACGCCATCACGCATCAGCCGACAATTCAAGGTGGTCGCGATGGTGCCCTCGCCGGGCCCCCCCACTGAAGATTTGCTTCCTACGCCTCTGGCATTGGTGTATTGCAACGGTAAATGGGCATACTCAATGCAACATCTAAAGAACCGAGCGTGAGAAAAATCAAGATGGCCAAAAAATAAGAGAGCGGCAGTGGAATGAAAGCTTCTCGCATTGTGAGTGCTGGCTTTCCACTCAGCACAAAAGTCACACATAATGACATAAACATTTCATGAACACAAGAGAAGCAAGGGGGTGGCATTGGGGTTGTAGCTGAATCCGGGTGTCATGAATCGTGCGTGGCTGACATCTTTTGTGCGCTGTAACGAGTGAATTAAAAACCTCAGGTTTTGAATGTTTGCAGCACGACGATGCTTGAGCTGCTGTACTAAAAGGTTTCCGGCTCGTTTCTCTCAAGCCGCCCTTTATTGGGACGTTGGTTATCAAAAAAGGGAAATAGATGGCATTGGATTGAATGTACTGGAGTGGGTAGCATTGCAGTGAGTAGTATAGTGAAAGGGCGTTGATGTTACAACTAGGAGCTATCAAGTTGTATGGCTGTAGTAGATGATAGGGGGAGGTTATGTGAACTAATTTCTGTTCTGCTATTCTGCAGTACTGATATGGCATGGATGTTTTGTTTTTTAGTGCTCCGTAGTGTATACTATCCTATATTGGATACTCTGTTCTCGGAAAAAAAGAAATAAATGGAAAGGCAGACAGACAAAGTACAAGCCAGTCTAAGGCTACATGGCATATCGTGCACTACTCAACACTTGAGGGTAGATCACCAATGTATGCTTTGTAAATACACTGGAAATGACGACCCCAGGGTTTGATACACTGGATTTTAGTAGGCTTGCCTTTGGTTTATCATGACATCACTAACTATTTGTACTCATAAAGTTCTTAATGAAGATCAAGACTGACCATAGAATAGATTGATTGATTGATTTGTGTTTTACAGCACTTTAGCGGCACTAAGTGGCTATCCCGTGCTTCACAGGTTGATAATTTAACAGAGGAATGTGTCAGTGCCCGCGCATATGTGCACCACACACATCCTGAGGGGATAGGAAAGAGGAGATATAGACCCTTTTAAGTGGGCTAGGGAAGCCCGACCATAGAATAGAGTGATGTGGTACAATTGTATGATCAAATAGTGTGGAACATTTTACGCACATTCAGGTTAATCTGTACGGAAAGTCAATATTACAAGAGGCAAGGCAGGTGCACTTTCATTCACAGATACATTTCATCTTAAGAGCCTACTATGTTTTATCTCACGATGTTGCAATCTTGTGCTCTTGTTCCCGCCTCCTTGGAGAGTTTATACAATAAAAACAATGCACAAGGTGCACTATCTCAGACTTGCAGCAGTAGAGCATATTGAAATGAACTGCTCATGCTATTAGAGAGCAGCTCACCGTTAGAGTAACTCATGGTACATTAACCCTCTAAAATGGAATCATGCTTCAGGGGTTAATGCTCATTATTTTGTTGACATAATGCCCCAACGCAGCGCCAGCGAGTAATTCGCTGGCATTGTGTTAGTGCATTGTGCCAACTCCTCGAGGGCGTCAGCCCCACAGGGTTAGCATGATGCATGAATGCAGCCCTGATGCATTACTCGTTATGACTGCATTCATGCAGTATGTCAAAAATAACATTAAAACACTGTTTGGGCCCTAAAGGGTTAACACAGACCCGGTTGTTGCTACATTAGTGTAGCACACGAAATCCCCTCATAAACGGCTCCCATCAAAAAGCTGCCAGCGGAAAGGCACAAATATTTAAAATAAAGTACTTTAGGAAATTATTCCCAGCCTTGTCGCCCGTTGTACACCATTTGGCTATTTTTAGCCTCACGTGGGCATGCGTGTGGCGGGGGAGGGCGGTCTATTAAGATCTATATCGGGGTTGGACATTATGTCCGTTGGAGTGGGTTTGGGGAAAATGGATGTAAGCAGTGTTCACAAATAGGGAAGAATTGGATGGGTGTACCTGGGATGTTATCTGCTGAACTGGCATCTGTTATCATTGGAGCACTAGTGATGTGGAGACTGGAGATAGTGGTGCACCGTGTTTGTAAGCACTCAGACTACCACTAGTTTTCTACCTTGCATTCGAAACATCACCAAAATAGAACTAGCAATTTCAATCCTTCACCATTTTTAGTCTGTAAAGAAATTGATCCCCTTCTCTACTTATACTAGGCCTATAAACCTTTTCACATTTTAACTCCGACAGAAATTCTACTTTCATTCAAACTTTGTAATTTGATGGCCTCTGTACGTATAATTCAGAATGATACGAGAGAAATTAAGATGGAGAAAGCATGATAATAATTGATTATAGCTAGTCAGATAGATAACATTGAGTCCATAGGGTATGTAGGCGGAATGAATCTGTGCTGTATCATTAACTTGGAAAGTTTACTTTTCCAAGTTTTCAGAGACAGGTGGGGGCATGGCGAAAATTAAGAACTCAAAATGGCCTCTTTGAGAGAAGGGACTGTCACTTCACCCTTAAATAACATCAACATGATTGAATATGAGAGAAAAGTAAACCTGTCATGAAAAAGTGTACATATTCAGGATCATACAGGTGTAATTGTTACCTGTTATCTGGTCCTTATCTTTCTGATATTAAGGTTTTAAAAAAGTAGGTCATCTCAAAATGGGTGCAACATCCTTTGTGCACTCAATGCTTTCCTATGGGGGTGTCAGCTTAGGGTGTCAGCTCTGGGTGGATCGGGTGTCATGTATTACACATGATGAACATTTTGGATACGTTTGGGTAACACTGCACCACTTGACCTCACGAACAAACATTGAAGAAGACACATCAAGAGAGTGACGCAGTGTCATGGAGGATGATAGTTTAATTTTCAAACACTAGGTGTCCCTGACCTTCACTATAGTGCCAAAATGGCTAGACCTATACTTCCCAAGTTACTTGCGAGTTCAATCGCTTCAACACTTGTTTATGAACAACGCAAACTATGTACCATCCCATATATTCATTTGAGCGGCTCATGACGGTTGAGTTACTCGGACAATTTTAGTAAGCCTAGACAGAATATCTGTATGACCAGTTGTTGTGGTTGGATCAATAGGCGGAAGGCACCAAATGTAGATAACATTTGATAAGGACAACACAGGTCACTGTCAGAATGAACCTCGTCATATTGTGGGTGAATGCCAGCATGTACGCCCTGATAACAGTTATCAGGTTTATTTTTATTTTGGCCGAGTACATGGTAGGGTCTGGGTTGAAAAATACATTGGCCCTGCAGGCCATGGGTTCATTGAACAGGTTCATAAACAGGAAACTAAGTTTCACCAAATATTTTGTTTTGTCATTTTGTGATATTGACATCACTGCAGCTACTTAGTAGTTCCTGACTGGATCCAACAACTGTTTCTAGTGTACACTTTGCCCGGTCTGAGCACTTTTCGTTCTGTTAAAATTGAGCCGAGAGGATTGACCGACAAAATGTGGCTTTAGAAGATTAACTAGTAAAGCAGTGTAGGTGATTGAGACCTGGACAATATATGGTGGGAGCACAGGTAAAATGGGGCACTTTAGATACTGATATGTGTAGATTATGATGAGACAAAAGGAACATTTTCTTCAAATATATAGGTAGATCATACACGAGGAACATTTGCTTATATATAATGTTTCCATATGTTTTACCACCAAATACAGTAGTCATAGACAGTGATAGCTCCCTTTGGGCACCAGACATTGGGCCTCCATCCCTCTTCGTTCAGTTGTCTGGCTCATGACTTGGAGTCATCACAGGAGCGGACGGACATTTCCTCCTAACTGAGTTACAAAAAGCCCATCTTTTCCCAAATACCATGTTCCGTGTTGGTGGTCAATTCAGCTGATGTTTACAGGTAGTGAACGATGGACTACTTTTTGTGCCATTTTTAGGTCTGCCTGTCTGGCCTTAACTATTCAAATGCTGCAGAGGTGTTTAAAAGGAGAGAAGATCAGATTATTCCTTTATCTGTTTTTCGATCGGCTTCTGATGTTAATTTTACTAATTTTTTCATATTCTTAATACTTATTTAAGTTTTTTATTGTAATGCTTCTGGGCATGATTACTATGAACATTATCGTACTCTTAATAACTCTACAGACTTGATACACGCCTAAAACCCATAGTCCACATGGCCTATATCGCGCGAATGAGACATACAAGGCCTATAAAAATCTGGAGAATGAGGCCTATAGTGGACGGCATTGCATTGGTCAGTCAGTTAATAGCAGTAAAATGAAGGCATAATGTCAACCTCCAAGGGTTGATTCAAAGCCTGCCTCAGTGCCTCTATGGCCTTAATAACTGCTTTACATGAATCACATTAAGTAGACATTGCCCAACAGCACAGAACAACACAAGCCATCAGAATAGAACAACAGCAGCCACCCAGCCTGCTACCACCCGGCCACCAGTGCTTATCACATAATACACCCGCGGGCTGTACAACAACACACTGTAAAAAAGATTCGTTGAAATAACAACGCAATCCTCGTCCCAAAGTTCCAGGAATCCGTTGTTACTTCGATACAGATTCCTTGTATCACTGTACTGCTACCTGGGGCTTCTTGTCAAAACTACACTGGTTCACTGCTATATAATTACACTGGTTCACTGTTTAGTTTTACGAGGATCCCTGGTAGATTAAACAGTTATTTTTTACAGTGCAGGATTTAGAACCAACCACCCCCTTGTCCTCCCTTCCTGCCACCAGCATCACCCAACCACCCATACAATTACAAAACGCTGCCAGTGCGAAATAACATTGCCAAGCCACTTTTACCACAAACATGGGGTACATGAAGCAAAAGGCCGACAGGTTGATTTATCCTTGCTGTCGTGAGGGCTTTTTATCTCCCCCTACGTACCCCTCCACAATCAACACACACATTCCCTCCCAACCTCCCTCCCGCGCCCACCCACAAGCTGGTGACTGATGGATGTAGGCCAGTGGAACTTAAATGTGGAAGGGATGCAAATCTCCTACAAATCACCTCCTTTTATACCAAGACAATCCCTGATTTAATTATCTTGCGCTGGTTGATCAACAGATTTTTAATGGCAAATGTTGAGAAGAAGGAGAAGAAATAGGAAGAAAGGAAGGGAAATATTGAATATTATTAATTCTAAACATCAGTCAGGTGCGAGATGATCTGTTGAAAAGGGTGACAAAAAGATATGGGGAGGTAGTGCATGGATGGAGTAACTGAGTTTCTCGAAGATGTTGGCGGCAGTGTTGGCAACAAGTCATGTATGAAATAGTAATGTTTTCTTCTGTCTGCTCATTCACCATAATTCATTCAGTCATACGCCTGATACGGTGTTTTATCAAAGTGCTATGGATATTGTGATTAAGCCTAGAATAAAATAATTTAATAAAATACATGGGATGCTGAATTGTCTGTCTCTACTCTAGAAGATAGTAGAATTTGGGAGTGACTGGTGAAGATGTAGATACCACAATACCTTTGGCAAATAATGGTAGGCCTATTTATTTGTTAGACAGTAAGAATCTTTGTCAACACCATTTAGACTATGGACTCTGCTGTTGCAGGGCTGTATATGCCCTATTGTTGTAACGGACATATGCCATTTGGAAGCTTGTCCATCTTAGACAGTGAGACTACTGTGCCTTGTGTCTATATAATGTGTACAGGGGCGTGGGAAGCAGTTTCAGAGTGGGTGGGACCAGGGGGGTTTACTGCAATTTTTGACCTCCCTTTGCTTGACCTTTTAGTTTTGACCTATTGAGGAGTTGGCCAAAAGTGGGAGGGGGGACATGTCACCCCTGTCCCCCCTGCTTTCCACGCCCATGGTGTATGTGGAAAAACTGGCCATGCCTTGGTAAAAACTTGCCATTCTACATTCAAAACTGATAATTAGATTGCCATGATCACCCGTGAAAAGACACAAAGGGTACGAGATGCACATTGTATAACCCAGTCCCTGTACTGATTTGCAGCTTAGTCTATCAGTAGACATTTTAGTATTCATAAGTAGCCAACACATGTATAGCGAGTGTATAGGGCAGCTGCACCCAGACTCCTTTGTAAGGGACCTCCAATACTGGAGCTGCTCCGAGCAGGTCCTCACATAATGAGGCCATACGCTTAGGAGGGGCTCAATTATTTATACCATAAACATGGAGTATTTACTATTCTTACAGTTGGCTCCTGTCCACATTCCCACCTCAGAAGGTGCCAACAGCGCATCCAGACACCCTTTTGTGCATTAAAGTAACGACACGTGCCAAAATAGATGGAAATAATTGGTGTCAAAGTAGAGGTATTTTGTGTAGCATTTGTAAGCTTTTCCCAATTCATGATAGCCATAGATACATGGATTTGCATTCCAAAGCTGATTATGCACTGTTGTAACTCAGTGTAAATAATGGAAATCTACATCCTTCACCAAACATTCCTTAACCCTTTAACTCCCTATACTGTATAAGGAAAGATGCAAAGTGAAGCTCTCACACATTTTTTGCAGCCCACTTTAGAACAGAACAGGATTTCCCCTGTAAACCTATAATGACCCCAACTTTAAGAGGCAGCCGCTTATGGTAGGCAGACCTGGCAAGAGAGATGGGTTGGAAGGAAGGCTGGTAGAAGAAAAAGAAAGAAGTGTTAGAGGAGAGAGCTAGCCTTACTGCCCAGTAAATCACGACCCCTGGGTGCTTCGTCTTTTTGTCAGGCCACCCTGACGGTGGCATTGATTGATGCACATTGGTGAAAGTTACAGCGCTTGGCGCTGGTCCAGATTTCTTGGCCTTTCATTAGCCCTGCAAGAGCCCTGGTTGTCGTGATGCAGTGTTAAGTAGTGATGCAGTGTTAAGTAGTGATGCAGTGTTAAGTAGTGACAAGATATGACACGCACTTCTGTACACTACCTGTGAGTTACTCACCAATGTCGCATTGCTGCACTGTAAAAAAAGGGGTTGAAATGGCAGTGAAACCCTTGTCCCAAAGTTGCTAGAGATCCATAGTTCTTTTCATGAAGTGCCCTTGTCAATAGCACTGTTTCATTGTAGGATCTACACTGCTCAGTTTTACGAGGATCCCTGCTTGATCGAACAGTTATTTCTTAGAGTGTAAATAGTGATGAAAAATGAGCTTGAGGCCTTGAGACACCAGGCCATCTTTAAAGGGTGTCTGACTTGGCGATTGGCTCAACAGGCGCAGGGGCTGGAGGTGTGGAACTGCAGAGTGGGTGGCAGGAGGAACCTCCAGGGTGGCAGATAGCAGGTGACTAATGGGGGGGGGGCATCCCCGTGGTAGCATCACCACGAGGGTGGGAGGTGCTGAGGTGTTAAGAGGGTGATGGAATGGGTGCAGAGGGACGGACATAATTATGAGAAACTTAAGGCAATCTTAATGGGATGAAAGTCTGGTAGACATTTGTATTTAATATGCTGTTAACACATAAATCCTCTAAGAATATCATGATTAGTAGATCGATGTCACTGCCTTGGCAAGTCCTACAATATCAGGCCCACAGCCTGAATACAGCAGCGTTGTGTTCATCAACAACTTTGCATTAGATAGAGGAGAGTTAGTTAGTACACGACGTTTAGATGTTTAGGACAGTTGCTGGTGAGAAGGAGGATGACCACATCTGGACCATATGTTCTTGATGTCCATGGTTATTGGCAGTTGAAAATTCATCTCTTTGTGCCTCTTTCCTTGGCACTTTGTTTATAAGTCGCAGGCCGTACTACAGCCGCACATACAGTACTAGACAGGTAGTCAGAGGCCCCACACCACTACCAGCAGCCACCCTATTCCCACTAGTATTTATGGGTGACAGAGTCGACAGTTTTATTAAATATCTCCCCCTACCTTCCCTTCTGCCCACTTACCCAGGACGTCCACAGGGCGTACCTCGTTTGTACCGAAGCAATACCTGCAGCATTCTACTCACAGACTACTCGCCGCCGCCTCTGTCTGCGCATGTGTCCACCCCCCGCTTCCGGTGACGTCATCATAACCTCATGTGGTGTCCACCAGGTGTCACTATGGTCGGGGAGGACAGTCACCTAGCCACACTAGCCCCCTACACTAGGAGTGACCATCGCCATTATGGTGTGTCATACTTGTAAATTTGTAATAAAATAAATGATTATCAAAAAACAAAGAAAAATAGTGCTAGTGTATGGTCATAGGTCGTAAAAGAATAATTCACCCTATATTCATTACAAATAGAATATGAATGATGGGGTTCTAAACAACATAAGCTACAACAGATCTCGTTTTAAAAAAAAACCTATGCCAAATATCCCTCGATGCAGCCTACACAATAAAATAATTCCCAATTTTCTGCATTGCCTTGGAAAGATCAACCCAATGGCTCACGATCAATCAACTCTGATTGTAGATTCAGTGGTGATCAGCCTTAATGGAAAATCCACATTAGACAGCTCTCATCAAGACTTGTCAAGACTGACAACAGGTGTGCCCGACACAGTCCTATCCTATTGATACCTCAGAGAAAGCCATCTGACCCCAGAGCTACAACTCCTAATATAGATCCCACCTCTGGTCTCATGCTTCTCTCTCCATGGCCCATCTGTCAGTTCACCTGTCAGTTTGCTCTGTCAGCTGCTGTTAGTTCGCCAGGCGGCGGTCCCAGCCACACTGACAGGCGGCTCACCACAGCGCCACCTACATGTATATCAGACGGCTACATCCGGTATTGTGGGCGAAAATAGGGGGAATCGCATGAGCAGGAGTCACAATGGCACAAAGGCAAATTTCATACATATATAGGCACACACACTGTGTGTGCCTATACACACAGCTGCCAAAAAGCCTAAAAAGCTCAACTCTCAACTACGTACTTCTCTCAATATGTTTTCCCATTGAGCCTATTGGTACCTGTAGAGTTGTGGTGTAGAATCTTTTCGGTAGATCAAGGGTCTGAGATCCACCAGAGGTGTGATTTATGGGGTCTGAGGTGAGATTATGTTGGGAATATGAATTACTCTCTCAGATTTTGTACTCCATGATAATATGGTACCGGTGCCGTAAGATGTAAAGGAAAAAGCTAACTCTAAAATCTGAGATCGTATTTTGTTATTTTAAGCACCCTGTGTCTCTGGAAACACAAAATGTATTTAGCTGCTTAATTTGCCTAGGAAAGTTCAATAAGAATAGGGTTTTTGAAAACTCACTCTTTTGCGTGGAGAGTATAAATAAAACATACCACAAGTCACCTGGGAGTCGCTTCAGCGGGGAATTGTTTTAAAACCAAAGAACACTCGTAATTAAGATTCAGTGCGATAGAGATTAGGTTTAATCGCAGTCTGGGTCAGAGTTTAAAAGACAAAGGGTGCAAAGTCAGCAAGTGCCAGCAATCAGCGTAATGATGAGCAGAAGGTGTAAGGGGGACATAACTTGAATTAGCTGGTCACATGGCCTGGTCGCGTGGTCTTTGGATGACCCCCACATCGATCCTTCAGCACTCTCCACCCTCACACGGCCAGGCAGGTAGACAGTTCAATCTCCACCCACAGTCGTTCGCCCGCATGTTCGCCCTTTCCTAACCTAATCGACACTGCAATGCCGAGAAACTAATTACTTTTTGTCCTCCTCATCACTCCTGGCCACATGAATACTTCATAGGGTCCTGACTAGGCACCCCACCCTTACCCCAACCATGTGCTACTCTCTGTCTGTGCTACACTACCACACTATAGATGTTTATACCACTATTCTGCTATCTCCCTTACTGTTATGCTATCTTCTACCAGTGCCTTATGAGAGCATATATGAACATGTGCTTTTTTGGGATTTTTGGATATACTTTTTCGAGATCAAGTTGGACTTTGAATATTTTGGGAAATGCTGGCGGACATACAAAGTCAGTCTCGCCATTGTTTCAATGTGAAAAATCTTCAGAACTCGTAGAATTGAACCCCGGCCGCAGTGGAGGTAGGCAGAAGCCTTAGCTATAGTGCCACACTGAACGGTGATGAAATCCAATGCGAAAGTAAATAAATTCTAACCTGTGGTCCTAGTCCTATCTTTACACTCAGTTTTCGTCTTGATTCCAAGCTTGTCATGTTATAATGTTAAAACGTACACATCCTTAGATAGTCTATATGATCCCTCCATGCTTATTATGTCCAATATATTCAAAATAAAAAAGAATCCAAAGATTTTCCATTGTAAGCGAGTCACGGTCCGCCATTCGCGTCTGCCTTCTTGTCCGACGAAATTGTGTCAGTGGCCCGGATGTGGATATAGGTCAACACGCCGCAGTTAAAAAAGATGCTGAGAATGTCGGACCACGACTCGTTACGATGGAAAAATCAATGGATTCTTCTTTATTTTGAATATATTGGACATAATAACCATGGAGGGATCACCTAGAATGTCTAAGGATCTGTATGTTTTGATATCTCGACATATCATAGTTGGATTCAATACAAAAAATGGGTGTAAACACAGCAGTACCGCTCCCGGCCAGGAACAATAACAATGGCTTCCCGCAGAGCGACCCGGGGAGTATCGCTGGCACTTACAAAATGTCTTCTCCTTCCTTTATTCTGTGGATATCAGATAAGAAATTAATACAAAATGGAGGAAAAGGTGGTATAAACGCATTATGGCATAAATATGACAGCCCACAGTTTGCATATTGATGATATTGCACGAGCTGAAGGCGAGTGCAATATTCGTCAATATACAAACCTTGCTATATTGCATTAATATACCTATTGTGTTTGGACCATTTTTGCTGACCCCTCTCCCTTTCTAGTGAAATCTTATGGTGTTAGTTTTAGTTTCTAATCCATGGTTATGTATGATTATTGTATTTGAGGAATGTTGCTATTGAAATCCCTGAGCTGTACTGATCAACAGGCTACAAGTGGTTTCTCATAGACTATGCATTGAAATGAGACAATACCATGGAGGGACCCCTGGAGAACTGACATGATGTGAAAGATAAAATGATCACTCTAGTAATACAGAAGCTCTCGTATAGAAATAAATACAGGTGTAAGTCTCCTATCTGAAAGTACAGAGGATTCATATTCTATAATTCATCCAAGAGTACAAACACAGACATAAATCCACAAAGAATAGGAATTGTTACAAAAGCTTTGACATTTATGTCATTTCCTTCATGTTAGGGCAGCTCCCAGTGTCATTTCACCCAAAGGTTTCTTTACCACCTGTATCATGAGCCATTCTTTGTGTTGAACAAGCCCTGAGATTTGCCTGTACTGTACTAATATTCTGTTCCACTCAGCTCTTCCATTGAAGTCGGCAACCTGTACCAAGAAATCCCCAAGAAAATTGAGGTAAAATAACATGACAAAAAAAGACAAACTTCCATTTCTCTGAAGAAGCAAAAACAGTCAAAGGTGATTTAGGGGGTTGTATTTTGCTTTTGGCTTTTCTAGAAGATCCCCTTTGTGAGGCAACTGAGGAGGTTATTTGAACGGAATCCATTTGGGCGTGGGAGATTCCTGGAGGTACCAGTAATGTGGTTGCACTGTTAGGAACCTCAGTTGTTCTGTGCAATTCTCCATGACTTTAAGACATGTGGTCTTATAGATATCACATCAAGGCATCTACCTACATTCTGAAAATAACCCAATGTGTACAGTCTATAAATTGGCCTCATTCGACATGAATTCATACACTTTAAGAAATAACTGATGAATCTATTAGGGATCCTTGTAACACTGAACACTATTTCATCGTGAAATTGCATTGCAGTGAACCAATGTAGTTTCTACAATGAAGCAGTACAATACACACGGTGGTACAAGGAATCTCCGTGAAAAATGCGAAGAATCTCTAGCAACTTTGGGACAATGATTTCACAGTTATTTCAACGATTTTTTACGGTGTACCATTAATAAAAGGTGCATACGAATATCATCTACATCGAAAGTTTGTAAAACCTACCCACCCTTCAAAATCACATGATCCCAGGGACGTCAGGATGATGCCTTCAATTCTTCCTCCTGCCACAATCCTTGCTTATTGGTTGTTTATTAAAGCTCCTGTAATGTTCTATCTGTACAGGCCGAGTTAGTGTTAGAAACCAAGGACTAACTTCTCTAGCTTATCTTGAAAGACGTCGCAAATGCCCAAGAATATGCCCAAATGAGGATAACCAAGCAGCCCGGATTGGTTTGTAAAAGAGGGCCCGACTGAATCCCTTTAAATTAGCGGCCTGTGTATAATGTCATGCAGTCCAGGGCATTTTGAAAAGAAGGGCCGGGGTCCAGCTTCGGATGACTCTGATGTCAAGCTTGGTCGGCACTGATCAATTGCCCCAAGAGACAAAACTATACGCCGCTGTTGGTCAAAGATCCAACTACGCCCACTTCCAAAATCCTTTAGGGGCGGCACGGTACATCAATGCACTATGGCTCTTTGACATCATGATGTATTGAGAACTATATTGGTGAGTAGCTCGCAAACGCTCAATTCATGCATCATGCCAACAGAGCGGTGCTGATACACTAGTAAAGATTGAGCATACTTCATCAATGTAGTGTCACTGTAAGTGAATTACTCGCCGGTGATACCTTGATGAATCAGAACAACTTAATGTAGTAAAGCTTTGAGGCTCCATACCGTTTTTAAGGGTTAACAATCACCCTTCTTACCCCCCACCCCCAACCATTCCTTCTAGTTTCCCCCATTCCTGGAATGGATCAATGGTCTGGGCTGGGGGAGTGCAGTGTAGGGGCGGGCCCCACCAGTAATGATGTGGTCTGATGAAGATTTACAAAGAAAGGAGGGTTTGTAGTCGTATTAACCTATAGACAGAGACAGAAAAAAGAGATATAGGGGAGAAGAAATAGGAGGTTACAGAAATAAACTGTGTGTTAAATCCTTACAGAACTTTTAGTAGATTTTCTTTCTAAATACCCTGGTATCCCTTTAGATTTGATGTTGTTCACAAACTATATAATTCGCCTTCATTTCCTTTCTTGTTCATTGCATGTGTATGTAGAGTTCATATCATCAAATGCCATTATTGTCTTGAAACGCTGTGAGCTTAGCCTATATTAAACAAATTAAAAAAAAAAACGCCTGTTCAGACTAATTTAATCATTGCAGTTTTACAACAAATAACATCAACACGGAGAAGGGGAGGGAGACTGCAGGGATCGTAAATCAGCCAGCATTATCCCAGTACGGAATGGCCTCATCTGGTCCGTACCAGGCGCCACCCAAAACGAGGTTTGACACAACGCCATGGCCGCTCTCTGGCGGAAAACAGCCGCGCTGGGGCACCATATATCATGGCGGCCGCCATTTTCCAACTGCATGAACTCCACCAAAAGGAAGCACAACTCATTTCAACCCGGTGGTTATCGTTTGAAAGGGATGTTATGATGTGTAAGCAATCGGCAACTATTTTGGTACTTATTGATTTGCCATTCTCAAATGCTATGATACAGATAGAGGTAGACATCAGAGATGCCACTTTTCCTAACTTTTTAGGAATTCCGAATTTTGGAATTCATTTCCTATAGGCATTTCCTATAGGGAGTCCCGAAAATTAGGATGATTTCCGAATTTTCATTGACCAGTGAGTGGCATCTCTGGGACATACGTAACTATGTAGGATGGGACATTGGATGTGTATTGACCTTAAACAGTTGATAACAGGACTGATAAGTGCTACCCAAAGATTCATGTCGCTAACAATTGCCAATTCCATAGGTACTTAGAAAGTGCATGTGCATTCCATTGAGGCATCAGGCGGGCCAAAGTTGTGAACACCATTGTATTCACATAAATGATCATTCCTTATCTCTCTCCAAAAGTAGGGTTTTTTAATTCGTGGACAAAATATTCAATTCTGTCCCTATGAGGCACCAAAGCAGCACGTGGTATAGCACTGCTCAGTGCACCATGCTGATATTGGCATGAGGCGGGAATGCATGTCATTGCTGAACTACTTACCTGAGCTGTATTCCTTAAGGTCAGAGTGCAGAGATGCCACTTTTCCTGGTTTACCAGGAATTCCTGGTTTTGATTCTAAGATTTCTGTATTAAATCGTGTTAAATTCCTGGGAAAATGTGTCCCAAAGTTCAGCTTTCCTGTTTTTTGTCGGCCAGTGATTGGCATCTCTGAGAGTGTAATGAAGCACTGTCCAGCCCTTGAAAGGTTAAATGCTTCTTAGATATGTCCATTCTATAAATGATCCCTCTCCAAACCTACCCTCTTCATCCACACCTTATGAGGTACTCCTACTATAGATCAATGCAACAAGAAAGGATAAGATATTCAGTTGTTGATAATTTAGCCATTTTACTCAGGTTCAACCAGTGATAATGCAAATTTACATACCCTTAGCCTAAGATTCTGCCTTGTAACCTACACTTTTATGGAAGTGACATGGCTGGCTAATTTTCTGATTTAAGATCTTTACATATGTGAACATTAGAAGGCAAAGTTTTGGGCATTTTCGGATAACAGAAGAAACCCCATCTTTGTTTTATGGAATGTCACCCTTTCTTGCTGCATGGCTCTATAGTGTTGTGGTCTGGCCCCTGAGCTGCTCACTCAGGCTTCTGTTACCTCCTACTGGTGCCATAACGTCAGATCCTGTTGCTGCTCAATATGACCCTCCCCAGCCTCCAATATGCCTATAATAGATACTGTCAGGAGTCTACTATCTCCTTATCATACTGGTATTACAGTGTTATAGTAGTGCTGGAGGAGTAACCTCATGTGCCTATAGGTTTTCTCTGTCTTGGTTATCTCAAAGCCATAGCAGGGATCTCTTTCTTGAGTAGCATCAGACAGGACAATATTCACGGGGATTTAAGATTTCAGTTTTTCCCTGGTTTCAGGGATTTTCACGTTCGAAAGACCCGTAACTTCTGGGAAATATCCGACCACAAAATTAATGGTCAGTAGTCAATAGATGGACCTGAAAGGGCTTATGAAAGAGAACTTGGTCCTGCTGTGAACAATAATTAACTTGAAAAGTGAGTTATAAGGAGACACCCTGGGGCCCTGCACTTTCAGTCATTTTGGTGGTGCGAATAAATTTAAAAAAAGATGGAAATTTTTTATATAAGAGGCAGAATTACTTAATAAATTTGTAGTGCCATCAAAGGAGGAGATGTAGGGGTCTTGCAGGAAAAGGAATTTCATCACCAAGTTTTGTAAATTTTGAGAAATTCTCAATATTGTACAGACTCAGTTGGTTGGCAGCTATAAGACGCTTTTTGCCTCCAATGGTGAAGGTATATGATGTTGATCCATGTATCAACTTTCCCGCCTTTTTTTTGCAATGTGGTACAAATAGTGCAGTTTTGGCAGGAGTTATGCGAATAGTGGCTTGGTGGTGCGAATAACCTGCACTGTAAAAAAAATTCCGTCGAAAAAACGGAGATTCTCTGGCACCACTGGGTGCCGGCCAATCTCCGTATTTTTTACGGTCACCGTTTTCTCCAAAATCACCGTATTTTTAACCGGTACTTCTCCGTTACCTAAAAACGTTGATTTACCGTTCTTAGATTAACTGTAATTCTCAGTTACCCAAAAAACAGAGATTCTCTGGCACCACTGGGTGCCGGCCATTCTCCGTAATAACTACGGTCACCGTTCTCTTGGAGTTACTGTTATTGTAACGGAGAATGTCCTTCACCCAGTGGTGCCAGAGAATCACCGTTATTTCAAGGGAATACTTGAAATCACCGTCATTTTGATATGGCATCAAAGGATGGATTATTATGGTATTTCTATAATCCAGTTCACTTGTGTTCCAATCCCTAGTTCCATGAAAGCATCATAGAATAGTTCATCACACTTAGTAATTTCAATCTAGGGGCAGACAGCACCCTGGAATTGCTACAAAGCAACATGCATGGCTGGGTGGACATATATATATTTCTTTTCACCACAGAATAGGTGTTTGTCTCAACAAAATATCTCACAAAAGTAGATTACCATACCATTAACCATATTCTCACAGCCCCATAATTGGCCATCAATATTGATGCTGCATCTAATTCAAAAGTTGTAAATCATTATCATTTTTTGATACATTAAGAAGTGTCTATAGAGTAGACTCCTCAAGGAAATCTCATCATGAAAGGGGCTGCCACCTGGTGTGATCAAACTAAACAATAATCAAAACAGAAATTCCCCGTAAATTGATAAACGGTGTTTCGTTGTGGTAGATTACGGATATTCAATATTGATAATTAGTCACTACACTAATTCACCGTAATTTTCACTGTGATCCTCCGTAAATACATTACAGACACAAAAGCATTTTTTATATTAACACACACACACAGGGACTGATACAATACAAAAATCAAACCTTTTTATATGTATAGGATATTTTTTTCTATGCCACCACCTACTCTCAATTTGAGAAACTGAAATATACTATGCATTATTATAAGTGCTTTGGTACATAAAAGCTTTCACACTATTCAGGAAAATGTATTTTTCAGAACATGTTTTCTGGGTTTCCTTGTTATATGCTCAATATCTACAGGGTTTCACTAGGATTAGAATTACAAGTTATGCCATACTGTGGTTCATGGTAAATGTTTTGAAATATACAAAGTCTCACCAGGTTCAGGAAAAATGTGTTTCTGTGTACTGGTTTACAGGATTTCCTTGTTATATGATCAATATCTACAGAGTTTCACGAGAATTGAAAATATGAAGATTCTTTGTAAGCATTCAAAATGTGCATTACCGTAAATGCTTTGATATATACTCGGTTTCACCGTATTCAGGAAAAAGGTGTTTCTCTGTTCTGGTTTACAGAATTTCCTTGTCATATGGTCAATATCTACGGAGCTTCACTGGATTTGAAATTACAGAGATTTATTGTAAAATTAAACGGTGAATCTCCGTCTATTCAACAGAATATTTTTACAGTGTGGGTGAGGGAGTGCTTTTCACTTTTCGAGTTATCAGCAATTTACATTGCTGCATTATATTTATTTTAAGCCAAGTCTGATAAAAGTGATAAACACAGTACAATATCTGGGTGATGCAGAGTGCCCCAGGCTTATCACAGACCGTAGTAGTCTACCTGTGGGCAATTTGACACTGGATACAGTATTGGCCGCGGTGTGGTGGGCGGTTCCATGGGGCTAACCCTTTAACGGTCGTCTGTTACCACCAGGCCTATATAATCAGCAGGACTGTATCCATGCATTGCCAATCGATCTGATACATGCATTAAACCACGATGAGGTCTTTAAAATGTCTTGACGTTGGTTAGGGGGGGAGGGGGTTGATCGTAGGACGAATGGACATGAGCAGCCAGCCAGCCACCCTCGCCTCCTCTCCTCCAACCCCTCACGACCCTCCTCCAGGGACCTTGTGTGGCGAGGCAGTGCCCAGAAATGGGAATATACACTAATAGCATCAATGGGCGGCTGCAGGTGCCGACCTGCTCCAGCACGAATTGCCTCAAAGTACCATCTGTATGCCGGGCGCGGCGCACCAGCGCGATTTCCGCAGCTTTAGAGGCGGGGGAGGAGGTTGGCGCAGGTAAAGGGGAGGGGCTGGTGTGGACATTGTATAACCTAGGACCATGGAGGAGGGAGGGAGGGGGGCAGTCAGGAGGGGCTGGAGGATAAAGCCTCACCCTCCTATATATCCTAGCCCATAACGGGACCCTAATACCTGGCCCTGGACACTCCCGACCACTCTCATTCACCCCGGACAGGCCATTGTGCCCTCCAGTGCCTACTCCCCTGTCCACAGCATTGTCACCCAATTTACCAGGCAGTTGGCTTGTTCCTCCAGTAGGCTAGTCACCTTCACTAAAACCCAACCCTGCGTCGCTAGCTCCTTAGACCCAGTGTCATGGGTGTAATGTGTGTATTGTAGAAGTAGCCACGGCTTCAGGAAAAGGACCCCCTATCATAAAGAAAAGGGGTCATGTTAGTATGGATACCTTTGAAACAGGGTTAATTCCTTGCTGGCGTGAGAAATGGTGATACCATAAATCAAGATGTCCAAGATAAAAAAAAAACCAACGGAAGGAAGGATATTCAGGAGCAGATTGCTTATTTCACAATACAAAGGGGGAATCAGGGCAGATGCAGTCGGCATGATGGCGTTAGACTAAATAAATGAGGTATTTTCTCAGACTTGACTTCCAGGTTTCATGTTCGAAAAACGTTTTCCTCTTTATCTTTTAAACCCAGCCCTTGACATAAACCTATGAATAATAGATCCATGTTTGTGACTCATTATATGAACTCATTATTCAAGGATTGTCTTGATTCATTGTCCCTCTAATTAACCATGAGAGGCATAAATTCTGTTTGAATTCTTTTCACTTTTCTTTGAATAAAGGCCAAGCCCACTCCAAATTCTGCTCATGGACCAGGTTATTGAATTATACTCCGCACCAGTGAAGTTTTTCCCTGAAAGCCAAGTATGAAAAGTGGAACTCTGGAACCCCTGTATGATATCATGTCATTTTGGCCATGTACCGTATATAATGACAACAATATGATGTAATTAAATATTCTCAGTTATTATTCAGTACATAATTGTCTTCAAGATTACCCCACCCCGTGTATGCCGACATGCCATAATTATACGTAACACTTTCACATGTAGTGAGTACATCTCATGATCTTCGCTCGTTGTCCTCATATAACAAGCTTAGCAGGGTAAACCATGTGCTGTACCAAGTTACTATAGGGCCCACTCACATCTTATTCCACCAGTACAAGAAGGCCAACGGTTGACGACACTGACATCCCTTGTACTATTTTGTCGGGTCATTGACTTTGCACTAGGAACAAGCAAGTGTGCGCCCAGAGGGGTCCAAGGCAGGGGTCTGGAGGAGCATCCAGGGAGTAGGTCCAGGACCTGGAAGGCAGTGAGGGCGTTAAGAGGGATGGGACAGGGAAGGGGCCATCGGTCTGGTAGGGTCAGTGACTTCCCAGTGGTCCGCAGCCTCATTTCAGCCCCTGATGGATAGGTCCTAGCGGGTTGAGTGGCAGTGGCGATTTACCACCCCAACTTTTGTCAGAAGAACACAAGGGCCAGGGAGGCGGCAAAAGAGGGATCAAGGCATTGGGATGTGTGTGGGGCACGGGGTAGACGATTGCTTAACGATGCCAACCCCTCCCCCCCCCCCATGAGCCGGAGACTGATGGCCGCTGCCACGAAGGTCAAGGTTATCTTATGATCGCTCGGCTACCCACGGTTCCCAGCGCGTTTCCGGTGGCCAGAGGATGTGAGCGATAATACAGGAAACGACCCTGTCTTTATTGTCGCTAAGACGGGATAAAGTCTGAAGGTCAACCCCGGTCGTCTCTGTTTGGCCAAGGGCCCGGCTCAAAAGGGCCAGAAGAGTGGTGGCTGTTACATAAAGATAGGTTTCCATACCAGTGTGTATGAAACTGGAACAACAGGGCCATGGAAGAGCTTAAAACCACATATAAGTCCACCCAAAAAACCTTAACTTCCAATATGTAGTTGCAGGCGGGGACTCAAAAGGCCTATCATTTTATGATCAGAAACCGCCATTGTATATTTATATCCTTTGATTAAATCGTCTTAGTGACTCAAAACATTTCTCGTTTGGAGAAGGGTACCGTAGATAGATGTAGACAGATCTGTCTCTTGATTCCCATGACCCCTTAAAAGGCCACAGCATGGAAGGCCCTTGTGATCATGCTCAGCATTATATCAGAGTAGAATCAGGATATTTAGGAGCGACAAATGAACGTTGTGGATCAACGGAACCAGTAGCATGTCTCAATACCTTGGACTAGAGAGAATGGATCAAAAATTATTCTTGAACAAAACTTCACTGAGAAAAATAAGTTACTCACTTGAGTCTAGATCCAGACTCAGGCAATGTCGCCAAAATGAGTATCATTTGAGACTCACCCAGATCCTTGCATGACACTCAGGCAAAGTCAGAGTATCAAGCAAGGATCAGCCTCAGGATCTGCCTGAGTATCATGCAAGGATCAGGGTGAGTCTCAAATGATATTCATTTTGGCGACATTGCCTGAGTCTGGATCTAGACTCAAGTGAGTAACTTTTTTTCTCAGTGTTCGCTGCTTGAACAAAGCAGCGAAGTTATCAATTTAATCTGTTTCACAATAGAGTGAAATGATATGGCATGATGAAAATAAATATCGAAATCGTGAGAAGCGAGAGCAGACAAAGGCTTCTATACAGGCCTACTGCATATGTATGTTCTCTAGAAACCTGCCATTATTCTGCAAGTGCCGACAATTTTATAATGATTAGGGTAATATTCAGTCTAGATCTGTCATGATATGATACCATGAATATTCACGAGAGAACAATGTAGAGCATGCAACTGATACAGAATAGTCCCAAATAGCCGGTATAACCGTTGTTTTGGCACAAATGCCAGCCATCCTTCATGCTTTCACTGTGCAAGTTAGATGGCTATTGCCTGACAGCAACAACTATAACTTTTCAAAAAGCACTAGAAGGGAATGATGTGTGGGGGGATGCTTAGGATCCTATCCCCACGTCTAAAGCACTGTGCAAACAGCCCTGAACAGCCATGATTGGTGGTTGTTGGACAATTAAAAACCAGAAAAATGGAGTGGAGAGTAATGCACGGGTGCTGCATTGTGTACAGTGGAATCATTTGTCATTGGCAAAGCCTGACGAGGTTATGGCGTGTGTACCAGCATTCTAACTGTAGGCCTCAATTGGATGACAACAGCGGTACATTGTGAATCGTTCGTTAGTGATTGTGATGGCAATGTGTTAGAATGGTTGCAGGCCTCAATCCTAGCCTGCCTTTATTTCCTTGGCCATCTATCTTGCCTCATCTATAGCCGTAGCATGTCATCAAATCCTTTATGTATACGGTTCTTGATGAAGCATGTTTTGGATTGAAGACCTTCCTGCTTTTCCTTTTGTCTAAGTAGAAATTCCATTTTGGCAAGAATTGATGTTCCTTTTGTGTACAGACTTCTTTGGTAAATTTGGATAATTCCCTGCTAAAGAGGTGCTCAAATGTTAAAAGTTTTCTCGCTTTGGTCAACCAGGTTTGGCATCTTTTTGAGTCAATGTAAATAGAATACAGTGGTATGTATAAAAAGCAGTGGCGGTTGAAGGTTTTAGTCTATGCAAAAATGACCTTAGGTACTTTTCTTCATCGGGCTTCCCAAGCCCACTTAAAAGGGTCTTATTCTCCTCTTTCCTATCCCCTCGAATGTATAAGGTGCACATATGCGTGGACACTAACACATTCCTCTGTGAAATTAACCTTAGCTGTTGAAATGGCGTTAAACATCTATTACTCACTCACTCATTCACTCACTCACTTACTTCTCTTCATAGTGTTACTACTAATATAGTGTCTCACTTTAACATTCAGTTCAATTTGCTAATGACCCGAAATAACATAGTTTGGGGAGGATTAGAAGATGTGTGGGATGCAGTCCAGGTGTGGATTTGAATCCAGCAAGACAACTACTTATAGAGATTGGCCTATAACTTATATGTTATGCTTTCATGAATAGAGATAATGCATGACAGGGTCATATTCATCCCGTGTATGAAAAAACGTTGTCCAGGCCAAAGTGAAGGGTCGAGGGGGGTAGGGTGGGCAATCTCATTAATCTAGTGCCATTCTTGAGACAGTCGCAACTCTAGAACACCTGCCAACAAAAACTCTAAATGAGGCATTGTTATTACACCGTCAACTCTGGATCATACGCAGGATCCTAACCCTTTAAATAGAGACACATCACCACCCCATTTTCATCCAAATCCTTGGGTCCAAATGGTCCTGATGATGCACAGAGGCATGCTCTTCATGCATCACGCTGACAGAGGTAACATTCTGGCAATATGTCTTCTTCAAAGGGTTAAGCATAACACACCCCCAAGACAAATATAGATAGAAAAACAAGGGATAGTGACATGAGGGGGAGGGTGTTCATATGCAATGCAAACTCCCACACATTCCAACTGAAGTGCTTTTTGTTTTCTCGCTTGGATTGCCTGTCTTAAATTATTGCAGATACAAATTCGGGGCCGGTGTGGAAAAGCCTCGTCTGAGTGAATGCACACTAAATTGGGAGCTGCTCGCCAGGCCGAGCTACTCGCCTGGTCGGCGTTAGTCCTGGTTTCACAAGGCCCCTTATCAAGGCCCTTCTCCCTGGAGTGTTGTCTGGTAAAGGTCTCCTAAGGGCACTTCAACAGTGAGTCAGCAGGACTGGGAGTGGCAGGGACAGGAGTGAGAATTTGGAGAGGGTTGAGATTACAGAGAGTAGGTCTAGAAGGACAGGGGACGGTTAGATACGGTGTTAGGGGGAATTGATGGTGGTTAGTAAGCTAGGTGAGGCAGTGGTTAAAGTAAAATATATTGGAATACCTCATGAATTTTTGAAGTTAAACAGGGGTATTGTCTGTTTGAGATTGTTTGAATTGGAGAGGAAAGTGGGACCTCGTAGTATTGGAAAAATGATGAGTTACAGCAAGGGAAAGGGACAAGAGAAGTAACAGTATGTTGTAAATAGAGCCATTGCCCATTAGTGATTTTACATCCCAGTAATATCTATAAAAAAAACCGGCCGCGAGGAGACTACCGAGTATAATAAAGTATATATTGTAGAGGTTAGGATGAATCTAAATTCTAATTCTAAGGTTTCATGTGCATCAAAACAAAATGCTCCATCTTTTGGAATATGGGGAAAATGCCAACTACACTTCTCACCAGAAACGCCTTACGCTACAGTCTTCACATCCTAGCATGACGATGTCCCAGATCTAGACATGCCTACAACATTCTCTACCTAGCTTTCATGCATCATGCCCATTGATCGCCATGATAAGGCCATGGTGCATGCGTTGGCTGTCATGATGCACGAATGAGGCCCTGGTGACGACCTGAGTCATCAATATGATGACTCTGTACTGTCAGTATTGTCATCCTGATGAATCAGGCCATCAGGATGATGACCTAAAGTCGTCATTTTGACTACCTAAAGCTGTAGTTTTAGGTATCGTCAACTTGAGGACCTAAAGTGGTCACCGCTGACTAGTTTCGGATCTTCCATGTTTTCAGTGTAAGCTCTTGACGGGTCGGCATATTTGACCCATCAGTGCTGAGGGGTTCATTCACCAGCACTGCCCATCAGAGATGGATATTTTCGGGGTTTTCCCCGATTTCATGAATTCTTCCCGGCTCTGTAAACCAATACATATTCATACCTATGCACAACCTACACCAAAGGGGTTCTAATTCACCATTCCAGGGATTTTCTTGATCGGTCTCTTCCATTAGTTCATCATTAATAGTAAGGGATATGGACATGTATGCAGCCTTTGAGGAACTTAGTACTTGCTGGTTTCTTCTGGCTCTGGTCTGCTGTGTGCTCAACCCTTCCTCGGCTTGGCCCAGCTCTAGTCGTGTTGTTGTTTGTCATTGGGAGAAGGGGAGGGAGAGGATTAGCCTGATAGGATTGAGTTGAGACTGTTTGCTCCGTGTCTGAGGCGCTGCAAGAGGTGTCTAACGTAGGAAGCAGCAGCTTAGACCCTTTTCCACCTGAGTGAAGCAATCCTGAACATTTCCTTTACTGTTTCTTGCTGTTTCTCTACTGAGGTATAAACTTAAAAACAGCAACTTGAACAGTTACTTAGAGATAACAGTTGTATGTGGTATGCGTCAGTACTAACATTTGTGTCTACAGGCTAAAGGGACAATGTTAATGACTGATCAGGATTTAAAAGCTAATTTCTCGCCATGAACGAAAGACCATGTAAAGAGGGAAAAAACATAAAAAAGGTGCCAGACTTTTGATTTCTTTTTCTTGTCGAAATAACACAAGATAAGATTTCATGCCGTAAGACGTGCCATATATCAGCAAAATCATAGACATTTCACATATTCTATTATCTCAAGTATAATGCACTCCTGCAGTTTAACTTCAAGGTACATATAATTATATTCTGTAGATGACAACCCCAATTCACCAAAGACAAAAATAAAAAAGGATAGTTTTACTCATCCATCACCAAATCAACTCACAACACCAAAATAAGATACTACAGTCTGGTCCTAGGCATGTGGTAACACTTACCTTTGTCTAATAGGTCCCAGTGAACCCATATCAACAATACCAGCAATTTCCTGTCTTTTATTTCCCTACCCTTTGCAACAATCTCTATTGCACTTTGTCCCCCATCCATCCACCCAATGCAGGAGAGACGACCCCACCTTTTGCGTTCCATCTATTCTATTTTTATCACCTCGGGCAAACACTAGAGGAAGCGGGCTTAAATGATGTCGTTGGCGGCTGTGTTAAAATTGTTTCCGAAAGCCACTCCCGGTGGAGAGTGTATTGCAGACCGGAATATAAATGAGGGACCGCTGCAGGCCAGGGCTGGCGGGGATTGGTCTCCCCTGCGTTATCGATGGGAAATCAAGGGCTGCTTTCGCACCGCGGGGACAAGGGCCGTGAAGCCTTTTGTGACGAGTTGGGGACGCCCTATAAAGTCGTTGGGTACGGGGTCGGTGGCTGCGGCCGTTAACCCTCAGACTCCCGCCCGCCGACGTCAAAAGGCAATCCCACCCAAACTGACCCAGGAGCGGACCGTGCTGAAGCGTCAGTGGGGGGCCTGAGGGGGATTGCATGGAGCCTAGAATTGGTCCCGGACCTGAATACTATGTGTCATCTGACCCGGGCTGGGGTATAAAGCTGGGAACTGACCCAGTTTTATTCCTCTTATATTCTGAACTATTGTTAGATCATGGTTGACCATGGAGCACTGCCGACACTCATGGCAAGGAGAAAATAATTACCTGTACGCCACAGAAATGCAAACGGATAAGAGGAATATGTTGGGTGGGGAGGGACAGGACATTTTAAATGTTTTAACATAGCTAGGTACACATTACCTTTTTGTACAGTATGGGGACAAGGCATTCAATATACTGAGAAGAATCGTAATGCACGAAATGCGCAGCGTTGGCGAGCAGCTCGGAGGCACCAATACACCGCTTGCGAGCAGCTGAGGGTCACCAATGCTGCGCTGGCGAGCAGCCCGGAGGCACCAATGTATCATTGGCGAGCAGCTCGATGGCACCAATGTATCGCTGGCGAACAGCTCCAGGGTGCCAAGGCAAGCAGCTCGGGTCAGCATGGTACATGAGAATGTGGACTCGTAGTGCATGTATGAGTCCATCAAGTGTTAACATACACATGTGTGTCTATACCTGGGGTCTATATAGGCAGGTTGATGTACGTCACGTGCTCTATGTGAATGCGTGTAAGGTCATTCACATATGAATGACCTTCGAAGTACTCTGACCCCTGTACCCCGAACTGCTGAAGATCACAACAGCTCAACACTGAAACACGCACACACATACAAACACCATTGAGGAATAGTGCGCTGGGATGCTCGCAAGAGGGGCAGCATACATGACACCCCCCAGGTAACCCTGTTAGGGCATTCCGTGCACGATTTGACTCGTCTTTCTCTGTGGCATATAGCATACGTCTTGTAAACCTATTTATACTATATATCCGTCTGTGTCTAACCTTCACCAACTCTAGATCTCCTCTCTCTGGTAGAATATGAGAAAGAAAGTAAAATATGCTATCAAAAGATTACCGAGTGGAGTATTTTCACATTGTTCTCAGTGCATTTACATATTACGCTGCCCCATGCAGCAGAGACCCACTGACTGACGAGCAAGTGAAAATAGTCTGCGGATTGGCCCTTTTAATTCATTACATGTCCCTACAACCACTAGATATAGACATTTATGTCATGGCTGATACGGACGTCACTATAGATTAGTACTAGAACCTCTGTATTTAATGAGGGGCATTGAATACAATATGTCCATATTCAATGGGTGGCCGCCATCTTGGATTTTGAACAGATTTGAGCTGTTTTTCTCTAATTATAAGCAAATAACCCCCTAGGCCAAATGCAAATGTCCACTTCCATGGGATTTTCTACATCGTATTCCCCTCTGTGTGACTGGTCGTATCTCACTTAGCCATATAATGGCTTCGTGGGATACGCCAGTCCCACCTCGGGGAATATGATGTAAAAATATCCCATGGTCGTGGACATTTGCTTATATATTAAATCTACTCGTTTAATGTCACCAAATGCTGTTGCGTATGGCCACTTCGTATCGCGTATGCCAGAATAATTTAGAAATAGATACAATGATTTCAATCATACATGTGGAAAAGGACAGAAAACACATGTATACAAAATTTAGTGCTTTTGACTAGAATAAAAAAAATAATGATTATATATCAAGGACAGTGTACAGTCAGATTATACATTTCCGGTCGGCATTCCTATTGGAAAAAGAAAAAAATATATAATAAACCAATGCACATTTATACAAAAGAAGATTAAAGATTTGATTGATTGGGGCCATTGTCATAGATAGGGAGGGAGATAAATGTGTAGACATCCCCGGTACATATATATTCTGTTTGAAGCTTGGAGGATTGTTTTATGACTGATCTCCCCTTGTCCCACTGTGCTGCCAGACTGAGGGCTGGGAGTGGGTGGAAAGGGGTGGGTGGGTGGTAGAAGTGGGTGGTCGGGGAGCTGAGGGGGATTGGGTGGGGGTAGGGTACAGCACATTTATTGATCGCGTTGGAAATGTCAACGAGACGCCGGCTACGTCACCGTTATATCACACACCCAACTGGTCGACTTCACAGTGGTAAATCTCAATGTTCTCAAATTGAATTATTCCCCTCCCAGTCAGCCCCCCATTGGGCCGCTCACCGCATATACTTATAGGGAACAGAGCCATTCCTTTATGGAGGTGGCCATCTTTAAATCAGTTATGTAACTGGCCCCCAACGGCCATCTTGGATCTGGCAGAGGATTGTGGCTAATCGCTTATGTCCCCTCCATCCACAGAAAACAATGGGAATTGATAAGACTGATAAGCTGCCCCTGACTATCTTAATCACCTTGAGTACCTGTCCATTGTTTTAGGTGTGAATGGAGGGGATTAACCTGGTAGGGAGACAATGGCTTGGTTTTACTCAGCCTGGATTATATGTGCCCTCTTAGAAAATGTTTAAAGTTTAATTTCTCTTGTATTTGAAGTACTTAGTCTATATAAAACTGTTTAAGTTTAAAGTATTTGCTATCCAAAGGTATAGACTTCTAGAATATAGTTTAATATAGACTATTTGGAAGGGCCAACCAAAGTAAACTGTACAAAGAGTCCAACTGCTGATCTAGCCCCTGACTACATGACCCACCTAGCTAATTTGTTTGGTACTAGCAATGGCTCTGTTCTCTATACAGGCGATATGTGTAATCTATCTAGTTGAATGTTCGGAGGAACAACGAATTTCTACGACATGCTTCTGGGTCTT
This sequence comes from Acholoe squamosa, assembly GCA_949317995.1. Lineage (NCBI taxonomy): Eukaryota > Metazoa > Annelida > Polychaeta > Phyllodocida > Polynoidae > Acholoe > Acholoe squamosa. The sequence continues at coordinate 22,487,087 of OX439040.1, forward strand.
AGAATTATTTTGTTTTTGTGGCCCATAGGCTTAACCACTGCAGTAAAAAATGAATAGCCATAAAAAGCTAGCTATAGTATCCAGTCTACCCTATCTCTCACGGCGCCCTGGTCCATTGCATCTTTGATTACGTATTAGTTAATCCACAGTTGTGTAAGGTTACGGGGTATAACCAGTGCCTCAAGTCGGCAATCCAAGGTGTCAGAAATTAGTCAACATATGACAGTATATTTTAGCATAGTGCATTGTATATATAGCACATCGGACATAGAATGTCACTGAAAGCCTCAGTCTTAGCCTGTGACCTTAGCCATTTTTATGCGGCATGATGCATGAATGCAGCTCTGGAACTCATTGGGAGTGTATCATACATGACATTGTATCTTGGTCTGCTGGATTCACGAGTAGTCCTTGCAATGTGAAGACAAAGGTACATGCATTCTTCTATGGGTAAGGGGGGGGGGTGTGTTGTCTCAAGAGCTTTGCCCAAAGGTCTGCCCAGTTTTACCCAGGTTGTCTTACTTTCTTGCAACCTATTTTATTTTTCGCTATGTTTGACATTAGATTTAGAACACTGACATGAGACTGGAAAGTAAAATAACCCGCTGAGCTGGGGATGGATCCCTTATACTGGATAAAAATGGGCTATAAAGAGGCCACCATTCTTCCCATGTATTTTCTACATGTTTGATTCCTGAATCAGTGCCTTTAACTTCTCGTTGAAGTATTGTTAATCTAATTTACACCCTTCCACATGATCTAATAAATACTAGGGTAATAGCATAAAAACGCACAGGAGCATAGCACTATACCATGTAGATTCAAAAACTATCAATAAAGGGAATTTTAGAAAGTAAAAGGTGTGCTGAGCCTCCCACTGAGACACATTTCTGTAGAATAACAATAAACAATACTAACTCCAGAAGATAGATGAAGCAGATTTAGAGGTACGGGAAGGTCTTCCCATATTCATCTAAACGTAAGTAATGAACGAGCCCAATGCCTGTATAGGCTATACCAGGAATGTATAGGATCGTATTACCTTTACATAAACATATAAGAATCACATTTATTTACGTAAAGCTAAGCATACAAAAGGCTCATTAAGATAATGGTATGTCATTTAATACTTGTATCCACTATCCCTTCCAAATACATATATACAATGTCAAGAATGTACATTTGTAGGTCCAGTCCCAGCGTTGTGTCTAAGCACACCCATACTATTTGTGTGTAGAGAAGATCAAGTATAAGTTGAGAACACAATACTGTGTTTGCCAATAATATTAAGGACGTAGGTTTTCTTTATTGGTGCATGTATAACTCGTGGGGTGTGTTGACCTGTAATACCACACTATCCTTAGGCTGTTTACCTGGTGAATCCCCGGGGCTTAACCCTTGTAGGGTAACATAGAACTTCAATGCCCTCTCCATTTTTTTTGCCATATTTGGGATGTATAGATGTGACTGACCAGACGCTTGCCTGTCCTGCAGTCATATGTTATAGCAACTTTAATAGGGCTGACACAATCCTAGAGGGTCGAAATGATGCATTATTGCAGCATCGGTGCAGCATTGGTGCATCATGACTACAATACTGCCTTTAGGCATCATAGCACCTTTAAGGGTTAAGTCTCCAGGTAGTGTTCTCTACCCTGGGATATTAACCTACACAGGTTTTGTCCTTGTGGCCATAGCACAGAGAAAAGGCTGCCAGTCCCAAGAAAGGCGTCCAGTCAAAATAAAGTAAACCTTACTCTTTTTACGACATAGCTTACGTCCACAGATACCGGATTAGGGTACTGAAGGCCTTAAGTACCCCCCTACTTAACCTAGCAACTATAATATTGTTGTTATTGGCAGGGCTTGGTTTTAAGGGGCCCACCGTGTATAAAGGCGCAACCTATAGCACACAACAGGTTGCACTATAAACGGTAACCAAGTTTTCAATATCAAATATGTTTGCTAAAATACTGAAGGCTATGGACATTATGTCATACAACCTTTCGAAAGTATCACTCGGATCAAAGAGGAAATTAAAAAAATGTATATTATTCAAATGGTTGATTGGTTTAGAAGAAAACCTTATTCGGTGTAATATGTTGGTATTAGATTCTATCATTTGAAATGAGTTATATATGAGACATCATTGAGCAAACTGAATTCTCTGGTTCTACCTGAAAGTGGTGGGTAAAATGTATATGCATCCATAATGCCAATAAGTTAATGATATTGGTCTGAGCCATCATGCAGGCACAACAGCCTTCTAATGAGTCCCTGGAGAAAGCAGACCTGCTTTAAGACTTTTCCTTCTGCAAATACATAAGCAAATGTCCATGACCATGGATATAAGGCGTCGTTGAATACAGACAGCCTCACCTCGGTGAATACGATGCAAAACTATTCCATGGGAGTGGACATTTTCATTTATGTCATGGCCTATGGGGTTAATGTGCTTTTAGATAAATAAAAACAGCTCAGCTCCATTCAAAATCCAAGATGGCGGACCCCATTGAATACAAGCATGTTGTACTCCATGCCCCCCATGGAATACGGCTGTTCTAGTACTAATCTGTTAGAATACATCTGAGATTCAGTTGATATTTACTGCAGTTCTGTAGCTGTGAAGCATATTCATACCCAAAAAGTATATACATCGTGTTTTGTAGTATATGCGAGCAGGCAATGAGAATGGATATCCCATGGGGCTTTTCGGTCATGCTTGCCTCTGAGTTGGTTATGTTTAATCACGTAGGAAACGTTTCCAGGCAGTATTAACTGATGAACAGATAAATGGTTCTGAATTATATGTACCCTCGAGGAGAGAATGTGACATTTCGTATTCTAATGTCTCTTATTTTCATGTCATTTCAGGTGAGATTCGACAGTATGGCATGCACGAGCAATACTAAGGTGAACTGTAAGGTGGGTTTCAGGTAACCTGGCTGAGGTTCTTAGCAACTGCTATCAGCCTTATCATAGATAGTGGGGAATGGAAGCCAGAAATTTTGCTCTCAAGATTAAAACAAATGAAATCCAAACTTACAGTGTTTTGCTCAATAGGGTCGGGTTACCTGAAATACACAACTTTGGGGTATTGCTAACAATTAAGTTGATAATAATAGATTAACCATTAACAAATGGATTATAAGCCTATTGATACACCTTTTGTACCTAGAGGGAAGGCATGCTGTAAATGGGTAATAAGGATGCCTTTGTGGGAGACAAAATGGGGAATTTAGAGCATTAAGAAAAGTTGGAAGAGTTATTGGGAGGGAAGAATGGGGATTTTGCTTTCTATCCATACTCACAGGAATTTAGGCCTTATTATCATGAATGGAATATCCTCAGATCGCAGTTAAGTTCAGAATATAGATGTTTTTTTCTGTATACAAGAGAAATGACATAATCACATGTCTTTGTATAGCCTTCCCTGTCGCTATGGTTACCAAACAGGCATCTCTTACGCTGGTTCCCATGCTGACTGTTTAATACATACGTTCCGCTGGTTTATCCGGAACCAGCCACAACAGCGAGAGAGGGCGCCACCACGTTCTCATCCGGGACCAGGTCATGTGTGCGGCCTTGACCTTGGCGGTGACCTTGACCCTGCGTCCCCAGCTGGAGTGATGGATCATGGGAGTAGTAGGGGGAGATTGTTTGCACCACTGGTTCCCGGTCCGTGTGACCTTTTATTGAGGTGAGGTGTGATGGGTGGGTGGGGTATTGTGTGTCGGTGGAAGTTGAGGGATGAATACAAAAAACACATCACAGTGGGGATAGGGTCGCATCCATCTCCCATCCATATTGCCATTTGATGTGCTCCCAGCTATTCCAAATGCTCTCTTGATTCCATGCAATTCTTGTTTCATCCACTAGTGCCCATACTCTAGTACTCATGTTGCGCAGGTATGGGGCCCTTGATGGGGGATCCCCATGTCCCATGTCGATTTTAAGAAATGGCCATGTCAGCATGTCGATTTTAAGAAATTGTCATGTCCCTTTGTCGATTTTAAGGAATGGTCATGTCCCTGTGTCGATTTTAAGAAATTGGCCATGTCTCATGTCACTAAGCAAAAAAAAGCTCATGTCGATTTTAGGGGTCTAGGGTCATAGGTATGACTTGATCTGCCTCTTTTTTTATATTCCTTTATACTTGATTTCTCTTAATGCTGCATGATCTATGCCCCCTTGGGTGTCCTACTCTTCATTCTGTGGTCTATAATGCCAATCCTCCCATCCCCATTCTCGATACTATAGCCTCTAGACCATGGCTACATCTCATATTATGGCTGTTTGAAACCAGAGAACAAGCATGCCTCTGGCTGCCAAATCAGACAGCTAGTATTGCCTCCTAGTGTGGGTACATGCTAAAAGCAGCCGGATATAGTGTTACATGGGGTACTAACTGATACAGCTCAATATTACAAAGGAAAGTTGCTTTAAAATTCTTGAATACACCTGAAGGATATGACAAAAAAATAAAATGTTATGAAAGCATCAGTTGCCAGCCCATAGTATAGTTTCATACGGTGTGGTTAGGGCTGAGCCTGAAGTGGTTTAATGACAGTTTAGTAGTGTAGGTCACACAGGGGGACTTTTATTGAACTCTGTATCCTTTGAGCACTATCTCGAGGACTTTGCACTGTGAAAAATAACTCTTGAATCTATGAAGGATACTTGTCAAACTGAAGAGTGAACCACCGTAATTAGATAACAGGGGGCCAGTGTAGTTTTTACAATAAACTCCAGGTGGCAGTACAAGGAATCTCTATAAAAAATAACGACATCTCTGTGAAAATAACAATGGATCTCTGGCAACTTTGGGATAAGGGATCCTTCATTATTTCGACATTTTTTTTACAGTGTGGTATAGACAGGTGTTACCTGAGATACATATTCAGTTCAGTTCAGGTCTCAGCCATGGAAATACTTTTTCACTATATTTTAATGTAGCATGGCATGCCATAACTAGTGTGCCCCAAAGGTATTGAACAAAAAATCCCATGTATATCTTTAGGGGCAACCATGATTTACGACATATAGAAAAAAACCTGCGCATTGATCACGAAAATCTGGAATGCTGGCCATAAATGTACAGACACCTGCATAATTGACATTTTTTGCAGTGAATAAATTCAGTTCAGACCCAATCCAAACAAGCCCAAAAATGAATAGGCATCGCTGCAATAATCATGTTTTATTTTATATCATGTGAATAAGTACCTACTCAGGACCAGTTATGAATATTCACAGAGTTCTACTAAATTAGCTAACTATTTTATCCAGTCAGAACTTATGTAGTATTCAGTGTGGAGGTCTTCTGTCGGTAAGGATGCACTGAGTGACCCCAGGATTTCCCTACGTGAGACCTGAAGGGACAGGTGTGCTTTTTAGGTTTTCCAAAAATCACCTTTTTATCTCCTCGAGTGTGTTTCACATTTGAATATTGACTGTCATTGCCTTTGAGAAGCTCTGTCTTCTAATAAATCGGTTTCTACAGGTTAGACACCCAGCAGAGCAAGTGGCATTTTCAGGCCTCAGTCCAAGGACTTGATACCTATGTACTTAAACATTGATTTATGCAGGAAGAAATGCTAGTAGAGCCATCAAATTATACAGGGGTGTTCCCAAGAGATCGTTAACAATGTCACAAGTATGAAATAAATTCTCATGATACCGATTATATCGATATTGTGATGACATTGTGTGAAACATACAAAAATTGCGATAAATTTCCATACCATTCGGTAAAATTGGTGATTTTTTCCATAATGGCCTACCATACAAAGGGTTTCTGACCTGATTCTTATTGATACATATTTATATCCCATTTTATGAAAGAATTATGCATGTCATTGTGAGCAGTATTGAGCTATGAACTGCCAATGGACACCCAATGGGCCTTGGACTGAGGCTTGCAGAGCTGTCCAGAGCCCAGAAAATCATATCGAGAAGTGTTTTACAAGCCCCAACCCTGCCAATACAATGAAATATGTGGTCTAAAAATTCCAGGGGCTTTATTCTGGAGGTGACACCCTACTTTCTATAATCCTTCAACCATTGTTATAGGTTATTTGGGTCTAATATAGAAAATAGGCAAATTTAGCATTAAAGATTGTAAACCAAAAGTGGGATTTTAGCAATTTTCAAGTGATATTACACACCTCAGATGTTTGAATCATGCTAACTCTTACATAATTAATGTAAACCAATAAAAAGAAGTGCCTTTACAACAATCTCCCAGGCTTTTTCATTCACAAAACCCTTTACTCTGCAGGTCTCAGCCATGGAAATACTTTTTCACTATATTTTAATGTAGCATGACATGCCATAACTAGTGTGCCCCAAAGGTATTGAACAAAAAATCCCATGTTTATCTTTAGGTGCAACCATGATTTACGACATATAAAAAAAAGCCTGCGCATCAATCACGGAAATCTGGAATGCTGGCCATAAATGTACAGACACCTGCATAATTGGCATTTTTTTGCAGTGAATAAATTTCAGTTCAGACCTTATCCAAACAAGTCCAAAAATGGATAGGCATCGCTGCAATAATCATGTTTTATTTTATATCATGTGAATAAGTACCTACTCAGGACCGGTTATGACTATTTACAGAGTTCTACTAAATTAGCTCACTATTTTATCGAGCCAGAACTTATGTAGTATTCAGTGTGGAGGTCTTCTGTCGGTAAGGATGCACTGAGTGACCCTGGGATTTCCCTACGTGAGACCTTCATTCCGAAAATAGTGAAGGTCTGGAGCCCCTACAATGATGAAAAGTTGAAACCTTCACTCGCTGCCATATATGCATGTAGAAAAACATGATTGGCTGATCAATAAACCCAATAAACTAAAAATGACGTATTGAGACATATGCGGTAGCCCATTCATTCTACACAATGCGTAGGATGAATGGGCTACCGCACCATAGTCTTACATTCATTATAGACCAGCCTTATGCTTTCACCTAGAACCATCTATCCCTTTAACGAATCAACACAATACATGAGCAGCTCAGAGCAGGAGCAGTATAATGCATTAGGACAAATCCCTGGAGGTCATGGGAGCATCTGTGCAAGGCTATATATAACACATGAATCTGTCAAAACACCAGCTAGCAGCACTTAGCCTTGAACAAACCACCATGCTGTGATTTGCTTTCTCTTTAGCCCCTATCTAGAGCTTCTTTCTGCTTCAGTTAACCCTTTAAGGAAGTATCGTGTTTTACTGCGTATCAATGGCGTTTGGTTGTTATAGTACATTCATGTATTAGGAGTGGCATGATATAACGATAATAAGGTCTTGGTGCATTACTCAACAGTACTTCATTGCTGCATCATGGTGGAAATTGAACTTGGATTGAAGCTTCTTGTAACTGTTAAATAGTTAGGGAACGGGTTGGCCAGCATTTGCCGATTCGCTGAGAAGTGACGATTGGTCGAATCATGTGAAATATTTAGGTCTCTTGCGATGAATTTCATTGGATACAATACATTCTTTTTGTCCAACCAAACAACACTAGAAGCCTATTTGTATGATTTTAATTCCCACCGATACATTACTAGCTGACAGTACTTTTCAATTCAAGTCTTCTTAAGTTTCCATCTGGCCACAAAAGGTGGGGATAATCCTCCAGGCATATTGTAAATCATACTCCAGGTGCTGGGTCAAGCTCATGAGTTTGCAACAAATAAAAGTGAAAAAATCGTGAAAAATAAATCTTTCCTTTATAATAATTTCTCAATTGGAATGGAAAATAGAGGTCTTCAGGAACATGCACAAGACATTTCATGATATAGCTATGATTCTTTCTTGGGAAATCATTATCATGAAAATACATTGTAAAATCATTGCCACTAAATTGAAATATTTTCTAATAAAAGTGCCCGTTGCTAAGCAACCACTTGGAATAGAACAAAATAAATGGCACCGTTGGATTCCTTGGCATCGATTTAGGGGGGGGGTAGGTAACCTTAAAACTTTCATAGGATGAATATTACCGAAGTTAGGGCCTTCCACATTTCAAATTCTCCTGCACTTCATATGGCCCCATATGACCTCATATGACCCCATATGGCGTAACGGACACTCTTAACATGGTTGTTTTGTGACATTGAGATACAAATATTGTAAATATGCAGAAAATGCATATTTTTAAATGCTAAAATTGACTAATAACATCTAAAGAAAATTTCCAATCTTTCCATGACATTGCCAAGCAACTATCTAGCTGATTTGTATTTTTAAATATTCTTCTTGGAAAAAAAGAAACAGATTATTTTTTCATTTGTATTTGTAAAGGATTTTTCTGGAAAACACAGGAAATTAGAAAAATATAATAAAAACCCTTTGATCAGATCATGGGACTGGCAATAATATCAACTTTGTCATAGATAGCAATCTGATTTGTAACAACATCTTTTTCTCTTTGCATTTTCGAAATGAAATTTTAGTAGTGCCTTTGTGACATTCTCATGTAAAGGGTCTGTGGCATCCTCATGAGCTTCACCCTGGCACTACCAGTTCCACAAAGGCAGCCCTGGAGCAGCACAACGTATCCTACAGTTGTGAGGTGCAGGTGGGAAGGAGATTACCCTGGAATCAATCAGAGTAAGAGATGATTCTGTTGATTCAGCAGTTTTTGTGCTTGCTGCTCCAGGGTGTGTGTAAAGGATGTCTGTAAAGGTAGATTCATGAGAAATAGAACACTACATGGAGTAATCCCTCAAGCTACCCATAGTGTGGCTGCATTTAATGTACATAATCTTGCAGCTGTGAATAATAAAGTGGCTTATTTCAATGTAGCACTGGAAACCTGGGAGATACGAAACTAGTCAGTGGTGACGACTTTAGGTTGACAATACCTAAAACTGGTACCTTAGGGAGCATTCATTTTTGGCCCAGGGTATCCCCTGGGCTATTGGAGCCGGGTTTTCAGTCAGATCCACAAATTTGTAATCACCAACTTTAGGGTGTAATCATTCAGTGATATACTGTTAGTTTACACATTTTTCAAAAGCCAAAGGAAAGTTTTAAATCTCATCTATCAGACAACATTTTGTGCTTTATGGTGAGTAATGTCAGATAGATTTTGGCACTGAAATTAGCACATGGAGTCCTGTGGGGGCTAGGTGTCCAGCGGGCCAGGTTTCCAGGGGGCCAGGTGTCCAGGTGCTAGGTCTCCAGGGGGCCAGGTGTCCATGGGCCAAGTGTCCGCGGGCCAAGTGTCCAGGGGGCCAGGTGTCCGGGGGCCAGGTGTCCGGGGGCCAGGTGTCCGGGGGGCCAGCACACCAGGGGGCCAGTGGTCCAAGGGGTTTAGTAAGAGAAGATTATGCCAGACTGGTGTCAGTACATGTATAGATAATAGTCTCTATTTGTAAGCAATTAGTCAATATTTTGCAAGTGCTGATTCCTGTGACCCTACAGGGTTGATAGAGGGTTTTATGGTACCTACCCTGAGCCTTCTGTGCTTCAATGCACAACGCCCAATTTTTATATTGGGGGGGGGGTAGTAGACCCTGGGCCATATGTGATATATATCACACATTAAATCTTTTATGGCAGGAGGGGGGGGGTGACCAAATGAAGGGGGGGGTCTTTTCTTTTGGAGGTATTCAGAGAGGGGGGAGGGCATTTTTTGTCAACGTATTCCTAGAGGGGGGGAGGGTCGTTTTTTTTCCAACCCATTCATGAGGCTCCGTATTACACAGTGCATAGATACTGTGTAATACGGAGCTGTTATGCAAACTCTATGGAACCCATGTATTCTAACGTATTTATCATGAGATAATTGTTATTGTCATATGCATAGAACCTTGACATAGGGAATACAGTAACCTTTACTTCAGTGCAGTTACTTGCTACAGAGGCAGTAACACAAAATGTTCCATGTTCTGTGGCTGTTAACCCTTGAAGTTCTGTGTACCTTAACCCTTACAGGTCCGCATGGTGTTTCATTGGTTGTCATGATGCATTTAGCTCTGGCGAGTAACCTGTACCACCGGTGCTGCATTCACATGCATCATGGATAGCGACCCATGGGGTTGATACACTCCCATAGGGTCATTGGTGCATCATACCGACCATGGGGCATTAACCTGAAGGCACATCTAACCCTTAAGGAGGTACGCTAAAGGTTCTTAGTATAGACATTACGGCGTCTTAAAGCCTCCTAATCCTTTCTGGCTATCCAGGTGTTTTAGGCACCAGGTTCAACCCTCTGGGCCGCCATTAGCAACAGGCTAAGGTGAACACAGGTGGTGAGGGAGTGGTCATTTGTTAACTGATGGGTGAGGAATAGAATTTTGAGGGGCCAAAAGGAAAATGGTTGATATGAGGATTTCGAAAAGATTTAGACCCTCTAGAGTTCACAGGGCCCCCCCCCCCTTATGTCCAAATGCTGACATAGCCAGTCCAAAAGTACAATGCTATCTAGATATGATAAATGGTAGGAAGGATGGATGACTACCTGGCAATTCATCATAGATTCTGGGAATCAGCCATTTGTCGGGGATGCAATACTATACTAGTATAGTGATGAGACCTTCATTAAGAACAAAGCAGAAAAAAATGGATTTAAGGAGATCTTGTGTTTCCTAGCAGGAAATGGATCTTCTAAGATATATGGGGACATGATTGTATTTACAGAAACATCTTTTGTATCCAGGGGGATAAATGAATGGAGACAGTTACCAAAGAGGTCTGTCTATGAGCCCCAACCTGTCCATTTCCGTTCCTCTGCGCATGCTCCTCATGGTCACGTGATCCAGCCATCAGCTTAATCCTTACAATTAACTGTTGTGGAGATGGTGGGCGATGCAGCGTGCTGAGCTGGAGATTCGAGTAGGCATGTGTATAGAGTCGTAGTGAGTAGTGTATGAATGGTGCTTGGGTGGAAATTGGGCTTGGATGGCATTAGAAATAGTCCTTTGTATGTATGCCATGTCCCTGGCTACCATAGTCAGGAGAAATGACTCTCTTCATCTGTCAACCCACCTATGTGACTACCGGATCCTCTAACCTCTAACTGGATGTCCTACTTATACACTGACTTCCCCTCACGACCTCCAATCCATATATTACTGACTTAGCTACATTGAAACCTCCTCTTGCTATCACCATCCTTATACTACTGACATAGCAGCATTTGAATGCCATCTCATAATCACCACTTCTTATACTACTGACATAGCGGCATTGGAAGCCCTTCTCAGTATCACTAATTCTTATACTACTCACATAGCAACAATGAAAGACCATCTCATAATCACAAATCCATATGCTACTGATATAGCCCATTGAAAGACCATCTCATAATCACCAATTCTTATACTATTGACACAACAGCACTGAAAGGCCATCTAATAATCACCAATTCTTATACTATTGACACAGCAACACTGAAAGACCATCACATAACCACCAATTCTTATACTATTGACATAGCAGCAATGAAAGGCCATCTCAAAATCAGTATTTCTTATACTATCGCCAAAACAGCAGTGAAACTACTGACGCCTGTCTCACAAATGCCTGCACTGTGTATACATTGACGCACTATCACCCCCCCCCCCCCGACCATCACCAATCTTTAATTCCTGGTGGATACGACGACCACAATAGGTTTAACCAGGGAGCGCCTTGTCACATGGGACTATGGAATACAATATTCCCGTATTCCATAGTTAGGTCAGGTGACATTCTAATGACGTCATATGGCCAAGACGGAAAGATAATTATATATGTGAAAAAAAGCAGCATTGCCGTGGACCGTTGCTTATTTATCCTACTGACATTGCACGTTCGACACACATCTCTCAGTCAACAATCTCTTTAACACTACTGCTAACATCCTGCACTGGAAATTTACATTTCTGTTTTACCCATACTTGCAAATACAATATATGGACTCATAAGGAAAAGTCCATATATAAACACACCATACATTCACAAGCAGCAAACATCATTTTGCCAACAGCATACACATAAATACCTCCCATCCCCACCGCCAACAGCCTTACTACACAAAAGGAGTACAATTACCTATTACGATCAGAGGACATAGTGCATTACTGAACCATGGACATCATGCATTGAGGCACAAGACAGCCATTAAAGAGTTAATATTTCTATCCATCCATCCCTTCCCCAATCCCCTCTGTACACTCTTCATCAACAAGCAGCAGGATGTTTACTCCGTGTTCAAACTCTAAAACTTGCCCTAGTCATTTTACTAATGAGTCCATGACCTCCCTTTCACTGAGAAGTCTGAGAAATGAATAACGGCATTAATGTGAAAGAATGCTTCCACTGGCATGAAACAGGGTGTTGGCCGCCAGACCGGGGCGGTGTAGTGAGTGGGCGATGGGGAGGGGGTATTTGGCTAACTAATTTGTCTTTGTTTGATTATTCAGTGATAAGAATTCACCCTTCGCTGCAGCCGCCCCCGCCATGGCTGCCATGGCGGAGCTTTCCGGCGAAATGCAAACACTTTGGGACTGAAAAAGACAAAGCAGATAATATTTTAAAAGGGGGTATGAAAATACTCAAATTTTAACGCGTATTGAGAGCCCAGCTGCTACCCAAATGGGGACGTGGACAAATATTGAAATGTGCCTTTTGGCAGCCAGGAATTGCAGTGGTATGTTATTAGGCTGTAAAAGTCCCTTCATATCTTACATAATATGAGAGCTGAGACCCTTTCGGGTCAAATCTATGGATGAAATCGATTGAAAGTACTTTCCTCTCTTGTTATCCTGAAGCTAGCACAGAAAGGACAGCGCATCCTAGGGATTCAAAGTTCAAAGAAATGTAGCTTAGATCAGGATACTAACAGTCCGATATTCCACCAACTAAGCAAACCCAACCCCTTTCATCCTTAATCTCGGAACAGGCAACATAAAGTTTGGCGGTTGAAACCGTTTGTATACATCGTATCAGACTAGTTAAAGTACAGTACAATAAAGCAGGAATTGAAATAGGGGGACTTTTAAGAGAAATGTCAGTTAAAACCGTTCAATTATGCTTGACAGGTATAATGATTATAAAAGGTATGCTGACATGCAGACAGACAGGTGAAATTTAAAAGCGGCTAAATTGCTTCTCATACAGTTACAACTCATTGGTTTCCAAAAATAGGCAATGTATCGACAGACATATGATGATGGGCATGCAGACAGGAAGGCAAACGCAGCTCTCTCAGTCAGTCACCTCTGCAGGCAGGGGGCCCTCGATTAAACAGAGGAGTGTTCGAAATAACCACAAATATTGACGCTATCTGGGAAAGTGCTGTGGTTGCAGTAGCGGCTTTGTCCCCTTTCACACAATGCACCAACGAGCATATCTCTCATATCAATGCAGACATCGCGTACAATTTCAATGGTGAGAATATTGGACGGTTACCTCATATGGTTGGAAGTGCGTTGTTTTTTACCGATAACCTTCAGGAGATGTAGAAACATAAAGAAGGCTTTACTGTTTACTTACTTTGAGTGATAAAAGTACAATCACTTGCTTGGCCCTCTATGCACTAAAATGATTGGTTATGCCTCTGATGGCCTAGTGCTCATTAGGAGGGATATCAGAAGGCAACAGTAGTATTTGCAAGTACTAGAATTTCTTTCTTTCAAAGAACAGGGGCGTAGGAAGCAAATTTTTATTGGGGGGGCCCGGGGGTCTCAGTTGGGGGGGGGGCTGCTATATTTTTACATAGGCTTATATAGGGAATCTCCTCATCATTGGGGGGCCCAGGCCCCACTGGCCCCCCCCCTTTTCCTACGCCCCTGAAGAAACATTCTAGGGTACCACTAATGAGATGCTAACCACTCCTCGGCTAGGCCTTTGACTCAGAAGTCTTTGCTGGTGTCTTTGTGTTTTCCTTAATTGCCGCCTTTGTAAGATATTCTTTCCTCAGTGATTAGAATTCATCGATCATATAGCGTGCTGTTTGAAGTGTGAACTCGGCACTGCCTTTCCATGGGTTTTAACCAAAAAGAATCATTGGATGGAATGGACTTAACAAATCACTTTGGCTTGAAGCATTTTGTAGGCACTTGATCGCTTCACAACATCACCTATATTTTAACTGAACAATGCATGATAACATTTCTGTTGAATATGATATTATGTAGGCTACAACGTAATGAATATATCCGTTTACTACAATATTTTTACATACTTTAAATACAATGACTGAAAAGCAGTGTGAGATTATGGGGCTGTCAGAAAGGTTAGCCAATAATGCAGTTATAGTCTCAGATATCTGGTATTTTCTAGTGGCTATTTATCTTCCAACCTTTGCCTGTTTTTGACATACATTCAATGTGTTGAGTTAGTTCCAGACAAATGAATGGGTGTTGATTGCACCGTGGGTGAAAGCATACATCCATAGCTACATTATGACCCATAGCTCATGTTTCTGAGCGAGTCGCACTAGAGACAGGTGTAGAAAGAGTGGCATTTTCAGAAGGCCCACGAAAAGAGTTCTGATGGGAAATGTTTTGGTGATGCTTGAGTAAAAGTTGCAGAATACAGGCAAAACTCGCCATAGCTCATCGGATCTATACAGGCACCATATATTCTATTATCAAACCGAAGACACTTGGACCAACTCTATTTGTATCTATCATTCAGTCCTGAATTAAGTTCCCTACTCCCCTCAGTTTCCACTCCCCTCTCCATCCCAGGAGGCCGACCCAACGCCCTGAAGACAGTCAAACTGGACTTATTGCGCAGCAAAAAAGACACAGGTGTATGGATGGTGCTACTTTACTCTGTATTCACCCATTCCCCTCCTGTTTCCCCTCCAGCCTACCCTCCTCCCAACCCAACCCACACGGTATTGTTACTCACAATATTATTGTCATTTTCTCATATTGACTCCGCGAAGCTCCCATCTCGCCGCCATCAGCACCACCGCTGTGCGCAGCGCCCTCTACGGCGGACAATAGAAGCCGCAGCGTCATGCAAATGGCGTCATTGGATTCCCAAGTCGAGGCAATCAGGCGTGAAACCCAATAGCTTTTGATGATGCTATGGGCGATGTCAACGGCGGTCGTGCCCTGCTTGAGTATACAGAGTGCAGGGTGGGGTTGGAGAAGTGGATGGGTGTTGAGTAGGGGTGGCTGACTGAGGAGGGAGGGGGTGGGGCAAGAGGAGAATGGAATAGCAGGGGATGGGAGGCTTGGTATGAAAGGGTGGAGGTTGAAGGACGGGATCCCAGCGAAAAGTTGCACAGAATGGAAGTGGTCATCTCTCAATAGTATGTAGACGAAGGGCTATGGTGAATGGCTGCACATAGGCCTATTTATACCCTATAACTATTGTTGATGAGAAGTTAAGTCGAAGGTTTTCCCACACCCAAGGAAAATAAATTAAAGGAAGGAGAAGGAGGTGGAGAAGAATGACACGAACAATTGTGTGCAAACAACCCAACTTCATCCTATTCTTCAATGATGACCACCTAATGGGGATATAGGATGGCGGAGGAAAAAGGCTAATTTTTTAAACTAGTGATGTTTAAATTTACACTTTGAAGGCCCACTTTGGTGGTAAACTGTGCGCTACATGGATATAAAAACCTTCCCTTGCATGAAAGCCAAGAGTGTTACCTTTCATTTGCTGCAAATATTATGCAAATCGGATCTTTTTTGGCTAAACTACAGCAGTTCTTAGCGAAGATTCAGGAAAAAACTAAGTCTTAGATTCCCACCTTGCTGCATCGAGCTATAGAAATATACAAAGAAATGCGGGACCCAAGTGAAAATAAAAAGACAAATGGAAGGCGGTATGATGGGAGGTATATAGGGAGGGACTGACGTAAAGTACTGGTGACGTGGGGTCCATCTCTCTCATTCTCCTGACCCTTTTACCGTCTAATCGCATCATCCTTGAGGACGGTCCGACCGCGTCGTCAGCAACAAGCACGTGATCCCTATCCCACAAACCCCGGCTGATCCCAGCGGATATCCGGTGTCGGCGCTGGTCGCCAGAGTCCATCTGTATTGACCGCGGGGACTGTCGGGTACCTACTCCTACTTCCGCTAGGGGAGAGTCTTCCTCAATGCTGTTTTGTGGTCCTGGGCTTTGTTATATACAACTAAAATTGTAAATGAATTATCAGTTCTTTATAACTTGAAATGATAGAATGTAGGTAGTAAAGCGGGCATATACTTTTTAAAAGGGTATCAAAAAGATACTTCGTGTCTTTCTTTTTCGTACTTTGATCATATTTACTCATAAGTTTGCATTTTTTTGTAGATTTTATTTTCCTCTGGTGAACCTCACACTGATTACATTAACCCATGATGAACATCCATTATGGTTTTAGACCCTTATAGACAGCATGATGACCCAAAGTTCATAGTGCCATAATTAGTACATCAGACTCAAATATATTTTATAATAGACCGGTATTGCTCCAGCGAGTTACTCGCTGATGCTGCATTGGTGCATCATGCAGACTGTACTGACACCATGGTCAGCAAGATGGCTGAATGCAGCACTGACAAGCTACATGCCAAGACTGCATTCATGCACCATGAAAACACAAGTGAATTACATCACTATATCTTCTCTAAAGGGTTAAACACTGGAAAATGATAGCTCAGAGTGAGAATTTAGCTTCATAAATATGCCTGATGTTTTCCAGGGCTCGGCCCTTATTCAATTGCCCACTGTTCCCTTGCACAATTTGGTTTGTCAATTCAATTTAAGACATGCAGGACCAGTTGGTGTCTTTATAGATGAATAAAGCTATATAAAGATGTGTTGCAGAAGAGCAATAACAGCAGGGATGGTTGGGTTTACTTAAGTCTTACTCAGAACTTCTAGTCAAATTTTAGTCATTAGACTTGACACCTAACCCTTTAGAATGGCACAGGGAACCACTATCGAATTTTCAGCATGAAAATAGGAAATCACCATGTATAATACATGTATTTATGGGTGGAAGAATAGACTACTACAGTTTTCTGGTTTTTTTTTCTGATCTGTCATATTTGACCATATCTGAGGCTATGTATTTCCAGATCGTTCTTTATCCTTGGTGGCAGAATTGTGTGACGTCCTCTTTGTTATTACCCATGGATAGGAGATCTATTTAGGCTTGTTCCTGGAGCCTGATGTCCACATTTCTTTTACAGAATATCTTATTCATCTGGGATGAGAATAGAAATAAAATTCGCATATGCTTATGATGCAGTGTCTTTTGTTGTCACGATTCACCAATTAAGTGAAACGCTTTAGCTTTGCATTGGGGTGGCCTGCTAAACTTTAGAGTTGCATCCCTTTCTTTGGCCTGTCACGATGTGTTGAATATGCAAAACTCTCTAGCGTTCCATTAACACAATAAAATGAGCACTGAACACTGCACAGTAAACACTATGCAACCTTTAGATTCAATACATGTTTCCTAGTCTAGAGTATGCACAATGACCTAACTCTTGTTGTACCGATCCCTGGTACTAAACCGCCTATGATCCAGTATCTGTCTGCAGATGTGCACATTAAGGGGTCCTTCTTCAGGCTGTGAGTCCTTCAGCACTATCTTAAATGCATATTACTCGATAGCGGCACTAATCCAAAGACCCGGTGCTTAAATAAAGCATTAATGTGCATTCAGGATTCTCCCATTGCTTATTTCTAATTTGAGTTCTCAACCCCTTCTGTGGTAGTCTCCTCCTTTCCCATCTCATCATCACTCTCCATTATCATCTTTTTCTTATCAGTTCACATCTCCTTTGTTATCCTTTTCATGCATCCAGAAAGTACTTTGCATTTTATTTGGGGCCTGGAAGGGAAAAATGACAATTGACATTGACTTCCGTTTTACCCTACTGTACCACCCGCCCCCTAACAACTTATGGTTCAAGTACAGCAGAGTAAATTTTCTTAAGGTGCTATATATGTATCCTTTTGTTCATCCTCCATGAATGCAGCCCTGATGAATAACTCTCTAATGTTGCATTCAAGCATCATTTAAACCAACCCATGGCTGATACACTCTTGAGGGATTTGAATGATGCACACATGAAGTGCCGATGGGTTCTCCACCACTGCTTCAATGGTGTATCATGAGTATGAAGAAGAATTCCAAGGCATCATGTCATCCTTAAGGGGTTAATTAGCTGCTGAAGCAGGCTGCAGCTCCTTCCTGTTCTTCTCTCAAAAACTCTGCAAATCACATAATTCCCAAAGCAAAAGGCGATGTCATCTTCACATGCAACGAGTTGGGGATTTTCAAGTAATCTTCGTAATTCCACAGTTTTTAATTAATCTCCAAGTGATGGACTGATGTGGTTTCAGAGAACGGCTTTGGCGTCCTCAACGCCTTTTCTCGTTATTGTTTTCTTGAATCTATGATATAACTTATTTGCTTGGGGTGTGTGCAGTCTGTGCGACTGGATACGTCATTTTGCCTATCTTAGCAACTTTTAATACTCCCAAACCTGTGTCTTATTAGACACTGGTGATCTTTGTGAGTCACTCCTTTCAATTGATACCCTCTTTGTGAATCAACACGGGAAAAGGTAACACTATGGGGATTTAGTATAATTGCCAGCAACTAGGTGCCACAACCAAATGATAAAGGAGGGTTATTTTGCTGTAATCTAGCAGGATACTTTCTGTAGGTCTTCCTACATATTTGGACAATCACAGACCCTGAATAATAGGCAAAGACTTCTTTTACAGCACAAATAAGTATGTCATCATGCCCAAAACTCATATCAGCAGTTGACAGAAATTGGAATTATCTTTGTTCATATATGTCTATCTGATTTAAGTAATCAGTTGACAAAGATAATATCCAATGAACTCATTAAATCATACACTGCAAAAATGGTGTTTAGATCCTAAACACAATTCTAAACATATTCTTGCAACGTTTTTGTAATCACATTAATTTCCTAAACATGTTTAGCCAAACAATGTGCTTAGCTCAAGTGTTTATAAATCTAGGTGTTTAGGTTCAAAATTTGTGTTTAGATATGGATGAAATTTTGTGTTTAGATGTTTATGAATTTTTATGTTTAGATGTCTAAGTGATTTGGTGGGAAGTAAGGGTTTGCAGACATTGTATCCATTAAAAAAAATAAAGGAATATCTTTTGTTTGTTTTCTCATTTACTGCATGTATTTACACTGCAAAGTCTCCAAAGATGTCAGCCACAGCTATATACATATATGTACACACTGCATTAGAATAGGAGACTTGAGGAAGTACAACAGGTTGGCAAGAAGGACATTGCTTTATACTTTACAAAATAACATGACAAAGGTGTAAGTCATGGAGCTCATTGATTATTCTATGGTAATGATGGTGGTGTAAGTTGAATTTAGTTAATTTTCTATTGTTGTGTCTATTTTCATAACATTTAATGAAATGACACTATGATAAACAAGGCGTTTGGGGATGTTTGTCACAACAATTGATTATAACTGTGTGCAGATAGTCCATTCAGAGGTAGTGCTGCTACCTGGTGTGGATTTGACATCCAAGTATCTAAACATATTGATGTTTGAATCTAAACACCTAATATTCAACTGTTTAAACTCTAAACGTCTGAACATGTTTAGCAAAAATGTTTATGTATTTAGAATAAAAGTGTTATTTTCCTAAATGTGTAGTCGATGATACACCTAACTGACGTATATGTTTAGGTTTTAAACATGTTTAGACCTAAACATGTTTAAAATCTAAACACCATTTTTGCAGTGTATTTGTTTCAATTGAAATGAAGAAGTTTTAGGGATCATTTTGGTATATGGATTATCAAAATCTGACAGAGAGAAGCCAGGGAAAGTTACCTGACAATGTATGATGTTACATCATGTGCAGCATTTGTTGGGCCACCTAGTGGCCATAAATAACACTAATCCCCGTGATATTACGTTTTCCCACGTTTTGTCACAATTTTACTGTATTACCTTCTTTGAGACACATTTCACCGAACCTACCAGAACATGTTGTTATGTCTGGCAGTAGCTTAGGTACCTCCCTGAAGCACTAAGGTCTGAACAGTGAACTAGCTCTTCAGTTTGTACTTATGAAATTTAAACTTATTCAAGACATTTGCTGATGTCAACGTCAATTCTCAATTCTCATTTCTCATTTGATGACCCCGTGCATAATGGCGTCAAGATGTGATTCTGTGTCATGTGAAATTCTTTTCACTAAGGCCAAGAAATAAAGGTGTGTTTCCAGTAACCCGACCGACCCTAGCAGGACAGGACCATAGTAACAATACCAATAGAGTTACAACAATGGCAGACCATTTTTTGGAAAGATCTCTATCTGGCCCTTTTTGCTAAAGGGGGTCTAAATTTTTTAAGCGCCCCCCAAGAGGGGTCAAAACTATTTCAAAAGCCCCCCTCAAACCCCCCTTGAAAAATAATGACCACTACCATATATATTCTCCAAACAGCCATGATCTTTGCAGGCCCTGTTTCTATCTTTATAATGAGGTAATTATTCTGCAAGTCACAGACTAAATCAATTTACCTATTAAGATGCGAATTGTGTTTGAACCATGTTTGTAATGATACCAATGCATAAACATATTACTTTGATGGGTGCTTTGCCAGTGATGCATTCATGATGCTGACCTTAGAAGCTTGATACATTTCCAAACAGTTTAAGGCACCATGCTACACCTGAAGGGTTTAGTGAGGATAATTAAGAACGACCACTAGGGAATACTCTGAGCATTAATGATGGTTTTCAATCTATTTCAGTGAACACACATAGATTGATTAGTGGAGAAATGCCTGGCTGAAATGAGAAAAGCATCAAGGCACATGCTAACTAAAAACCTCAAAGTAGATTAAATTTTGTATTGTGAATTAATGATTTGCAATTGGGAGAAGATGATCAAAGAGAATTCATTTAAATGGTAATTATGTTATGAATACAGTAACATCAGGGATTACAGCTTTCAATTTAAATATATTACAACTATTACTTTTTCTTAGCAAGGCTTACCATTTAACCTACAGGCCTGTATCATTTCCAGTAAGGGAGGAATGGTGCAGATGGATGTTGATAGATGCAACACATATAGATCTACAATTTGAAAATGAAGAATGTTAACAAGCTTTAACATTGGGCCAGTACCGAACACCATGTTCCTGATAAATCAACCACTGTATGCCATGGAGGGCATGTTCTATGTAGCAAGTGACAGATGGATTGGTCATGCAATCCACCCCTAAATCTAACAGGATTGCAGATTGCTTCCATGAATGCAGATTCTTTGAAGGAATTTATGGTCCAATGGAACTTATGCAATACATCAATATTAATCTCCCCAAAATGTTTACCCAATTTGTGAGGTGTTCTGGCTATATCTTATAAACTAAGGAACAACATCTCTAAGATCCAAGTGTTAGTTCAGTGTAACACATCATTATTGCCACCATCAAGTGCAGGTAGTGTAGCCAGACCTGCTTATAATGTACAGCCAGTCATAAAGAGCCAGCTAATGCTACTAATGGTGCCACATCCAGGCTGCTTATAGCAACCATTAGGGTCCTGATAAGCAGTCATCTCTCCAAATAGCTGCAGTTTAATATGCCTGTTTTCTGATACCCTACCCTACCCCCACTGTTCCCGCCATTATCCGCCAGGTCATACCAGAAAAGTGTGCAGGTGGAGTGGAGTCAGTTGGTTTAGCGTTTAAAAAGAACACAATGAACCAGTGAATTAATGCATTGTACCCACTTGTACATCTATATTATAAATGTAGCTGCTAGTAAAGAGGTGTAAGTTGTCAGAATTTTCAAAAGAGTTCAACATGTCAATATACCTGTCCAATTTTCCTGTCTTAGGTTCAAGCACAGGAAGCACCACTCTTCAAGCAGAGGCACATCAGAGAATACTAATATAGTATAATCAGGGAGTGCGGGCTTATTTACCTCTAGATGGCGCAACCATCAATATCGCTATGTATGTATACACCAGATGGCACTGCAAACTGGCTTTCAGATGTACATAAACAATGGTGCATGGACATGTGGCATGTGTATGAATGCATTTTACCTCCATGCACTTTAAAAAATTGATCTACCACATGTGCTGATATAATTAGACATCTGACAGGCTAAGAGATATGTAAACATGACCTATTGATGGAGCATATTGTCTGAATATCTTCATTTGTCCACATGGTCCATTTCACAGGAAGCAGCATGTGCCATGTGGAAAATGATCAGGGTTTGTTTTTATTTGTCGTGGCACAAGAGATTGTGCCACATTGAAATACTCTACTTAAAAAATATGTGTCAACCTAAAATAATGACTATTAAATATATTATATTCATATAAAGATCTGGTAGTCCCATTAAAGATTTCAATAATTTCATTTGTATCTGTTCCAGTCATGGGTATGAGGAATGAAAGTACCAGCAACCTGACACAGGAGATTGTGCCACCTAGCCTGCAGACGCTGACCATACTTTTGCTTCAGTACATATGTACCGGAAGTGCGGACGCGCATGGGCTCAAGATTAGCAGAATTAATTAATTTCGGAATTTCTATGTACAGTTTTAGAATTTTTCATAGACTCTCACTTACATCCCTTTGTATCTGGTCAGTGGCGCACCCTCGCTATCTGTAGACCCTAATCGGTGTGCAAACTCCTGAAGGATTGAGAGATTACATGTAAAACATTAGTCCAGATACAGTAGTTTTGAGTGGTGATTGACCTATGGTAACGCAAATTAGAAACCACAATATTCCATTGCAGGAGCAGAGACTGTATTACTAATAGCAATGCATTTGACAGAATGTCTGCTCCTTTGTAAGAATATCTGCAAAATGGTTAATAAGTTTAATGCTTAATCTTGATTTGCCTGGCAATTTGATCAACCGTCATTGAGAGATCCTTATATTTCATGCAGATCAGGTTGCTTCATATCTGCAGAGTCATTCATAGCTATGCCCTTTGTAGTATGAGCAGCTCAAAGGGAAGTACCAGGTGCTCAGATTTGCTCGCGCAGTAATACAAAGACTGCTCTCACATCACACACTGGTGCCCTTTGGTTATTGTGTGATCTTAGGGAACTAGATATTTGTATGGGTATGGCGCATCACCGTAACCTTTTAAAGTCCACAAATATTAGTCCTCTCATATTGCCCAAGTCTGTACATGTGCCCTTTTGCTGTTATGATTCACCGCTGGTGCGTACCTCATCAGCATTGCCTTGTTGCATCATGCTGACCTTTTGAGACAGAATCAACCATGTAGGGGAAGGTTGCCTAATTTGGACCGGCTCCTAAATTGGACCACCCTTTTTCCCCCTAGTGGCAGTAATAGTGTAGAGGTTAGCGGAAAACGTCTTTGGAGAAACTAGGACCTGGACCTGGATCGGTATGACACACACATAGGGGCAGCTACCACCGGATGCCAGCCCCTGGGGGCTGGTACATCCAGAATGGGGCTGCTGGCCTTACAGCAGAGCTGGCCCCTACAATAGGAATTATGTTCCAATGCTGCCATTTTTTAGTCAATATCACTAAAGTTCCTAATAACTTTCCAAAAATGTAATTTTTCTGTAATTTTATGCACATTTTTCATGAAAAATGGTTTTTGGACCTCTTGATCTTATTTGCGTCACTGCTTACTTAAGCCCTCCTTGTTGCTAGGCAACATCTTTTTGTTCGAAATCCTTTCAAATTTCGAGATGTCATATTATACTTTTAGACTAAAATGAAATTTGATAAAAACCATTGTCATGTTTTAGAAAACAAACTATCAATGATAAATATGAAAAGTTGCTTAAATTGGACCAGCTTGAGTTGCCTAAATTGGACAGTTGTAATGTTGAATCCAATTTAGGTGCCCAAATTGGACCACCCAGTGGGGCCTAGGCCTAGTTTTCTAAATTGGATAAATGTGTAACCTTTTTCTTACTCCAGTATGGAGGAAATTCACATGATATTGATGGAAATACTAGGAGGACATCTGATATCATATATCAAAGGTTCCCTAGTTTTATATATTTTTTCAATATAATGAAAGTATAAGGAAATACAGAACAATAGTGCCTAAATTGGACCATTAAGCTTTGGTTTTTAATTGCACACCCTGACTAGAGAAATTCAAATTCCTAGATTTTTATGCTATCACCATAAAGCTATAAGATACCATCAAAAAGTGTAAAAATTTATCATAGAAATAATTACTGGACAGGAAAAAGTTCTTAGTGGGTCCAAATTAGGCATGATGCATAAATGCAGCAGTTAGCAGGGCTACATGAATGTATCAGTATTGATTTTTAGATCAGAACGTCTATGGCAACCTTTACGTGTATAGAGCAATGCTGAAGAAATTCTACGATATGCCGTACACGTCACAGGTTAGTTACCTCTTTAGAACAGAGGTATATGCAACTGAACATTTACGCAGGATGCTGTGCTTCTAGGAATAAGGTGTCTTATGATTAGAAAAGTCCCCCAGTCTTCTTAGAGCACCCCCAGAACAAATACATGTGTCTTCTCATCTGAATGTGTTTGGCTAGTAACAAGATTAGGTGTTGAGATTATTATGATAACTCTAACTCTGTTGCTTTGAAAACTAATCCATGTGGATGAGATGAAAGAGTTGACATTGCAAAGAATGTCAAGACTGATTATCAAACATTAACTATTATCCTATCGCTAGACTTGGAAATACGGCACATTCATCCTCGTCTGATGCTGTATGTTGCCATCGTTACCAGACGTTACGTCATCATAATGACGTTCTTTGATATAATCAAGGCTCATGTGATTGAGTTGTGATTAACTTGATTGTGTCGTCATAGTGACGGATATCGTGATGGGGTAGGTAATCGTTGACGGACCATTACACATTGCTAATGTGACGCCATGCTTACCCCATATACATGTATCAAGTCGTCGGTACTTCACCTCTGATGAGAGAGTATATGAATCCCTCCGACCAGTTAGGGCGATTAGATGAATAAGCCTATAGATGAATAAGCAGATACAGAAAAAAATCACCACTTCCCGGCAGCTACACTACATACATACACAGTAAAAAATTGACTCTAAAAACGGTGATTCACTGGCACGAAGAAATACGGTAATTCCTGTTTTAAAAAAAACGGCAGAGAATCCCCGCACAGTGAACCTTAGGGCGAAACACTGTTATTATCGAGGAAATCACCGTTGTCTTAGATTACAGCGAATCACCCTAAAATTTTACAGGGTTTGCATGCTAAATTTGTTGAATTTTTAAATAGTGTAGGGGGCAGTCTTAACATCCACAGAAACTTACTCACTTGAGACTGGATCCAGCTCATGCAATGTCGCCAAAATGAGTATGGTTAGATACTCAGCCTGATCATGAGGTGATACTCATTTTGGCGACATTTCCTGAGCCTGGATCCAGCCTCAAGAGAGCAAGATTTTGTTAGTTTTTTTCTGTGTCTACTAAACATGTCATGATGAATGCCTGCTCTAAATGCCTCTAATTGTCTGCAGATATACAC
Source organism: Acholoe squamosa (assembly GCA_949317995.1). Taxonomy (NCBI): domain Eukaryota; kingdom Metazoa; phylum Annelida; class Polychaeta; order Phyllodocida; family Polynoidae; genus Acholoe; species Acholoe squamosa. The sequence continues at coordinate 22,512,587 of OX439040.1, forward strand.
GCATACAGGCAAGTAGCTCACGATCCTGTGCGACTTATTGCCTTAGAGGATCCATGTCAGCTAATTGCCGTCTACCCATGCCTTTTGGCATTGTAACTCTGGTTGTAAACCTAAGGTAATAAGATCTGTCCCATGCACACTGCCTCTCCTACAATGTATAGTACTACATGTAAGATGCTACTCAAGTATTGCCTTACATATGCAATAATGAAATCTGTCGTCTCAATCCTTTAAGGAAGGTATTCTGCCCCAAGTCTTCATCCATGTTTATCATTATAAGGCACCGATAGAACACCAGCGAGTATCAGCTCACTGGCACTGCATTGGTGCATCATGGCTTCCTTAGGGAGTGTATCAAGCCAGTAGGGTCAGCATGCTGCATGGATGCAAGCCCTGATGGATTACTCACTAAGGCTGCAGTCACTATGACGACCAAAGAAAGAAAAATATTAATTAAATCCTCATGATGGCCTAAAAGGGTTAGTTATCATGGCACATTAATAATAACCTGATGTCTATGATAAAATCGATGTCCCTATAAGATTCATATGTGCAGAGACACATACTATATCATCATGCTTGTCGTTTTTAATCTTTATTGGATTGAAAATGATCGATAGGGTTAAAGGATGTTCATAATGAGTATGGCGGAGATAGATGTGGACAGATGAGGAGAAAGGGCCGTCCAAGGTAAAATGTAATATCTAAAATTGAAGCCATCAGCTTTAAAATGAGGCCTAACACTTGTGGATAACCGTTCTGATCTTGGAGATATGGCTTAATGAAGATGGGATGATGTACCCATATTAAAACAGCCAACATGCTCTATGATTCACTATTTCGATGAAATTATGCATCTAATTAGCATAATGATTTAAATAATTTATTGACAAATGACCAATGCTTTCCATACATTTGGCCATAACATTGGATGTAGAAATGGTATCTACATGGGGGTTTCAGCATATTTATGAATGTAATATATAATGAATAGACTTGCACTCGTTGGCTTCAGGGGGTGATAGAAGCATGAGCCGAAGGCGAATGCTTCTATCAAACCCATGAAGCCAACGAGTGCAAGTCTATTCATTACATATTGCATATATAACATGGTTTCTACCATTAATTCTAAGTATTTACCCTTAAAAATGATAGAATCCATTGTTTTCTTTTGCGAGTCGACAAGACAGCCCTCCGCCATCTTGGTTTTATGTTAACGTATGATTAAGCTGGTGTCCTCCTGCAGCTCCCGTTCTCGTAGGTCTACTACTGCGAATATGTCGAGACAGAGCTGCGCCAGTCTATAGCCTAATCCATTCTGTACACACCAGGCGGTGGCACCTGTAGTGTTGACAGAATGGCGAACACGCACGGTCGCCCAGTTCGAATCTTTATGATTTTTTTATGTTAAATTCAGCCATAATATCAAGTAATCTACCCGACAGGGAGTAAGAATGAGGTTTCAACTATGTTATGTCCAAAGCATTTCGCCAGATTTGGTACATAAGCTTCAAAAATGGAGGATTTACTTTCGTGTCAACTCGTTGTCAAGGTATGTCCGGTCCGCTGTCAATTTTCGGTTCCTTATCCCGAAATATCAGAACTCATATTATCCATTTTAGGAACTGAAATCAGTGCTTAAACTCGATAACTATGTTATATGTATATATATCTTCAGTTGTGACTCGGGGGTAATATATAACAGGGTGTCCGGCGATCCTACTTTTCCCACTGTTTCCTATTTTTTTATGATTTTGCTATTTTTCCTACTTTTTCTCCAAAATACCTTCTTTTTTATTTTGCTTTGGCGCGTCCAATATAAAAATACCGTTAGTTGCTTTGAAGCACATCTAGCTTGTGTCAGTGCATGTTTATTGTAACTTATGTCAAGTGAAATCAACCGTCAAAAATTTTGCCATGTCTGTCCCGCTCGTTTAGTACTTGCAAGAACCTGAGTGCTGGAGTTGTAGTGCTACTACATTTAGCCTCCACATGGTTTATGAATAGTGCAGTTTTACTGTTAGCATTAGAACTAGTATTATACTAATGTTTCACTCATAAACCCTTTAACAGAATATGTGCAAACACCTGACTGATAGTGATTAGGGAGGTAATATCAAAAGGTGGCTACATGAAATGCCAATAAGAGACTAATGGTGTCAGTGTTGGCTGCAATCTATATTTTGAACCATGGAGTGCCAATGTAGAAAACATTCAGAATTGCTTGCAGTTATGTTGTTATAATTGTCATGATACTTTTGGACAAAGATATCACTCCCTTAACATGGGTTAATAGATTGGTGATGGATTCATCTGACATCAAGTAACCTAGATCATTAAAGCCTGCTATAGAACTCTATAGAAACATGCCAAATCCCACAAAATTTCAAGAATCTTGGCTAAATAAGACAGATAAAAATGGAAATTTAGTCAACTAGTGGTGTCGTGTAGATCCAAGTTCTGCATACAAAGCCACTTCGAAAAGAAAAGTGCTAGTGCAGCAGCTAGTGCATCTGTATCAGATGGTGCTGTATCAACCATAAGTGACAAAACAGTACCCAGTGCAAGCACCTCTGCTAAGACTAGTTCATTCATGGTGCAGACAGCTTCCCAGCAAGAACAGACTGCCATTGCTGAAATCCTATGGGCCCACAAAGTATGTGAGAGCAACTTCAGCTTTCGGTCTTGTGAAGGATTGTCTGACTTATTTTAGAGAATGATTCCCTGTGAGAGTGATATTGTGACATACCCTCTGTGTAGTACATGAATATGTTGTACAAAAACTGCGTCTATTAAGTAAGTTCTATACAGGGGTTTCACAAAATTAGTACCTCACAGATCTTGTATGGCAGCCATGTTGAGGCAAAACCTTTGCCATAGACTTATCATTACAAGTTAGTGTGCTGAAACAACTAGCCAATTTCTCAATCTCAATCTAGGATCAGTACTCCCAATACATTGGCAACAATTCATGACAAAGAAACAATTTACTGTTTTATTTCACATATTGTGCTCCAACATGGCCACTGTACATCATTTTGATGTAACAGACTCGCAGTAAATGCCTTCATGAAACCACTGTATATCATTTTCAGATACCAATGATACAGGTACAAACTGAGCACCATTTAAATATGTTCTGGAATATTATTCCATTAGGTTCTACATAATATAAGCTTATCGATTCTGAGAATAAATATGTTTGTTACACATGCATTGTTTATTCTACATAATGTCCTATTTCTTCTTATATTTTCCTACTTTTGTCCTACTTTTTGAAAATTTTTAGTCCTACTTTTATCCTACTTTTTCAAAGGGGTCTGCCGGACACCCTGTATATAAATGTAACTGCAACAATTTTCTCTCTTTTGTACACTTCATACGTGTTTGTGTAAATAGTATATGCAATCAATGCTTTGATTCAGGTATGTGTTGCTACCTGCTCTGATTACAGCCAATATTGATACCTTGCCATAAGATACAGCAACATTTAATAATTGTTTGGGTACCTTTATAGGTATTGTAGTAGTAGATTCACCTATTTCCTTGGGGCTAAATCTTCCCGGATGAAGGCTTCATGACTTCACAGATATTGTGAGGAAAAGAGAAAGTTTCCTCATCTAGTTTAATGGGTTAACCCCACCCCCACACCTTTCCACCCACCCTTGCCCCCGGCCCTATCCATCGAAGTGTCAGGGGCAGTAGGAGGAACTTGATAGGGGTCTTCCCCCCTGACGCATCCTCGACACCAAATGCAGTTACTTTTAGATAAAGCCCATCACTTCTATGTTTTCTGTCTGCTGCCTCAGGGTTCCTCTCACCGGAAACGCACCAAGAAACCTGCGTCTTCCTCTCGGGCGGCCATCTTGGATTACCCCTTCCCCCTTGAAGGGTAACTGTTGGGTACTACAGGCTTCTTCTCTTATTTCAATGAAGTTTCTTTTCACCATAGTTGCCATAGTATCTCATGCTGTTTTTAATATTGTGCGCATGGGATTTCTTTCTCAACTGCTAATTCTATTCCGATATCCTTAGTGTCATTGCCCTCCAAGATCGTTTTCAAGACATACTTTTTTTTTGCCCCTCGGTTTTGCCAAATAAGAAGGGCATTCCTACCACAGGCCTAGTTACCAACAGGCCATAAAACCTGCATAGATACTGTTAAACCCCCTAAGGGTATAAAAAATGGATGCCTACCCTCATTTGACAGCATCCCCGCAAAACTAATCAAAGTATTCTTATTAAGAAGAAAAACAGACGGTATGCTTCATTCTGCAAGGGAAGAAAATCGAATCAAAGAGCCACCTTGATTGACGTAACTGTAATTGGGCTAGAGATCGTATAGCAAAATTTTTTGGAAGAAAAAGAAACTTTCCCCATAATCACATGTACTGAGGAAGTGTAGAAGGGATAAAACTTCACACGATGCTAAACCCCATTTTCAGCCCCAGTGTTCTAATCTCAAAAACTCGTATAAATGCATTAGGTTAATTTCATCAAAGAAGCTGAGTTCTTTAAAATCAGCATAATGCCTAGACGTTTCCTATTCTTTCATCGTCATGATCTGCCAATACCCAACTGATACCGTTCAACCAAGTAACTAACCTAACTAACTCTGCATTGATGTATCATGCCAAATGCTGGGAGTGCATCAACAACAAAGAGCCGGCATGATGCATTAAAGAAGCGCTTGTGACTTACCAGAGATGCCACTTTTCCTGGTTTACCAGGAATTCCTGGTTTTCGTTTCAAGGCACCTGTATTAAATCATGTTAAATTCCTGGGAAAATGTGTCAAAAGTTCAGTTTTCCTGGTTTTTGTTGGCCAGTGAGTGGCAACTCTGAACTTACACACCAGGGCTGCATTTATGCAATATAACGACCAAAGGTTCTGAGAACCATGTTCCCTTCAAAGGGCTTGCAACTGATTTATATGGGGAGAGCACCCGTGTCCCGAAACGCGCAATTACCTAAAACCAATTATATTAATGAAACACACCAAAGGAATGGCTTCCATTTGCCTGATGACATATGACCTTTGGCGGACTGTTGTTGCACTCCTGACCTGGAGGCTTCATCAAGCAGTGACAAGAGGAGGTTAATATGCATGCTGGTGGTCTGCTGGTGCTGGCAAGATAGGCACTGATAACAGCTATCTCGATGGGTACCCCTTGTCTCTAAGAATTCCAGAGAATTCCATTGATTGGCCCAAGCCTATATATCTCATGTGTATTGGCCTTTGCATGTAATTCCGATTATTTTGGTGAGAATGCCCATTTAATCTACATCTCGCGAGATTTATGTTGGTACCCAATGTGTACTCAGAGAGAAGAGCCTAGGTTTTCTTGTGTCTGCATGCACACAATACAATACAAGGACCATGGGAATCATTGGTTAACCTACCCTACTACGATTTAATGAAATAGTGACTTGACAAAACCACAGTAAGCCAAATACCATTATTATGGGCAGCAGATATGAGCAGATACCCATAGCGTTATGCACTTTGTGGGAACAACTAATGGACCGCTAGCTTCCCCTAAGGGCATGTTCCTCCCTCCATTGAGAGCCCATCAACTCGCTTCGCTGTCTTTACTCAGTATGTTTAGCTTGGGCCGGGGTGGCATGGATTGGCAGATATGTGTTTGCCTTTAAATTTGGCCCAGCCCACTGTGCGATGGCCATCTGGGCTGTGGCTCCACATCCCGAGTCTAGGCCTTACTGATACATTAGAGGTAAAGCAACTGGGAACGCACATTTCATTTTATGTTTCCAGCACCAGAGAATTTGACAAGGTTAGGAGTCACTGGAAGTCCACTGAGCTATCATTTTCCTCTGTAGTAGGCCCGCTATTGGTGTGAGGACGCTCGTTTGTTTCCCTCTATCATACCATTGGGACATCTGCTTCACAGACCCATTAAGTATTCATAGGTTAGCAATATGGATTTGCCACAATTATTGTCAACCCATTACTCTTAAATCTTAACAATTACAAAATAACAGTAGACGCAGGCATGGCAGATGACTTGATTTTAGTCACTCGGAAATTCCACATAAGATGTTAGACATCCATTCATAATCATTTCAGTTTTAGTTCTGAAAGCACATTGTTCCAAGTTCTGAACCAATGGCTTATAAAGTAGGTCAACAATTGTTTTGCTTGATACTGCGGCTATTTTCAGACTGGTTATAAACAAGTTGAGTTGAGTTAAACACGTTTTTATTGGAGATGCCCTTAGCATCTCCATTGTATTCACATGGAGGTCGATTGCACACCAAATCGGACAGTCCAATAACCCTTGAGTCGACCTGTGCAATAGTAAATTACCTTATTTGATAATTTCTGTATAGAAATTTAGCCAAATTACAACTGTTTTATATTGCTTATATGGACACATTATTCATCTTAATTTTGAAAGTGTATACAAAGCTTCGTTTTACTATTTTGTCATATTTTGTTGGTTCATTTTGTTTTTATAAGACTAGTCGTAACAGGGTGATACTACCCTCCTTGCTAAGGTCATTTCAGTTAGCTGAGAAAGCTACCCACTCAGATCTCGCCTACAGAGAGGTTACAGCTTGCTCTCCCTGCCTACAGTTCCCACCCTCCTCCTAATCACCTCGTAATAGTATACTGTCAGACCCCCCCCCCCCTGCACCACCCAGCACCCAATCACCTCATAATAGGGGTGGGTATTGGTGGGACACATAAACTTATGCCTGATACATGGTCACTTTAACCATTTAGAATGATCGCTACATGCAAGCCACCCACATGCATGCATCCATTAACCCACTAAAGGCCACCTACATATATATATATATATATATATATATATATATATATATATATATATATATATATATATATATATATATATATACATGTACACATAAGTATGATGCACCTTATTATATTAGGAGTAGGCGTCCACACACGTGCCTGGGGAGTGTCCGGTCGTCTGCCTGACTGTAATTAACCCACTAAAGGCCACCTACATATATAATGTATATACCTTCACACAGTGTCCAGCCGGTCTCTGTGTGTGTGTGAGGGGGAGGGGGTACATATAGGTCCTCTATATACCGATATTGCAGGATGTAGAATGTGTGCAGCCCTTTCTTGAGCTGATTTCCAGCATGCTACACTGATAGCTATCAGAGAGCACTTGTACCAAAATAACTCAGGACTGAATCTATCAAGGCCTTTTCACCTCGCCGTTCTATGGTGTTTAATTGAAAATGTTGACGTCATTCTGTGTTTTAAATTGTGTTTTAATGTGTGTTTTTATTATTCTATGGTCTTAGACATGCATGTAGCATTGATGCAGAGTTAACCCTTTATGGATAGCATGATGCATTGATGCACAGTTAACCCTTTATGGAAAGCATGATGCATTGATGCACAGTTAACCCTTTATGGATAGCATGATGCATTGATGCACAGTTAACCCTTTATGGATAGCATGATGCACATTTAACCCTTTATGAGTGGCATGATGCATTGATGCACAGTTAACCCTTTATGAATGGCATGATGCATTGATTCACTTTAACCCTTTATGAATGGCATGATGCATTGATTCACTTTAAGCCTTTGTGAATGGCATGTAGCATTGATGCACAGTTAACCCATTAAGGCCTGATGTTGAGAATACTCAACATCCATGTAGGGGCGGATGTTGAGTATTTTCAACACCATGTGGGGCCTGATGTTGAGTATAATCGACATAGATATTCTATGTGGCAGCCATGTTTGGAAATTTGAGAGAGACTTAATTGGATTACTATTTTTGGTATGATGATGGTTATTACCTATTTTAAGGCTGAGGAATTCGAATCTGAGAAGTTTACAGTGATAGAGACAATGTAAAATGGTTAAAAATGATATCAAAGTCATGGATAGTGTATTATACCTTGGACCCTCCCGCCCCCTGGTAAATGTACTGCTCAAAATTCAGTCTTCTAGCCTTCCAAAGTCCCCTCATAGCCAGCCCTTAATGGGTTAACCCTTTATGAATGGCATGATGCATTGATGTACTTTAACCCTTCTTGGATAGCATGATGCATTGATGCCCAATTAACCCCTTATGAATGGCATGATGCATTGATACACAGTTAAACCTTGATGAATGGCATGATGCATTGATGCACATTTAACCCTTTATGAATGGCATGATGCATTGATTCACTTTAAGCCTTTATGAATGGCATGTAGCATTGATGCACAGTTAACCCTTTATGGATAGCATGATGCATTGATGCACAATTAACCCCTTATGGATAGCATGATGCATTGATGCACATTTAACCCTTTATGAATGGCATGATGCATTGATTCACTTTAACCCTTTATGAATGGCATGATGCATTGATTCACTTTAAGCCTTTATGAATGGCATGTAGCATTGATGCACAGTTAACCCTTTATGAATGGCATGATGCATTGATGTACTTTAACCCTTCTTGGATAGCATGATGCATTGATGCCCAGTTAACCCTTTATGAATGGCATGATGCATTGATACACAGTTAACCCTTTATGAATGGCATGATGCATTGATGCACATTTAACCCTTTATAAATGGCATGATGCATTGATTCACTTTAAGCCTTTATGAATGGCATGTAGCATTGATGCACAGTTAACCCTTTATGGATAGCATGATGCATTGATGCACAATTAACCCTTTATGGATAGCATGATGCATTGATGCACATTAACCCTTTATGGATAGCATGATGCATTGATGCACATTTAACCCTTTATGAATGGCATGATGCATTGATTCACTTTGACCCTTTATGAATGGCATGATGCATTGATTCACTTTAAGCCTTATGAATGGCATGTAGCATTGATGCACAGTTAACCCTTTATGGATAGCATGATGCATTGATGCACAGTTAACCCTTTATGGATGTTACAAAGCATTGATGCACATTTAACCCTTCATGGATAACATGATGCATCGATGCACTTTAACCCTTCATGAATGGCATGATGCATTGATGCACTTTAACCCTTTATGGGTGCCATGATGCTTTGATACACAGTTGACCCTTTATGAAAGGCATGATGCATTGATGCACATTTAACCCTTCATGGATAACCTGATGCATTGATGCACTTAACCCTTTATGGATGGCTTGATGCATTGATACACAGTTAACCCCTTAGGGATAGCATGATGCATTGATGCACAGTCAACCCTTTATTGATAGACAAGGCATTGATGTGCAGTTAACCCTTTTATGGATGCCATGATGCATTGTCAACAAATATTTGTCAGCAATTATTCAATTTATGTTAGTAATTACTCACTTTTTGTCAGTAATTAGTCCAAATATGTCAGTAATAATGCACTATTTGTCAGCAATTAGTCAATTTATGTTAGTAATTACTTACTTTTTGTCAGTAATTACTCACTTTTTGTCAGTAATTAGTCCAAATATGTCAGTAATAATGCACTATTTGTCAGCAATTAGTCAATATAATTGTTAGTTATTACTCACTATTTGTTAAAATATATCAGTAATAATGCACTATTTGTCAGCAATTAGTCAATACATGTTAGTAATTGCTCATTATTGGTCAACAGTTCATCAACATGTCAGTAATCACTCACTATTTGTCAATATCTGATTGAATATTGAAAATTGAATTGAAAATAGCATTGAAAATTGCATTAAAAACTCGGGTCTTTTAGGTCTTAGACCTAACCTGCTCCAATTATCAATACTGACATGTATTGATAATTGCTGTCATAGAGTGACTAAGTACTGACATATATTGACTAATTGCTGACAAATTGTGAGTAAATACTGATATATATATATTGACTATTTGCTGACAATTAGTGAGTAATTACTTATATATATTGAATAATTGCTGACAAATAGTGAGCAATTACTAACATATAGACTAATTGCTGACAAATAGTGAGTAATTACTCACATATATTGACTAAATACTGATAAAATGTAAGTAACTACTACCATGTATTGACTAATTGCTGACAAATAGTGAATAATTACTGACATATTGTCTAATTTCTGATAAATAGTGAGTAATTACTAACATATATTTACTAATTGCTGACAGGCGTCCCTAGCCCAATTAAAAGGGTCTATTTCTCCTCTTTTCTATCCCCTCAGGATGTGTGGTGCACATATGTCATATGCGCAGGCACTGACACATTCCTCTGTGAAATGGTTATGTAGCTCTCGCCATGAATATGACCTTAGCTGTCGAAATGGCTTTAAACATCTATTACTCACTCACTCACTAATTGCTGACAAAGTGAGTAATTACTGACGTAGATTGACTAATTGCTGTTATATAGTGACTAAGTACTAACATATATTGACTAATTGCTGACAAATAGTGAGCAATTACTAATCCGATCATAAGTACATAAATCTAGATGATACGACCGAGCAGCTATTACAGCAATGCTGTATGTCTATATCGAAATATAATATTCGATCATAAGTACATAAATCTAGATGATACGACCGAGCAGCTATTACAGCAATGCTGTATTTCTATATGGATATATATAAAATGATCATAAATACATAAATCTAGATTAAAGAGTCATGATAATGAGTATAGAGTCATGGGCGTCCTCGTTATAGTCGGTACACAGTCCAGTCCGCATGCACCAATTCAACCCACCCTCCCCACTCAAACCTCGCCTATAATTAAGTAATTATAGCCGGTACACAGTCTAGTCTGCATGCACCAATTCAACCCACCCTCCCCACTCAAACCTCGCCTAGAATTAAGTAATTATAGCCGGTACACAGTCCAGTCCGCATGCACCAATTCAACCCACCCTCCCCACTCAAACCTCGCATAGAATTAAGTGATTATAGCCGGTACACAGTCTAGTCTGTATGCACCAATTCAACCCACCCTCCCCACTCAAACCTCGCCTAAAATTAAGCAATTATAGCCGGTACACCAATTCAACTTGCGTTGAACTTACATTGTCAATTGACATTTGATATTTGACATTGAGGCATCTCCTTAGGACTGAGTCCTTCACCTGTGACATTTTTTGGCAACAAGAAAAATGTGGCAAGGATCATGCATAGGAGTTGCCACTCCTGTGACGTCATGTTTGCCCCCTGACGTCACAGATGGCGTCACACGGCGATTGTGACATCACTCACGGAAACCGAAAACATATTAGGAGTTGCCCAGCGCTGTTGCTACGCAACATCGCTGGCCGCTGCGCGGCCTGGCAACTCCTAAAAAATCATATGTACATATGATTTTCAGGTCAGCCAAACACCGAGCAAGAAAAAAAATAAACAAGAAAAATGTCACGCTGAAATAGACAAAAAGGCATCATATATATCATGAGAGGACTATCCCACAGGAATACAGAAATAACTATACAACCATTTGTAGAAACAACTATACGAGTAGACACATGGCGACATTGGCAATACAAATTAGATAGCAGAATTGATACATGTAGGTAGTGACCAATATTAATAACATCATTTAGAATCTATCCAGTGACAGACTTATATCTTGTTCATGAATACCTTCTTATCACCGATATGTTGAGTCACCGCGGACAATTTATCCCATAATATTGAGCCATGCAAGGGCCTTTGATTAGAACGCCAGGCCTGCAATTACACGCGCTGAATACTTAATTCAATCTACCACAAGTGAGAAAAATAACCAAAGATCGACAGGAAAGGGCAATAGGAACAGTTTCAGAGTAGTGAGCTACTACTTCTGTCAGATGAATCAATTGTAGCCTCGAGATGTCCACATACCTTGAGACTTCCGCTGTACCAAGAGGCCTTTGAAATCACTTTTCTTCTGAATCAATATGATCATTTAGTTGATACAATGCTCACCAATCATTTGGAAATGTTGATATAGCAGTTGACCCAAATGTTGACTCAGCAGTAGACCCATTTATATGACCATTTCTGAGTGGACGTCTAAAGGTTAATGTGAAGGTAGGGCTAGGTGTGCGGAGGCTGGAAGGAGTAAGAGTATATCCCAGGGTCTGGTTCAGCAGAGGGCATTTGATTCAATGAAACATGGTTTGACAAAAATGCCTGAATAGTTGAAATGGGATCTGGATTGATGCTTAAATGGAATGGGGTGAAGGCAGGATATATAGGTCGGTTTCAGGGAGGTTCGTTAAAAAGACACAGAGGTATCAAGGAGGAATGTTGAAGAGTAAGAAGTCAGATTGACTTAGATAGATTAATGAGTCAGAGGCCAGAAATACTAGGCCTAAAACGCATTTGAAGGGCTGAGATGAAAGAGAATTTATTGCTTGACAATTGGAAGTAGATATTCATAGGTCAGAAGCACTTGGCCAGCTGGGTGAAGAGGCCAGAAATGCTATGGTTAAAGATAGGAAAATATATAGAGATAAAAAAGCCCTATGGCTAAAGCAGTTTCTATTTGATTAACCTGTAACTGACGCAGAATAGCATTGCTACACCGAACAAGAGTCTCATTTGTATGAACAGCTTCTAGTTAACTCAAAAAGCGAGTTATAAGAGCCGGGTAAAGAAACAAGGTTTTCAGTGCCTCAGTAAATGTGGGGAAAAAAGGGAGGGGCAGGATTTCAAATTTGCAAATACACTTGTAATGGTTTTGGTCTTACGGACCCGGGGGTTCGGGCCTTACTATTCGGGAAAGAAGGAGTAAGACGGTGATTCAAGTGTATGCCAACGGATAGTCTTTATTAAATACACACTCACGGCTACCCGGTAGTTGGTAATAGGGCAGCTAATAGTTATTAAGAGATGGTCCTACATGATCGGACCCCAGAGGGGCCTCTGACGTAGCGGCTGAGCCCTGGTCCTTATATAGGAACCTAGGTGTTCGCCGTCAGATATCCCCACAGACCCGGATTGGTGCTGCCACCTATCCTGAACCTGAGGAACATCCGACGACTAGACTCACCCGCCACGTCAGACGGTACCCAACACTATGGTTATGTATAAAACGTACCTCTACACACTGTTAAATGATGCAATAAATTTCACAATTTGTACATGGAATTGGAGCTTAGAATGTCTATTTTATGATATGGAAAGAGTGAAGTTGTTTTCTTTTTTTACTTTCTTAAATATCCTGTCATGAGTGCATACAAGTCATTCACAGTTTGTGTCCAATCCATTTAAGATGCTTTTGGGACCCAGTGCTGAGCCTATGGGATGTTGATCTATGGATCAAAATTCCCGCCTTTTTACGCTGAGGTGGTGCGAATGGCTATTGGGGGTGCAGATATATGTAATGAGATTCAAAGGGAGGCTGGTGGTGTGAATAGTTCCCTGTTGTACAAACGTATAAAGTACATATCATTGTAGTGGTGACTGATGAGAAAATGAATTCGGCTTTTCAAGTTACCTGCAATGCACATTGCTATCCTATATTTCTTGTATATGCCTCTCCTAGGTGTGGAACAATGAATTGTTCTGCTTGTGCTGACGGCAGAGCTGCTCACGGACAGGGCTTTGGGGAGCTACTCTGAGCAGTAGATTCTGCTTACCAGTTCTAGCGGCAATGTATGGCTCACTAGAGGATTTCTTACGGCGCGATCTGAGAGAGGCCTAGACTAGAGTTTCCTGTTTGGACAGTGCGATCACTTTTCACAGGGATGAAAGAAGAATTGAGATGTGGGTTGGTTAGTTGTACTTTTGATGTGATGATTAGGGGAGGATTTTTAAACGCATACTTTCAGAAGCAACCAATATAATGAAGGAAATATATCGGACAGCTCATTGAGAGGATGCTTTATTTTCAGTAAGCCCTCTTTTGTAGAATGAGACAGATTCAAGCAATCTAAGCATTGTGACAGATTTAAGAACAGTTTTCTATGCAATTATCCGATTATTTATTTGAATTATGGCTTTCTGAACAGATGCATTCTCGGAAATACTCAACATCATCCCCATCATCATCCCCAAATTAAATTAAAAATGGACAGCAAAGGGAAAGCAGAGAATAAAATTGTATTGTCATGAATCAAACACCGTCTTAAGGCATTTGAATAATCTGGCATCTAAAAATACCATCAGTCTCATTTTCACATCTACATGGCCAGACAAATTAGCCTGACAGTTACTCCTCTCTCGATGATGGTTTTTATTCCTCTCTGAATCCATCTGCTATACCATATCCGTAGATTTCCCTGGCACAGAAAATGGTAACATTATAAGTGACTTTAAATACACACTATTTCCTCGAAGCAGGAGTATCTCATTTGAAGTGGAAATAGAAATCCAAGACGAAATACCAGTTTAGTGAATGAGAAGTGAGTATTTGACAGGAACCAAACCAGACAGTTGTGCCTGAGACGTTGCTGTTATGATTAATGAAGCTTTATATCACCCTTGACAAATTTCTAGAAATTCAGAAAGAAAATATCCATCTGAAAAAAAGTGGGATTCGCAAACACAACATGCCAATGGCTTCAGGCTGGCAGATGGGCCCATGGTTGGTTAAGTTGCCAAGACATTTAACTCGGACGATTCTCAGCGTTTTAAGAATTTTGCCTGCTGTCTGTTTTTCTAGCTGAGTCTGAGTGAAGCCCCAGTAGCCTGAATTTCACATTCAGCTACGTCCTGCTGATAAAATGGGGCCATGTGTCACTGAGGAGCCAGTCTCAGCACGGCTTCTCGCCGAGTGCAAGAAGCCCCTCTGGAACTTTGATGGCATTGTGTTAAACCTTTGGGGAAACTTTTGTGTTTTAATAGAACACAGTGTGTCCTTTGGCTGTCATAATGCATGACAGAAGCCATTGTATGTGACTTGACATTGCTATATTTATGCAATATGCCGACCTATGGAGCTGAAAATCTGACAGAGTGTCAGCAAGGGGCCCCAAAGCAGTGCTGGCTAGTCTGCTCGCCAGGACTGCATTGGTGAATCATAACATCATAGGAACATGGACCTGGAGCTATAATGCGGCCCCTAAAGAGTTAAACGTCTGAGCAATATACTGATTGGCAGTTCTATTAGTTTTAAACACACACATATCAAATTAAAGGAGCATAATATTATTGTTAGTGAATGAACTTTTGGACTAGTAACCGAATATATCAAACGACACCTACAAACATGGGGATTTAAACTTAAGCAAGTCAAGTGTTGAACCCCATGTACCTGGTTGTGTACTCCACTATCTCTTCAGACGTCGGCTTCCAGTGTTCGTGCATTAACTAAACGTTAAGCAGTACATTAATCATGGAATAGATCCTCCAGCACAAAGCTTCTGCCCTAATCAGCACTGCATTGAAGTATCATGACGACCAAGAGCATACAGCCCTTAAAGGGTCCAGCTGTACCGCATTCGGCCATGGGGCTAAAGAGGTTGGATGAAGGAAGGGCTAGCAGGCAGCTGGAGCTTGTTCAGATGGGAGGGATAGAACCAGGAGAAGGAGGATCGTGATCTTGTTGACAGGAGGGATTGGATCTCACACCTTGGATCAATGAAGTGGTTCTCAAACACACCGAACTAACGTTACCCACTTTTCCCCAGGCCCAGTACTTAACCATGTAAGGACTTCTTGATACCGCATGGCTTCTTATTCATTATGATGCGCCAAATATAGCATTGGTGAGTAACTCGCCAGCCCTGGAACCATGCTTCATCCTGGACCTCCATTTTTGAGTTTGGAAAATAAGTTTATTAAACCCCTCTTAATAACCCATAATTGGTAACAAAACAAAATCATAATGATTTATATAATCCATCATAGAATCGAGCTCATTTATTCTTGTATATCATACCACCTACCCAAGTCCCAATTTATTTGCTAGGCCTACATTAACACAAGTTTACGGCTTGGGAAGCATAGGACCCTAAACCACTATGCTGTCATTAAGGGGTTAAGTGGCTCACTATAAGCCATGTTGGGCCCATTGACATGGTCCGCAGGGATGCTCCATGTCTGTACCAATGTACACATGTTTCACATGGAGGAAGCCACTGCTCCACGGTATAGACTTATAAGGTTACAAATGATAGGCTTTTGATCGACAGGTTACAATTTAAGTATCATGTCTGCAATGAGATATTCCAAGATGTTACATTGGCATAACAGTGTTCAATATCATAGTATTCTAGGGCGATCTGATACCACCTATCGGTGTGGAAACACCGATATCCAAATGGTAAGCTAATATTGGTATAGTGTGGGTTGTCTCTGTGATGCTATATTGTCTATCACAATGTATAATCTGGTGTAATATTGCTGTACCCTTCCTTGCACATAAAAAGCCCCAATGGTGCAATACTGGAGTAGCGATGAGAACCAACTACTGACTTACTGGAGGAGCACTTTCCCCATCCCCATCCCCACCCCCACCCAGCCACCCCTTCAGACCAATGTGTCTTCGTTGTTACAGGGCAAGGCAATATAACAGGAGAGACGGCAACTACTGGCCATGGGACGATGCCTCTTTTGACAGGGACACCCCCCCAGCACCCTCACCAACCTACTTGCTCCGTCAGCCTTTTAATATCGGGCCTCACCCTTTTTAAACCTGAGTGTGGCGGAGCTGGGCGGTGTTCAGGGCGACTATCGATTCTCATAGAGCAGCTCACAAACACAATACCTGCTCGGGGTCGGTGTCGACAAATTGGCGTTAAGCAGTCATCCCGGCTCTGCCTATCACATCATCCACACACAGCCTCCATGTGCACCCTGTGCCACCCTCTGGCAGCACAAGGATTGACCTGCTCCTCTTATCTAGGTCAAATTGAGCTGCTCCCTGCACTGATTGGTACAGTGACATTGAGCTGGTCTGTGCACTGATTGGTATTGTTATTGATAGCTGGGCTGTGCACTGATTGGTATTGTTATTGATAGCTGGGCTGTGCACTGATTGG
This sequence comes from Acholoe squamosa, assembly GCA_949317995.1. Classification (NCBI taxonomy): domain Eukaryota; kingdom Metazoa; phylum Annelida; class Polychaeta; order Phyllodocida; family Polynoidae; genus Acholoe; species Acholoe squamosa. The sequence continues at coordinate 22,529,475 of OX439040.1, forward strand.
TATTGTGTGATTGAGATGGTCTGTGCACTGATTGGTATTGTGTGACAGAGCTGGTCTGTGCACTGATTGGTATTGTGTGACAGAGCTGGTCTGTGCACTGATTGGTATTGTTACTGATAGCTGGTCTGTGCACTGACTGGTATTGTTACAAAGAGCAGGTCTGTGCACTGATTGGTATTGTTACAGAGAGCTGTTCTGTGCACTGATTGGTATTGTGACAGCTGACCTGTGCACTGATTGCTATTGCCTAATATTGTAGCACAGTAGCTGGTCATTGATTCGTGCTGTAACACTGTGAGCTGCCCCTGTCCAGTGATTGGTTTTGTTACAAAATGAAATGCTCTGCACTGATTGGTATTGTAGCACAGTCAGCTGCTCACTGCACTGACCGGTATCAAAATACTGAGCTGTACATGAATCTTTCCCGATGAATAGATAATTTCAGTCCTGACACTCACTGCAATACCGAGCTACTGTAGATGGTTCTTTGTGTATGGTTGTGAGCCCCAGAGGAACCTGCAATCTCGTGCATTAATTCCTGACGTTCTTTGCCACGGTAATCTCCACTCACCCTGAGTGCCCAGATACTCCATAACTTGCCACTCACAGACTATAGCCCTATCTCTGGCATCGCCTTCTTTCCCAACCACCACCCCATATTCCCACGCCACAGGATCTACTATATGCCAGGGCTCGCCGTGCACTGACTGCCGCATTGTGGCCTAATATGAAATTATGGGTGCGGCGCCGGGCTTTGGTCGTGTAGGGCCGCCCACTAATGCTATCGCGCATACTTTAGCAGGGTATCGGTGGCTTGGGGTGGGTGGCAAGGACGCTATCTGATCTTGGCACTCTGATGAAGTCCCCCTACTACCCACCTCACGAGTCTGTAGTGTATCTGTGAGGCCCCTAGGACTCAAAAAGCTGCTACCGGTATCCTTCAAAATCGTCTTTTTCTAGGCGTAGGGCTAGGGCCTAGGTTAAGTCTCTATCTGTTCAATAGTCCCTATGTCACAGAATCATTTGCTACATAGGGGCTATGCGTGGTCCCAGGCCGTCTCGGCGGGTTACTACTGGGTGCTCGCTGCTACCCAACTGGCTTTGAAGATCTGATAGCTACAGCACAATGTTAGCAACTGTCACTAAGGTATTGGTTGAATGTCAATTGACTGTCACCAAAGCACAATCTGAATTACAATTGAACGTTACCCATCTTCAGCCCCTGGCCTTATCTTGACTGTATCATGACAATTACCTTACTGGATATGACCATGGCATGACACTCTAATGCCACCCAACTGTCACTAAATGTCATCTGACTTATCTTACATACTAAAAGTATGCTGTGGAAAGGCAATGCAGTAAGTTACCAATATAATACAAACCTGTCCCACTCTACCTTTAACCTACACCCACTTGGAACAAGCATGGTCTCTCCATGCCGCCCAGTGATCAGTCAGTGAAACAAAGGGAGCAGCTCCTGATGTACTGGAGTTGCTCTCAGCTGCTCCAGTGTTATTGTATGATGCAGCACGCCCCCGGCCATACATCACCAGGTCGCCGTCAGAGGGCGGCAGTGTCACTGTCAGGGTAGGACAGGAGAGAGTGTCTAGGGCTGGTACAGCGCTTAGGGCATCCATAGAATGGGAGAGAGTAGTCATAGTAGTGGTACACATATTACATGTATATGCACAGTGCTGGGCATTCGACCCATTTAAGCCAGTTGTATAGAACAGGTAAATGTATTGATGAACTCATATATAGCTTGTAGGTTTTGCATTTCAAGCGTCAATAAACCATTATAGACACTTCAACCCCTGGAGCTTATTCCAGCACCATATTTTAAAAACTAGATTGATCATAACGTCTCCTCCTTGTGCTATGTACCACACTCTAAGATTTTATTTTTTATTTTTAACCCGAAAGGAGTTATAAGAGCCAGGTAAAAAATGCTACTTTTAAGACACTACTAACAGTGGGAAAAACTAAGACGCTTTTAGGCCTATGTTAAATCCCATAGGAGGTGCAAAAAACCAAACATTCCCATGTTTTTGGAGCGGTGTGGTGCAAATAGTTGATGAATGTTGATAAATTTGCCATCATTCGTTGCGCGCGTGCGTCTCTATTATCGTAAAAATGGTCTTTATTTTTTTTCTCAATTATTCAGTGTTATAATATAGAAATATGATAAAGAATGGCAAAAGGATATCATTTAAATAGATATGTATTATTAAAAAAAAGAAAATTAAATGTGTTTGCCCTGTCACATCCCAAAGCCCATGGTGGTGCAAATTGACCCAAATAACTATGGAAAACAGTGAAATTGGATCGGGCATGCGCACAGAAAACCAAAATCCAAAATGGCGGACAGCTAGACGATCGACTTGTGGGGCTATAAATGCTGGATTATACCAAAATGCATGGATTACATGTTAAAACTCATTAATTTCAAGTTAAATCAATAGAATCTATCAATTTCTCCATCAAAAATGTTACTTTCGGAAGAAGGGGTTCGGGCATCTGCAGATCCAAAATCCAAAATGGCGGACTGCAAGACGATCGACTTAGGGTGCCATGGACACTGCTGGATTATAACAAAATGGAGGAGAATTACACTATCTCATGCCTTTTTATGGTTAATATGGATCCTTATTCAAGACCTGCTGCTGTTTTGCAATGCTTAACTCACCAAGAGAGGAGTTATTCGCCAATGAAACATACGAGCAATAATGGATGCATTCTTCATAGGCTTAAACATTGACAGTGATAGCACTCGAAGAAAACATGACGTTAGTATCAGAAGGGGCCTAAAGGAAGAGATTAAGTGCCCTTTCGGGTAACTTGCATTGTAAAATGCTGTCCTATATTTGCAGTTCAGAATCAATAGTTTAAATTTGTCTGTTACATATGCCGAGATTCCCAGATTTATTGCTCAAATGCCGCTCACTCAAAAGAAGTGTTTACTCAAAAACGAAATAGCTTTTAAGCCATGCACCTCATTCAGAACTGGTGTACAGACATTCATTCAGATGGGGATATGTACACCAGTTCTACTCCAGGGATGTAATTCTTCAGAATTTTGTCTGATTTCAGAATTTTCAGAGTAGGAGATGCCGATAGATTTACTTTAAGTTTATTTCTCAGATCAGTTTTTTTGTAGTATTTTACAATCAATTCAGAATTTCTATGTGTATATTCAGAATTTCTCATGCACTCTGACTTCAATCCCTGCTACTCATAAGATCATACACCTTGTGTATACTATGGCTTGTAGGGCATGCCCATAGTATGTTTGTATTTGGTCTATAACAAGTGGCTGATGGGGTTTGGCTTTGACCCAGACGCACTGCCACCCACTCCACACACCCCACACCCCACACCCTGTCCTACCCCAATATCCCAACCCTCTGCTAGCAGCCCCACGGCCACCCACCATCCACACACCTTCCCGTCATCATTTTTGACTGGGCCCCGCCGGTGCCAGTTTATATTTAGCAAGAGCTGCTCGTGGAAATAGGGCTTGTAACGGAGGAGACCGCGAGCAACCCGATTGAGTTAACGCTGTCCGAGTAGATCCTGGGTCGGTTTTTGGAGCTGCTCGCGGCACCATGGATCTGGGCATGAGCTGCTCATTTTATGCATGCGGTAAGAGAGGGGAAGATAAAGTCGCCTTCACTGATTAAGTGTCATCCAACACATTTATTTTAGGCTAGAATCAGTGGGGAAATGGAAAGAGTTAAATGTAGCAGTTACAAAATTTTAAAAGATTTCTAATTGAATGGTCAGTGCATGGGCTGTGTTTGTCTCTGTGGGTGTATATCCATGTCCCTTACACGCCAATCGTAACTGCAATGGGATATAAAGGTACACTTATCTCAGCACATTTAGAGATTTGATTTTTGCCCTCCGTTCACCTCACAGATTCGATCCCTGCCTATGCATGCACATCCCTGCAACCTTGGAAAATACCTCCACAGTTAGCTGAAAGCATACTCAAACTGTAGAACTCAAACCACACCATCTAGAGCAATCTGGATATCATTGGCGTACTTCAGTCTTTCCCTGACCCACATCTCTGAAAGTTATAGTCCTTCTGTGTTAAAACCAGAGAGCTGCTCACCCAAGCCATACACTGAGTTGCTCACTGCCTGTCCTGGGACTTTAACCCCGTACTGCCCAGTGCCCTAAGGCAACCAGGGGTCGGGTTTCTTTCTACATCCCTTGAATGGCCCTTATCGATATTGATGAGGGCCCTATGACGCCTTGGGGACAAATTATTCATCATTTCCTCTAACTAACAGGTTCACTCCCTTCCCTCGCCTGTACCATTCATGTGGGCCCCTTACACTGCTGCCCCTGCCTCTTCCTTGGCCTAGTGACCATGGATGGTGACCTGTTGCTATTTTGATGCTTAACCCTTTGAGGACAGATGAATACTTTTAAATAGGCTGCACCTTTTTGGGGTTTGGGTATTGTAGAAGTAGGGGGCATGAAATTGATACCCAGCTGCATAGCTCGGAGGGGATGTATAAATTTGTCCATTTGTGTAGAGGCAAGGAGAAAGGGTGTTCCATGTTAAAAGTTAACTTTAAAATTCAGATCACTAGCTTTTCAGTGATATATTGCATAAAAAGATACTCCTGTTAGTTTTAGAGGTATGGCTTGCTTAATATAGGTGGCTGTGACCAGATCTTTAAAGCCAATAAGATCTAGGTCTAATTGGTCATGAGATACATCTAAAACTAGCATAATTTATGCTAATTAACTAAATTAGCATAAATGTTCATTCTTTTTTCCATAACTTTTGATCTAGAAATGGGATTTTCATTCTGTTTTCACCATAGTAAACCTTGTGAAACATTCCTTTGAATGGGACCGTTGATTTTCCTATTTAGAATAAAAATCATGTTTCCATGGCAACATAAATCAACAAAAATGCCTATTTAGGCCCAAAAACATTCTTTTTACATGCCAAATTTGGAACCTTTCCACTCAAAATAGAGCGTTTTATCAAAAAGTACCCTATAGTAGATTTATACATATCTTTCCTAATTTAGTCCATAGTGTTGCCCCCTGGTGGCTAAATCAGGTACTAAATCCCGCAGGAACCCCCATTTCTGCTTGCTGCCTCACCTTTATGCCGGGAATCCAGGTCAAAATGTTGTTGACATTAAAAAGGCAAACAGTGAATTGTGACATCCTTAATCCTAGGATCTCTGGCAACAACAGTGTTCACTCCTGTATCAGTAGATATCATCACCAGAATTTAGTGATATTAGGCAAGTGATGTTGCTTTCACTGTGATTGTGGCAACCAGTGTAAGCTATACAACAGGTGCCATTCCCCTTCCCTTTTAATACGCCCTCCGGCTACCACAACTACCACCACCAACACCATCGGCCATTGGCAACACTGACAGCCCTATTAGCCAATACCATCACCATCAACTCCAACACACACCATGTCCAGTCATATTCTACCACCCACACTCTCCTCTAATGTATCATCACCAGGGCTTTTCCATATATACAGCAAGCACATACAACGCACGCTATAGGTACACCATACATAGGATGTATACACACAGGGTTCGTGTTAGATAGAGGTACCTGCCAACAACACTTAACGCCTTATTTATCACATGCGATATATCGCACCACATAATGTCCTGCTTTTCCCTTAATTATTTCTAACCCTGGTTTATAACTTACCGGGCAGTTCTGCTCCAGCATGCCAGCCCTCTGTGATTACACCAACCCTGTAGGGTCGGCTGGATGCATTCTGAGTGTAGCCATGGTGAGTTGCTCACCAGAGCTGCATTCCTGTGTCTTGGTAAGAAAATGGAAAAATGATTACAAAAAGCTATCAAGGGTGCACCCGTTTGATAAAATGGAGTTAATACAGTTTGCAGCCCTTAAAGCGGTAACCATGAGTAGCAGTGTGATGCTGAGGCCGCTTGCCCTGACTTTACCCCCTGCTCCACTCAGTCCTGAACAAAGAGTTTTACATTAGGAGAGCTATTGGTGCTGCAATGTGCATTGACAGGACTTTGGGAAGCCGTTCTCGAAATAGATTTTTTTTTTTATTATTATCAGACAGGTGCCTTTCAGCCTGTAGATCCTCCATATACACCTGCATTTTCCCTTTACATATAGGCATATACTACAACGACCATGAAAACTGCAGATTATTCAGTGACTATAGTAGGCCCAATGTAGAAGAGCACCACTGGCAAAAGTAAATTCTGTCATATTCCCACTGTGCTGGTGTATCAAACCCCAAAGTCCTGATATATTTATAGTTGCTGTGATTCCATATTATTATGTACATATAAACTCAATATAGCCTACCCTAGTGGAACCACCTACCGTGATCCAAAAAACAATACTCAATAAGTATAACATACCCTACTCATTTGGTAATATTCAATACAGCCTACGCTGGTGGAACGCAAGTAGCAATGGTCATTATTGCCCACCGTGATGGAACTCAAGTAGCAATATTTAATATGTAGCCTACCCTCTTCGATCTCAAGAGGTAATCTGGTATTATCCAGTATAGCTCATTTCTATTAGAACCTAGATATACCACTAATATCCCTTGATAACCCTACCCAGATGTCTCCCTATACCATAGAGGGCCCGGTCAGTTGTCGTTGGGTGTATAGAGGGTGGGGCACCTATTGGGTCAGCCGCAGGCTTAGCCCACCCATAACTGCCTCCCCCAACCCACTACCGGCCCATGTGGCCTCGCTGACCGCCGCCTTTTTTTGCCGGCTGAGCAGTCAATATCTATTGACGGAGCAACTCGCGGCAGGACGGGCTCCGCACGAGCAGCTCAGGTTGGTGGGGGCTGCGTGATCCCCTGGCAGGCTGGTGGTTGGTCTGAGCAGGCCTAAAGTGTGGTCGAGGATTATAACGGGTTTTTACAGCGGCCAGAGACATTGCTTATAACGGGAAAGGATCGGGGTAAGTGTGAGGGGTTGGGGATTTGTGGACGCAGTAATTGTGGCTGGGGTATCCATGGCCGCTAGGCAGGCAAGGCACAGATTGGGTTAACCCTATAAAAGCTGCATAGTGCGTGATTTAAAGCACCGTGCCCATTTGTTATAATAAATACCTGAATGCAGCCTTGCTAACCAGGGCTCCATCTTACAGGATACACTTTTAAGGGGTCGACATGAATCACCTAAACATAGCACGCAAGTAGGCACGCCAGTAACACATTGCTGCATCGTGACGACCAAGGAACATCAAGTGGCCATGCATTACACCAGGTGTAAGAAAGGCAGTTGATAGATGTCGCAAGTATGGTATGAACCTCTGTCAGCATAATATATGCAAACAGTCAATCAGATTACATATACCCCTCATATAGAGGCATTTTAAAGCATAAATTTTGGAATGGGTGCAGATTTTGTGTCTCAAGTACTGCTCTCTATCTCTCTCATTTTGAATACAATGACTAAGCCACAAACAATCCTTGGAGCACAGGTGCAAACATAGTAAAACCGACCATTTAGGTACCGGCACTACATTGCAATAGGATTTGTGATGTCCTGGAGTACCCATAACAGCATCTGAAGGAGGAAGAGTATTACTAATAACTACCTTAGTGGGTTCGTGCAACGAGATCAAAGGAAGTCCCCAACACGGGTTACTGTGTCAGACCACAGGTAAAAGCGATGTGTCATATACTAGTACCGTAATACCTCGCTTATAAGGCACGTCTTATATGGGAAGGAGGCACCGCTCCTGCCCCCTATAGAATGGGTCAAAATTAGGGCTACAAATTAGAGGCGATGAAATGATACATTATATAGAACTAAAATGTTTAAAATCAAGTGCCACATGTGCCCTATAGGATTTCATTGAGCTTGGTATGCATCTTATAATATGCGCGGAGTGCGCCTCATATGACAGGGTATGACAGGTTACCATTAATTCAATTCGATTTCAATTTAATTCAATTTCAATTTCAAAAGTTTTTATTGCATTCAGTCATAAAATGTTTTTCCAGAGCAATATTGGGCCGACATACCCACAATAAATATCGATTTACATTCCAAATGGATACAGCCTTGCATCCTATTCATGCTGCCTATCCACAGGTGAGGTATGCTATTTCATATTGAGAAAAAGCTGTGTTTTTATATAGAAAAGCGTTGTGCCTGACACAACCATGTTTCAACATCATATTAAGTATGAAAAAAATCTTGTATACGGTTCAATGACATAGAATCATTATTTCGTCAAGCTTCTCAATATGTATAAATAACTAATAGAAAAGGTGTCTGCTACTACTACCCAACATGTATAGGTTCATCAGGGGGATCACATACCCCTTTTGTTCCATAACGGATAGAGAGAAAAAACTTATTCGGAAGCAATATACAGATAAACTGTAACAATTGCCTAGTGTTATGTTTACAGGTTACATGAAAAATAAAATAAATTTAATAACATAACAATGAAACCAGGTAGTACATGGCTGAAGGAATTCCCCATTCATCAAAGGAAGAGACATGTGTTGTAAGCAGACCATGAAGACACTATCTGGGAAGATTAGCACAAAGTGGGGAGAAAGGTGGATTAAAGAAAGTGCCGTCAAAACATCAACGGTTCTTTGAGACAAAGCTTTCCCCATTATTTTCATGGAGATTCCTCATAGTGCAGTGCTTCACTACCCAGTATTATGTGGCTTCATAATTCATTGTAGACGTTACATTCCTTCACTGCATCACAAATATGTTGACTCCCTGTACAGTTTTCCTCGCTTCCTGGTAGCCTCAGCAATCATTTTTCTAGTCGGTGTAGTGGCAGTACATTTAGTAGACACTGAAGATCCTCCTGATGTGACTTTGATTATGAGGGATATGACCTACACAATAACACGTTAACAATCAAATCCTACCTTGACAGCATCTTGAATGAGTACTCATACGCAGAGGGTAGAACTAGCTATTTTTGACTGTTCAATGTATTGGAGACACGATTCCTCGTTACGCCACCTCTTTGAAATCGTTCCCTTTTGAGAAGTTGTTGCGTGTCAAGGCCATGGACTCGGGACATATAGACAGTCGTTTGAACCTTAATCACACAATGAACAATGAACCAAACAGTGTAGTTTTACAATGAAGTAGTACAGTACGTACTGTGGTATACATCTTATATATAAGGAAGCTCTGAAAATAATGATGGATCTCTGGCAACTTTGGGACAAGTATTTACAGGGCATTTTGCATTAATGCATCATGTAGAACAGTTAGGATGGCGTCGGTGCATACCCAGTGGAACACCACCTTTACCCACAAGGGCTTCAGTCATCAGGGAAGAGTCAGAATCAGTACTGTTTGAAGGGTTGTTTCAGCATATTATCTCCAGAATAGCTCTATGGAAATATGGTTTTAGCTGATGTATCTTCCTGGTCAGATGCCCAAACTCTGTGGGTACCGGTATGTTGTTACTATGAGCTGCTCCCAGGACAACCCGAGCTGCTTTCCACAAAGTGCAGCATTACCCAGCAACCCATGGGACAGATCGTGTTGTCTGAGTGTGGCCATCTGGATAAGTGGATTAACGCCTCAAGTCCCCATGTCATGTCTTAACGTCATGGTGGCCCTCCCCTTTTACTCTCTGCACTCTTCCCCTTACTGGCCTCCCCAGTGTTTCTATTCTATTTCCTCCAAAAAGTTAAAACTAGATACCCAGTATTTTCTATCCGTGTTAGTCTACCCCTGTTTCCAAATACCCCTTTCTGTGTATACATCACTTGCTATACATGTACGACTGTCGCCAGAAGGCGCTGGGAGGAGGCGGCGTCGTGAGTAACGTGACCGATTTACGCGGGGAGATTGGAGCAGACGACAATTTGACAGACTTCCGCTTCCGGTGTGTGGCGACTTGGCGTGTTGCCAGGTGTCGCCCTAGTCGATGTCACGTGGTTTTGGTGATGTGGTGGAGTGGCTGGATGTGTGGCTTGGATTGAGTGGTCGGACAATGGAGGTTGGCCGCGGTGAATGTTGGGTATTAGGTGAGTGAGCCTCGAGATGGAGCAATTTCATTCTCCATGTCACGGCCCTGCCGCTGTGATTGCCGCTTGACAGCTTACCATCTTTGGCTGCCGGGTGTATCGGGAGTTTGTGTGTGTACGCTGAAGGGGCATAGAGCCACATATACGACAGGCAAAAAGGGTCGGTTGGGACACAACCCAAGTCCTGCAGGGATTGACTGGGTTTGTAGACAAGTGAATGAGGCTACAGACCACCCGTGGGACAGCTATAGGGATAATGGGTTGGATGAAAAAGTTTGGGTTTTACGTAGACTTGCTACAGTCGAGAACTTATGTAATGGGAAAATTAGACTAAGAAAGACAGATTTCATTAGCGATGCGTGGACCATCCACCCTCCCAGTTACTCCCGAGTCTTACCGCGAAGTGACTTGGTTCGGGCTAAGGCGAGTCTACGTTGTACTTTGTGCGTTAGTGGATGGGAGTAGTATATGGAAAGGGGCTAAATGTCCGGGTATTGGGAAACGCGATGTGTCCCTTAAGTAGAATGCACCTTTATGGAAGTTTCAGTTCAAAACAGTGCTTTGAATTTGAACTGAGGGAAGTGTCAGTTCTCTTATGATACTATTATATGGATATGAGGGTAGTATAAAAGCTAAGTATAAGAGCTTAAAATGGCGAAGTATAAAAGCTTAAATACAGTGAACCAACATCTAGAAAATAAAATTCATATCACATGCAGGTCTTTGTGGTCGTTAGAAAAATTGGTATTCTGAGCCTGGTCCTGGCGTCCGTCTCCTGCCGTCCACACACCTACAAAGTAAGACTGATAGTCCAGCCAACCCCCCCCCCCCCTTCTCTCCAACCCCTGTCTGAAAACCTACCCACCGGCACTCCTCTGGTGGCTGATATCCTAACCCTGTGTTCTTCTGTAGAACACTTCATATCCTATTTCTATGCCATTTACACTACAGCTTTATTGAAGACTGCCACACATTTTAATTCATTGTTGTAGTCAGATTTTAAAATCATGGGTCAGACAACGATGCCATTTTCTGTAGTTGTAAGAATTCTTGAGTTTTAACTAAAAGGTCAATATGAGTTCATACGCTGCTGGGAGGTTATTTTATTAAAACCATTAATGGCATATTAGCTCAATGCCCAAGGTACACAGTGTATGTGTATATATATATATATATATATATATATATATATATATATATATATATATATATATATATATATATATATATATATATATATATATATGAGCAATAAGGCGTGCATAACAATAAGCTTGGATTTATACTCTACATCAGGTCACCTACTGCCGGGTAGGTGACCTTTTACACTGAACCACTTTCCCTCTGTCCTATTATATTCCTTATCTTCACAACCCTGCTTCTGCCACAGCTCCCATCATAATGCATCTTCCACCCCTCCAGCCTCTCCTGTATATTATACCATAATGCACACAAGACCGCCTATACTGAACCCCCTAGCCGCTTGCCCTTCAATATATACCTTAATCCACTAACCCCAGTCTGCTGCTTACCCTGCTACTGTCATAGTCCCTCATCTCACACTGAACGCCCCACGCACGCCCACCACTCGCATGAAGGTGTCACATGGCCCGCCAAGGACGGCGCCTGCGTCCGGAGATAAAGCCTCGCCCCACTCTCCAAGCGCCTTGGGCCTGTCTTCGCTGGGGGTCTTAGGCCGCCGTTGTGGTATCCATCATGGCGGCCTCCACCGCTGGTCCCCGGCACCGCTTCGTCATCGTCGTCAGGGTGTCGCCGGAGACAAGCTCACCTGCCTAACCACCGCCCTCCCACCCTCCAGTTCCCTCCACCGCCTTTTTGTCTAAGAGGGAAAATAGTCCCTCTTTGTGAAGGTCTCTTCTCATAATGTACGACCGTGAATCACTCAGTACGCCGGATCTAAAAAAAAACAACGACAGGGAAAAAGTAGGAGATCGGGGAAAATGAGCCCCACCGAAAGGATCTAGGTCTTGACGGGTGCAGAATTCTCCAGAGGGAGGAGGGAGAAAAAGTGCTCATAGCGTCCGGTCCTGACCACGTGACGACAAGGGCAGTTCCGGTGGGACGCCGAGGGTCGCGTGGCGGGTGTAGACAGTCGTAGATAAGGTGATGAGGTCCTCTATTGAGCAGGTTAGCTTATCTTTGGATTATTGTTCTATATATCTGGAGGAGGCTCTCCATGGTTGGGCTAAAGATAGAACCAACTAGATAGATTACCATGTCATGGTGACTGGTTCATCTGGGTACATTCAGCTGAAAGGGCTTTAGGGTGAAGATCGGTGGCCAGCAGCTAATTAGACACTCCATTTTAAGTCTCCACCGGAACCCACCTTTTGGGGACTGGAGCATTCTTAAACGTGTCATTTCTATACCCACCCAGATCTCTATAAATTTATATTCAAATCCAGCAAGGCGATGTTTATTGCAGTCTACAAATCAAAATAGTGTTAAACCACTCACATTTACCACTCGCTCAAGTCTAGCCGCGGATGTATTTCGAGGCAAATCTGGATGAAATTCTATCTTCTGCAGAGAAATTTACCAAAATCACTGCAATATTTACTAGAGAATTTTGCTCAATGATATTTCTGCTGATAGATGAAATAGAGAAGATAGCGGTGAAGTAGGGAAAGCAATCTAGGAAGAACCCTGGGCCGTGCGAACTGCAGTAGAGAAGCAATTAGATCCGTGAGAGACTAAGTCAGCCTAGAGGCCTTTTTAACACTTACTGTATCGATTTCCACCTGGGGCTAGACTAGAATATTATCCTGCTACACGGAGATCAAAGTATTTTCTGCTACATACTGCTGTTGAAACAAACTGACTGTACCTAGATTACAACCACGTCTTGATTTTAGAATTCCATTATTACCCTCGGGCAGTGTTCGTGTAATGTAGATGACCTACAATTGGGTCTCACGAGCTACACTATTTAAACAGTCATTAAGAATCCAGGAAACCCTTTGTCAGTTAGAGAGCGTATCTCTATTTGATAAGAATTTAGCTGCAACCCAGACGGGCTTCATTCACGTTGGGGATACAGAGGCCCATTAGATTTTATCGACTACCTGCTTCTCTGTCTTTAAATGTACTAGCATCAGAGTTGTAATGGTTATCACCCCCTGGACTAAGGGCCCTTTTCGCAGATTCTGTCACAGATGCTTTAGCTCCATTCAATCTCAGCTTGGTGAGCACCTTGAAGAGTTATATATCTCCAATATGGTGTTTTAGAATCCAAGTGTCTGTCTGTCTGTCTGTCTGTCTCTGTCTCTCTCTGTCTCTCTGTCTCTCTCTGTCTCTCTCTCTCCTTGATGCAATAAGTAGGTCTGTGGAGTATTTCGCCAGTTCTGGATGAATGTACCATGCCGGCCTTATGGAGATGATGCATTCACAAAGGATGCATAATGCATCAGTTCACCGGCCAAGCTTTGGTTCATCATACACACATGATAAACTTGAATCCTAGGGGTAGTAATCCAACTACATGGTTACCAGAAACAGTATGGCGGCTACCAATAGTTTCAGTCAGAGAACAACAGGAGGTTTGATTTACACTATTTGTAAATTAATGTCACGTCCATGACATAGATTGGCTGCCAATGGGAATCTGGCGTCTTATGTGTATTCCATGCCTTAATTTAGAGGGGTATGTAAGGGAAGCACAGACGTGCTCTAACTAACACTTCAAGGGACGTAAAATACAATAACCCATTTTCGACATGATGCCAAATGCAGCCGTGATTAGTTACTCATAAGTCAGGGTTGCATTAGTTCACTGGGCGGTGGAAGCTCATATTTGAAAAATGACCATGTTTAGTGTAAGACAATGCTTTGATGACTTTGCCGATGTAATTCTGGAGGACGCTCCATGAGGATTGAGTGAAATAAGAAATAAGGATGAAATAAGAAGTAGAATTTTAGGGAAACGTGTCTGTATCACTATGACATCTGCGTAGGTTCAGCTTACATGGTTAAATTGAAAAATGCAGTTTCATTAAATTCTTGCAAGAAGGTCTCTTGTCAGTACCATTTGAACCAAATCCTCCAATCCTTTCAAAAACTCAACAAAAAGCCCTTTGTTATTCAGGTTGCACATTTCATGATCACAAAAAAAATTATGGAGTTTTTGTAAAAGCTTTGTCCCCATGTCGCTATCCATATTACATTTAGATTTGAAATCATAGAGTAATATTTCAGCTAGTAATAGAGTAATGTTCAATATTACTAATGCTAATAGCATAAGAGCAAAAAAAAACAAACTTATTTCCCTATCAGATCTATGACATTTTTCCAACATCCAAAGGGAACCGTCTTTGAGAAAGATAACGGTAAATTACTTTGGAGCCTGGCTAATGAATTGAGGGCTGTACATTGCCGGCTTGGGTGGTAGTTCTTAGAAAATTAACACTCATCCATTCTCTCTGAAAAAGTCAAGAATTTTCTGACTGCGTGAAAAAGGCATGATGGTAACTGCTTCGTCTGTGGCGGATGTGAAGGATTTCTAGGAGAGATAAGTCAGGATGATTAAGGTGGCCTCGCAATGTTACAAGGTAAAATAGATTTTGTGAAAGATGATGCAGGAGGCCAAATGTGAATCAATGTCAATGTCTCGCCAAGAAGGTTAAGATGACAAAAGAAAGCACCCTTTCAAATCTGATTTCAACAGGAAGCCCATGACTCCTTAAAAGGATCAGGGAATCCTGACTGTATTTGAATGGTTTTTTATTCAAACCTGAAAGAATTCGCCTCGGTTCCATTGGAACATTACCAACCTATGAAGTCCCTCAGTCCTAGCATCCTAGGATCTGCCCCATCCTGCTACCTTTCTTTACGTCCTTACTACAATCTTCCATGCTTAGAGCCAGGACTCCGCCCTTGACTGCTATGATATTCATGGTCGTACTGACGTATTCATGACTGGGGGTCGGTGGTGTATCAGAGGCGGGACATGTGGGTGGGAGGGGGTTGTGGGAACTAAGGACCTCCAGTACCTTGACCCATTGTCTGTTAGCAGTACACTCCCAGAGGCCCAGCACAGGGACAGTCCATACTGGGGTTGGTGGGAGGGGGAACTGGGGCAGCTGACGGTACTTAATGCTATCACCCCTGGATGGTGGGAAAGAGCCTCTTGTGACTGCAGACTGGGGGATTGCACATGGCCTGGGTATTTATTTGGTATCCTCCTGTGTATCCCCTCCCGTGTGGCTGGAATGGAATTTGCAGATATTGCCAGAGATGGAAACAGTCAAGTTAATCAGATGGAATCGGGATGGGCAATAGGGCTGCCTGTATGAGACTATGGGAGGATAAGTCAGGGCTATGTAACATTCAGATCACGTATAAATAGATTGTATGAGATGTTAGATGATGATTGTATGATGTGTTGAGCTATGTGAGCAGGGAACAGAGAAGGCAGGGGACAATAGAGAGTGAGTATTCTCCCCTTTGTAGAAAGCATACTGTTTTGGTGTGCCTTCCTACTTTGCCATCATATTGACCCAGTACTAGACTGAAAGGAAATAACGACCACGTCCCCTAGGCATTAATATAAACATATATACAATGGACCACAATACATGCGATGCTGTGAAGTTTGTAAAATGACGCCACATGAAGCAAAAGTAGAGCAATGCTTTATGAGGAATCTCCTTGAGTTGAAAAAAAAACCGGCAAAGCTTTACCCCACAACAATGTAGTGCCTAGAATAACGACAGTTTCTTAAAATGACAAAGCAACATAAAAGCTTGTGGTACCATGCTGCCATTACAGGGTTAACTAAACAAAATTAATAGGAAGATAGAACTCTGTATGCCTTGTAGTGTAGTATAGGGGCACCGTTAGGGGACATTGGGAAACAGGCGGAAGAGAGACTGACAGGGAGAGGGATGGTGCACAAGTGTGTGGAATCCAGGATATAGTTTGGGAAAGGGGTGTAGAGGAGAGATAGACTGTTAGAAAGACATTAAGCTTTATCTGCTGAGGCCGAACCTGGATGGTCCTGTGTTAAAGCAAAGGCTTGTCCTGACAGCAGCCTCCGTATGTTAAGTTGTAGTTTTAGGTATTGTCAACCTGAGGACCTTAAGTCGTCATCACTGACTAGTTTCGGATGTTCCAGGTTTTCAGTGATCATGATGTTTGAAGGAAGCCCTGGCGAGTAACTCACCAAGGATGCATTCATGCATCTTTCCCACCCCCAACAAGATTTATACTTAGGGTCAGTATGATGCACTGATGCAACTTTGGTGCGTTAATTGCCGGTGCCTCTTAGATAACAAATGAAGAGGAAACCTCAAGTCTTGATGCTAACCCTAGAGGCTTAAAGCCAAGGCGTGTCCTAACAGTGGACGGCGCATGTTAAACAGTTGAGACAGGGAGGGTGATGGGGTGGCAGCAGTGTAGTCTGGCTTTTATGTTGGTTTTCCTTCTTTCTCATCCATCTCTTTTTCATTGTTATTTTTTTCATTGTCTCCAAAAGTGGTGCATTTAGAGACCCTCCGTTGCCACTCAATACATGGACACTGGGTCGTCACACCTCAGTGATAAAACTTTCAAATGACAGGACATCATTTAATTGCCCTTTATTCATCATGTCTATTCTTCATGAAGGGGCGGTATAATCCACCGATGGGGCTCTGGCGATCGAGTTGTTCCCTGTGTTGCATCGATCAGTGACACTGAATCAGTGATCGAGATAGCTTGATAATAGAGAGTATAATAAATTATATTGAGTTTGGACAAGAGAGTGTTTCTCATTAATGATGGCAAGTAACGAGCATTTCACGCTACAACCATATTTTCCATATCATACTACCCATTTGATTCTGCAGCATTTGCCACAACCTTAAAACCATCTTTATATTCTATACTGCATTGGTCCCCTACCCCACCCACCACTCACCTTCCCTGGAATGGACTACCCTGTGAGACGGAATACCTCATAGTTCCTAGTCCCCCAGAGACGTGGTGAGGGGTTGTTGATGGGCTCTTTATGCAGGTTGGTCCTTGTCAGTGACCCCAGGGAGGTTCTGAGTGATGCATCCAGGTGCTTGCATAAAGAGGTATGAAGGGGCACCTGCAGGTTCCTCCAGAGTCTCTTCATTTATCATAACTCCAGGGTTGGTGCCGTCATCTCTTACTTACCCTGCTTCCATTAACCTTTTGTGGTACAATACACCAATACAGCTATTATGATGTATTTTGCCATAGTTGTATTCATGCATCATGTCAACCCTGCGATGTTGATACACTCCCTGAGGTGCGTCATGAAGGGAAATGAACAGAAGGCCTTCAGGCATCATCATATATATTGGTGACTATTTAGATATTTGCATTCAAGAAAAGAGTACATAACCAGCACACTTCCAAATGGCAAATTACCTCCAGTCTATCCTATAATACATTTAGTTATATATAGTCCTAAATCTTTCCCCCGGGGCTATAATTCTAAGTTTACTTAATATCCCTTGTCCTTATGGCATTCTGAACTGTGTACTTTTGTGCAGTATAAATAAATGAATCTCAATTCAACTGAACTTTTTACTTGAAGAAGAAACAGGAAAGTTCTTATAAGAATACACACATTGGCATAGGCATAGCCCCCTTTCCCCATGCTATGGATTACTACAGAGAGAACAGTGCATTACATGAGTAGGGAGGGTCGAGGCGGCAGGTGTATAATGTACACTGGCTACAGAGTTTAGTGTACCAGGTGTAAGATCCGCACCTGTGCACATACTTAGGTGGTAATGAAAATTTGATAACCAATGTAAAGCAAATAATCTGATGCCGACACTGGTTTCATGTCCCTCCCTGTTAGGTTTTGAGTCAGCCACATGGGGCTCCGTGTTTCTTTTTAGAGCATGTTTTGTTGCTATAGCATAGATACTATAGCAAAAACATGCTCTATTGTAGTGGGGGTGTGGATTGGATTTTGGAAGGGGTTGGGTCCTTTAGGCTGAAATTCCTCTAGCAATCAATATAATTGCAATGACATATTATACATTGTGGACTATAATAATACAGCTTTCTTGCCATGTATAGTAGTTGTTAGTGTTTGCATATTTTACCTTCCGAAAATGGGCTCAAAAATCTAAATTATCACTGACAAGCTACTTCTAATAGTCCTCAGTGTTAAATCTTGAATATGTAACAGCAGACTTGGCCGTTTTGGGCAACCTGCCTTTGTGACATGGCTAAGACACTTTGCCTAGTGATGTAGAACAAAAAGCCAAATCCTGTCCTGTTTTTATTTCTTTGTCAACCTGATATAAACTGTAGAATGGAGGTGTTGAAATATGGAAATAAATCATTTAGGCATTGGCCAAAATGTCATATTGTGCAAGTCATGCACCACATGGCAGATGGCATGATCAGGTGGGCACTGAACCAAGACATGCCGGCCGCGGGGCTGCAACAGGTATTTGTCTGCCTTCCAATCACGTCAACTGGACACAGACTGTCACCAATTATAATTGGACTTGTTGATTTCATTTCTTAAAGTGCCGGACTATGAGGGTATTAGTTTAGGGGAATATCAGATTAGTGTACATAGAAATATGAGTATAGGAGACTTAAGGTATCTGTATAGTGGGCATAGGAGTATAGCTTTCTTATTAATGTGTGTGCGCAGCCATGATAGTTCTCATATTGGAATGTCTTGCAATATTATGATTGGTGCCATAATTCAAAACTCCCCATGGTACTTACATAAGTACTTACATGACACTTACATAGGTACTTACTTAGACACTTAGGTACTTCCTTGATATTTACACAAGTGCTTACATGGATGTAGCAATAGTATAGCAATGATGAGACATGGATACAGCAATGGTGCAGCAATGATGGGACATGGGTGCAGCAAAGATGGGACATAGATGCAGCATAGATTTAGCAATGGTGCAACTTGGACGCAGCAATGGCACAGCATGGATGCAGCAATGATTGGACAGGGATGCAGCAAAGATGGGACATGGACGCATCAGTGGTGCAACATGGATGCAATGTTTGGACATGGATCCAGCAATGGTGCAACATGGATGCAGCATGGACATAGCAACGATGCAGCATGGATGCAGTAATGATGCAGTGATGATGAAGCATAATGCAATAATGCAACATGGATGCTGCAATGATGCAGCATGGGTGCAGCAATGATGCAATATGCATGCAGCAATAATAGAGCATGGATGAGAAATGGCATAGCATGGATGTATTAATATACCCATGTAAGTACTTACGTAGGTACTTATATAAGTACCTATGTCATTACCTATTTAAGGCGACCCCACCTATTAGTCAACCCCCCCTATTTGACAATCAAATTTGACCTATAGAAAAAATGCTTGAGCAATGTTAACACTATAATCTATTATATAAAAAAACCTCCTGTAAGTAGAAAAAAATCGACTTATATGAAAAATAGATATAAATAAAAAATTGATGTATAGCCGGGGTTTTATGGTATATAGGTAATGTTGTAAGCAAATTTGTAAGTACCCATGTACCTATGCAAGTATATTGGCAGACAGATGGACACCTGAGTTAACACTGATACATAGCCTAGGTAGACACATGGGCACATGAATTGACACATAGGCAGACACATGGACAAATGGAGTGGCAGAACATTACAGCGACAAAACATGCTCTATAAGTTTACAAGATTTTACTAAAGCTATGCTATAGATATAAATTGCTCTATTTTTGTGAATGATTTCAAAACTGTATGATAGATAGGATACTGTATGAACAACTATTCAGATCCTGGCATGATTGAAGTCTAAGGAAATGGCAGGCATATCATTTATAAATCATTAGCAAAGGATCTTCCTTGGGAGAAAAGAAGCTACTCAGATCTATGCGGTTGATAACCGCATAGATCAGAGAGGGCGCCACAGTAAGTCATAAAGGTGTGTCACATGTATCCGCCATTACCCAACTGCATGATGGGTACCGGTAATGACCTGGGGAAGCCCCTAAGGTTGCACAGTTTAGAGTGGTATGCAGGAGACATAAAAGGTATCAAGCAGTAGACAGAAAGGGACAGGGAGGGGTGACTGCAGAGATTAGGGGCACCGGGCGGAAGTCCTGGTGGATGCTGTATATCCAGCTGCAAAGTGTTATGGGTATCGACAGAGAGCCCAATGGCGGGAAACTGACAGTTGGTGTGTGTGTGCTTGTTCGTTGGGTGGGCGATGGCAGTGGTCATATGGCCTCAGAGACTGGTCAATTTGTGAGTGCATTCAAGGACAGGGCCACTGAGGATACTAAATGCCTCAGAGTCGTTCAGCACTAACGACAATAGGGTGAGCCTGGCAGACTTGAGGCATTAGGGTGAGCCTTGAGCATCTGGTATTTGCCGGGATTTCATTTGTCTGAGAATGGTGACACCCTGATTGACATCTACCGGAATTACTCCACACAAATATTGGGCACTACTTTCTCAGAACAAGGCAAAGGAATCAGAAAGACCATGTTTAGGGTTGATTCACTTAACTAGATATAAGCCTTCGAATTTTAACATTTTCATCTTCATATCCAGCTAAGGACATGAATCTATATTGTTTGCATTGTGTCAGATATCTTTCTCACGAAGCCATTCTTGAAACTGAATCTGAGATTAAAGGTTTTGTTGATTCAGGATAGAGGTCAGAGTCAGGATAGAGGTCAGAGTCAGGATAGAGGTCAGGGTCAGGGTAGAGGTCAGAGTCAGGATAGAGGTCAGAGTCAGGGTTTTGGGGTCAAAGGGCACTTGCATTATTTTCTGTATCCTTTACGCATGACTGCCTGCTTCATGGAATGTTGTGGTATAGTTTGTAGTTTCATGTGTGACATCTAGCATGGTTTGATTAGCCATGGAGCATGGTTTGATTAGCATGGACAGCATGGACTGGTCACAGCACCCTACTGGTAAGCATGTCAGTGTATCTCAAGCATGTATTTGTTGTATATCAGCATCCAATTTGACATCATGCATTATGTTTCTTGCCTGTTATACCTCTTAATTGCATAGTCTCATACATCAGACGTATACATAGGCTTTGCTAAGCCTGCTTTCAGATTGTACATCTTACCCATTCTTTTATCAAAAATTATGTGAAAAATCTCTACTCCTTTAATCCATAGCATTTCGCAGCTTTAATAAACATGTATTCTTTTTCTTTTGGTTTAATTCCACTCATCAAATAGTATTATGTAGCTATTGATTTCATATCATTTTGATTATATAAGTTAGCATTGATTGATTCGGTTGTATTGATGGTTGCTTAAATTTTGTAGTTTCTTTTCAATCAAAGTATGATGTTAATTTTGTTTTTGTTTTGTTGGGAGGGGTTTGAAAAGCTTTAGGAGAATCTCAAGACCATGGCATTTTGATCATTTTGTATTGTAATACATGACTCAATAAAATTCTTTCTTTTCTTTTGCAAAATCAATGCTAACTGCATCAATTTACAAATCAAACAGTAATTTCTATAATTCTAAGATATTATATTCCAAATAATTTTGGTCCAAAACCTGCTAAGGAGGATGCCACCAGAGCATTCACTCCTCGTGACGTCGCGCTGTACGTCCAAATACCACAATAATACACTCGTCATGCCATGTAGTTAATGGTTGCCTTTGCTGTTCTTTTTACTTTCAGTTATTCTATGTACATACATGAGGCATTACTAGGTGGAGATGCCCTATGACAGTAAGTACTGCCCATGCCTGCCCACTACCACATAATGCTTGCAACACACATTGTTGGACCGGAATGATTTGCATGAAACACTGATTGCCCGAGTACTACTTTGATGTGTATAGTGATGAATAATGCAATGCTCTTTCACCCAATCCCCAGTGGGATAGGTGCAGTTTAATGAATGCTAGCATGCCCTGCGTGGTTGTATTGTAATGATTTTATATATCATACCTGGATGTGATTGCTGCCTGCCTGCCTGCCTGCATCCTCACTACCCATTTATATGTTCAGCACTTGTCATGGATATATCCTAACAGCAGTTGGTGCCCAGACCCCTGCCCATGTCTCTAACCTCTTAACTTGTAGGTAACATATTGGATACCTCCACTGAGGTTATCACAAGGACCAGAGCATGTGAACCAAGAATCAATCTAATAACAAGAAAAGATTTAGTTAGTATTCAATAAGAGTTCATGTGGTTTAGTCTGTATACTAACACTATTACTATACAGTGTCATAAATATCATACTATATATATGTGCTATGATTTTTTACAGTTTATAAATTTTAATTTTCATATTCTCACGATGTGCAATTACCAGCCCAATAGCAACAAAAAGGAAGCCATCTTAAGAGAAAGTCCTCAGGATTGCTGCTTTTATAATCTAGGTCATGGGTTATTTATTGCCTGCGAGCAATTTGGCTTAGGGCTGGCGAGAGGCCCTTAGCCTTAGGTATTTATGGAGTAATACATGATTTAACTGAGGCTGTCATAGCTGCTGTAAGACTATGGAGGATTGATACTGATCCTATAGTGCAGCACTAGTATAAAATGTCATACCTATTATCATATATGTGTCTTTTTATGCTTCCACTATGTAGAAATGGGAGTTATAAGTAGCCTTACCTCCTGAGATATGTATTACTCTTCTTCATGTTGGAATTGTACTGTTGTTATATTTCCTCACTGATTACTTCTCAATGTAAGTTAATCATTTCATGTAACATTTTCATTGTTTCAGGTTCATAGAAAGATAAACTAATGAGCAATGAGAGAATTGATTCTATGTTGATGAGATGGTTCCTATAGGAAGGGTTTCAATGACATGAAAATGATTTGAATTCCAGACTTTGTATTAATCATTTTAATCATACAACAAAGGATTTATAAAAAGACATGGCATCAACCTCCACTAGAGATTGTGTGTTGAATTAGTATGCATACACACACGCGCCTGACATACACCACTAATCAAAATGGAATACTTTAATTGATTGAATTAATCATCCCCTCAATTACATAAAACAGCATCAGGGGTCTGTGACATTATATAAAACAAGGCTCTAAATGAAGAATGATACTGTAAATAAGTTGCAATCTTAATGTGCTAGACTTGCTTGTAGACGACGGCATAAACGATAGCAAAGATAAGACACGTCGCCTGAGACTAATATCCTGTATGAAACATTAACATGGGCATATATATCTATGTATATGTATGGCTATACCCATTCCCTGATGAGCAACTTTCTTATCAGCTGGCGTCCATCTATGCTGATTAGGGACACATCTGCTTGTAAACACCATGGGGGCGGGGCGTTTGCTTGCAGGTTGTGGTTTCCTTGCCATTGGGAACAGGCTCAGGTGGCTTCAAGCCCCCTTTAACGTGGCTTCTATGCCCAAGCCATGTTAATAAGGTTTGCTTGGCGTGATCTGACTCCAGCACTAAAATCTACTTAACAGAGGGGCGAGGCATCTAGACTATGGAGGAGGAATAACAAGGGTAGTAAAATTAATGATTATAGGACACTATAGTTTTCAATCACGGCCTCCCTGCTTCTTGCTCTCAGTACTTGAATGCACTTGAACAAATATATTGGCAGTTAAGGTCAGGCAAGAAACGTAATGCAATGGATATATGTGAGGATGGAAGCGGACAGGTCATATCTGTGCATTTTGCATTGAAAGACTGTAGAAATTTACTGAAAAGAATGATCATTGATCACATAGAAATGTCAAACTGGACAGGATAGGGAAGACCTGCTGATTAAGACAATGTCATGTCGACGTGGGAAAGGGGCTGGGAAAGACTAGCGGAAACTGTAGTTTTTGCCTGGAAAAAATAATCAATATGAGAATATGCAAACTGTGCACGTCAATAGATTAAAGGAGGCGAAGATAGCAAATATTATACACAGAAAGAAAAGGTGCTGACAGGAATGGTGTAAAGGAGTTGCCTTTAGATATAGGCTTAGTTCTACCAGTATAATATGCAGACAGTGAAGCAACATAGCTCTCATGTTGCCTACAGTGGTTGACATACTCTTGACATAGATACCATACGCAGTACTTGTGTGATTTGCCTAGAGTCCTATTGAGAAATTCAACGTCTTGCCGAGGATAACTATCTATCATATTTGCCATATGCTATATCAAGGTGCATATGTTATATTAAAGCTAGGGCTTTCATCCTCTTCCTTACTGATAACTGTGCCCTCACTGTCGAGTCTGCACTGTAAAAAAAATAAATGTTGAATCTATCAGGGGTCCTCGTAAAAATAAACAGCGAAACACTGTAAATCATATTTCAATGAAGCAGTATAGGTTTTACAAGAGGCCCCAAATTGCAGTGTGGTGGAACAAGGACTCTGAAAATTACAGATCTCTGGAAACTTTTGGACTGGGATTTCGCCGTTATTTCAATGATATATTCTTTTACAGTGTGTCCTTCAGGGATGTAAGTCTTCAGGTTTTATCAGGATTTCCTGATTTCTGAAAATTTTGAATGATATGTTTTTTCCTGATACGAGTGGTAAGGAGGGCTGTTTGGAAAAAAGAAGGTTTTTATATCAAGAAAGTGTATGGCTTCCTGATTTTTGCCCATGCCTGACTTGTAAACATCCCTGGTCCATACTTTATATATAACTGCCCAGTTCACTATGCAGCCAAGTTACTCAATCATCCATGCTCTAAAACTTTCCATCTTCTATTTGTGACCCCAATTCATGGTTAGCCCACTGTCTATGTCACCGGTTTGACCCTATGGTAATAATCTTGGCTCCTAATCCCAAACCTGCCAACGCACTACAGCCGTATTGCTCACCCCCAGCCCCCTACCACACAGGACCCTTCTGAAAGCACCAAACCCATAAACCTTTAAGGATGGAAGGATGCTTCAGGGCCTATGCTTGTTGTCTTAATGCATTAATACAAAGTAACTTCTAAGTACAGCTTTGGTGCATTCTACTTACTCTGCAGAATAGATTTACATGATCCAAGATTGCAATATACCATAGTAGACAATGGACTTACTAGATAAATCCATACATCATTGGCACACTTAAAACTACAGCCGTGGATGAGCAGCTGAGAAAATGGGTGTGGGATACATGAGCTGTCTAAATTCAGGTGAATTTCAATTTATATAGGCAGCTTGAAATAGTGCGGGCGATGCCCTACATCCTCCACGGCTACTGCACTGGCCATTTTGCATAGAGCCACTATTCTAACCTTAAGTGGTTTAATGATACAGCCCCCAAAGCCCTACGACCTCCACAACCCAGGAAACACAGCTTCTCCTGGTTTTATTTGGCGGCAATAGGACGCTGGAGGAGGCAGTGGTCGGAGGCAGCTTCTCTAATGGTGCTCCAGGGGGTGCAGGGTGGCTGCCTGGAGGAATAACAAGCGTGCTGTAATCGGGACCGCCGCTCTGCAATGGGGCACCGGGGAGCCGTAGCGGATGGACATGCCCCTACCCATGCCCCTGCCTCACCCCCCTCACCCCACCCTCCATTGTCCTCCAGGAGTGTCCTCCAAAAAGGGGGATTCA
Organism: Acholoe squamosa; assembly: GCA_949317995.1. NCBI lineage: Eukaryota > Metazoa > Annelida > Polychaeta > Phyllodocida > Polynoidae > Acholoe > Acholoe squamosa. The sequence continues at coordinate 22,555,041 of OX439040.1, forward strand.
TTTACATCAGGCTCCCTTATCTCCACCATCCCCGCCGCCCCTAACCTCCTCCCGGAATTAAAAGCAAACACAGAAGTCGCGGCCGTCTCGTGACGAATAAGGGTGGGATGGTAGGGTAGGGCATTGTCTGTGGCTAGGGGGCAAGCCGCAGGATTGAGATTTAGAGGTGGGTGGGCGGGAGGTGGGACTCGGCCGTTATCGCTGCCGGGAGCTGTCGTCGGCGGCGTTCGTTATCAAAGTGATCCGTCCTTACGTCGTGGGAGATTTGGCAGCCCATAGAGGGTCCCTTCAGTCTGTTGTTATCTCCTAGTCCAGATTGGCTGAAACCTAATCTATACCCCCCACCTATTCTGGTCCTCCAGTGTCCATGGACCTGGTGTTGTAGCCCTCTGATATGGCCCTTGTCCAGGGCAGACTAGTGTAACCATCTAAGGACGGCATGATGCTCCAGAGGTTCATTTTGATTGGTCATGATGCACCACCATAAAGTAAATCAGATGCATTCGCGCATCATGACAACCCATGTGTTACCTGTCGGGCTGGTATGATGCTTGAATAGGGCTCCCTCGAAAACAAAAGGGCATAGTGTATTAGGACACTATACAGATCCTGAAGGATTAACATTTGTGTGTTGCATTCCAGCTGTATGTGGACATCATGGGTGGTTTCTGTATGGCCATTTTGCTGATGTGGACATTAATCCCATGTACTGTATGTATTAGTATTATTGCTTGGCACATCCACATAAGAGTTTCCCACATGCGACACTGTCAAATCACCTTGTGGCTGTTTTCCTGGTCATTGGAGTCTCTAATGTTTTCCTGTCCATGTTTGACATTTACACAGCTACAAATAATCTTCATTTCAGTTTGAGCTGAATTATTAATTTTATTTAATTGCTTTATTCTCAACTATACGATGTATCAGACAAATCGAAGAACTTGTTTTACAATTATTGCTCATTCAAGGTTACATATTTTCTCCACCGAATACGATTGCTTATTTTGTTCTCCGAAATGAGAAAAATCCTTTTTGGGTACATGTGGTGTTATATCTCCCTCCTAATGTCAACTCAAGGGCATAATACTCAAATCTGTAGCTCGTGGTCACTTCCACAACCAGGGACTGTGATTTCTCAGCACACCCAAAAATTTTGCCCCAAAGATTTGATACTTGTGATATTCCCAGATCCATACAGAGAATTTTGTAACATGTATGGGGGCCTTTGATATTTCGAGGCTAACCAAATGAGCCGTTATCATCTATTTCAATCTCAGTGCCTACACAAAGGCCGAAGTAAAATCATTTATAAGACTATAAGGCTTTTTCTTTTATACTCCTACACTTTGCCGTGGTATATATATGCTTGACATCTAATGGTCAGTCAATCACTCAAATATGCACCACCTTCAATAGACAATCCTATCATATATACACTCATGGTCAATCAATCACTCAAATATGCACCACCTTCAATAGACAATCTTAGCATATATACACTCATGGTCAATCAATCACTCAAATATGCACCACCTTCAATAGACAATCTTAGCATATATACACTCATGGTCAATCAATCACTCAAATATGCACCACCTTTAATAGACAATCTCAGCATATATACACTCATGGTCAATCAATCACTCAAATATGCACCACCTTTAATAGACAATCTTAGCATATATATATATATATATATATATATATATATATATATATATATATATATATATATACACTCATGGTCAATCAATCACTCAAATATGCACCACCTTGAGTAGACTACCTTAGCATAAACAATACACTGAATAGACCCTGTATCCCTAGTCCCGCCAACCTCCACACACCTAGATATATCTACTTAATCATTTTTGTCCCTTAAATCCCTATGCCAGGGTATGCTGCCGGAACCTTGTAGTCAATGCTATGCTATGTGAGGCAGCCGCAGGGCAGGGACCTGCCCTGGCCATGAACCCAATGTGACTCCTGAAACAGTGCCCTAAAAGCAGTACACCCTATATGCCCCATAAGGCCTGTATCCAGCCACCCCCTTTGTGTTTTATTACACACCCCAGCATGCAGGATCCATCAGTGCAGCTGGTGCTCTCTTCTAGCACCAGTCAACTATTTACATTGTAAATGCAGGGCCCCCGGGGCAGTAAAATGGGGGCGTTTTGTATAATATGATGTCGACGCTCCCATAAACACGCCATTTCAACCCTTTGAGGGCGAGATAATTTATTGGCTTGCAAGGCAGCAGGATCGGTGCAGCAGTGGCATTTGACCTGTTGTTGCTGTTTTGATTAGTAATGGAAATCCTAGGTATGTATCAGTTTGCTGATGATACACTGCACGATACACTGCTGCCTGTCATTACTGCTCCTGAGATACACCATGAAGACCAATTATGGGGCACAAAACACATTACACATTAATACAACATGTTGCACTTAAAGGGTTGGTTATATGGTGCTCGTATTGTGGTGGTATTGAGGAAAGGGAGGTGCCTTTATTGCCCCATTCCATCCATAGCCACCATAAATAATAGGGTTTTAAAGTGTGAAGATTTAATTACGTGGCTGGTAATGCCAGGGTGGGGATGTGATAGTGATGCTGAGCGCTATATGATGTAGCCAGAGCCTGATTGGCCATACAGCCCCTGGATGAGTTGAGTGGTAGATCCCTTAATGACTCCTCCAGTAAGTGATGAAATTACAGGTAAATTTTCAACTCAATATAACCCGCCCGGCAAGTGGAAAAGGAGAGGGATAAGGGCCTGTTAAGTCTGTAGACTCTCCTCATTGGGGGGAATGAAAAATAACCCTTTCTCCCCCTCCCCTATTGGAGATTAGCCCCTCTGCACTGGAGACAATGCTGTGGGGGTTCCTCTTTTGTCTAGATGATTAATAGGCTTGGCTAATTTCTTTTAATTAGATGGAATGTTATGTGAGAGACTGTGGGCCCAACAATTGCTAAGGCAGAGGATGGGCATGGGTTAAAATTGTGTCGGAATATTCAGGAGAAGGAAATGAGATCAGAGTAGAATGGAGATGATAATTATGCAAGGGCAGGGGGTGATAAATGCATATGTACACATTTAGCCCGATATCATTCTCCTATATTTCTAAGGAGGATAAATTTCAGATCGACAATGGAGTGTTGCTGTACTGGTGGTAAAGGCATATGCATGGGATAGGGGGCATTGGGCTGGGGCACAGTAGGAGGGGAACCAATGTAAACAACAGAGGTGCATGAATAGATTCAGGGAGGGAGGAGTGAGCATGGGCGTAGGAAAAGGGGGGGCCAGGGGGGCCTGGGCCCCCCAATCATGAAGGAGGTGGGGCCTGAGTATGTCTGGGCCCCCCTAATATTTTCCAAGAACTCATAAACACAATGGAAAAAAAGCTAAAACTTTACATCTCAAATTAGATTATTATGGTGATGTCATAGGGAGAATGGGGGTCTGAGCCTAAAGTTAGATCCAAAATTTACCAAAAATCACTTTTCTATATGAATTCTAAATAGGCATATATACACGCCATCACGCATTAGCCTACAATTCAAGGTAGTCGCGATGGTGCCCTCGCTTGGTCCCCCCCAATAAAGATTTGCTTCCTACGCCTCTGGGAGTGAGTGAGTTGTTATATGATGGGATGGCAGGGCATATTACTGGTAATATATAAAAGGATGAGACAAACGTATATATATATATGGCCAGATGGCATGTTGAAGCATACGTAGTGACATTGCTTAAGAAGATATATTGTTAGATGGCAAAGTGAGACACACAAAAATCGATGTTAGTGTGAGACATGGTTTGGTAGCAAAGTTAGGCATACATATATGGGAAGTATAGTAGGTTCAGGCATATATGGTTAGATGACAAATTGAGACATATTGGTATAGGTAGATGGGCAGGCTGAAACATACAAAGTCAGATGTCATGGTGAGAATTTCAGGTCCCAAAAAGGGGACAATTAAGCAGTATTTGAGGAATGCAACTACCGCAGTTAAGACGTTATCTGATTGTGGCCTAGTTGGAGGTGGCAGGGGATGGGAGGGGCAGGTAACACTATCCGCCAATTAGGACGGGATCGCTGCCAATTAAAGACCATCAATCTGAAATGGAGCTGGGAGAGAATGCAGGGGATGCTGGGGCTGCATTCCTCTCCTGTCAAACTGGAGCCAGGGTGTCTTGGTTCACATAGACTGTTGCATTTTGTAGGGATCAATACCCAAACCATTCCATCCTGGAATGGTTTGGGTATTGATATTGATACAGTATTCTTTGTGAAGGTAATTAACTAAACTGCAATATACTGTCAACCGCCATTCCCAACCTTTTAGCTTTGAATTCTGGAAATACATTTTTTTTCTTTATTTTTACTCATGAATAATTCCATGTCACCCCGCCACCACTTTTTTTTTTAAATTCCATTTCTCTTCTCTCTCAGCATTGACACATTTGGTTTTCTTTCCCTTATAACGTAAAACCTTCCATATCGATTTACACCTTTTTATCACCCGACCCTCCTCACAACAGCATATAAACACCTCCAGACTCCTTAAATCATCACTTGCATTCAAAATGAATGAGATCTAATTGAAATTCATTAATTTGTGGGGATATACATTCATTAGCTGAGACGTAATCTATAATTAGCCTTAGATAAAATCTGCCCGGATGATAGATGTAGCTTTTCCCCTTATAGTCTCCAGTTGCACCTGCTTGTACTAGAGACTGCTTCTATACCCCTTGCCTGCTGTAACCGGGCTTTTTCCTATACTACTTCCATCGCAAAGCATTGCATCAGGGCTACAGTTTCTTAGACGGAGGATGGATAGAATGCGCACATGTATTTTTTTGTGTCGTTTGTCTTGATATGTAGGCATATATATAGGCTGCCCTTCTGCGTCTCTAATGTGCAGAGACATCCCAGATAGAGATAAAAGTGTTATTGTTATTGAGCCACGCCAGCCCAACTTATTTATGGCCTCTGCTGTGGGGAAGTAGTACATAGAAATGGGACATATCTACTGGCACAAGTTCTTGAGACTCAGAAAAAAACGACCCAAGTTTGGTTCTTTACGTACCCTTTAACCAGAAGTTGACTGAATTCACACAGTGATTTTCCTATACGAAAAGATCAATGAGTGATGAACTGGTAATGAATGATTATAATTGTTTAGAGCAAACAGCAGGTGCAGCCAGTAGTCGCATTTCCCTTTCCTGCAAATTTAAGCACTCCAGTTCACGTAGTGCATAGCGTGGTAAAACGGCCGTTAAGGGTAGCAAAAATCTACAATACTGCCTCCTTTATTAAAAATGGTCAGAATCATTCAACACAACAAATCCCGCAACAGCTAGTATAGCTGTCTGTATCGATTAATCCGCAAAGAAATTGAAGTAGTTGCGTATCACGTTGAAAATGGGTACATCTTAAATTTCTAGCATGATTCTTAAGAGCTATTAGGTGTTAATTTGGGGAGGGGTGGGGTGTATTCTGGTTAGGTAGGGAGCCTTAAGAAGTAGGGTTGGGGACGTTGTGGGAGGCCTGAGTGACCTCTTTTTTTAATCTGGAGGAGGTTTTAAATGAGGACGCCGAAGAGAATACTTAAGCAGGGAGGGGCTTGCATACGCTCCATTGTGTCAGCCTCTAGATCCCTACTAGAGCCCTCCCCCACCCACCACTCATCCCTACCAAGTGCTCCTCCAGGGTCCCTTGCAGTGACACCTAGACTGTCAGGGAGTCACACGTCGTGTGTTTACCCCTGGCAATCAGCAGCAGCATGCTGTATTGGCCACTAGCTGGTCTGGGGCTGGTTCCTGTGGCACACACTGACAAGAACTGATAAGATGGGACCAGCATGTCCCAGCATGTTAACCAGGGACAAGGTACCCATCATGGTATGTCTTATCAGTGGGTTTTAGTTCAACCAGCGAATTCAAGATGGTGGCTCCACCAGGCCTCCATACTGAGTCCTATATATATGCTGTGTACCAGGCATGTACTTTAACTCTTAAAGAGACCGTATTGTGCATACAGGTACACCATGTATCATGGGGCCGCAGTGTTTAATACACTTCCAAAGAGTTTACATCAATGCAGTAACTGCGAATAGTCTCGCTATGGCCCCCCTGGGGGCAATATTGTGATCAAGGAACATTCACCTGGAGGCACCATGTACCTTTAAAAGGCTTATGGACTTGCATGCAGTAGGCACATGCAGACCCATATAGGGTAGCAGTCAATTGATGTCTACTATACCCCATATAAACTCTGAGCCTCTTGCGATCAGGTGCTGACTATTGAACAAGTACTACTTATTTTATACCACGAAACCAATAAATAATCAATATTATACCAATAAATTCAAGTTGAAAACAAAAATTATTCCCCCTTCCCGGGACTCGAAGCCAGCCATGACAGTGTGTGTACACAGGTACATACACCTCGGCATACACCTCGGCGACAGCGCACACGGCGAAAAAAGATGCGTCCGGGCCGGGATTTGAACCGTGTACCTCTGACGGCTTGGTGCAACGCGCTAACCGCTAGACCACCGCGTCTCCTCCTTCAGTGCCCGTCTCGGCTTATATGTGAATGCGTCCCGCGGTTATGGTAGCGGACAGCCCGCAGTCAACTTCTTCCCATATCATATCGAGACGTGGTTTGAACCAAGTATTTCTCGTCAGTCCCTGTGGCGCAATGCATAGGGGGTTGGACTAGGAATCTTAGGTTGCAGGTTCGAGCCTTACCATGGCTATGAAATAGTCTGTTGGTTTTAACATGTAACATATGACATGGGAGGACATGAGAGGCGTGCGGTTATCCTGGATAACTGCACGCCTTACCTGGATAACCGCACGCCTTCCAAAATTGATGTTACAGCCTATAGGGTGTGCAATATCAACAGATATGTGGATGGGAATAACCACCAAAAAGCACTGTGTAACCAAGAAATCGTGGTATAAATCTCCTTATGGACTGCATGATGCCTAAAAACTATATACTCATGATACATCTATGCCTTGCAAGTGAATAACATACTGGTGCACGTCATTCCTCATTTACTGTAAAAAAACTATTTGCCCTATATTGGGCCGCTGTATTCCAAGAATTCAGAACCGGTGAGTTACCCGCCTAGGGTACAGGCAGTACAACCCTGTATGGCCCCTAAAGGGTTAAGTGAGCACCATCGACGGCTGCTGTATACCAGTGCATAAAGCTGTATTTCACATGCATCCAGTTCTCCTGGGAACATTTCCCCCTGGTCCTCTCACATCTTCTTCTCACCTCTCCTGCTTCCCTTGGGTATGCTAGTATTGCTACCACACAATAATACGCCTACTGAACCTGTACCCGTTCTCTCCCACTAAACCATATTCACTTCTCTCTTTATGTCCTTCCCTGGGCCCCTCCATCCTTCTATCCCCCATTTAATCCCCTTGGTTTTCTTTCCACCATCGGGTAATATGAGGAAGCGCCTGGGTCCGGGTCAGCAATTCATCAAGTCAATAGCACCGTGTTTAGTATTAAACTTTCATGGCCGACGCTGACCACTGATGGCCGCGCATGCGCATGCGTCCTGAGTACCAGTGTCCCCCTAGGAGTGGGTGACTGAGGATGGGATTGGGAATGGTGAATTGTTCTAGCCGTTAGATGTCACAGGGGATGTGGGACAGAGGGAGTGGGGATGGTACGTAGGATGAGACAATGGGGGATCCTCACGAGGCTAGCTGGGGGTAGGGGTATAGGGACAGGATGCAGGATTTTCTTCTCAAACTGTACAGATGTTATATTGTCAATTTATCCACAAAGCTGTGAAAATAGATACCGATGGGTGTATGGAAATTGGTTGACCTACAGGCGTAGTCTCATACTGATGTGAGGAGGGTGGGACGATGTGGAGCTTCATTATGTTTGGAAGCATAGACGGGGGGGGGGAGGGGGTGATAAATCTACTTTTCTTCGGGGACAGGCTCAAACTATGCATTTGGACCCAAAAACATGGGAAATCACAAAAATTATTTTTAATTGGGGGTAGGGGGTCAGGGGGAAGTCTGTTTTCATTCATATAACATGTAAGACACAAGAGTCATCTGACTTTAGGGTTCTGGCCCGTATGCATAATAAGCAGACAAGGAAGTTGATTACATGGCTATGTCATATCTAGCTATGGGGGTATGTGGCCAGGTGAGAGAAAACATGCCTCCTAGGGGGAATGACCTTTTAAGGTTTAAGTCATGGGCTTTAAATGAGATATCTTGAGCTAAAATATCACTGGTAGTTTTGCTGTAATTGCTTGTCAAACATAGGTTTGTGTGTACAACTGAAAATAGGAAATAAGCTCCAAATGCATTATATCCTATCATAAACATTTTCAGTGGAGATGGAATGATTTTAAGCATTACACTGGATTCCTCATCAAAAATTGGTCTAAAACCTTTTTTAGCATATTTGTGAGTGTTTTACCCATATACTGCCCCCCTGGTGGCCAAAATAAGTACTAAGAATCCCCCGGACGCGCGTTCTCCCCAGTTAGGCAACATATTATAGCCAATACCTGAAGTAGTGATAACAAGAAGTTGGCGATTAGTGGATAATTGATGATAGCTTTATTGTACAAAGTACATGCTGGTTAGATGGTAACTCAGCAAGTAGCTAGTTGGTAATGCTGGCAGGTGTACTAGCAACTGGCTGTATACACAATGACCATCAGGTGTACTACCCCTAGTGGCAGGGTGTGGTACTACTGCATACATTATAGGCGAGTATGGTATAGTGAGCAATAATGGATGTCTGTGAATGGTACAATTTAGAATATATTAATAAAGTAAAAGCGGTTGACTTCTCTACTTATCACAGCTATAATGATTATAGCAGCTATATCGAACCAGGTCATGTTGTCATGTCATCTGATCTATGATTTAGACATCGTGCTATGGGAGCTAGGTACGCTAACGCCATAAAGATTGCTCTGTGGTTAGTCTGTTTTTTGTTTTTTAAGATGATGATATTAACCAGTATCTTTTTTTTATGCAAAGAAGTAGATTGGAGAGAAACTAATTGAGTAAGACCAACTGAAATACCAATATCTGACACTTAAAGGCTATTTAGATTTGATATCCCTTTCAAAAATACAGCTGCTTATGATATCCTTAATGAAGTTATCTTTGGCTTGACCTTACAGGACTTAGGCACTAAACATCAACAAATAATCCCATACTCATAAATACTGACCATATATCCCCACACCAATCATCCAAATAGCACCTAACTTACACACATCCAGTCACCTTTACATCTATATTGCATGGGGTTCAATCTCCCACAGCAGAGGTTAGTGTAATATCAATAATGGGTGATGTATATACACCCTGTCGACACTTTATAGGTAATATATACACAGCCAGTGCTTTACAGGGGTGATAGACCCTGATAGGCACTGTACACGTGTAGCAGTATACCAGTGATGTATTGGGTACTTCAAATGGTGCTATTGCATGGGGGTAGCTGGTGATATAAAAGCTATAGTCTGGGCATACAGTGTTGAAATGGGGAGACCATCGAGGATAACCTTCATATTTAATGATGCCTGCTGATCCATCCTTTTATAACTCCCCATACAGACGCCACGTATGATATAGCCATACTACTAATGTCCTGATACACACCATACTGTATTGCTATAATACACACAAAGAGAATCCTGATCAAGAATAGGTGGGTTTTATTCAGTGTAAGTTCATGGAAGTGTGTTTAATGCCACATAGTTAGGAAAGGCAGGTATGTGGGTGCTGTGAACTATTTGCCCCATTTGAATGAAAATGGGGTATGCCAGAACATTCATCACATTGGACACTAAAGGGGAGAAAAGTTGGATTCATGAAGTCCACACTTTAGGGAGTGTTCATTTGTTAACAACGTGGGGAGGGGGGTTGGTGAGTTTGAGAGGTGGCGAAAAATATTTTGACAGCTCTTGAAGACCCTTCGTGATGAGGCGCGAATTGCCACGACTTGCCATGAATACCCACATTTGAGTGGGGACAATTTCTTAATATCTTACTTGTGAAAGGACAAATTTCATTTTTAATTACTTCTATAATGCATCAGAATGCACCATGTTTTTTCTCTAAGAATGTTTAAGTGACCCTTGTCACCGATGGCTCATGTATACATGCAAACTCCTCAGTTTCTTTTTGTTTTCTCAGTTTTTCTAATATCTGTTATGGTCAATCTTTGGCCAGATATCCTTTTATAATTTATATTGGGGGGTATTAGAGTTATTTGGATACGAGGGTATCAGCCACCCTCGAAAAGCACCAAAATACACAATTTGACTTCTTAATATTCAAAATTTTCCTGGGGGAGATACTAGACCCCCCAATTTTAACCTATTAACAGCAAGTCCAACAAAAATGTTTTCATTCTTAAGGACTCGATTTATTCCACATCCAGAATTTGCATATATGTCATGGCCTGTTCTCTCACTAGACTTTATCCCCATCTCCCCTTCCCCTAACCTTTCCCCATATCTCCCCTCATCTGGAGTGGGCCTAACAAGACATACCTAACCTGACCCTGACCTGGATGGACCCACCCTGACAGACCCGGACCAAACTGACCTGGACAGGACAGACCCAGACCAAATGGCCTCAGACTAAATGGACCTGGACTGAACCTACTACAACAGACCAGAGTTCAGTGCCCGTGACACAAAAATATCTCCCTGGACCAAGTTATTTTTCAAGTTGTACCCAGTGGACTCAACTGCCAAGCCAGGCTTACACAGAGAGTTAAAGGGCTGGGCACAAAACATTTCCCTACTGGACACAACATTGATTTCTCATTGTGCACAGTGGACACAATGATTCAGAACTGATTTGCCTAGCCCTAACAGACTCAGTCAAGAATGTACAAAAATGGGACCCGGACCAGACTGGACAGACTCAGATTGATCCAGACTGAACAGAACCAGACCATACAGACCCATACCAAATGGACCTTACCTGAATAAACCCAGAGTGGCGAGACCTGAACCGGATGGACACAACCTAGATGCACCTATCTGTACAAGACGAACCCACACCCGACCCGACCCTGACCAGACCAGACCAGACCAGACCAGATGCCCACCCCTGACCCAACCCCCCCCCCTTGGGGTCAGGTGGGGTGTGTGTCCCCTGCACCATCCAGTCATACCTGTTTTTTTTCCAAGATATCCCATTATCAATTTTGTGATTTATCCAAATCCAATGAGACGTTTTTTCATTTCACCATTATATGGGGGAGGGTGTCTGTAAAATATTTATCTTTTGCCGTCAGCTATCCTTAGAATGCAACAGGGGGCACCATTTGGTTTCTGGATATTCAAAATTTTTAAACCCCCATTTCATTCTAATTCTCTATCATATAATAATCACACCAACAATAAAAAAAAAAGATGCCCCAAAGTTTTAAACATTTTCTTGGAAAGCAGTATGCACATACATAATGTAGGTTTGGCCATTTGCTCACAAGTTGACCTGAAAAGGCATGATATTATGTCTAAATTTTCCAAATTTCCCTGGGGAACAACTTTGCAGAGTGTACTTTAGAGCAGAATAATGTTACTGAAAGGCTAGGGGCACAAATGCATTATAGTCAGACATTATCAGAAACCCAAACCCCCAGCCCATGTAATGGTAAAGTTTTTGATTTAACGGTTTGGAGTGCTTTGGTTACCCCATCCCCCACCCAAAAAAACATTTCTAAAAATTTATTTCTGACAAGAAAATTCCTTACAGTTTGCTTCAACCTAAGTCCACCAAGGTCAATCTTGTGATTCATTCGGATCTGATGAGATCCCTTTCTAACATTTTGTATGGGGAAGGTCGCATGTCGATTTAAAGAAAAGGTCATGTCATATGTCACTAAATTTCTAATTCCCTATGTCCTTGTCACTAGGCTCCATGTCACATGTCGATTTGAAGAAAGGGCCATGCCCCATGTCACTATTTTTTTACTTCCCTGTGTCCCTGTCACTAAGCTCCATGTCACATGTCAATTTTAAGAAAAGGCCATGTCACACTGTCGATTTTAAGGGTTGTACTGGAGAAGAGGAAGCAGAGAGAGTTGGGTGAGGGTTGAAGCATATAGGAGGGTCATTTGGTTGGGGATGGGGGGGTAAAAGGTGGGTTTAGGATGGGGAGAATGGAAGGCTGGTTTAGGATGAGGAGTCGGAGGTTGGTTAGGAATGGGAGAATGGGAGCTTGGTTGACGAGAGGGTCGGTTGGTGATGGGGTAGAATGGAAGGGTGGCCCGGGATGGGGGAGTGGAAGGTCGGTCAGGGTGTCAGCAGAAAAGAGGCAATAGGAAGGCACCAGAAGGAGATCCTGTCGTGATATCAGCCATGTGATGTTATTATCGACCAATAGCTGTGGAGGAATCCATTAAGTGCATACCACCTGTCACTCACCCCACCCCTACCACCCTCCCACCTCCACCCCAGCCTCACCAATATAGACATAAATGCCTTATCAAGTGCCAGAGGTTGCCAATTGCTTGGCCAGCATCCCAAGTCACCTTTTCCCAACCTCTCACACCCTAGCTTCCCCATGGCAATGTTGCTGTTATGGGAAAGCCCTTCGGGTGAATTTTTTCCCTTAGGGAATGGTCATTATTTATCAACAGGGAGGGGGTGGTGGGTTTTGGCGCGGACGCGCGAAAATTTTTTTTTACGTCCCCCCCTCGACAGCAGTAAAAAAATTTTGGGCCCCCCGCGCTGGAGGCGCGGAGGGTTTTCGCGCCCCCTCTTTGATCTAAAAATTTTTTTAGCTCCCCCCTCAAGAGGGGTCAAAGTTTTTTTAGCCCCCCCTCGAGAGGGGTCAGAATTTTTTACGCCCCCCCCTCAAACCCACCCCCCCCCCTGTTGATAATAAATGACCACTCCCTTAATTAGTCTAGTTTGGGGCTGGAGAGGGGCCTGGAGGTTGGCACCTGGGTCCCAATGCCGTTGGCGACGCCCTCCCTAAAAGGGCCAATGAGAAAGCAGTTAGTCGGCAGCTTCGGGCCTGCTCACGCTCGGGCTATGACGTCACAGGCAGGCACAGTGCCTTGTGGGAGGTGGCAGACAGTGGCCTTCCGGCGTGCACGTGTCGTTACAAGCACTAATTATCGCTCACACGGACAAACATGTGTTACAGTTGTGACCGTAGCCATTGGCACCTAGGTGTGTGAAATCTGGACTAGGGTTTGTAGGTTTGGACATATAGATCTGAACATTCACGAGATTTCTTTCTTTTTACGTTAGTTACCAGCTCCAGTTAGTGGGTACGAGGTGTCAACATGCTCACACTTAAGAACTTTTATAATCCTGTGATTCCGGCATAATTTTCATCACGTAGTGTGTGCACTGTACTTTCTTGGTTAAAAAGCTAAACAGAATCATCAGAATGTATACGGGGGGTATTTATTCTATACTGGCATTATTCAAAGCGAGGGTTTTAATAAGTTGTGCCAAATGAACTTGTACGAAGAAGGACGTTTTCATCATCTGTAACACAAAGGTTGATATATAGTAATTTAAAGTACTTCCGGAACATGATGCTCGCTTGTGTATACGAGTAAATTGTGAATATTAGATAAAAAAATAAGAATTTTGAAAAATCTAAAATGTGCAATATGACAGCATAGGAAAGATTAATGTGTGATCTTCCTTCTAATGAAATAAGTAACAAACATCTAATGAAAATAAGAATTTTGAAATTAGAAATGTAAAGATGATATCGCTGTATAAATGATAAGCTGTCTAGCTTGAACATGATCCCTACTACCGGTAAGGGTGTACGACTTTTAAGGCTGTCTAGCCCCTTATAATCATAGCATAAGCTTCATAACGCATAAAACACAACAGCTACATCTCATGGAGCAGCTCAAGTAGTAGCAAAGGAGCTACTCCAACTCTCACCTCCACTCTCAACCCCATTAAATCCTCTCTTCATTGATTCTTAAACCTTGGAGGCTGTGTGTTGCTTTGAGCTTTATGCTTATCAGTTGTCACCATTCCTAATGCAGTGAGACTCTTTGACACAGTACTGAAGAATAGCCAGTATTAGCCTTAGAGTGTGCATGATTTTGGCTTCTGAATGAGGTAATGGCACCCTTGACCACCAAGCTGCATTCAGGCTTCATGACTAGCAAAGGACAAAGTGTTTTCATGTACCTTGATGCATTTAAAGGGTTAAGTAGACTGATGCTAGCAGTAGAGGTAACCTGACGCGCCCTGGAGGGGAGGGGCTGGGTGCCGTGTCAGGCAGGGGTAGTCTTACTGGAGGTACATGGCCTCATGACGATCAATGATTAGGATTATTAGTGCAGCTCAGGTTTACTTCTTCTACCCTGCTTTAGAGATATAAAGTGATGTCCTCCATGGTGTCTATGAGGCAATGAAGAGAGCTGACTTATTAGGGCCTTTCTACTATACTAAAGGGTGCATCCACCTACGACAGAAATTGACTTGGCGACCATACCCAGAGTAACTTAAAGGAAAATGTTTAAGAAAAATTGGGCATTGAGAAATCATTCCGTCCTGAAAGGTTTGTTTAACGTACTGGTAGGAGCTCATAATATGCTCAATGTGCAGCTCACACCCAACACCTCAAACTGCTCATGCTGGAGCAGTTATACAGCAGCATGACACCCCATACCACCAGAGCTTCAGGTCTCCAGGGCGCCATGATGGAACGCTGACAGACCTATATTGATAACTGCATCCCTGGAAGATCCCATTGATGTGGCTGAACAGGGGCAGGAGGTGGGGGATGAGAGGCAGGAAGCGGGAATAGCAGTAGGCCAAGGGATCATAACCTTAGGGACAAGGGATGTGCAGGAGGTCGGGGGGCCAAACAGCGACAGCGACGCGTCAACTGGTAACCCTGGAAACCAGCCATAGATGTATTCCTACGCACTCCCCAGCCTCTTCACCCCCAACAGAGCAACCACACATTATACTCCACGATCACAAAGTAGGGCATCAATAGATAGTGGAATAAAAAGCAGACGGTATAAAAAAAAAGCGAAATTGGCCGTGGGTACAGATAGGGAGGTTGGGAAATTAGATTTGTATTATTTATCTGGCTTTTAGAGCTAGAGTAGGGATATTGAGGTGGCACTAGGCTGGCGCTAGCTCGGCGCCCACTTCAATCTATTACACATCCGGACCTCCTACCAGCCTTATCAATGGACCTCATTAGAGGCACAATACAAAATAAGGCAGATAAAAAGGAAATAAAGTGAGGATAACATGATTGATATCTTTGTGAAGGTGATCTGTTCTTATTGCGTGCAGTGCTGAGATCTTTTGTCTTATAGATTGCCTATGAATAAAGTAACACCCCTGGTATGATACTGAGCCAACAGGTCTGTCTGGGTCTTTGTACTCCCTTGTTATACCCAGTCATGTAAAGAATACTATAGCTAACATCACTGAAGACATGGAAGTAAATGTTCCCACGAATGTAACTTTGATTTAGGCCTCAAGTTACAATGCACTGTTAAAAACGTCTTCGAAGTAACGACGGATTCCTTGTCTCAAAGTTGCCAGGGATCTGTCATTATTTTCACAAGAGATTCTGTTTACATCTGTGTACCACCATACTGCCACCTGGGGCTTCTTGTAAAAACTACACAGATTCACTGCAATACAATTACAGTGGTTCACTCTTCAGTTTTATGAGGATCACTGGTAGATTCAACAGTTGTTTTTTTCGGTGTGGTTGCTCTGCACTGGTTGGTATGTGTTTGACGAGTGAACTTTTCTGGTATATAAGACGTACAACTTCTGCTTTGTATGCACGTCATTGACTATCATTGACGTATCCCATGGGTTTGTATGATAACAGAAACCAATTTTCACATGCATGTGCGAAGATAACCCAGGTCTCACGGCAGGTACTGCCTCACCAGCAACGACTGGGAGTAATGGGTTCTCATGGGCTGCAGCAGGTGTCATGGTGCACCTTTCTTGTACCCAATTATGGGAGAGTTCATCAGCGAAAGTGTAAACTTGTGAAGCACATATTCTCTTGGACCTGCCCGTGAGTTAGGTAACATGTATACAGTGGTGCTTTGGCAATTTATGCACAACCAGTCTGCAACTTAAATTTATATAGACTAAGATTTATTGGACTCCCTTGACCTCAGTTAAATAAACGATTTAACCCAAGGGTGGTCTAAAAGGACTGTAGATACCTACTATAGGTACCTCACTTAAAGTTTGATCCACTTTTAGTCCGGCCACATATCAATCACCGTGGTAGTAAAAGAAAGGCCAACTTTGCAGTAACCACTGGGATCCATAATGTGACCCATGGGTATGATCATTGGTATGAGCATTACCTCATCTCCTCATTGGCTCTCCTCATCCATTTTGGAATCACATATTGGACAAGCACGCTGTTAAAAAATGCCATCGAATTGATAGTGCTTCTCCTACATCTTTGGGATAAAGCTTTCACTTTTCTTTTTACAGTTTTTACAGAGACTCCTTGTAACACAGCGTTTAGCTGTTCTGCCATCTTGGGCTTCATAGTAAAAACTACACAGCTTCCCTGCATAAGATAACAGTGGTTCAACGTTCAATTTAATGATGATGCCTGGGAGATTCAACAGCTATTTCTTAGAGTGTACCTCACCTAGTATGACTTAGGGGTCCTTGCAAACATGTCTATGCCTCACGCGTGTATTATATGATATCCTCAGGACTGCTCACATGGCTCTATCCTAGCCGTACGATCATCACTCAGAGGAGAGTTATGGCGAACAGCTCCTAGATAATTATAGGAATGGGAGAGACGTGTGGGAGGAGTCCACAGGGCTGCCTTACATGTGGTGACCTCGCACTCAGTTACATACACTTACTTAGTCCCTTTCCCCCTCTGTTAGTCTTTGTATTACTTACTTCACTTACTCAAACTGTCCGCCCTGCTCCCTCACTCCAACACCACCTCACTCACTCGCCAACTAAATCCCTCAGTCACTCACTAAATCACTCACTCACTCATTTTATACGTACCCTACTCGCTTGCTCGCTCGCTTACTTGCTCGCTTACTCCCATATAAATCCCTTACTCACTTACTGATTTGCTTACTCACTTACTCAGTCGTGAACTATATACTCCCGCATTCATTCCCTAACTCACTTGCTCAGTCACTCATTTTATAACCAGTATTCCCATCTGCCACTGCAGTACGCTGCCTTCCTTTCGAACTCATTCCCTTGATTTAATTAAATGTTCCAATATCGCCTCGAGTATTGATGTGATAAATCCTTCAATTCCCTAGTTCATTTGGCGAAATGTATCGTTTCATTTCATTAACAGCTGAAATCATCTCAATTACATTTCCCATCTTCACACTTAACTTCCCCACAAAAGTGATTACTCATATTTTAACCATGAGTTGTTCGGAAACGTCTGTACTATTTGAGACATCTTATGATCATTGTGACACCCAAAGGAAAGCTCAACTGAATGACCCTAAATTATGTTATAAATATATGAAGGTTGTCCAGATCCTGGCCAGGTAAAAAGTACATGGTGATCAGAGGTATTTATTTGCCAATAGCAGGGGTAGAATATGGAACAGTCAAATGATGCCCTACCATTTACTTTTCTTTAAAAAAAATTAAGAATGGAACAGGCACCCATAGTGATAGCCGCTTTTAAGGATGGCTGTCCTTACATTGTCAAAAAGAAATGGCTCTGTGCAGCCTAATTTACCTCCCACGTCCAGCTCACCTGAACACTCATGCACTCAGTCCATCCATGGCTAGTTCATATTTTCACATTGAATTATTTCCTCCGGCTTCCAACATGGCGAAAGCCCTATGATATAATACCTCCAAAGCCCTATCACAGTGACATGTAGGGTAGATTACCTAAAACCGTCCACATACCTTGAGGTGTCCAACCCACACACAAAATGGCCAGAAGTGGCTTTTCTACCTAAATCAACATTGCTAAAGCGTTAGTGAGCATTCAATCAACCAACTGGTAGTTTTGATCCAGAAGAAAACCTATATGTAAGACGATTTTGTTGGATGGAAGTCTCAATGTATGTTGACGTCTTTAGGTTCAGGGATGGAAGTCGCCAGCGTTCGTCCTAATTTCAGGGATTTCGAAGTTCAAAAGACATACATACAATACTATACAGAATTATATCATGGGCTTCTATTTTAACATTTCAGGTTTTCTGTGCCCGCTCACTTCCATCCCTACACCCTCGTACTCTGCCCTATACTGTCATTATAAGGAGCCCAATCTCTACTCCTAAGTCCTACCTTCCTCCCGTCACCATCCTTGACATCCAAGAACCCTCTTAGAGCCACTTTATAACGACATGAGTGGCTCGCCATCAGGCAGCATCGAACGAGCTACTCACGCCTAGAGCTGCTCCTTTACACCCTCATACAGTGGAATTAAAGCCTTTTCCCGCCAATTATCCAACACTATATCATATACCACCCCTCCAGCTATCATCCTCAACTACTCCAAGTTCTCTAGTCATAGTTTTTTAGACGCTGCTTGCGCCGCTACCGGAAATAATCAAATTATCTCACTTTAAGGGCTGGGGTAGCTTGGTGACATCAAATGGATCTTAATGTAAGGTGTGTAATACATTGAAGTTAGCACAGCTTTATTGGTTATAGCTTTCTTTAAAAGACTCCATTATATTAATGAGTCTATTGGTAGGTAAGGACGTTACTATATATTATTTGGGTCAGGTCACCAGAAAGCAGTAGATTTTGTGTTTTTGGGTCATTTTGGACTTTTATGGATCTGGAGAAAGAAGTTGTGAACCAATCCTGTCTTACATAGACTCATTTGATAGAGAACACTTAGGACTATCAGAAAAATGTAAATTTGTGGTCATCCATAAAAAACTTTAGGACTTATAGCCTGCCGAAGTGAAAAAGCGGCCAAATTTGTTCTTTTTTATAATTTTTGTAATTTTTACAAGTGTCCTGTATTGAATAAAGAACACTATAGAGTATCCCAAAGTTTCTTTTGTATTGTATATGATCATAGGTATCATTTCCATGAGGTTTGGACATGTTACTAAGTGAGAATTTTTCATGATGTGTCTTTCAAAATGGAAATCTGTAATTTGTAACGTCCGGTACCTAAATCTAAATCGGTTATAAAACATGGAAAACATGAAGCTTCAAAATCTTTGTTATTACCCATATGAAGGGCCCTATCATCCCCTACTTTGGTGAAGAAATTGTGTGTCTAGCAGCATCTGTCTCCATATGAGAGCAGCTTATGTGAAATAATTCTGATAAAAGTACCGGACGTTACGTAACGTCTGGTACTTTTATCATCATGTAGGAGGCAGTCTGCTGTACATGCATAACTCAAATTTTGTTCCATTCTGTAATTGAAGTCAATAATAGACATATTGGCCTTGTTATTTCATGTGTTTGTTATGCATAATGGGACATTCTTATATTACTGAGAGCAACTTCAATTACCTCCATATTTCATTATTTTGGTACCGGACGTTACATGACACAAAACAAGCAATAAAAATGGAACCGGATGGCCTAGATCGTTTTTTTTTTGGTTTTCTGAGCTGAGGAGATGTACCTTGACAATTTGTTAAGGTTATATAAAGTAATTAGAAAATTAGTTTTTCAGGGCCTTCAAGGGCATAATCTTACACTTTCTGACGACCTGACCCAGTTACATGTCTGATTCCAATTACTCTTTAAATGGCGTGTATACATAGCAGGCTGTGTAGGACAACATACTTAAGCACGCGAAGGAATGAACACTTCTTCTCTCATGGACTAAGCATATTATACACTACAGTATTAGAATCGGCTCTACAAGTAAAACAATAGCTATAGGCAGACAATCATGATAATACCATAGACAGCCACACAGGCTCTATGCTTCTATTCTCGGGTGTGTGGCGGCAGTTTGATGTTGTGAGTAGTATAGTGAGATGGCAGTTTTGTTATGGTTATACTTTACTCGAATACACACATATCAACGAGAAAGTAATAGGTAAATCCTTTCAGTGGGATTAAGACTCTTCGCTTGAGACATCTACGAGGTTCTACTTGGTAGATTGGTGAACAGATATCCTATGCCAAAATATGAGCGTTTTAGATGAGATAAGAATGTATACATATATGAAGAAGAAAATGCCCATACCTGCTTCTTTCAATGGGGGGGGGGGGCGCTCTGTGTATACATCTACGGGGCGCTATATGAGGGCAGCACTCTATATAGTTGATTCCATAAACGTAGGAATTGACGCCAAAATAGGGTGTGTGAACGTGGGAGATTGTGGAGGTGAGGGGATGATTTGTCGTGAGGCTATATAGACCGGTGTGGAGGCTATAGTGAGACACACAGCCTCCCTGCAAGTAGGGGAAATGATAAAAGAAGCTCCTGGTGCCGGCTGGGTGTTTAACCATTGACGGATGGTACGTTGTCTCAAGACACGCATGGAGCACTAGATAGGTACAAACCATAGAAAGATGAAAAATAGACAGCCCTTCGCGAGAGTATCAATCCCTAGGATTGGGATGGTGTGCTAATGCACCCCTGGCGAGTTACTCGAGGTAACTTGCAAGGACCTTAATCAATACATGACACCAGGGAGGATAAGGCATTCTCATACTTTAGCACCCTAAGAAGGGTTAAGGGGAGGGTAGGGCTATACGAGTCCTATATCATTGGACCCAGGAGGCTGGGAGGCAGCTGATTTATGTAGCAGAGGTGCAGGAGGGTCGACCCTAATTACTGGGGTCGCAGTTCGATTCCTGATCTCTGCAGCTAGACTGATCACGGCCCCTGGGTATACTTTTTTTTATTGGCACCCCCTTTGTGTACTTCTTCATAAAGGGTGGAGTAGTTTCAACAGAATTGTTACAAATAGTAGGTTTCAGAGCTGAAATTCCTTCTTTTATAAAGCATACACATGAAGTAATCTAAAAGGATGTCAATTATTCATATGTATTAGTGATAAAATGTACATACACGGTTAACCTAATAGATTTAAGTTTACCGTCCCTATAATGCAGACTGCTCTGTATTATAGTTAGGAGTTCACATGCTTCATTTGTCACTATGTATAACGATTCTGATTACAGTTCGTTTGAAATGAAATATCTAGTCTGCAATATATTATTTTCCACAATATATTGGATTCTCCAGTCATTACTATCTAGATTAAATCTATTAATTACAATATTGCTATTACTCCCCACTTTGAATTCTAAATTAATGCATGTTAATACTCAAGATGTCAGAAGGAAGGCCCACCCCTTTGTGATTTGAAGATAATAACGAGACATAGTACTTTATGGGTTTAGAATTTCAAATGAACAGCATAGTAGTAGGCCATAAAATCTGTGATTCCATCGTTCCAGAACGTCTACTCAAATCTGTCTTTGTAGGTACAGCTACGCCCATAGTTGAGTAAACCGAAATCAAACTCTTGCAATGCCAGTGCAATACATAACCATCAATATTGAGCAAAATAGCAAATCCTTTACATTAAGCCTACCTGATGAGTGGAAATATTCATAATGTGGAGCAGCTAGTGAGTAAGATGACAATGATGTGAGGTTGGGGAATAAATGGCAGGCTGATTGGAGGCCCAAGTTATGTCTAGCCGCTGTTGCAGTGATGAATCAGTAAGCGATGAGCGAGCTGATGAGGGCATATCTGAGCTGCTCCCACCAGCTCATAACTGCTCATCGAGCTGCTCACCACCCGATGAACCCTTTAATGACTGCATTGTGTTTTAATGTGTACCATATCCTATTATCATCATAGGTACAGCAATCCTGGCGATTAGTTTCCAAGGGTTGTGTTCAATGTATGGGAAAGACCCCAGAAACCAGGTCTCTACAAGGTAGACACTGAGTTAAGGTGGTCTATCCAGCTTAGAAACATGATGCTTTTATTGCCCAGGTGACTACGTCATATAAATGCCCCTGAATCAGGTACTCTCATTGGTCAGTTTAATTATTTCTGAGCCAGTTATACTATGTTTGTCTAGTCGGCATAATGCACCAATGCACTGGTGGTGAGATACTGCAAACTCATCACCACTGCATTTCCCCATTATGGGGACAGATCAAATGGAACCTTAAGGTATGATGCCACCGTGAATGAGCTAGAAAGATCCCTCGCCAAGAGGTGTACTGAGGAGACTTTAAGTATGTGCTGACTCAGTTAGGGAGGAGGAAGGCAGAGCCCGAGGAAGGTCCTTTTACTAATACGCCGCAGGATTTGTCATTCATTGGGGGCATCATGAGCGTTTGTAGGTCGTAGCTTTTTGAGCAGCTCAAACCAAAAATGCTTTTTGGTGTTTGAGATAACTTTTTGCTGGATAACAATTTCAAACGCCTTCACAGGTTTTCAGTGCTCATATTAGGCGATTTGTGCCTGTTGTTATTTCTGTTTTAGTTTCCCTTACTGGCCTTGAACATTTTAATCCCATTGTTTGCAGTCAAATTTTGGGACTATGTTTGGACATTCCGAATTAGGAGTCATACAAATATAAAATTGTCCAATCTGCAAGTTCAACATATTGAACATGTTGAAAGTGCAATCTGTAGATTCATTGATTCATAAAAATAAAATGGCGTAAAAGAATTGTCTAATTGGCAAAGACCATCGTATTTTCCTACTCGTCCCTTTTCTCCCAGCATTATGGTACCTAGCCATCTTCAGGAAATGTCAGTGTTGATACCAGTCACTCTGGGCATGAAGCCTTATTAGTACCGGAAACCATACACGCCCTGTCACTGCGCATGTGCTGAGATCATTGACGTCACATCCGCTGATGGACAGGCAGCACAGATTGGCAAAAACTGTTTCCTATAGTATCATAGTGCCCCAGTATCAGAATACAGCATCCGCTTATTTCCTTTGCTCATGGACGAGCATAATGAAGAAATATCAGAACACTGTACACATAAAGCTAGTAAGTCTATATGTAACAAGTGCATACTGTAGAAATATTGCATCAAAATCAGCAGTGTAACTCTCAGGCAAGGTTTCGACTGGCCTATGGCTAGGCAGTGCCTCGATCAGTGAAAAGCTATTGAAATGAACCTCGATTAAGATTTGAATACTCATGTCAATCCACTATTTGAACAAACCTGATGTAACCCTCTCTATTTGGAGTTCTTAATATCACACTTATCATCTTCTCCAGGACATTGCAGTTAAATACGCACGTTCTGGAAGAGCAGTATAATGACATTCGTATGGCCGCAGATGTGGCTCCCCATAATCTCATCGTCCATAATTCCCACAGATGGATATTAAACCCCATTTTAAGTAGCATACGCACATTGTCTCCCGTTCGCTATGAATGGAACTGGGGAACAATGAATAGAAATCTAATTCCACAAAGTGTTGTCAAAGTAATAAAATATCTCATCTGACTAGGATTTGTAAAGGAATGTGAGGGGAAGGGAAGATAGTGAAAGGGAGTGTGGAGAGGGGATTGCTCAGTTTAATCAGCCATAGAATGGGCGCATTAAATGCTCCCTTCTAAGGTCTAAAGCTGCATTGTGAGTTGAAGGATAATAGGATGGAGAGAGGTACAGGCCAACGTGGCAGGAAAGGGTGACTTTATGTAAATAAGGTTTTGTTGCCTTCAGTTTTTATCCAATGCCCATAACAGATTAAGAATTCTGGAGTCGTAGCTGTTTCAGTGTTTTGTCAGTCGGCCCTCAGAAGTGCAATATTCAGGTTCAATTTTTCATTTCTTATCATTGTGCACCAATGCATGGATCATAAAGCAAATGAGCAACCTGCAGTAATTAGCGTACTGCTATACGCTTATTAAAGGATTTTTCTTATGTTACAATTGCAGTTCAGCTATTTTGAAATTGGTACAAGTACCTCAAAGTCAGAGACTCCCTCCACCTGTGATCTAGTGATGGTCCCCTGAATGCAGCAGATGACCAAGCTAGGTTCCTTAACCTCAGTCCTTGCTGTGTGTCCAAGTCTGTCCTTTTGTGGGATATACTTAGAGCAGCTCACAGATCAACCCATGAGCAGCTCACAGTGATGGGGGTAGACTTGATAGGTGGGGGTAGGAGATAATTCGCTGGAGAGCTTGAGTTGGTGGAGCGTATCGATGGTCGGCCGCAGGACAAGGCGAGGGTCGACGAGGCGGCAGCAGGTCCCTTCAGGCGTGGAATTAGGCCGCCCGAGAGCGGCTCCCGAGCTATTTACGCTGTAATTGAGTTACTCGGCGACGGAGAAGCCCGCGGGCCTGAACTGCACTGCAGCATGTGTTTTGTAGTGAGTGTGGGGACCATGGCCAGAGGCGCGGCTCTGCCGTGTTCACTTGATTGTGGCCTGGACCCTAGTCCTCCGGCTGACCGCCTGCCCGCCCCTGGGAGTATCGGAGGGGTGTCTGCAATGACTTACTACAAGAGGGCATGAAGTCTGGCCTCTCTGACCCAAGAGCAGTCCATGCCACCCGTGGGTGAAAAGGTCCTCTGGTTTTTTAATTGCTATAGTCGTCGGAACAATACAGCAATATCTTAGCAAGAGCACAAGCTTACAGTGTCAAAATGGCATTGATTTGCAAATGTGCAAAAGGATAGAGCCTTCGTAGTCTTTCTTTAAAGATAAATACAAAATGGGTAGATACAATGGCATGCTTGAAGTTATGAGTGCTCTGGAGAAGTGGGCGTTTAAGATGTCAGGGATTTATACAATCAGGCATATTAGTTAAGGCATAGCGCCAATTGCGCCTGGTATTGAAGCACACACTAGATTACATGGGTACCTTTGGTGTAGGGGCTTTCCTCATTGATCAAATGACATGGAAAGGTTTCCACAGGAAATGGCATGCAAGATTTCATTGCAAGTCATATT
Organism: Acholoe squamosa; assembly: GCA_949317995.1. Taxonomy (NCBI): domain Eukaryota; kingdom Metazoa; phylum Annelida; class Polychaeta; order Phyllodocida; family Polynoidae; genus Acholoe; species Acholoe squamosa. The sequence goes on from OX439040.1 coordinate 22,579,951, forward strand.
GCCCCAATTGCAAAGCCGGTCTCATGTCTTAACCCATTGTGGGTTTGCATACTACTTTTTCCACCTTTTGATACCATAATGCGCCATTGCCTGTTTGCCAAACCAGTGATGCATTCATGTAATATGGGAGATGCGACTTGCAAACTATATGTATAATACATCAAAGCACTGCAGAGTGTGTCTGAGTTATGGCATTAGTGTTTCGTGGTAGCAAACACATGTGTGATGCCTTGAGGAATCATGTCCACCTTTGAGGGTTAAAGGAAAACCCTTGCAAGTGTAGTTGAGCCATAGGTCCACATTAAACAGCTCCTGGCGGCATAAAAAGCCGTCAAGTGAGCAGCTCAGGATGTGGAATACAGACCTGGGCCTTCCGGCTCTGGTTCCCACATATCCCTGGAACAATCCAGAGATCTGGGGCGGCTGAGCAGGGCTTTGATAAGAGCCACTCAACAAGACGGCCAAGGAGGCAGGGGGAAGGGCTTTAGTGGCGAGCAGCTCATTATAGCGAGCAGCTCACCAAAATTCGAATGTAGAAGCCTTTTCAGCTTCACTGGGCGCCCATTGAGGCCTTGTCAGTGAAGGCCTGCCGAGCTGTGGCGACGTTTGCAGCAGTGACAAGGGGCAAGGCGGATAATACAGCCTCCCCCGTATTATTGAATTCTTTTTTTCCGCCCCGCGAAAAAAGAGGGGAGAGTGGTAGGAAGGGGGGATTAATAACACATGCCCGATTAGCTCCTCCCAATTGGAGGTTTTGATTGGGCGCTGGTGAAGTGTAAGGAAACAGTTGCAGGGCCGACTGGAGGCATTTGTATGTGTGGCAGGACGAATCATTGACATCCTTATCATGGCCCCATACCGACAGCTTTGGGAAGCAGCCAGATGTGGGCAGTTTACTTCCGGAAACTGCCAATCGAAGACAAGGGTGAGAATCTATGACTCGATTGAGGCAATCTCAGCGTTCGATGAGTGATTAAACTCAGAGACCTTTTTGTGTGAAAGAATCGATCTCCCACTGAGGGACTCCTATTGCAGCTCGCAATGGAGGCGGCTCGTGGAAAGGGAGCAGCTCTTTTTGCCGGTATAGAGGGGGGCGACTCACTTCGGATCACTAGAGGATCCCCGCCGAGAATAAACACCAGCAGCTAATCATTTATAGGCCCAACATGCTCCAATTAATTGTATTTTCTTTCTGCTCACACGGCATTGAGGGCTGCTCCTATGAATTGCATGCTATTGAAGTTGTTTGTTAATGGGGAGGAAAAAGATATCGAATTCGATCCCAAACACTTGTGTCGATGTGTGAGAGTGAGTGTGTTGTTAGCGAGGAAGATGACTGATAACTGCTAACGAACTACAACACTTTAACGGTTGGAAGGGTTTTGAGCCTGGGAAGATTTGAGAATTTTGTGAGGCTAGATGGCTTAAGCATTGGGAGGTACGTGGCATTTATCTGAGTTCCTGAATGGAACTGGGTCTCATTGGCGCCTGCTTCCGCTTGGCGATTAATTGCCTCGATCGAGACTGGAGCCCTTTTGAGCTGCTCTGAATGACTCTAACCAACTCAGGTCAGCTTTTCAGTATGAAGAGTAGTTAAGCAGGACTAATGAAACCTTCATCAGTACAGGTTTCAGCAGATAATTAAATTTTAAGTCACAGAATAATTTGGCTCCAGGTTTTATGAAGAGATTCACAGAAGGTAGGCTGTTCAGCGAAGAATGAATGCCCAAATCTAAACACATTAGTTGTCAACACGGGTTTGCAAGCTACCTTCAAAACGCAGTGCAGAATGAAAATGACAAAGCTGCATTACATAACGATTCTTCTCTTATAATCCCTCAATGTTCATCAGCATGAAAAGAAGAGAAACAAGGTGAGTTTGTGACAACCCTACTCGACTCAGTAAAACAGGGTAGCTCCTGACGTTTGCTCTTACATTTCACTAGACCATTTTGGAGAGTTAGGGTTAGGTTTGTGGATTATGTGTTGAGAACATGATCCCCAAACCGAAGCCGTTTTTTGTATAGTTGGCCGCCAATTCAAGCTTCTATGTATCATCTCATGCCTAAGCTCAATCTATCTCTCCTAGGTTTTCAGACCATGAAACATAATGTGAAAGCATTTTTTTTAATAAATCATCATAAATATAAATCTTCCATCTTTTTTCACAGAAATGTATATGCAAATCATCAATTTCATAATAAAGATAAAAACTATATTCATCAAAAAAATTCCTGAAAAGATCTGTTTTCTCTTTGGAAATCACCTTTAAAAAAAGATAACCCTCACAAAAAGAGACAACCACCCATTCAGTTTCCCATAGAACCTACTCCCCGCTGGAAGACCAAAATTTCTCTCTTTGTTCTTATATTATCCATGTAGCTTAGTGAAAACCGTCTGAAATTAAGACGGTTGTCACTAACTCCAGTAGACTTGACAATTGACTTGCACAAGTCCATAGTTCAGTAAAATAAAGAGACATTTAGTGCACCGGGTTATGATAGGTGGAAATATCTTTTGGGTAGAGTTTTGGCAACATGACTATTTAAGACCCAAAAATTCTGCTGATTCTGAATTTCCATGTTGCCATTTTTTCCGAGCATGCGCAGGGGGTCAAAATCCAAGATGGCTGCCAAAATATTGGATTTTCATTCCCCATGTCATGAGTTTTGACCCTACCTTAATTTTAATGATCCTTACCCCCCCCCTAAATTGGGTTCAAGGAATCCATTGGTTCATTGGTTTGTTACTAAGACAAGCGGTTGCCTAGCAACAGCACTTCTGCATAGTGTAGTGGTCAGTGGAAAATGTCATGGAGAAACCGGGACTCAAACCTGGGACCCTCCAACTTCGAAGCAGAAGCTCTACCCCTGAGCTAATTCCCCTGGCCTGACATTCTCTACCTTCCAACTACCCTGGATCAGTATGGTATACATAGGGGGAGAGACACAATCAAGTGAACAGTCCCTCTGAAGGCTCTGCGCACCCAACGGGGGAACACACCCCTACAATAGCAACAGACTGCTGACCTAGCCTGGAAATGCATACACTTGACTAGCGATCAGATTTCTTGGCCAAAGCATTGAATTCCACTGGATCTAACCCACGAATCAGAAAAAAAGGAATCCATTGGTGTCATTGGTTTGTTGCTAAAGCTGTTGATTGCCTAGCAATTGCATTATTGCATGACAATGGACTGCTAACCTTGCCAAGAAAGGCATGTGTGTGAACATTATTTGAAGTATATTTCAAACACACACTATGGGGTGCAACGATGGATGGATGGATGAGAAGGTTAGATAATAGTCTCTATTTGTAAGTAATTAGTCAATATATTGCAAGGGCTGCATCCTTTGGCCCCTACAGGGTCGATAGAGGGTTTTTACAGTACCTACCCTGAGCCTTCTGTGCTTCAATGCACAACGCCCAATTTTATGTTCATATTTATATATACCTGTGATATAAATTTGTTAAGATATCAAGCTTTGGTGTATACCGGCCTACCGATATACATAATTACTGACCCTATAGGTGATTGACCAATGAGCGGATTATAGGGTGCATCACATAACTGATCTCCATCATGCTGGCTTTTATCTCTCTATTGCATCTACTACAATCCTGAGAGTGTGGGAGGACACTGTGCTGTTGTAGGTGGCTCCTCGTGAAGAGAACAAGACCACACGACCCCCTGACTCCACACAGTGTAGAACTCACTGATTTAACTAATCTGAACCCTTCACCTACTGTGTGCATGCAGGAACAATGATGGGAGGCTAGATTAGCATAGTTAGACTCTGTGTCTGCATATATAATGCTTTAATATCCGATCCCTGCCTTTCAGCATGCTATATGCAGGGCGGGAAGTCTTTAGGATTTCCCTGATTTTAGGACCTTTCAGGTTCAAAAGGCCATTACATTCGCATGTCTACAAAAGCCATGTTAAATGGGTTAAATTTAAAAGAGAGCATTTCGGGGGTTTTCGTCCTCACTCTTTTCTATTCCTGAATGCACCCATAAAGTGCACCATGTCGAGACTGCATCCATGCATCATACAGTTGAAGCACTTTTAAATAGTAATATCAAAGTGACTTAAGTAGATCAGGTGTTGTGCCGTCCTTTACTGGTTAAAGGAGTGTGGTAGTTCCCATGGTCTTGGCTAGAGAGCAGTATTGAGAGTATACATACATGTACAGTTACAAACAAGAGTCAGACACGCATATATCTCCTCCTACTAAAACGACATAATAGATTGCATGACTATGTAGTACATCTACCTACTTAAAAAACAGAAGTGTTTTACCCAGGCGTTGCCCTGCTTTGTAAAAAGAAACCATAAATATAACCCATATGGGGATTGGAAAAGATTTAAATGGATTAGTCTGTATGTAATATGATATCATACTAAATATAGCACTTCAGAGCAACAAATGGTATACAAAATGTCTACATTTAATGCATTGCTAAAATGATAAGATATTCATGTATCTTCTGTTTTTCTTTGCAGGTATGTACCAATTTCTTCAGTTTCAACAAAAGAGACTGTTAGTACTTAGCGGCGAATAGGTAAGACGTCTTTGTTTCTATATTCTCTGTATGGTAGTTATCACTTATACACATTTTACAACTTGCCCACACTGCACAGCATTGGCGTATGATGCATGACTGTAAGAGTGGGTATATTATAGACTTAGGTTTACAAGAATTGCTAAATTGAGTGTTTCCTCAAAGCGGTATTCCATGAGGCGGGGCCAATTGAAGTGCTGCTTTGAGACCATCAAGAGAACAAATATTCAGTTTGGAGCAATCCATGTGAATTCGTTTCATATGGCTTTGGTAAAAACTCTCAATTATCACCTTTTGACAAAGGGATTTGGGACCTTAGGGAATGAGAGTTGGTTTCTCCAGGCCCCTTTTAAGAATGGATCTACCCAATCAATTCTACGTTGAGGCTCGTTCTCAACATTACATAATTAGGGGGGAGTTACATATACTCCTGCATATCTAATGCTGCCCCTGTCACTACCTTTGACAGGTGGTAGGTAGACGGCTGACAGCGCTGTAGCCATCCTCCAGCTCGTGTCCAGGGTCCCTAAGGTCGGGAGAAGCTATGTAAAAGCCTCCTTACCGCCACGTCCCCCTGGACATGGCCCCAGCTCACCCCGCCCTCCCTTATTACACCCGTCACAAGCCCACCCTAGGCCCTCTAATGACGACCTGCCGCATCAAGGTTTCCTTCATGTGTTAACCACGGGGTTAACCATCCTGATGCACCGATACAGCGCTAGTGAGTAACTCACCGGCATTGCATTTGGTGTCTGATGCAGATACTACTTCGGGAGCCTACATCATCCCCATAGGTTTTCATGATGCCTAAATGCATTGTCTATTAAATAGTATGCAGTCCTTAACGTCTCAGACTTGACTTAGTTAATGAAGAGATTTAGGCTTGGAGCAATAGTTGACTTGGATTGTATTGACTGTATTGTCTGTTTAGTCGAAGGGTTAGGAGAAATGAAGATGGGGTCGTGCCCTTTCTCCTTATACCCTTTTCGACTCAAGTCGACTTTTTGGATCGACCTTTATTAATGGACGTTATTATCAATGGACGTTAGTTCAGTTTGGGAAGAGAGGGATGGGGGTGTCACATTCCCCGATATTTTTACCATGCCACTGCCCCTTGTTCCTCTTACTGACGTCCTCCAACCTCTGTGTCCACCAGGCTGATCCCCCTCCCGCCAAGCTTATCACCCACCGTCGGTACCAATTTTTCAACAGGCCCAATAAGGTAATGGTTGTGTTAGGGAGCCCTGCTGACGCGTTGCTCTCTAAGTAGACCAGCTCCAACCCCATCCTCACCGCTGCCCCTTTCAGTCCCTTTCAGTCTGAGCTGCTTCCACCTCATGTACTAAACTGCTCCCAACCAACCACCCACCTACCCTTAGCCGTCCAGCCAGGAAATGGCAACAGAGGCCCCCACTGACGGCCATATTTGGCCAGCTGATAGATGTGTGAGACTGCCACCAGGGGCACCTTACTGAGGTGAGCAGCTCAGGGTACGTCACCAGATGGCGCCCTGAGGAGGTTGGGAGTTGCTCATGAGGTGAACCCCAATAGGGCAGTACTAAATACTGTTAACCTAGTGTGGGGAAAGCAGGTATGCTAAAATATCTAACTATAGGTCGGTTAAATAGGCATACCCCGGTACCTGCAAATTCATCAGATTCCTAGATCTACAGTTTTCCCATTTAACTCTACCAGGCTCGTTCCGGTGCAGAGATGAGACAACTGTGAAACTCATTTCCAAGAAGCACCAGAACACTCGGAAAAAAAGATGAAAAAATGACGTTCAAAATTTTGGCAAGGTTTGGCAGTTGTTATATAAGGCACTGTAGACCGTCTAAAAGAAGCCATACAGAGGACAACTGTATGATGTACAGGAAAAGCACCCGGAAATGGTCAAACCTAATCCGATGTAAAAGTAACCAGGCTCATTGTACATCATGGCCACTTTGACCATACTTATGCCAGATTTCCTCATAGTCTGCAATATAATCCAAACATAAATCTTAATAAATGCCCAATTGGAATTAAATTTCGCCTCGTATATGCGCTCACAACTGGTGAATAGGTCTTCCGTCAGGATATCAAACATCACTGGTTGGTCTCCAGACCTGATGATCATAGCCCTTAGACAGAAAACTAATCACCTAATCATGTTTAACATGTATAAATGTCATATTTGATATTGGAGAAACATAACCGATCCAGTACCAACATTATCCACACAGGAGCCCCAGTGAGTGACTCACCAGTGCTGCTCATGAATTTATGCATTAACAAACACCGACAAACACTGAAAAGATAAGGCTTAAAAAGGTACTCTCTAGTGATCACTTTTTGTCATCTTATTGATGGTCCTGAGGGGGATTACCCCATGATCTTTTAGGTGATCACATGTGATCACCCTGGGTGATCACTACAGAGTACCTGTCTGAACTGATTAGAGAGGAGTTTGTGAATGATTACGTCATTAATGAATACTTTAGGTCATCAATAGGGAAAGAGGACCTTAACTCATCAATAGTGATCACCTTAGTAGAAGCCTCTATTTTCAGTGAAATAAAGTTTATACATTGCTTGATCAGCTCATAAAATATATGATCCAATCTAGTGCTGGCTTTGCAATATGTGAGTCTATATTGACAGAAAAGAAACCAGGACTTTGACCATGAGTCCATAAAGAGTTGACTTTTCAGTGTCCAGATTCAGATCACAGGCCGCCATGTCAGATCACTCCCAATAGCAGGTTGACTCTTGGTGAGCAGATGACGAGCAATACAGAGCAGTGGCAAGTAGCTCCATAGCAGTTAGTGGGTGAGGGCAGTGACTCACACCCCGACTAAATAGAGTCTGATTGGGCCGCGTCCGGTGCTATTCTTTTATTGGGGTCGGAGGGGTCCAGCGGGTGGTTTATTTATTATCTTCGAGGTGGCGCTACAAGCTCAGCCCCACACAGTTAGTGTTTCCTGAACGGTGCAGATATTAGAGGGTGTTAGAGAGTGGTGGGGATGTTTCTAGCAAATGGAGTATGGGGTCGGTCTGGAATATTCAGTGTGGTTTTATACTAATAGTGTATTTGCTATGGTTTGTGTTATACTCTGAAATAGTTCTAGGTCCATATCATGGCCTTTATTATCAGTCCAATGGCTATCATATTTCAATGGTCTCTGTTCAGACAACAGCTATCAATGATTTATTCAACATGCAGGGATAAGGGGGTGGTGGTGAAGAGCTACACTTTTGGTCCTTTGTGCTTTTCATAAGGATTACGGATGAAAGAGAGTGTAGAAACAGAGTAAATATATATACTCTTCAGAAGAAAGGCTAGGGAAGCTCACCTGTTCAGATGCAATCTGTTATACATTTAGGTTATGTACCTTATCTGCTTGACTGCAAATGTGCACTCCAACGCGAGCAGCTAGACAGAAAGGATAATCCTTGTACCTATTAAACCATGGTTTTACCTCGCGAATACCTCGGGTATTTCCGTAACCGATGAGATATGACCGAAGCTGGTCACGTGACGACAGTTTGGATCGAGCGTCCGTGTATGGCAGACGGTTTTAAACTTCCAGGTGAGTTTTTGGTCGTTTTTCTTACTTTTCTGCCCCTATTTTGGAGCATTCCCTGATGTTATGGCACCTTTTTGCCTTCAGTTTGCACATATTTAGGGCAGTTTTGGTCGATTACGATCGAAAAATTGTCCGTTGGGGCTCGCCGGGCACCAGCGCCGCTGTATTGCCGCTAAGCGGGTCTGCTCCAGGTACATGTTTTCTAGTCCTGCTCTAAGTACATAGCGCTCGGCGAGTTTCGCCGTTACCGCTAAGCGGGTCTGCTCCAGGTACATGTTTTCTAGTCCTGCTCTAAGTACATAGCGCTCGGCGAGTTTCGCCGTTACCGCTAAGCGGGTCTACTCCAGGTACACGTATCTAGTCCTGCTCTAAGTACATACCGCTCGGCGAGTTCGCTGTTGCGTTACCGCTAAGCGGGTCTGCTCCAGGTACATGTATCTAGTCCTGCTCTAAGTACATATCGATCGGCAGCTTGTCTATAATCTTTTTATTTCTGGTCTTTTTCCAGGATGGCAAGTACATCTCAGTCCAGTCCCACTGCTGTGGAGAAGGGAAAGAAATCACATAAGAACTCTAGTTCAAGTTCCAGCTCTGCTAGATCTTCATCTAGGCATTCTAAGGATAAGGGTGCTGAGAAAGACACTGTGAGTTCAGTAAACTCTGAGAAAGAGCCTGAAGTTCAAACTACTGAGACTCCCAGTGCTCCTGTGCTGTTGGTCCAGCAGCCACCTCAAAGATGGGCTCCTCCTATGCCCTACTATCAGCAGCGTTATGATTACTATCAGGACCCTTATCAGCCGATGGATTATGCCTATGGTATGGATCACATGGCCTACCAGTGTGAACCAGTAGAGGAGGAAGGTCAGGGTTATGTGGTACTAGGCCCACATGGACAGGCACATGCTATGTCAGTAGTGGATGATGAGGAGGAAGTGGCTTCTGTGCAAGGTGATTTTGAGGCACAGTCGTCAAAGGCTAAGCCACCTCCAATAGACCATCTCAAGGGGCTAACTGGAAGCCTAGCTGAGAGTATCCAGTCCTACAGACGGGAAAAAGCGGAACTAACCAAGGAAGGCCCCACCGTACATGAAGCCCTCTCCGATGCCATCAATTCCTATTTTGAAGAGACTTATATTGCCCAGGACTTGGAGAAAGCGGCTAAAGAATTTCCTAGGCCTTCAAATGTGCAGAGACTGGTAGCACCTAAGTTAGAGGAAGCAATTTTCAACTCTGAGGCACTTTCCAAGAATGCGGCAGTGCGTATGCTGGATGTATCTTTTCAGACCCTGCAGAAAGGGGTGGTCTCGGCCATTGCAGCTATGGCACCGTTAGGCTCGATGATGTTGGAGAAAGGGCCCGAGGACGAACAACTGGATGCCTTTGGAAGGGATTTTAATAAGGCAACCAGACTACTGGTCAATGTATGCAATGGGCTATTGTGAAGAGGAGGGACTTGCTAAAACCTTTCCTTGCTAAGCCCTATGCTAAGGCGCTCACTAAGACCAACATTGATGGGGACCCACAATGGCTTTTTGGGGGCAACCTGGAGGCTCGTATTAAACAAGCTGAGGAGGACAAGAAGATCTCAGACAAGGTTCTAGCGTCCAAACGCCCGGGGCCGCAGGATTCTCATTCCTAGTCTAAGAGGCAGAAGGTCATGGGCACAGCACCTGCTCAAGCCTGGGGGCCTAGACACCCTTATGGACAGAACCACTACTATGTCCAGGGCCCTAGGGGCCGCTACCCTGCTCCGCGCCATCAATATGCTCAGCCGAGATTTCAAGTGGCTCATGGCTACAGGCAGACTTACTCTCAGAATTACCAGACACAAGGCCAGGGTTACCGCTTCAAAGCACCTCGTCCGCAGGGCCAAGGTCAGCAGCAGCAAGCCCAACAGGGTTTTTCCAAGAAGGGGCCCAAGTAGGGCAGGTGAGTCCCTTCCCACTACATAACACTGTCCAATCCTTTCAAGGGGGTAACATTCTGAAGTGTGCTGATGCTTGGTTTAAACTCACCAAGGACCCTTGGATCTTAGCCATGTCTCAGGGTGTCACCATTGACTTTAATGCCTTACCATCCCAGGACTGGGTGCCTCCTCCATATAAACTTGATCCGGTAGAGGTGGCCTTTATGGATAAGGAAGTAGATAAAATGGTAGCTAGGGGTATTATTGAGTTTACAGTACATGAACAGGGTGAATTCATCTCCAATGTTTTCCTGCGTCCCAAGCCCAATGGGGATTTCAGGCTTATATTGGATTTGACAGATATGAACAAGCAGGTCATGTATGAGCATTTTAAGATGGCCTCCCTACAAACTGCTGTGGACCTTGTCACCCCTAATTGTTTTATGGGGAGTGTAGATTTAAAGGATGCCTATTACTCTATTCCTGTACGAGAAGATTATCGTAAATTTCTGAAGTTCAGGTGGAATGGGGTCCTCTACCAGTTTGTAGGGATGCCAAACGGTCTTTCATGTGCACCAAGAGTATTCACTAAGTTGCTCACTCCCCCCTTCGCAAAGCTAAGGGAGGAGGGACACATCTGTTTCCCCTACATTGACGATTCTTTTATTATGCATGAGTCAAAAGAAGGTTGTGAGCAATCTATCAGAAGAGTGTGTGAAACCCTGGATGGGTTAGGCTTTGTAATTCACCCAGATAAGTCAGCCTTTGTAGCCTCGCAAAAGGTGATCTTCTTGGGTTTTTGGATTGACTCTGTGGATATGTCTATATATCCAACTCAGGAGAAGGTAGACAAATTCATGTCAGATTCCTACTTGCTGCTGGGGAAAGTCAAGCCAAAAATCAGGGAGGTTGCATCTCTCATAGGTCTTATGGTAGCTTACTCGGCAGGAGTTCAATATGGGCCTGCACATATTAAAGGACTTGAGAAATGCAAGAATGAATGGTTAGCCTACCGAAAAGGGAATTTTGATGCAAAAATGGTACTTTCCAAGGATGCTATACAGGACATACTATGGTGGCAAGCCAGCATACCAACTGCTAAGAAGGCACTGGATGTAGGTCCACCAGAGTTTGAATTGTATACGGATGCATCGGATGACGGCTGGGGTGCACACAGGGGGAACGTCAGAACTAATGGCAGATGGCTTCCCTCTGAGGTGGACTTCCACACCAACATCCACGAGACCATGGCAATAGAATATGGGCTAAAATCGTTGTGTAAAGTGAGAGGGGCTCATATTAGGGTCATGACAGATAATACCACGGCACTTGCATATGTGAGACATATGGGAGGGCTGCAATCTCCAATGTGTAATCTGGTATCAAGAAACATCTGGAGCTGGTGTGAGTCTAGAGGGATCTGGTTGACAGCGGCTCATGTGCCGGGAGTGGATAATGTCATCGCTGATCATGAGTCACGCCATTTCCAAGATGAGACTGAGTGGGAGATAAATGACTCAATTTTTGAAATCATTTGTGAAAGGTTTGGGAGGCCTCAGGTGGACATGTTCGCTTCTAGAACAAATTGTAAAGTTCAATGTTTTGTGTCACGTAGGCCAGAACCAGAAGCATGGAAAGTTGACTCTTTCTCATTCACATGGCCTAATAAGCTCTTATATTGTTTTCCTCTGTTCAGCATTGCAGGCCGGGTGCTTCAACGCATATTGAGGGCAGGAGCAAGGGCAATCCTCGTGATGCCGGATTGGGAGAGTCAACCCTAGAAGGCAAAAGCCCACAAGTATGCGGTGGACTACGTACGGTTCCACAAGAGAAAGAACAACCTACTACCTCATGGGGCCCCTACAAGCCTACAGTTCATAGGAAGTCTACCAATTATAGCTTTCCTTTTCTGAGGCGACGCCTCCAAAAGGAAGGGTATGACAAGGCTTCCATTGACCTTATGATAAAAGCTTGGAGACCATCTACAAGGAAACTTTATACGACTTACATAAACAAATGGATAGTTTTCTGTGTTGAACGGGGCTATAACTGGATGAAGGGCACTATGCCACAAGTGTGTAAATTTATGAGAACTTTGTATGACTCGGGAGTAGGTCACGGAGTTATGAATGTGGCACGATGTGCTTTGGGAACCCTGTTACCACAGGTAGATGGGGCGCCTATTGGGCAACATCCAAACATTTGCCATATGGTGAAGGGTACATACGAAGATAGACCTAGTGGACCAAGGTATGACACGTTTTGGGACGTTACAAAGGTATTCAAGTTGTTCAAAAGTTGGGGGGATAACAGTTCTTTGTCACTTAAGAAGTTATCGTTGAAACTAGCGGTCTTAATTTTGCTTGTCACATCTCAAAGAGGGCAGACAATCTTAGCGTTAAGGACAGATGAACTGTCTTGGGAAGACAGAAATGCTGTCTTCAGACTCAGTACTCTGTTAAAGTCTAACAGAGTCGGTGACCCTTTAAACACTGTGGTCTTGTGACCCTACATCCTGAATGAAAAACTCTGTGTGGTCAGCACCCTCAAAGCATATCTCACTAGGAGGCAAAAGGTCCGTGAAAAGTCTGAACGACTTAGGAGGAAGCTGAACCTCCCACCTCTTGAAAATCCACTGCAGCTCCTTATGAGTTACATTTCGCCTCATGACGGAATCAGTAGGGATACCCTGGCCAGGTGGACCATTGCCACTCTAGACATGGCTGAGATTGACACTTCACGTTGGAAGGCCCACTCTACTCGTGGGGCTTCAGCTTCAGCTTCCACCAAGGTAGGATCCTGCTTGAATGCCGTAATGCGCCTGGCAGGGTGGAAGTCAGCTGACTCATATCGGAAATTCTACAACAAGCCCATCGAGGTTGATACAGAGCATGTAGCTACTAACTTGCTGAGACTAGCAGATTAGATTTGTTGAACGTTCAAATGTATGGGTTATCTGGTGTATTAATTGCATTGGTTGGTTATTTGACTACTCCAGATTACTAGTGTACTGTGCTTTAACCAAGTTGGTAAAGGTCAGAAAATTAAAGGTGTTGAATTGATTCTGTACTGGTCTTGGTCAATTATTAAATTGATAATAATTGAGAATTATTGATAATAGCCAAAAATCTTTATGACTAGAAAAACACATTCGCTTTCAACATCTCATCGGTTACGGAAATACCCGAGGTATTCCCGAGGTAAAATTTTGGAATTTTGGGAAACTTACCGTAGGGTACCGGAGGGAAGTTGAAGTTAAACTTCTTATTTCACCGAGGGAATACGGGGTATTGGAGGAACAGATGCCCTTCCCACCCTACCCGTATTCTTTCGAGGTTATTATTATTTTTATATAAAAAATTGAAATGTCTAATCTGGTTGTTTCCAGAAAATTGTGTGTGTTTTTCTACTCATAGATTTTAGGTTTTCAAGTCTGTCGTCACGTGACCAGCTTCGGTCATATCTCATCTGTTCCTCCAATACCCCATATTCCCTCGGTAAAATAAGAAGTTTTACTTCAACTTCCCTCCGGTACCCTACGGTAAGTTTCCCAAAATTCCAAAATCACACCTTAGAACAAGAGAATCTCACTCTGAATATATATCATGTAACCTGGAGTATAGAAATGTCTCCCATATACACTAGGTGTGACAAACCTGGACCATGGTTTAAAACAGATATATCACGGGCTTTAGTGTGTTACGTAAAATATACCCAGCGTGAAACGCCGGGTATATATTCACGTAACCTCTTAAACCCATGATATATCTACTACTTATACCACGATTTCTGGGTTACACAGTGCTTTTTCGTGGCTATTCCCATCCACATATCTGTCGATATTGCACACCCTGTATACGTTAGCATCAATTTTGGAAGGCGTGCGGTTATCCATGGAAGGCGTGCGGTTATCCATGGAAGGCATGCGGTTATCCATGGAAGGCGTGCAGTTATCCAGGATAACCGCACGCCTCTCATGTCCTCCCATGTCATATATTACATGTTAAAACCCATGATAGACTTGACCAGGGCAGGGCTCGAACCTGCAGCCTAAGATCCCTAGTCCAACCCCCTATGCAGTGCGCCACAGGGACTAACGAGAAACGCTCGGTTCGAACCAAGTCTGGATATGATACAAAGTCGTGTGCGCTGTTGCTGTCCGCTGCCGGGCGAGGAGGTGTATTCTACACAAACATAACAGCGAGACGCATTCAAAGCTTTTGATAGGGCGACGAGGTGTATTATACACAAACATAAGCGAGACGCAGCTTTTTTGCCATGTGCGCTGTCGCTGTCCGCTGCCGGGCGACGAGGTGTATTATACACAACCATAACTGCGAGAAGCATCTTTTTTCGCCGTGTGCGCTGTCGCTGTCCGCTGCCGGGCGAGGAGGTGTATGTACCTGTGTAGGCCTACACACACAATGGCTGGCATCGAGTCCCGGGGAGGGGAAATAATTTTTGTTTTCAAATTGAATTTATTGGTATTTTATTGATTATTTATTGGTTTCATGGTATAAAATAAGTAGTCAATGGATAACTCATGACACGTGTGTGTTAGCAAAGGCTAATAACACTCGGCCTACGGCCTTGTGTCATTATCCTTCACTAACACACACTCGTCATGAGTTATCCATTGGTTACTTGTTCAATAACTCCATTTTACTGAAAATCATTGAGTACATGAATCAAGACTTTACGCTATACTAGAATAGCAGTGGTACAGCTGTTTAGGTACACTGTAAAAAGAAACTGGTCGAAATAACGGTGAGATCTTTGTTCCAATGTTGCCAGAGATCCATATTTATTTTTATGGAGATTCGGTGTACCACCACCGTACTGCCATCCGCAGCTTAATTGTAGGAACTACATTGCTTCACTGCAATACGATTACAGTGGTTCACTCCTCAGCTTTACAATGATACCTGGTAGATTCAACAGTTATTTTTAAGAGTGCACACTGTTTAGGCAATGCACCAACTACTGCATCCAGACTTACCAAAAAGCACACCATATCATATAACAGCTGTGCTGTGTGCAGACTACTATCCCATTTCCCATTGCAATATTATGTGTTGCACAGACAGAATTCCTCCTGAGCCTAGAAACAGACAGTGGGGCAGCACTGTAATTACCCATCTGAAGTGATTAAATGGACTGCCGTGTAACGGGAATGAGTAGTGTTTATCGTATTAGTCTCCTCCATGAGAGAGGATGAGACTGATATTTAAAATGCCTCCCATACCGAAGCTTGTAAGGGGACATTAGTAAAGTGACATTACTGTGTCATATGGGTATAGATGAAGTGAAAATTGAAGTGCACAAACTAGTGCATGGTGACTCATTCCAGTTTACCAATAAAACTGTTCAGCATTTCAGGCCCATTATATTCATACAGTTTCACACATTACATATGCTGACATTCCCAGGACAAGCTCCGAACCCCAAATATTAATTATTAAACATCAAGTTGCAGCTATGTGCTTTGAATAATCTAGGTTTTACCTTTCAGTGTCAGAACTGTACAGTGATATGAAACTTAAATGCAAAGAGCCTGCCATACAGGCGAGATTTTATGTGTATGCTTAGCTAGCTGGATTATTTTTAATCAGTTCCACATCTTTGAGATTGCCTTTTGTCCTTTAACTTGATCCTCATGTTATGGCTCAAGTAATGTCTTCTTATCACATGGACCTTCATCCGACTACCCTCTTCTGATCAGTATACAAATGCCCCAGGAAAAGGGGTTCCTTTTGAGGAAACTTCTCGAGTCTTTGCAGGATTTCTCTGAAGTATTTAAGTAGTATCATCTTTCTAGTTTGCATTGTGTGTGATGGTTTTAGGAAAAGCAGTTATTTTTGTACCTGCCTTTGTTTGAAGTCTTTGATGCTCTGGATGGGGCATTTTATGTTTGCGTTTAGGGAGCATCTCATAGGGCGCCACATATGCTTAAGGATGACAATACTTATGTATAGAAAACATACATTGCCAATTTTGTGAATACAATGTTTCTTGCATCATGTTTGACCTTTAAAGAAAACACAGTGCCTCAAATCCAAAGTTGCTTTGTAGTGATGCGGACTCTAAGAAATGGCTGTTGAATAAACCAGACCTAGTCGAACAATTGAAGGGTGATCCACAATAATTGTAATGCCGTGAAGCAGTGAAGTTTGTACAATGAAGCCCCAGATGGCAGTAGAGTGAAGCGGTGTGTTACATGGAATCTCTGTAAATATTACCGTGGAATCCTTGTCCTGAATTTATCAGAGATCCATGGTTATTTTGACAATTTCCTTTTTACAGTGGGGTACTCCCATCTTTGTTTCACAAGCCTGGCTCTGCCAATGTCAATATAGGCATTTAAAGGGTTTAAGCCCCATTTAAATGAGCCATTGTCAGGAGTATTTCAATTGACATTTTGAGTGTGTGCAATTAATTCTTGTAACAAAGTTGATAGTGACAATTCAATAGGAAATGATCAAAGTTCAAAGTGTATTTGTGCATAGAGCATGTTCAGAGTAGGGTAGCCTTCATCCCACCCTAAACAGTGCCCTTATAGATAGCTTCCTTCATTAGCTGAAGGCTATAGTTGAGAGAGGAGGGGATATTTGCTGTGATCTAGGCAGACACGCTCTGTCGTATTAACTAGGACAGTCATCAAAAATGAAAGCAATTAGCACTGTGGGGATAGCGATGTCTGTAAAGCGCTTTATGGATCTCGATTCGCTTGAGCGACTTTGGGGCCTCCTATACTTTAGCATTGCAACTGATGTACCGTAAAGCATTTCTGCGATGTACCATAAAGCGAAAGGCTATTTTTACTGATGATTTCCATGAAGCAGCCATATTGTCCAAGGTTTTACCTGCACATTCTAGGAACACAGCCTACAGGTCTACCAGGAGAGGAGCATTTTGGTGAGTTTCCCCCTTTACTATATACATCATGCTTTGTCAACTTTCAAGAAACTTGTAATTAGACCAAGTAGTAGTGCTTCCCATGTCATATAATTGCTTAGAGCACTAAATGCATGTATTGTCTATTGATGTACCATAAAGCGTAATTTCACAATGTGCCAATTATATTGCTTTCAGGTGATCTCCGTAAAGTGTCAGAAGCTTGCAGCTAGATAAGGGCTCTGTAAACATCCTTTCTATTTGTTGGATATGCATCACTGAATAAAATCATATGCAATGTGTATTGGATTGTTATAGAAATCCAACTGACTTTTACATGATTTTGTATTTCCCTTGCTCTTTGTAGAACAATAACTGTAGTGATAGGCATGTATTTCTGTTTCCATTGTTTTGTGTATATCCTGCTAGGCCAGATACAATGATAATAATAAAGGCTGTCTACCAGGCCCTAGATGATTCCACGCAAGAGACCTCTGTGTACTTGGGCATGATTTATGGACTGATCATAATTGGGGTGTATGCATCAGGTACCAGGCAGAGTACTACCTTACATCAGGGGACACATTATGCAAAAACATACTACTTACCTCAAGCAGTGTCTTCTGTGCTTAGAGTTAACTTGAGAAAGATGATATATTAGGTGAAACTATAAGTGGGGCCTATTTATGCATGTGTTCATGCATGCACTTTATGGAGATCACTTTTTTGAGTAGGTTATTTTCATTTTTTTTTCAATCAATGCATCAATATAACAACAAAAATAGTTCCCACAGTGTATATATGTTGTCTCAAACCACAAAGTGTTCAATTTTAAAGAGTAGAAAATGAGACATAGTAAGTTTATCACTCGTTTTACGGAGATCTTTTAAAGGCTTTACATAGATCCTAGCCAATTCTGGCAAATTGCTTTACGGTACATCAGTTGCAATGCTAAAGTATAGGAGGTCCAAAGTTGCTCAACCGAATTGAGATCCGTAAAGTGCTTCACGGACATCGCTATCCCCGCAGTGATTAGGGCCGACAGAAGGCTTCTGTGATCTTCACACGCAAAGAGCATGGACCTTTATCGTGTGTTTGTACTGCTTGTCAGTGAATCGGCAGAAATGCATCAATGCATCATGCCAAGCCTATAGAGTTGATACACTCCCAGAGATGCCACTTTTCCTGGTTTCTCAGGGAATTCCTGGTTTTTTGATTGCAAGATTTCTGTATCAAATTATGTTAAATTCCTTGGGAAAATGTGTCCAAAGTCCAGTTTTCCTGGTGTTTATCTGCCAGTGAGTGGCATCTCTGACTCCTGACAAGCCGGCATGATGAACCCACTGATAGTGCTCACAAAGTGCTGGTGCTTGTCGGTTAGGTGCATTGACACCTGGCCATGAACATAAATTCTTGGAGGCATACTGCTGTAGTTTAAGGGTTATGAGGAGGAGAGAGGGTTTAACGGAAGATTATTGAGGACTAGAAACTGGGAGAGATGACAAAAGCTGTGTTGTTTTCAGTTTTCCCTTGTCAACACCCAAATCGTGCTGCTCCCTAAGCTGACGATGGACGGGGGATAAGCAGGCAGCTCAGAGACAACAACATGGACATTGTAGTAATACCCCCAGGGATGGAAGGTTATGGTGGGGGATGACAATTTTTAATCATAAAGTACTGGGTCGTGCTGGGAACTGCCGTTGTGAATGGCTCAAAGGTCTGAGCTTAAAAGCTGGATACGCTCTTTGAGAACTGAACATTTTCAAGGAGTTAACTGTTTGTGGCAGACATCAAGGATATAGGGCACTGGTATCTTTTCAATAGTGTTTGTATGAAGAATGGCCGTAAATTCACATGGCAGTGTAGGAAGGATGAGAGGACGGGCTGGGGATAGTTAAAGGTCGCTGAGTGATTCAGACATTATTCTAATAGCGTTACAAGAACTCACGAGGGATGCTATTAAAGAATTTAGAAAACGGCTGAAATATGCATAAGTATAAGGATGAATAGGACCTTAGTTTAAGAAAGGGTCAAGACCAAAGGAGACTGACTCTAAGGTGAAAGTCTACGAAAGGGGGAAGGAGATTAGAAGCAAGAGGCCCTTGGTTACCATCATCTGAAGGTGCTTTTAAGGCCTCCTGCACCTGCTGCCCTTACTTAAGTGACGCCACTCACTTCTGCAACCTTAAGCACACCTGCCCAGT
Source organism: Acholoe squamosa (assembly GCA_949317995.1). Taxonomy (NCBI): domain Eukaryota; kingdom Metazoa; phylum Annelida; class Polychaeta; order Phyllodocida; family Polynoidae; genus Acholoe; species Acholoe squamosa. The sequence continues at coordinate 22,599,090 of OX439040.1, forward strand.
GTCCACTACGCATTGCCTGGCACCTTTTACCCACAAGCATAGATGGGTTATGAAATCCACGCATGCGCGGCTGGCACTTAGTACAGCCGCTCGTCGCTAGGGGGCAGCGAACCGGAAGTTGACATGTGTTTTCGCTAAAGGTAGTGGCCCGAGGTTGCAATGTGGTTTCCCAGCCCAGCCACTCTCCTGCAGTCCCCTACCCCTGCACCTTTCAAAGCTTTTCAAATCTCAGGGCCAGTAAAATATTTGCTCAATGTTTACGATGATAGGAATTTCAGTGGAACAAAAGGCGAAAATTGGATATTAAAATTTCATTTGTAATATCTTTTTCTCTGTTCTGAGCTATCATAAAATATAGATTGTCATACTGCTGGATGGGGTGGCACAGGCTGGTGAATGCAGTACAGGAGGAGCCACTGTGGATTTATTGGTTCAGGGCTCCCTGAGTCTATACCGTGGGGTAGGCGGTGGCGCAGTGAAAATTTCAAAATAGTAGAAGGGCATATTTATGGATAAGCATTCATATACATATTACTTACAATTTTTCAAATCTAATACAGTAGCTGTGTCACAGTGGTACCACCAAGAAATTAATTTAGAATTATATTCATGCTTATAGATATGAAATTCTCCGCTTTGTTAGAAATTTTGAAAAACCATAGTTTGTCCTTTTATCCCACATACCACATCACCTTAATTTGGTTGATAACGCACAAGCTGTCAACCATAAAACAGAATGCCCAATGCAGTCACCCAGCAAACATGCCATTCCACATGTTGTGTATAAACGAGCTGCTCACAACATGGGGCAGGCCTGTCAGGTAGGCACCAACAGCTCAGGGAGTTGCTCGCCCAGTTATGTTGCTGGGGGAGCTGGTGGTAGGTTCGTGCTCAGATTGTATCAGCCTCTCTTAGGATCGGCGGGCATATATCTACAGCATCATTTATAACATCTACTGTTTCTGCAGACGCCACACCGCGTCGCCACCTAACCGAAATAGGAAGTGACCATGAATTGGGCTCGTCCCATCGGCGCCCACTTAGAATGGACCATTACTGGACGGTTGGAGCAGAGGGGACTTGCGGTCCAGTGAGACTAGTAAAGACCTTTACTGCAAGAGCGGGTGTCTTTATTTGAAGCTGTGTTTAAGCAGAATGTTTGTAACATTTACCAACTTCCATAAACCTTGGGTCAACATTTTTATGAACAATATTATAAACACAACTTTACGACATTGATTTAAGGGCGCCTGCGTATAATGCCTGTTTTCATATACTACTTTCACTACTCAGCCGACCGCTGATTGAAGCCCAGACAGTGAACGAGGCGATAACTAAGTGATGATGGAGTGTATATAGATAAATTATGTTGCCAGACCAAGCCTCCTGTTATGAGATGTAATACAGGGGGAACTTGAGAACTCAAACAATGGGAGCGGGGGGTGGGGGATGGGGGGGGGGGGTGGTCGGAGTATGCTGGCACCATCTGGAGGTATTTGAATGGGCAGTTCAAAGGTAATTATCAGCTTCAGGATGAAAACGACCAATGGAGAATGGGTGAAAAAATTATGTGTTGATATGAGAAGTGTTGTCGGCATTAAATGGCAGCCTGTACATCCAGACTCTATTATTTCTTAACTGCAGGTCGAATCCCCCACCAGCACTTCCACTCTATCTTGTTTTGATGACCTTGAAATGTATAATCATTTCGTCTGGATTATCAGCCTTACCTTCACGATTGGTCTCAACGAAATGGCCGATGTAAGCTAGCCGGTTTAAGATATCTATAACCCATCATCGATTATCAAATTGAAGACAACTCTAAGGGCGTTATATCTTTGTTTTAGTCAGCATGATGCACCGTCGTCAGCACATATCCTAGGAGTGTATCAGTTCTGTATGGTTGACACGATGCATGAAGGCACTTCTACACCAGGCGAGTTATTCACCAGGCTAGATCAATATGACAAACTGGGCGGCATGTGCTGTAAATTAAGCACTATGCTATCCTTAAGGGGTTAAGGTGCCAGGCCCTGCCTTCCCAGCTCCAGGAGCAGCATCAGGGAAAGGTCGTGGCCCTGGTAACTGGACGGAGGGGCCTGTGGCTGTCTTAATTGAAAAGATCAAGGCGGACCTGCACCCTCCACCCTCCCACCCCACCCCTCCCCCCAGGCCATGGAGCCCGCCAGATATATCTCTGTCGGTGCAGCTTCCTCCCGAAATCGATAGGGGGCGCCACGCTAATTTGTGGTCGGCTATTATTCAAAGGACACCAGACATGAACGATCACATTTTGGCAGATTTTTTTTCATGTTATCTTATTTTCATAACCGTTTCTTGATGTTCTTTGATAAAATTGATGAAAAAGAGTTGTCGCCCTGTGACACGTCAGTATAGGCTTTTTGGGCCAAAATCTGAGATGTGCACCAATTGGGCAAAAAAGTGCTTGAAAAAATTATCAAAAATACTTGCATTTTACTAAAGAATGTGTTTGCCTATACGATAAACTACAATATTCCAAAAGGGGACAGTTTTTTTTAATGATTATTGTCGAAATGACAAATGGATGAAATGTAATCCCTATACTAAGTAAGTAACAGATGTCTAACGCCATTTCGACAGCTAAGGTCATATTCTTGGTGAGAACTACATTACACAATTTCACAGAGGAATGTGTAGTGCCCGCGCATATGTGCACCACACACCTTCGAAGGGAAAGGCAAGAGGAGAAATAGACCCTTTTAAGTGGGCTAGGGACCCGCCCTATACTGAGAGATAGGAGGGCAATACGTCCGTTACCACTATGTTGAAAATTCATGGGGCCCTTGGTTAGGTACACATTGCATAAAAGCTATTAAAGATGCAAAAGCAATATTTACAGGTCAAACAGTAAGATAATATGGCTACCCCTTGACATGAATATTTTGATATTTAGATAGTATGTAACCAAAGCACTACTTTCATGGTAACGGACATATCTCAAAACAGATATGTCCCATTTTTTATCTATCAGATAATCTACACTTGAGTGTAATTAACTTGATCTACGAAGATTATATACGGACTTAGCTGGTTTGATTACCATGAAAGTAGTGCTTCAGCCAATGGAATTACACCAACTATTTATTCACTGCGGTCCTCTCGGGGGCCAACCGGTTCACATGCAATAGGTATTATCAGTAGAACTCGCTGGTAACAAGCTCCAGCAATGGCCACGCCCATGGGACAACCTGCTACCTCGAAATAACCTTATGTCTGAGACAAAACCAATATTAACAGTGGTTCAATGTACATTTTATCTTTACTGAACATTTTCTTATATTTTCTGTGAAAAGACATCGTCATTTGGCCTACGTTTTACATTCTATTAGTCGACAATATTTCTTATAAGCATAACTAAATGTGTATCCAGTTTACCTAGACGCCGCATGTATATAGCTATTGATGTCTACAACAACTTAGGTAAGGTGAACTTATATTGAACTTAGTGTGCTTTACATGGTAATCGATACATGGCATTAAATCAAATATTTTGCAATTGGTGCACATCTCTGATTTCACCCTTTTTCGTATTAAAACACCCAGAACATCATATTACCGAGTACATGTATTTCTTGTTCCCATTTCGGAATTATCCTCCTACCTATATGAACCTTTATCAGGTAAAAAGTGTGCTTTTAACCTGATTCCATTTCATTAGGTCTCGTGAATATATCACTTCTTAACACCCATCCTAGGTATATACCGAAAGGGCAGAAAGGTTAAAAGGTAGTTTTCTAGATCTGATAGTGACATTATCAGTTACAATTTAGGAATCTGAGTGGTTAGTGTGACGTGCATGCACACTTACCTGATAGAGCTGGGGGAATTGAAGGACAACAACTTAAGGCATGGATTGAAAATGAAAGCTAGCATCTGCACCTTTGAATATCACTGATAAGGGTCCTCCCTTTGATCTTGGTCCGAAAATACTCCCACACAATTGAGGAATACCAGTGCACATACCGGTATGAGCTACAGGTAGATGTCTCTGAAATCGCCATTGGCCTTTGATAGATCTGAAAGTGCGAGACCCCTCATTCACTAGGTTCTGATACTTGTATGTAGGATAGCCCATCCCCCACCCCAACCACTACACACATGCATGTGCACCTATAACCAGAGGTAATGGATTGCTGGCCGATTTCTCAGCATCCGCCAATATTTGTCACTAAGGTTACCCGGAGCTCTCACTCTAGCTACCGACAGTGCCGCCTATTACCGTTGTCCTGTTGAATGAATCCCACACCCGGAATTAGCGCGACAGATGCGCACGCATGCCTAGGACTCCGCTTCCGCTAGCGGTAAGGGCGCCGTCATGCGGCCTTGTGAGAAGGCACTGAGATGGATATAAAGTGAGTGTTATTTATCATGGATGGGTGTGTTGGGTTGGGATTGGGATTGGGTGTATGCATAGAGTAGGATTTGGGACACTGGGCCATGACTACTAAGGCATGTAAGGTTACCTTTTACGCACTCAGGACTAAATATTTTGGCAGTGGTTTTGATTATGGTGGAAAATATGTACTATGTGTCCTTCTATGTCAACACTGAAATAATCACTATATAAATGTTGACTCCCCATAGACCATTATATACCTAATAAAATCGATTTCAATATTTCTGATTATGTATGCCTTGTGTGATCGGTGGAGTCGCATCTGCAATAGCTATCATAATATCCTACACACCAACACAGTATCTACTCGCCCTAACGTGAAATGCCTTTATAAACGTTACCCTCCAAGGGCTTGCTTTAAATTACTGTGATAACACCATTAAGGAATGGCTACTGACAAAAATGTTTCTTTTTGCCTTACAACCACAGCCACAAAACAGTTGCCACAACAACACCTTCTGGTGCACATGTATGTCACCTTATGTACCTCACATTTCAGGTTGAGATGTAAGAGGTAAAGTAGATCTAAGTAGTAAGGTTCAGGAATGGACTTAAAACTGATCGCAATATGATTGGAAGAAACCCATCTCTTTGGCCGCGAGAGCCTCTGCTGCTCACATCAATATAATTATCTACTAAGCACGGTGATGTGGTGTTCTCTATGCTCTAGTCGCAAAGGTCATTAGAAAGCATCACTGCGGTGTTTGTGAGTAACGCGCAGGTACTGGCTTATAGGCCTGTAGATCCTTTGGGGCGATTTACGCTCCTTGGAAAAGAGGAATTCAAAACTAAAGCATTAAGAGGCCCTTAAATGGATAAAAGCCCATTATAATAGATGATCTCAGGTGGTCCCCATTCCACATTGTTGTGTATAGGGACCAATTGGACACAGCTGGTATATGTTTTCTTTTTATACTTTTCATCATTGTTTTTTATCTACGTTTTGTTGTCCCATAACTAGGAGTATTCATGAGGTTGGCTTACTCTCTAATCTGTAAGGATTTGTCCTTCCACCATCCAATCCAAATCTAGAACACACATGGGGACTATTACGACTGATTGTATCGCAGTGGAACTTGTATTCTTGAGGAATGAATAAAATAAAACTATTCGCGTCTAAAAACTTCCCTCTTGAACTTTTGTTTTGAAGTGATGGCGGAGAGGGCAATTGGGTCCATCGGTGGAACTTTTGTAGCTGCCAAATGTGATGGGGCATTAGTAGGACGGCAGGGGACACGGCAGTCTCTTGGGCACTATAGCACCGGACTGAGCACAGCTAATCACCTATCAGATGGCCAATCCCAGCTCTATTTTCTTTTAATTTGGCCCTTTGTTTTCATTCCAATCGTACCTGCTTTCTAAATGCCGCACTCCGAGCATTTGCTGACGGCCCCCTTGGGGTGCGCTGGTTTGCGCATGTGCGGTCTGACGTCAGAGATCACGTGGCCACAGATGCATTGTGGGAAGGATTTTTACTGCCGGGTTTCTTTGTCTCTCCCTTTCAAGTAAAGTCGTATTTAATGGGATCCCAAGTGCGCTGTACATAGTGTAGTTTTTACACTGAGGGACTATATAGTGGTAAGTTGAGTGGTAGATGGAGTTTTACATAGACGCCGCATGTTCTTTGGAGTGTGCTGCGTGATCACCCGACGTCTTTTAGAACTTTACTAAGAGTTAGAGTGAACTTCTTACTGAGTGGCCACTTTGTGTTTCGTCTAAATGAACGATATAGAGAAATATAGTCGCTGTCACGCCCTCTTCGCTGACACGATCCGTGTATTTCGGTCTCAAGTAGGCGAGACGGGGGTTTCTGAGGTAATGCCTGTAGGTATGGGCTAATGGTCCCTGGTGCTATATAGCATTTCATATACTACTTTCTTAATAATCTCTGTCTGTCTGTCTGTCTGTCTCTCTCTCTCTCTCTCTCTCTCTCTCTCTCTCTCTCTCTCTCTCTCTCTCTCTCTCTCTGTTTATCCTCCAGCCAAATATATTCAACATATTCAATATAGCTCGAATATGACTATATGATAAGGCTATCTCTGCTGAAAAGTTACAGTGGTTCAGTTATGCGGCATCAGATGCCTCTTCTCCTTTCTTTCTGTGTCTGTTTTGCCTTTGTCTTACACCAATATCATCAACCCTTTTAGAGAACTGTCCAAACACCTCAAAATGTCAAAAGAACTGACATGTCATTGGTGCAATATTGGCAACCATACTGAAGTGTATTAACCACGCTATAGGAAGTGAGGGCAAATCACATATACATATAAAACACGTGTGGGACCTACGTCCGCAAGGCCCTAGGGGTATTTATTATGAGAGATTGGATTGTACAGATCTACATGTCGACTAAAAAGGAGAGCGAAAGAAGAGCCTGTCATATACAGATCTATACATTGAGAATGACATTTGAAATGCACTTTCGAATACATTAATGCTGAAATCAAAATAAACGGATGAGTTTCAACATATCAAAAAGATGCATTAACCCATTAAGGACCTCATAAAACATCTATGCCTTATGCCTATATCTATCATGTATACATGAATCCGTTTTGCACAGTTATCTCTCCTGTCAACCGAAAAGGACTGATACATCCCCAGAAGGTCGATATTGGTGTGGAGACTCTCCACCAGTACAATGCAAGAGAATTAAGTCATTGGGAATCTGGATGAGCTAAATGCATTAAAGGATGAAATGTCAAAATGAGCCCAGTGAAGTCATTCTGGCACACCCTTACACATCTATAATGCCTACTGTAAATAGGTATAGGTATAGCTAGGGTAGGGTTAAATTTTGATCCCCATTGGCCTTCATGGCAAGAGCACTAGTACACCATTACAAGGAGAACTTTCACCATCTGTATTTTAATGCAGACAGCCATGGTTTTCTATTCAGTCCACAGAGGCCTCTGACCTCGCCGCCATGTTTGTTTGATCACAGGACGTTAGTCACGTGACACCAAGGCTGTCCAAGACGAGGCTGTAACGAGAGCGAGGCATCATAACCCTTAGCTATGTACATACGAACCAGGAATAAGAGCGTTTGCGGGGGCTGAGGGATATGTAAAATGGTTTTAAAAAAGGGACAGAAGCCGGCATAAGAGACAAAGAGGATAGGGGGGAATCTGAAGGGGAGTGTTTGAATAGGACAATAGCGCCTCCTCACGGGCATGGAAAGCAGGAGGTACATGTTTCTTCCTCCCCCCCCCCCCACTTTTGGCCAACTCAAAAGGTCAAAACTAAAAGGTCAAGCAAAGGGAGGTCAAAAATTGCAGAAACCCCCCTGGTCCCACCCACTCTGAAACTGCTTCCCACGCCCCTGCTCCTACAAGCACCATTGGCGGGGTATCTGTGCTGAGCATTGATAAATAACCAGAAAGTCCGGAAACCTTTCACACTCAGGGGTGTGAAATCTCCGCCTAAAGGCGGAATTCAGCCTTTTTTGTGTTCACCAGGACCATTCCTGAGATCAGTGTAAATCCACTGAGAAAATGAAATACCATTTATATGGGGGGGGGGTGACTGATACTATATGGTCTCACATTGTTTTGATACCTTCCAAACTGGTTTCTGCTGTTATCTAAATCATACTTAAGCCCCAAAAAGGTGGTATAATACATTTAATTAGCTGTTTGAACAACTTTATCTAATGTGAAATTGACTATAAATCATCACAATATATACTTCAGCCTAAACCACTTTTAGCGTTTCACACCCCTGCACACTAGAAATCTAGCCTTCTCCTCACTCCCTCATCTTCCCATCTTAGCTGCCCATAACAAGCCTCTCGACACACATATTTTGGACAAATACTACCCAGTGTGCACAGAATGTGTTGCCACATGAGCCTGAATATCTCAGAGGTTGCTGGTCCTGATGGTAGTGCCAAACTGTAAAAAAAATGTTGCCAAACAACGATGAACTCCTTTTCCCCGAGTTGCCAGAGATTCGTCGTTATCTTCATGGAAATTCCTTGTACCACTCTACTGCCATCTAGGGCTTTATTGTAGAAACTTCACTGATTTACTGTAATACAATTACAATGAATAACTGTTCAGTTTTATGAGCATGCCTGTTAGATTCAACAGTCATTTCTTATTGTGGCCAGTGAGGAAGGCTGTGTGGCAGTGTGGTGGTGGTGGTGGTGGTGGTGACGGTGGTGGTTCATGGTTGCAGTGGTGCCACCACCAGTGGTGGCCTGTGATGTTGGTAGTTCCTCCTGTATTGTTTGTATAGGCAGAGAGTAGCTATACAGGCATGACCAATGACTAGCTGTAGGGACCAATACAGATCGACGAGCTGCTCGGAGCTGCTCCGAGGAGGGTCATTTTTCTGAGCTGACCCTTGTGAGCTCTGATTCATGGTCAAACAGCACGGCTGGGACGGCTGGAAGGGCAGACAACAACTTTTTCCTCTCCCTCTATACCCAACCTCTCTAAAATAGGGACAGGAAAACCAGGACAAGTAATGACCCCTGTCTACTACCCTGCTCCAGCCTAGTATATAGTCTACCCTATAATAATCGGGTGATGTTTAAATCAAGCTGAATGCTCAGTTGCCACCAAGGTACACCATGCAGTACTGGTGGGAAACTCAATGGCACTCTGTGTGTATATTACATGTAAGATGTGCGCTCATCTTCCCCACCGGGATCGAGCCTTAGCCATGAAAATGATTACCACACAGATTACCACACAGACACAGACATGTACTGAGTAACCCAATTACACAGATGGTGTTACCAGGAACCTAATTCATGAATGAAAATGTCATTTTATCAACTGATAAATGGCTTTTAAAAAGGTGCTGATCGAACCTTTACTGTATCTATGGCAGTGGGAATCATTGTACTCATGTGGAGTCTTCCACATGTGTGTAATAGTAACCGAATATTACTCCACAATGGCATCTCCTTTAGGGAGTGTTCATTTTTTAACAACAGGGGGGGCTGGTGGGTTTGAGGGGGGGGGGGTCAGAATTCTTTCAACCCCTTGACCGGGGGGATCAGAATTTTTTCAACCCCTCTGATGGGGGGTGGGGTCAAAATAATTTCACTGTTTTCAGTGGAAAACCCGCGCATTACTATAGGATAAAGGGCACGTTTGGGCACGGTTTTCGTCCCTGATTGGGGGGTCAAAAAATCCCCTCCGCGGGGGTCAAAATCTTTTTTGCACGTCTGCGCGCAAACCCATCAGGCCCCCCCCCCCTGTTGTTAAAAAATGACCACTCCCTTAGCTCTTTGGAGCTCTTTAGATGTTGCTTGTAGGGATAGACTCCTGTGTCTCATAAGTGCGCAATAAGGAGAGGGGTGACTTTCTATCACAGCTCACTGCCTCTGGCTTAGCTGATAGAGGATCTTATCTCTCAAACAGAAGGCCCACTGGGGCATGGGACAAGGACACAAACTATGGATGATATTGCCAATCTTACATACACTTTTTAAGTGGTGGACCCTTTTGGTCTATCCTCCAGTATGAATAGAGCGTGTGACACGTCTCACGAGTTTGGCTTAAGGTTATGCAGCATCATTGTACGACATTACTCGATCGTACTAGGACATGAATCAATCACAGGCACTGTACATCGATCGGCCTAATATTACTTAGAGTATAAAACAACAGTGTCCCTGTCTGTGTACTTCATGTGTGTGGTCTTTCATAACTGACATATAAATCTGACAAATACAGAAAATTAAATATGGGAGCAACAAACTTGGTCAGAGTAAAACCTTGTCAACAAGAAACATAGTTGACTGATGCTGTCTCTTTTTACATGGATTTGATAGTATTGTCGAAGGGTCTATTGTAAACAAGGCTTGACGAGACAGACAGACAGACAGAGACAGACAGACAGAGAGACACACACAGAGACACACACAGAGACAGAGAGAGAGACAGGGAGACAGAGAGAGAGTCACACTTTCAATGTCATGAATTACATGTACACAAAATGTATATAATAGTGAGGTTAAGATGTGAATGTGTACTGCAACGCGTACGTGTAACGTCATAGGTCACGTGGGGGGAATCCCAGGCTAGAGGTATACAACCTGTAGGTTTGACGTTTTGGACGTGTAGGGGCCACTCTACACATACTCCTAGGGAGATAAGATAGATAGAAGAAATAAATGAATAAAAAATTATATTAGGTCAACACAGTTAATACTTAGGTCTGTCTTTAGTGATTGGAGCAGTGGGTTGCACTTTGGTTAGTTATATAGTTGTGTAATTATCTATTGTTTGTAGTCTTAGCTTTACTCAACTAGAACTATATACCTGAGGTGTTGATTGGCACATACAGGGCTATGTATCTTAACTACTTAACCTGTACTTGTACTGGAACCTGTACTTGTAGACCCTGCCGTTCACGTACAGGTATACGTTCAACAATCTTAACCTCTCTAATATCAGTGCAACAGGAGACATGGCCTAGCGTGTTAACCTGCCCCAGTCCCCTCTAATACGTACCCTATCCCCTGGAGGTACTGTACCCACTGTTAGGGGTAATGCTCTCCTTTTTATACTTGTGGAAATATGGCATATCATATAAAACGGAATTAATTTCAGCGCATGAGTGCATGGTACTTAGCCATGATGATGGGGCAAGGCTCCCCAAGTGGTTTCTCAACAGGTTTTCCCACAGCCACATAGAAAAATGGTGTTCCTGTTGAAATACTCAATTTGAACGAAACGGCTTCTTACATGCAGTTTTAGAAATAGGGTCTAACAAAAGGGGTGTAGCCCATTGTGATGATAAATCATTGTTGGTGTGTAAAAGCGGTATTATAAAGATTGTACAACCTTAATCTGATATTCACCTGCCCTTGTAGGATCATGAGCACATGGGCGCATCAAAGTAGAAAATGACTGAAGTTAAAGTATCATTCGACCTTTAACCTGTTAATGTATCAAGTGCATATTTCCCAGGATCTAAGCTGAGCCAAATGTCCACGGTCTGAACCAAAGTTAACCACAGCAGGTGAACAGCACAATATTACAATAGCTAGTCTCCTATAGTGTAACATTTAGAATTCATGAGATCTGGCATGGGGCCTGTCCAATTGTTCCCCCATCTCCTATATATATATATATATATATATATATATATATATATATATATATATATATATATATATATATATATATATATATATATATATATATATATATATATATATATATATGATACACCCTTCACATCAATTTGTGCCCTCTCCTGGTGGTGCAGAACCATCCCCCTCCTGGGGACACTCTGTGCCTCTACTCAAATACACAGTAATACCAAACCAGCTGAGGGAGACAGGCTTGGGCTCTGATGCATTATCAAATATGTATCACTCCATTGGATGAGGTTCTCCGGCCGGCCCCAAAGTACTGGCTATGATATCGGCCAATGCTGGCCCCCATCATCGAGGTCCTATGGGACAGATATCTCATTTATAGGCCACAAATATTCATGTCAGAAAACCATATTTTTTTCTGATAGATTGCTTTCATGAATTATGAAGTCATGCTCTTCTTTATAATAAAGAAAGCCTATGGAAGTAAAACCAGGATCAGTAGAACACCAAGTAATGATGGGATATTTTTTCTTTTTCAATTTAATTCGTACCTTCTTCCTCCTATGAATGTGATGTTAAAAAGAAGAAGGGAAAAAGACAACAGCTGAATAATTCATTGAAGGGGCACAATACAGATAGAATAATGTACAATGTACGTATACTGGATATCATATCTAGTGAAACTCCTAAGGAAAACTACCCACAGGGTTTTCATGTTTTCGAAAGGGACGCTCGCAATTAGGCCTTCATACCTCCAAAAGTTCTAATGCCCACTTGCCAGCAATGCATGGGTGTATCATTCCCTCTATCAAAAAAGCCAGTGTAGTCCTTTGTGATATAGGCATGGTAGACCACTAGGCAAGTTGGTACCTTATGACGACCTACCTGGACTAACCTCTTTCAGGTAACATCGAGAGTCCACTTGGCCCCTATCGCAGCAATTTACAGAAATGTATGGTTCATTCGCCGGTGAAAAGCCAAGTGGACTATGGTTCTAACATAGAATGTCTGACTGATTATACCTCATTACGTAGGCTAACCTTGCATAGGCCTCAGCATCACTCATAAATTGTGAAAATAACCCAATGTTGAAAGGTTAGAGCGATACTTATCTCAAACTCATAGTTGGAAAGCTAATAGCAATACATTGAATCAAAATAGTTGACTGTGATGGCATAGGAAGGGGTATACATGCCAGTTTCCCATCCAAAGGGGGAAAAGGATAAAAGAACTTACCGTACTGCTTAGGAAATTTCAGGAGGAAACTGAGATTTTTCTGAAAGAGAGAATTTCTTTGTTATTTTCGTTCAAGCAGATCAAAGTGAAACGCACAGCGACCCAATGCACTCAGAAACCACATTACTGTTGGGAAATAAGCAGAAATGCTCATTTCCATTTCCTTGAAGAGGCCTTTTTTCAAATTTTATCCTATTATCATTTCTGTGAATTGGATTTGTTGTCAGGGAAAAGCTGACCACAATTGTATTATGTCCTACATTTTGCAAGACATCTTTCTCTCTCCCTACTAAATTCAACATGGCGACATGGATATTTCTTAAGATGGGCCTTAATGACACGAGACAAAAAGTTTGTGACATGACATAAATGCTTTCCTGAGTTTGGCATGGGACGTGATGGTTCTTAGAGGTGACATGGACATTGGGATTTAAGTGACATGAGACATGGGCTTTTCTTAACATTTGACATGGGGTTACCCCTTACCAAGAGCCCCCACAGACGGGTCCCCACTAGCGAGCTATATTATAGAAAGGACATCTTAGGTCCACATACCTGTAGAGTAGATTTACCCACTTTCCTTAAAACCACCGAAAATGACAGCACATAATGAATGGTGTCAGTTTGCTGTCAATACTTTCACAGCCCAGTCATAATGCTGAGCCTTGACTCATAGTAGGCATTGCATTGAGGTCAGTGACGTGTACCGTCCATTTGTACATCGCCATGGTGGCCTAATCAGGCCAGGCAGGCAATATGGCCATCAATCCACAGGCTGAACTCTCTCTCAGTGCTAGCTCCGGTCAACTACTGGTCAGTGCTCTGGTCACCTCTCGGTCAGCCAACATGATCCCCTCAACACGCTGCCATAATGGACCCACTTGACCACACTGCCCCCATGACTACCACCAGTCATCCTCTGGTCCCCTCCAGGCCACAGGCCCTACTTCCTTATCGCCCCAACACTGGCCTGCACAAGGCCTCATTGGTTCTAGTCAGGCCTTCCACTGTTAGGTCTTTAAGGGCAGCATGATGCATTAAGGCTGCATGGTCATTTCTATTTGTGATAATCCAATGCAATACTAGTGTATTATTTTCAAGAAATGTATCAGTGCATCATGCTGACCCATCAGAAGTGCACCAGGCCTTGGCGATATGTATGATGCAACCTGTGGCACTTGGGAGTTACTCACGAGGCCTGCATTCACATTCCAACAACAAAAGACTAAAGGCATTAATGCAACATATGATATAACACTCAAAGCACTAGAAGCTTCCTGTAGGGTTTTGTTTGCCCCCCCCCCATTTGATTTGTATGAGTTTGAACATTTAGATCTTTCGATGTAGTCCTGAAGATGCAAAATCATCACAAGCACGGTCCTGGAGGAGAATAAAATCATATTTTATCTTCTATCCACGAAATACAATGTGTTCCTATTTAATTGTCAAGCCCAGTCTTGTTACTCACATGAAAGACAAAAGGAGTTTCTTCATTTTCCCTTTTTTGAATACAGATTCGTGTAATCGGTAATGTTGACCTTTTGGTCATATTACACGGAGCTGATTCTTCGAGTCATGTGATATGGTCCAGGGACCAATTTGTGAAAAGAAAAAGTTTCCAAAATTCAAACTTTTTTCGATAAACACTTAAGCATGTAATTCACTGTTGGGGGTCATATGTGAATTTTGTATTCAATTTTTGAATAGGGTCCTATGTTCGTCGTATTATCACTGTTGTATATGCGTTGATTCAGTGTAATTGTATTTTGAAGAGCATAATCTTTTTCATCCCCATTACCTTGACATGATTTACATGTAAATACAACCGCCAGCATTGTGCCACTAAATTATGTCTCAGCCATGCTGTCAACCTGCATTAAAACAACAAATTGAGGCACTTTGCATTTCATTAACAATGTCTTTATTTTAGGGAAGTGGCAACTCGATGTAGTTGAAATGAGCCTATCCAAGCTGGCATGGTGTTGGGATTGACATGATTTACGCCATTTGCTTTCTTCCCAGAGAGGGGAGGGAAAGGGGCCTTGTCAATAAAGGGGTAATAAACTATAGAACAGATGTTAACGACAAAAAGACCTAGGAACTAATTTTGTGTTTTTAGGTAGGATTGAGATCCGGAAATAAACAGCCGGTATGGTGCTTTTTTGGTGTGAGGAGTATGATGGATTTGATTAATAGTAAGGCTTATTGTGATGGAGGGCACAGAAAGTGGAGGTAATTGCTTCAATTAAGACTAAAGTCAGCTTAACTAGACCTGAGATAACAAGAGTAACGCCCGATAGTGCCTAGTTAGAACACTGATGAAAGAGAGTTGTATTCATCCAAACTGAATATCAATCTACCAACTCCCAATATCACAAGAGTAATGTGTTTACATTGCCATTAATGACAACGTGCGATTGCTCTTCCCAGGTCAATTTATCAAGCTTAAGCTGGTGAATGTTCTTTGCATTTGAGATGCCTTTAACCCCAAGGAAAAGGCTGCTATAGAGTCGTAACTTCTTGGTTTACAAATATTTAATGTTCCTATTTGATGATATGGAATATATAGATACCCAAATCAAAAGTTATTTTGATAAATCCATTGAGAGTCATATATTCACTTAAATTTGGTTGTAACCATTTAAGTATTTAAAATAGCAAGGCATAGACCTATGCTCCTGGACATACCTTGGTGGCTTGAAATAGTGCCCTGACCCAAGCAAGGTGGTGGTCAGGGGGCCAGCCTCATTGATCTACCCTAAGCAGGGGTGGAAACAAGAGGGTCAATAGGCTGTCTGGTCACTTCAATTACCGGCCCCTGTCCCTTCTCCATCGATTCAGCACCTCCAATACATAGAGCTGCTCCCAATAGGGGCAGCTTAAGGCCTTAAGGCAGCACCTGCTGCTCCATGTTACTACCTCCTCCTGTAGCTGCAGCCCTTAACCCTTTAAGTTAAAGGACAGCTGCATTTTAATGGGCATGGACCTCTCGTCTTCATTATGCTTGAGTAAAGCCTGCATAGCTGTAGTCTCTGATTTTCTTTTTGTTTTCCATTAATTTTGTCTAGATTATGGAACTTGTTTTGTGTAGGTAGATGTAAATGTGGGGTGGTAAGAAATTGTAAAATTGTATTTTACCACCTTTATTCACAAATTCCCAGGGTTGTTGGATGGTTTGATGCTTATGTCTGTATGTAGATTAGTAGCCACAGGCCACCTGTGGGGTGGTGTCCCTCGGACCCTCTAATTCTGTTTATACCTGATCCATTCTCACCCATTGTGATAAGATTGAAAGCAAGACAGAGCACCCAAGCAGAGAGCCTAGTCTGGGGACAATATTGGGAAGAAGCTAGGGAGACTGGATTGATTAAATCCTGTCTGTATTAAAGAAAAATGGGGCAAAAAGAGGTGAGAAGGAGGGTGTGGGAGCTAGAGTGGTTGGTCGTTTAAATATCAATGGCTTAGAGATGAGGGGAGTGAAGATGGGGTGGGGTGGTTCCAAGGACCAAAGCACTGGTGTTTGGCTCTTAGAAGGAAAACATGATGCCTCAGACTACGTATTTTCCTGCCATACTATACAACAACGCAGTGCTGACTAGTGGTTTAGCATTGCTTGTCTCTGCACCAAGCTGACCTCTCAGGGTGTAACTCTATTGAGCCTTATTGATGCATTTTCGCAGGCATCATGGCAATATGAAAACACTATTTGACCCTTAAAGTATTATAGGACTGGGTCTCCCGGGAAAGCATTGTATCGCCTTAATGTGGAATAGGCACTGATGGATATGTAGCCAGGTTCAACGATAGATGGTGGCAGAGCCTTAAGGGCTGTTCCTGGGAGGGTTATGAATGGCAGGTGGTGTATTAAACCCGCAGATTAATCCAACTGTTGATGGTTTTTAGGTGACAGAGGTTAAGGGTTAGGGATGAGAGGGGCTGTATTCTAGTACAGTAGTGATTGACTGGTGATCCCAATGGAGGAAGCAGGAAATTTTCATCATTTGTTGAGCGCTGCTACATCTTTTGAGGGTCTCTAGAGGGAGCTTGCCCCATCTCTCGCAAACTTCCACACTCAATAAATAACACTAAAATCTATTTGGTACAGCAAATACAGTGTACAAGTCAAATGCGCCAGTATATATGCATTGGTATTGATAAAACATAAACAATAGTTTACTCTTGACCCCGCCCCCCCCCTCCCCCAGCCTGACTAAGATCACTTTCGTGCTGAATCAACTCAGGACTCTGGTTGACTCTGGCAACTTTGCAATGTTAATACAGGTCAAAACTGATTTCTATTGTCACTGGTTGGATGAACCTCTCAAAGTATGTGGACAGCTCAAGGTTAATCTACCCTATCCCCAAACTTTTCCTCACCAAGAAAATCGGTGCCAAATTGCCAATCATTAACACAGACATTGCTTTACGCAGCTATTGCCTCACCAAGGCATTGTTGCACACAGGCATTGCCTTAAATAGAAATTGTGCTATCATGACATTCCCTCGCACAGACACATGGGGTGGGTCCCTGGGACAGAAGCCATCAAGCACAGACTCATACACTGTAAAACTGTTGTCGAAATAACAGTGGAATCCTTGTCTCAAAGTTGCCAGAGATCCATCCTTATTTTCACAGAGATTCTTGTAACATCCTTCTGCTACCCGCAGGGCTTCTTGTAACAACTATGCTGGTTCACTGCAATACAATTACAGTGGTTCACTCTTCAGTTTTACGAGGATCCCTGGTAGATTCAACAGTTATTTTTCACTGTGTACCAACACAGCTGTTGCTCCATCTGGGTAGAGGCATGATGCCCTAGTCACGTCCTCCCGATTGAAACATTCATGCCAAAGTCCATTTAGCTTTCCAAGTATACAAAAAGAACCCTGGAGGGTCTCTCCTCTGGAGGCTCTACAGTTGTGGAACTCGGCAATGCTGCCAGCAGCTTTTGTTGATTGAATGAATTCTGTGGGAACTGCGCCGACTGCTCCTGCAGCCCCTGCTTGGAAGTCACAGAGTTGACTGTCTGAGCAAAATACACATCAGGCAAAACTGAGCTTTCGGGGAGAAACTCAAAGGGATGTTGGATTAAGGAACAGTCTCAATATACGACAGTTGATTGCTTTTTGGTTGCCCAAACTTGCTTTACTAACTCCTAAATAGCAGTTGGTGAGGGGAGAGAGAGGAGACAACCGCAGGTCCCAATTGATAATTTACACCGAGAGAAGGAACCAGTGTTAAGGCCGGTGGAGTGAAGGCATGAATATTGGAGGAGATTAGAGCAGGGTCAGTTTGAAGATTTTTGAGTGGAAGACGAAGCTTCATTAGCGCCCCCTTGTTGTGGGATGCCACTACAAGGAGGGTTTTGTTTAACAGGCTTGTAGCTGCCAAATGGAAGTAGCTGACGAGACCGCCGATGATTTACTGCACTGAAAACCCTCCAGATCTTTAAACTCGTCAGATTGAGGACCTATGGTCATCAGAAGAGGTACAGAGAGAGGGCAGCATCTTACAGGGAGTGAAATCCCTTAGTCTACATCTCCCCAGTATGAGTCTATGGCATTCTGTTGACAATATGTAACAACTACACAAGGTGGCACTCATGTTTGATAATTAGGCCTTCAGTTTTCAACTGAAGGTCTTCACCGCTGAGGACTTTAGGTGCTCAAGTTGATGATACCCAAATCTACAGCTTTGGGTAGTCAGATTGAGGACCCAAGATAGTCAGCACCAAGGTTGTCACTGTAACAACATTATATAATCAGTTTGACTACCTTGGATGAGTGTGTTGACCTAAACCCATCAGGTTGACTACCCTGGGTGCTCAATCTGATGACCCTAGGTTGTAGATTTGGGTATCGTCAGTCTGACGACCTTGGGGCTTTCAGTGTGGCAAGCAAGAATAATGTGGATGGATATGAAAGGCTGAGGCTATAACTTCACTTCTATTTTGAAGGTGGTAAGAGGAGTTTATGTGTGTTGGTGGGTGGGTGTGTGGGGGGGGGGGTCGCAGCATGAGGAAGGATTAGTTGCAGACTGATAACAAAGTTTGATTTCTGGTTATGACTGGTTATCGCTTGATAAATCTCAGGGGACACAAGTAATGGTCTGTGGGCCAAAGGCACTGTTGTAAGATATATATGTAGAAGGAATAGCTGTACATGTAAATCAAGTGTACATACCTAGTCCAAAGAAAAGGGTATAAGGAAGTACAGGAAGGACTGTTGTGGCAGATAGATGGGCGTCCTTGGAGAGGTAAGAAGACACTCCTACTGCTTTTACTGCCTTTGTCAGACCTGACTTGCTTCATTTCCCGAGCTGTTCCAGAATGTTACTGGTTCCTGTGCCGTGCTTGGTAAACAAGGGTTAGATCTCTGAGCTGGCCATTACTTTATAGTCGGGGATGGGGCAGGTTGGTGGGATCTCCACGTGAAATTGTCAATAATTTTTTTGTCCCTTCCATTTGAGTAATAAACATGCTCATGCTTTTGCTTAATTCAATTTCTTTTAAATTTTGGCTGGAATTGAGCACGGACCTTTTTGCATCCCCCCCCCCATTGATCAATCATTAACATATACAGAGTTTCTCTCTGTATATATGGTATACCTCTCTTTGTACATATTATTTTCCTTTGTTATTCTTATACCTTGTGTTTCTTCATCCTCACCATTTTACATGTATCATTATTCTCATTATCTATGTGTTAACAACTGAAAAATTCATTGAAAGAAAGGAAATCAACTATTGTCAGATTTTATCACTTATGTATAATTTGTGACTTGGCAATAAACCCTTCAAACCTTAAAAAAACACCCCTTATTACACGACTTCTGTGATTTTGTGTGCTTTTCCTGGATATTGCCATGCACATACCTGTCGATATTGCATGGCATGATGCAGGCTTCATGACTTATGTAAGGTGTGCGGTTATCCAAGGATAACAGGCACCCGGTGTGGTTATCCATGGATAACATGCACACCTTACATGTCATATGTTACATGTTAAAACCTTCAAAATTTTCATTGCCAGGGTAGGGGTCGAATCTGCAGTCTCCTGATCCCAAATCCAACTCCCTATGCAGTGCGCCACAGGGACTGACAAGAAATGCTTGGTTAGAACCAGGTCTTGATATGATACAAAGCCCGGGGAGGTCACTCACATATAACTAGTATACATTCAAAGTGTGACAATATCCTGCAGTCTGGGTTGTGACCCCCCCCCCCAGCTTTGTCCCTGCTGCTCCCATAACCGAGACGACTGTGGGACGCGTTCAAACCAAACCAAGCCAGTAGCAACCCCAGCAACTCTCACATGTGCAAGGTTAGAATAGCATTATAATTATAGAGGACTCCTGGACGTGTTCAAACCAAGCCAAGCCAGGCGCCGAGGTGTGTGAACCCATGGTCTAGTTGGTAGCACATTGTGCTCAGCTCCTACAGGTAGGCGGGAAGAGTCCTGGTCCCGGCGAACATTTTTTTTTCGCTGTGTGTACACATACTATGGCAGGCTTCAAGTCCCGGGGAGGGGGAACAATTTTTGTTTTCAACTTGAATTTATTGATATTCTATTGATTATCTGATATCATGTAATAAAATAAAGAGGTTAATGGATAATTCATGACTTGTGTGTGTTAGCAAAGGATAATTACACTCGGGCTGTGCCCTCGTGTAATAATCCTTTGCTAACACACACGCGTCATGAATTATCCATTAATTACTTGTTCACTAACCATAGTTGAGGTAAGGATTTGTTCAGGTATAAAGGATGTTACAGGTAGTCTTACATTCTGTAAGATGAAATTCTATGTGTATTATGACGTCTAAATTTCCTCAGAAATTGTGATACAGAAGTGACAGTGGTATGCCGTGACAGACCGATCACATGGCTGCAGAACATGTAACAACAGACTAGGTTAAGCCCCGATGGTCTGGAAACAGCTTAGTGTCTCCACTCCCCGCCAGAGGACATTGTCTACACGCATGCGTAGATGGGGGGCATCCCTCTTCCTTTGGCCGTCATGTTGTAATTCCCCTCCAGGACACGAGGTGCTTGTACGCACATTAGGCTGGTCACATGACACGGCAGCTCGTCACGTGACGGGCCGCTGGTGGTCGGCGAGTCCCGCTAAATCTCCATCGGGGTTTGCTGGGCACCTCAAAGATGGAGTAATGTTCACTCGGCAATTTGTGAGGTTTCAGGGACATGGGAAGTTGTATCTATAAATGTTGGCTTAAAACTCAAGACTGTTTTCTGCCTGGTAGTTCCTGTTGGGATGGCTTGTCGGCTCAGTGCAGGTATTTTATCAAGATAGTGGAAAGGACATGATGTATTAATGTATTGTAAATAACTGAAACTGTTCAGTGTAGATTCCAAAAGTATTCTCGCCTGTCATGAAGTCTGTGATGTTATCACATCATGCCACTTTGTCCTCCTGAATCTAAGAATGTCTCTTGTACATAAGTTGTATATGCCACCTTTTGTTTCGGCCTTGATTCCAACTGGAATAGGTTTTAATAGAACATCCTTCTGCCAAGTTGTTTAAAATGGTACTACATGGTGACATTAATTAACAAAGTTGAAAGTAGTAAAGGTGACGTTATTCTAGTGAATTTTCAGAGAATGGCTGTGATTTGATAACATGGGGCTAAGTGATAATGGTAAGATAAGTGGCTACATTGCAATACGGAACCACATCCAATGATGGTTAGTGTTAAGACTAATATCATGATAATAGACTGAATACATGGGCAGAGGATTTGTCCCATCATGCCCAGGGAAGTACATACGCATATTGGATCACGTATAGTTTGTGTTTCCGTGGCAGTGGCACGCCTAGACTGACCTTGAAATGGGTCGGACAAATTAAGTACGTCGAGGTACGGGCCATCCTGTGACGTTGCAACTGTCCCCATGCATCGCCACCACCCCACCACTTGAGAACCACTATGGCACCGCCACAACTGCACCACCACCACCACAGCCATCAACCAACCCAGATGTAGTGGCCAATTGGCGTGTTTTTGTCTGTTCGTTTTTTTGCCAGTCCCTCCTGGTGCCTACCATTGGAAATGATGCTGTTATGTATAATTGGACGAGAGGTGGTGGATTGCCACAAATAGGCAGGTCCCTGGTCATTTAGACGTGGCTGGGGTGGATCATGGGGTAGCTGAAGTGAGGGTGTATGGAAAAAGACAGTACATTTTGTACAAGCATTGGGGTGATGGGAGGTGGGAGTGAGATGCTGGTGCGAGTAAGGGGAGGGGGATTTGGAGAAGGGTGTGTGGGGAGTCTGGAAGGGGTTTGATTGGGAGCATGGAAGTGAATGTATGTATGATTGGAAGACTGTTGGGTGGGGGGGGGGGGTAATTTCAGGACGACAGTAGGCCACACAGGGGGTTGATGACATGACAGAGAAGTGACAAGTGGGGGGGGGGAGTGTAACTCTGTGACGTGCTGACTTGTACTGTTTCTGGGTAACTAGGATGTCAGTACTGTAGTTGTATCCAGTGTCTGTATATACAGCATCTGACACACAGACCAAGAGCTGCTCACTCCTATAGCACTAGTACTCAGCACGAGTTGCTCCTGTAGACTTAACACTGTAGCTACCTACAACACGAGCTGCTCCAATACCACACACAAGGCCTACTTACTGAAGAGCTACTCACCACCAAACATGAACAACGAGCAGCACGAGATGAGCAAGCCCAAGATGACTGAGGTGGGTGGTGGGGGTATGGGCTGCTCACTTATTTTTATTGCTCAGTGGTATTTATTACATGTACATGTATACATGTTCGGTATACTCAAGTAGGAGGGTGGACACTTTTTGGACACTATGTGTGATTGCAGTGCGTATTAGTATTAGTATGATACAGACTGGTGTGCATATGATGGGTCTGGCGATCTAGCTGCTACTTATGGCCCTACTTATTATTCCCATTACATTCTAATATATACATGTAGTCAATCTACAACTGGGTATTTACTTGTATAGACATAGATAGGACTTTGTACGTATCCATTTTAGACTATTCAGAGCTCCTGCTATTTTGAGTTACTCGAAGGGACAAATGAGCAATTCTACTTGGACCCCATTTATTGGAACGCGAGGAAGGAAATGCCCTGCAAACAGATTGGACCCAGCAAGTAGTGCTAAGATTGAGGGTTAGGAGGTGGCGGAGTAGGTGGGGAATGGGATGGGTCAGTGTTAGGAATAACTCTTTAGGGGCCGCAAAGTGTCTCCTTGTCACCATGGTGTACCATGCTGTGTTTACGATCAATGCTGTATTGATGCATCATGCGGACTATCTAGGAGTGTAATTCTTTATCAGGTGCATCATGACAACCAGAGGGCAATGCATGAGTGTACCGTACAACCCTAAAAAGGGCTAAGAGGGTCGACTGGGACCCCTCTGTCGCTGCCCTCAACCACTCTCACGATCGCCAGCGGACGCTGTGACCTGGCAACGGCAGCAGGCGTCACCGGAACTCGTGGACATTGGGGCTGACGGGACGGCGTCGGTGGACTAATGGCGCTCGTGGTGGACCTCCAGTAACACTTGATCGAATTACGGTGCCATTGGAAATGCAACACGGCCTTGACCAAGCACGGCGTGGACGACAGGAAGAGGGCTTCGTGCAGCGGTCATTCATTGGTTACCACGGTCATCAAGTCCCAGACCATCGACCTGCTGAAGAAATAATCCCCCAGTAGAGCCTTAACCCACTAAAGGCAGCATAGGTCCTTAAAACCTATGCTATCATGCATAAATGAAGAGCTGGCCTGCCAATAGTTAAATGCATAAATTCAATGCCAGCTAGTCTACTCGAGAGTGCATCAGGCCTACCTTTCGAGAAGGCATCATGCTAACCCTTCGAGAAGGTATGAAGAGTTACAGACTAAGACTAAGGGCAGGAACATGTAAATCAGAGGCCATCCCACTGAATATGTAAAACAGGGATCGTTCCATTCAGATCAAGGCCAACAATCTATAAACCAAGAACTTTCTCATTGAGACCAGGAACCGCACTGTGGTGTATAAAGCAGGAACTTTCCTTAGTGTTCGTATGTAAACCAAGAGCCTTTTCATTGAGCCCAAGGATAGCTGTATGTAAACAGGAGCCTTCTCATTTAGTCCAAGGGCGGTCATATGTAAACAAATGCCTTCTCATTGAGCCCACGGATGGCTGTATATAAACAACAGCTTTCTCATTGAGGCCATGGACGGTTATATGTAAACAAGGGCTTCTCATTGAGGCCATGGAGGGTCATATGTATACAAGAGCCTTCTTATTGGCCCCAAGGATGGTCGTATTTAAAACAAGAGCCTTCTAATTTAGCCCAAGGATGGCTGTTTGTAATCTAGGGCCTTCCTATTGACAACAAGGATGGGTGTATGTAAAACAAGAGCGTTTTCCTTTAGCTCAAGGGTCGTCATATGTAAAATGAGAGCCTTCTCATTGATGTTAAGGACAGCCATATGTAAACACCCTTCTCAATGAGCCTAAGAATGGACATATGAACCCAAGGACAGACAATGTTCAACCACAGCCTTCTTATTGAACCCAAGGACAGCACTATAACAGCCTTCTTATTGAACCCAATGACAGCAGTATGTAATGACCAGTGTACCGACTGACCAACACATTGTGTGGTAATGGCCGTGTTAATGGCCCTGTCACGACATGGTCCCTGGAGGCTTTCACGCCAGCTTTATCACCCACAGCGTTCAGCAATACTTAGCACATTTATCCATAATGGCTATTTAGCACCATAAAATAACAAAATATCCCCACATAGGTGTATTATCACCCCCAAATACGCCATGTTGTAGTTACCAAGGGAAATACAGCAGATCATTAGTCAGGATGAGGATTTGCATTTAAAACATTAGGTGATGTATTTGAAGACACTGTGCCAGTGTTAAACTTGATAGTTTTAACTAAGAAGAACCACGCCCCTTAAGTTCTTTTAGTGGTACAGAATTGTACAGTATCATACTGTCAGTGGATGTGTCTGGGTATAAAACGGTACTTCTTGTATAAAACATAACCCACGTCTGGAGTTACAGTCATCTCCTGTTCTGAGGCTAAGGGAGTGATCATTTTTTAACAACGGGGGGGGGGCTGGTGGGTTTGAGGGGGGGGGGTCAGAATCTTTTCAACCCCTTGAACGGGGGGTCAGAATTTTTTCAACCCCTCTGATTGGGGGGGGGGATCAAAATAATTTCACCTGTTTTCAGTGGAAACCCCTGTGCGTTTCTATAGGTTAAAAGGGCATGTTCAGTCAGGTACAGCATCTCATTGAGAATGTTAGCAGTAAAATACTGACAAACTTAAACTTACCTTACCAAAGTCTAAAATAGTTATCAACCTGAATTTGGCGACATTGTGCATGTTTGATAGGAATAGCAGTTCAGTCTTAATGATATGTACAAATAGTTCGGGACCTTCTTTTTCCCCCTGGATTTCTGTTTTGTCTTTCATAAAATCAACTCAAACAATAATATTTCCTATATAACAATACTCTCCTGGTTTCTACACCAGTGTTTCGCGTCCCTGTAGGATGTCACAATGTTATCACTATTTGATATAGTGCTGATTCCATTTCATTAAAGCTTTAGAAGTATGGCTAGAATTGAATGATTCATTATGGTATTTAAAAAAAATTAGCTTAATGTATTTTCATTATATATATATATGTATGTATGTATATATATATATATATATATATATATATATATATATATATATATATATATATATATATATATATATATATATATATATATAATATTTATTTTTACCCGTCTGAAACATATTATGTTCTACACTCTAATCTTGCAACAAATATATACAGTGATTGAACGTGGAAGAAACGCATCCTTGAATATCATACATTGTGTAGCAAGGTATTCAAACCCGTATACACAACATACTTTGAGCATGATTGTGAGTCCTCACCAGACTCCCCATACCTCAACACACACATGTATGTCTTCCCTTAAGATGACAATCCCTCCCTCACCCCGTCCCTCTTAGACAGCATTTCCCTCTCTACAAAGGACACAACAGACTGGATGGATCACATTTCAAACTCTTCTCCTCTCCACTAGGCACCAGGAGTGGATTTGAAGATTGATAAGAGCTGACGCCTGTTGTGTTCCTCCTATACGCATTTATGCTTACTGTAGGAACTCTTTAAGGGCAGCGTAAAGCCTCCAGGTCCGTGTTTCTTTGTCTTTATGGATGGATGCAGCAGTGGCAAGTAATCACCAGCAGTGCTTTGATGCAAATAATTTAGGGGTGTATAAACCCAGGATATTTAGTATGATGCATGAATGCAGCACTGGTATTTTACTCACAAAGACTACATTCATGCATCAAAACCACAGAAGGCCCAGCACATTGAGGTACCAGCTGACCCTGGAAGAGCTACGAATCACAGTGTTCAGAATCCAGGCTCTGGTGACGTAAAAACTCTTGTATGCTTTTATGGACTAGGCGGCAGATGACACTGAGAAATGGCGTTTAACATTTCAGAGGAGAGACGAACAATTTCATTACATGCTTTGATTGTTGAGAGTGGAAGGATTGCTTATAGTAACGATAAATTGTGACTAGGGTGTGTTTGTTGCCGTTCATTCTTAAGAATGAACGGCTATAGGAGGGGACCCATTCTTAAATACAAGCTCTCATAGTGGTGCTTCCTCGCTCTCCATGTATAATCCTCTCATAGGTACAGTATTGAGTATGCCTATACCTGGATTAAAATCTGCAAATCAGTCAAGCATAGAAGTGGTGGCAGTGGTGGTGTTGGTGGACCTGTTATTGTAGACCCTGGGGACAGTGGTGGTAGCCCTGGACACCAGGCAGAGCCATGGTATATAGTATATAGAGCCCCCCCCCACCCACCTCTGAATGGTGGCTGTGCTCCTGGGGTGGCCCCATACCTGCCTGGCACCACCTCCCCCAGCACCATGTGGTTCTCTTCTGCTGGTGGTGCGTTTCTCAGCACCACTGACTATTAACCCACTAAAGGCCACCTACATGTATATTTATGTATACATGTACACATAAGTATGATGCACTTTTTTAGGAGTTTTAAGTGGCATGATGAATTGATGCACATTTAAACCTTTATGGATGGCATGATGCATTGATGCACACTTAGACCTTTATGGATAGCATGATGTATTGATGCACACTTAACCCCTTAGGGATGTATTGATGCACACTTAACCCTTTATAGATGGCATGATGCATTGATGCACACTTAACCCTTTAGGGATAGCATGATACATTGATGCACAGTTAACCCCTTAGGGATGTATTGATGCACACTTAACCCTTTATAGATGGCATGATGCATTGATGCACACTTAACCTTTAGGGATAGCATGATGCATTGATGCACAATTAAACCTTTATGGATGGCATGATGCATTGGTGCACACTTAGACCTTTATGGATACCATGATGCATTGATTCACACTTAACCCTTTATAGATGGCATGATGCATTGATGCACACTTAACCCTTTATGAATGGCATGATGCATTGATGCACACTTAACCCTTTATAGATGTATTGATGCACACTTAACTCTTTGTAGATTGCATGATGCATCGATGCACTCTTAACCCTTTATGGATGTATTGATGCACACTTAACCCTTTGTAGATTGTATGATGCATTGATGCACACTTAACCCTTTATGGATATCATGATGCATTGGTGCACACTTAGACCTTTATGGATAGCATGATGTATTGATGCACACTTGACCCCGTTAGGGATAGCATGATGCATTGATGCACACTTAACCCTTTATAGATGGCATGATGCATTGATGCACACTTAACCCTTCATGGATAGCATGATGCATTGATGCACACTTAACCCTTTAGGGATGTATTGATGCACACTTAACCCTTTATAGATGGCATGATGCATTGATGCACATTTAACCCTTCATGGGTGGCATGATGCATTGATGTACACTTAACGCTTTCGGGATGGCATGATGCATTGATGCACTTAACCCTTTATAGATGGCATGATACATTGATTTACACTTAACCCTTTAGGGATGGCATGATGCATTGGTGCACACTTAACCCTTTATGGATGGCATGATGCATTGATGCACAATTAACCCTTTATGGGTGACCTGCTACATTGATGCACACTTTAAGCATTATAATTAACCATGACAAAATAAATCACCACGGCTATGCCGTGCTTAACTGATTTCCTTAATCCATCAAATACACGCCTCCTAGTTGTCTTCCATGTGTGTCGGCCATCTTTGTTTTAGGAAACACAGGGATCCAGCTCATATATTGTCAATTTTAATCTTCAAAAGTTATCAGATGGATGTTAGTGACCATTGGGACACCTCAACTACCTAATTTTATTGTTCTCCATATATGTCGGCCATCTTTGTTTTAGGAAACACAGGGATCCAGGCCATATATGGTCAACTTCGATCTTCAAAAGTTATCAGATGGATGTTAGTGACCATTGAGACACCTCAAGTACCTAATTTTATTGTTTTCCATGTGTATCGGCCATCTTGGTTTTCGGAAACACAGGGATCCAGGTCATATGTGGTCAATTTTGATCTTCAAAAGTTATCAGATGGATGTTAGTGACCATTGGGAGACCTCAACTACCCAATTTTGTTGTTTTCCATGTGTGTCG
Source organism: Acholoe squamosa (assembly GCA_949317995.1). NCBI lineage: Eukaryota > Metazoa > Annelida > Polychaeta > Phyllodocida > Polynoidae > Acholoe > Acholoe squamosa. Next base: position 22,627,538 of record OX439040.1, read on the forward strand.
GCCATCTTTGTTTTAGGAAAAACAGGGATCCAGGTCATACATGGTCAATTTTGATCTTAAAAAAAAAGTTATAGATGGATGTTAGTGACCATTGGGAAACCTCAACTACCCAATTTTTTTGATCTTAAAAAAAAAGTTATAGATGGATGTTAGTGACCATTGGGACACCTCAACTACCCAATTTTATTGTTTTCCATGTGTGTCGGCCATCTTTGTTTTTAGGAAACGAAGGGATCCAGGTCATATGTGGTCAATTTTGATCTTCAAAAGTTATCAGATGGATGTTAGTGACCATTGGGAGACCTCAACTACCCAATTTTGTTGTTTTCCATGTGTGTCGGCCCTCTTTGTTTTAGGAAACACAGGGATCCAGGTCATACATGGTCAATTTTGATCTTAAAAAAAAAGTTATAGATGGATGTTAGTGACCATTGGGACACCTCAACTACCCAATTTTATTGTTTTCCATGTGTGTCGGCCATCTTTGTTTTAGGAAACACAGGGATCCAGGTCATATGTGGTCAATTTTGATCTTCAAAAGTTATCAGATGGATGTTAGTGACCATTGAAAGACCTCAACTACCTAATTCTATTTTTTTTCAATATGTGTCAGCCATCTTTGTTTTAGAAAACACAGGGATCCAGGCCATATATGGTCAACTTTGATCTTCAAAAATTATCAGATGGATGTTAGTGACCATTGGGAGACCTCAACTACCCAATTTTATTGTTTTCCATGTGTGTCGGCCATCTTGGTTTTAGGAAACAAAGGGATCTAGGTCATATGTGGTCAATTTTGATCTTCAAAAGATATCAGATGGATGTTAGTGGCCATTGGGACACCTCAACTACCTTATTCTATTGTTTTCCTTGTGTGTCTGCCATCTTGGTTTTAGGTAACACAGGGATCCAGGTCATATGTGGTCAATTTTAATCTTCAAAAGATATCAGATGGATGTTAGTGACCATTGGGACACCTCAACTACCTAATTCTATTGTTTTCCTTGTGTGTCGGCCATCTTGGTTTTAGGAAACAGGGATCCAGGTCATATGTGGTCAATTTCGATCTTCAAATGTTATCAGATGGATGTTAGTGACCATTGAAAGACCTCAACTACCTAATTCTATTGTTCTCCATATGTGTCGGCCATCTTTGTTTTAGGAAACACAGGGGTCCAGGTCATATATGGTCAACTTCGATCTTCAAAAGTTATCAGATGGATGTTAGTGACCATTGGAAGACCTCAACTACCTAATTCTTTTGTTTTCCTTGTGTGTCGGCCATCTTGGTTTCACGATCACAGGGATCCAGTTCATATGTGGTCAATTTTGATCTTCAAAAGTTATGAGATGGATGTTAGTGACCATTGAAAGACCTCAACTACCTAATTCTATTGTTTTTCATATGTGTCGGCCATCTTGGTTTTAGAAAACACAGGGATCCAGCTCAAATATGGTCAATTTTGATCTTTCAAAGTTATGAGGTGGATGTTAGTAGTCATTGGGATACCTCAACTACCTAATTCTATTGTTTTCCATATGTGTTGTCCATCTTGGTTTTCGGAAACACAGGGGTCCAGGTCATATATGGTCAATTTTGATCTTCAAAAGATATCAGATGGATGTTAGTGACCATTGGGACACCTCAACTACCTAATTCTTTTGTTTTCCTTGTGTGTCGGCCATCTTGGTTTCAGGAATCACAGGGATCCAGGTCATATGTGGTCAATTTTGATCTTCAAAAGTTATCAGATGGATGTTAGTGACCATTGGGACACCTCAACTACCTAATTCTTTTGTTTTCCTTGTGTGTCGGCCATCTTGGTTTCAGGAATCACAGGGATCCAGGTCATATGTGGTCAATTTTGATCTTCAAAAGTTATCAGATGGATGTTAGTGACCATTGTGACACCACCACCACCAATACCACCACCACACTACTCCCAACCCTCACACACATTCCTTATTTGCATATTTTAATCCAGGCATAGGTTTACTCCATACTATAGCAATGGGACAGGATTTTACATGGAGGGCGAGGAAGCACCACAATCAGAGCATATATTTAAGTATAGGTCCATTCCAAAGGCCATAGAGTTCATATATAATGATCTTTTTTCCTTGGATCATAATAGGAATATGCACGGCATTACAGCATTGCTGTGTTTACTTTCCTGAAAGTATGTTATAGATTAATAAATTGCAAAACACACAACATATGAAGGGCTTTTATATTCCGTATTAAAATAATATTTGTTCTGAAAATTTTGATCTAAGATCATATTAAAAATGTTGTAAATCAATTCTATACTTCTTAGAACATGATATGAATATGCACGGCATTACAGCTTTGCTGTGTTTACTTTGCCGAAAATATGGGATAAATTTCTAATCCGGGAAATGCACTGCAATTTAACTGCTTTTAGAATTGATATTAAACTCAGAATTGATCGTCAAATTTAAATATGAAATCCTAATATCTTGATCTTAGATGACAGATCCTAAATTCAATCCTCTCAATTGCATCCTTAACACGGGCCTCTTGATCATAGATCTTAGATCTAAATTTTCAATTGAATCCTTAACATAATCTCCTAACCATTGACCCCTTGTTTCTGTGTCCCATGGGAAGACTACATGATTAATGAACTAGTTATGTGATTGACTAGACGTCAATCACATACTTATTAAAGAGTCAAGTAATACCATAGATCTACTTGATCTACGCCTAACAGCTCTATTGGTTACTTGAACTCGTTTTCTGAAGGGCCTTTTCAATATCAATGTTTTCTGTTCCATTTCTACATTTATGGTTCTATGTCCTAAGAAATATGCATGAAACGAGTTGAAAATGATATATAGGTCATAGGATATTTGTTTTATCTTTCATTTCTTTTTTCTTTTTTTACCCATCTTTTGGGGGAAAAAAGTTATTTTTCCAGTAGTTACCAAAAAATGTCACAAAGAAATGCTACTTAACACTGCTTAATGTGAAATAACACCCTTACATAGACAGGGATACAGCCAAATTTTATTCTAAAGTTATCTCTATGAAAATGACAACAGAATGGTGCAGTCATTTCTTTTTCATTTAAAGATTCCATATTTTCCTGAAGGTCTAAAAGAAATGTCACTTTAATGCAAATTGTACTAGCTTTGGGTTCTAGTTCCTCGTCTCCCCATGAGATTGCGCCACCAAGGAGATTTCTAAGTTCACTATAGAGGGCAGCACAAGTCACCTACCTCTGTAGATGACATCATAGACTGACTCAAGCCTGTCCCATCATACACTGAAGGCCTATGGCCTATGCCTATGACCTCCACTATACAATCTATATGCCCATTTACTTGACTCGTTTTTTAATGGATTCCAGACACCCTTCTATTCTCTATTAAAGATAATGCACGGCACCTTGTATATACATAGGCCGCTGCACAAAACCACATTGAAACAAAGAGAGATTCTGACAGACATAGGAACAAAGAGGGAAATTTGCCCCTTACTCTGTCTCTGTACACATTGGTATTGGTGTATATGTTTTTTGGTATATACTATAGTTGAAGGTAGCCTATAGGCCACATAGATGGTACAGCTAGCATTTACACCTCAGAGACAGAGAATAGATTGTGTACCAATATGTATACTATAGTTAGTTCAGTATAAGTAGGCAGTTCTGTATTGGCGTTAGGTACTGTGCATTTAAATGTTTATTTCCTTTCAATATCTACGAGTATTTTAGGGAGTCACTTTATGGTACAAAATCTAAGGTTTGATATCATGTTACATTTCCATTGTCTCCATAAGTCATTGACTTCTATACAGAAAAATGCCAAGTTCGATGTACAGAACAAAAGGTGCATACATTCTGTAATTTCAAAAGAAAAAGAAATATATTATCTAAAATCGGATGAGTCCTTTCATCGTATAGAAATAAAACACTCACTTGATTATTCATGTTTCACATCAGTTATCACTATTTCTGCTTTTGGAGAAACGGCTGCATTTTTGGAATAATCCGTATAGAAATACATGTACGTATGTTTATTATCTTCAAAGATGTGTCCAAAATTGCTACATGTATCTGAAGGCCAGTAAGTGGCACCTCTGTTTAACAAATGTAAAAGAATAACTGAATAGATTTTACTTGTCGGACCTGATGGCCATCTGAAACCCAGAGCACACCTTAAGTGCACACGACCCATTGGCATCCAGCCACGCCTGTAGGCATACAGGAAATGAGGCTATAGGAAATGAAATCAAGAAAAAGTATGGGCAAGGAAGACCCCATTTTCCGGATCTTTTTACCAACAACCTGATTTCCACTGAGATTACAAATTCGATCACATCAACAACACTTGAAGGAAATTCTATAACTGGGGTTCCCATAAGGGCAGTTGGGGGAGGGAGAAGAGAGGAGAGGCTCTCATGCTGGGTGATAATGGGGGACTTCAGGAAGTCGGACGCTGCCCTTTGGTCACGTAGCCACCCGAAGTAGGACTCGGGGGTGTTCGGAAGACAGGTTGTCAGATATGATGAAAATTGTGGTCTCACGCACCGTGTAAGAATGTAAAAAGACTTGCCATATTAATTTGACATATTCAGTATTTATAGCACCTAAGCATTAATGCTCTACTTTATAACATGGCATTTGTACCATGGATGCTGTAGATGGGTGCTATGCATTAGTTCATCGTGCTAACCGTTTTTGGAGTGTTCTGCATGAATGCCACTTTTTAACTCAGGTCCAGGAGAACGCAGGTCAAGTCAGACCACTTGAATGCCACTTTTTAACTCAACACTGCCGCATTCTAGCATCATAACGGCAAATGAAACACTATTTGATCCATTAGGTTTAAAGGCTTATACATGTAAAGATAAATAACCATGGTTTCAGCCCACACAGTCTTGGGCATCCATTTTGCTGTAGTCCGGATGGGGACTCATAAATCGCCGCTGGATTTGATGGCCGAATACATTATCATTCTCCACCCATCTCCCGGGAATCTCGATGAATTCAGTTTCCGGGAGCGGAACCCTGTCCAGTGCCTATTTCCCTGTCCATTGTGATAAAACCGTTTATTAGATGTTAACCCTGGTATGAGAACATAGTGCATTTAATGCATTATGCCTGCTTGGCATAACTTGCCACGATAGTGCTTGCATGAGTCACCAGGGTGGCATGAATACCTGCTAACCATAAAAGATACACTGTAAAAACAATAATTGCCAAAATAACAATAAGTATTCTTGGTTCAAAATACCGGTTAAGATAATCAGCAAATTGGGGATATAATGCATTCACTGTTATTTTCCTGGAGATTTCTCGTTACACAGTGCTTCTGTGTACTGTTTTCTGGGGGCTTCATTCTAGCAATTACACTGCTTTGAGCACTGGGTCACAATAATATGATGGGTGACTACAAGTTTATGACGCCTGGTAAATTCAATCACCCAGTCATCTTTTAGAGTAGATATTCCCTGAAGGGGTGGGATAATGCACAAAAGCAGTCCCAGCGACAAGCTCACCTTGATGACAATTAGAGATGATTCCTTGAGACATCCAAGGCATCATGCCACCCTTAGAGGGTATGCTTTAAGAATGGCTTGGATTGATAAGGGATCCGGGCAGGCCGTATGTAACGTAGGTGATAAAAGTCCGGCCCCACCGCATACAATATAATCTGATATTCGTCAGAAATGACTTTCTCCTCTGGCTTCCTGTCCATAAATATCTCCGGATGTGATTAAATAGATACGCAGGGTGGTTTTAGGATACAAGGACCTCCTCCAGGGCGCCATCTCATTATTAAAGCATTGGGATGCACATAAAAGCATGTGTATGTTGGTAACCCACAAGGGTGCCATAGTGATTTAAAGCTTTATCTATACTGTTGTTAGCATGTCCAATAGAAACAAGGCTCGCGAGTAACTCGCAAGCGCCGTAGTCATACAATAACAGCAAGCTCAAACACGACAAATGCATATGGGGCCTTGTGATTTAGCGTTAGGCAAAGGAAGAAAATTTCGGAGGTGTGAACTTAATTGATGGGGTGCCCAGGTCCTTCATTCCATTTTACTTCCGCTGGTGATGGTTTAAAATACAAAGAAGCCCTTAACTGAATGTTGAGGCCATCAACTGCATGAATGCAGAATGAGGCATGCGACTGTTTAAAAGTGGCATTTAGCATGCAAACTAAACTTGAATTGAAGCTAATGCACTACAAGCTGCTTTCAATAAAGCCCTCGGGTTTGTATCACATGAATTCACATGTTCATTAGTACCCATTTTAATAGGAAGACCAATACAGTGTTGTAGGTGGTTATTGCATGTCCTCTATTTCTATCCTCTACAGGCACTTGATCTAAGACCATGTCGATATCATGCATAGTCAGGAGCTATCTGCATACACTACGAGTGTTTTATTGATTCAATAGGACTAGTGACTCATGTTCAGGCGCAGTTGACGTGCTTATCAATGCAGATTATATTTCTAGCAAACGCTATGGATTTGCATGTGATGTAGTAACTATATTGGACTAAACACGCTACGAGGCTCATCTAGAGAATCTATGTGTCAAATATACACATGTAAAAGGGGGACCCATGGAATGGTAACTCTCCGTGAAGTAAATATGGCCATCTCTGAAAGGTAATCCTTATCTGACACAGTGGTTTTTCACTGACATAAAGGGAACTTTTGTCAGATAGATACCAACATTAGGTCTTTATCTTATCATAGATATAAAAAGAGACAGCTCTCCTCGTCTTCATTTTGTTCATCTGCTTACAACAATATCTCAGCGGAGATCATTGACAAAACGTGGGAAAACCTAACATTATGGGGATTTAGTGCTTTTTATTGCCACCAGGGGCACAACCAGTGCTGTACATGGTATAATCTCACAAATGGTCAAGGAAATTTCTCCTACTTCGCGTTGATAGATTTTGATGATCCATATATCAATATGATCCTTTAGACCTCCTCATTTTAATGTAAAGAAGTGTGGTTTAATTGGGTTGTTTGATATATCTTGAGTCAACTGCTCACTCAGATATCCATGTTGGGCATGATGACATGCTTATTTGTTTTGTAAAATATGCCTTTGCCCATTATTCAGGGTCTGTGATTGTCCAAATATGTGGGAAGACCTGTAGAAAGTATCCTGATAGGCTACAGTAAATATACCTTCTTGTTCTTTCAGGCTGTGCCACCTAGAGCGGCTATGAATAGCACTAATTCCCCATAATGTCAGGTTTTCCCACGTTTTGTCATGTCTAGTGAAGGAAATTCCAGTTGATCACCACAAGTAGTACCTTTAACAGATGGGCACTCCCTGCAGAGGGCAACCTGATGCATCCCTTATGAAGGCAACTACACTGTCCAACCATATACAATATATAAAGAGCTACCAACCAGTAGCCCCTGAATCCTCACACCCACAGAAATCCACATTGATCAGTAAACTCTACCCTTAAGGCTTTCACACCGTCCTTGTAAGCATGCTTCTCCCTGGTCATCCTTTCCCCCAAGAGATAGGTCTGCGAACGTCCCTGCTCTCCTTCCTACCACCTACCACCCAGCCTGTCTCGTGCAGCCAGGATTATATTGGATCCTGGTCTTGTGTGAAGATTTAATTTGGCTGCAGGCTGTGAGCGGTGTTGGTGTCAGCCATGCTCACCAGATGGCAGGAGCCGACAAGGGGTCAGAGGTCAGGGTCATGTGAGTGAGGTGAGCAGCTTACATTACCTATCTCCCTTTCACTCCTCTCCTTTCCTGTTCCTCGAAGAAGAAGAAGGAGAAGGAGGAAGAGGAATAGGTAGAGGAAGAGGTAGAGGAAGAGGAAGACCCTTTAGATGCCACGCAGCTGTTTAATACACTAGGGTAGGTTGCCATTGAGCCATCCAAATACCTTGAGATGTCCACTGTTTCCCCCTCCCCTATTGTCCATAAAATTCAGGTTGCTACTAAATCAACTCTGGAATCTGGTTGGTGAGCATTGATTTAAACAGTTTGCAAAATTAATAGAGTTCCAAAATGATCTTGGTGGGCAATGAGTGTGATGATTAGGGATGTAAGTCTTCAGGTTTTATCAGGATTTCCTGATTTCTGAAAGTTTTGAATGACATGTATTTTCCTTATATGAGTGGTAAAGAGGGTTGTTTGGAAAAATAGAAGGCTTTTATATCAGGTAAATGTATGGCTTCCTGATTTTTGCCCATGACTGAATTACATCCCTGGTGATGGACGTCTAAATGTATGTGAGTTGCTCGAGGTTAATCTACCCTATGTGCATTTGTTTTGTATGCATAAATGCTGTCAGGGAGAGGAACTCTCCGGTGCTGCGCTCCTACACCATCATGTTCTTATGCATAGACCCCACGGGGTTGATACACTCCTGTAGGTTTTGACACGATGCAGTTTTGCATCGTTGGTGACTTACTTGATAACCTGTATTGGAGTATGGAACTTTGGACATCATGCCGCATCCTTCAAGGGATGAAAAAGTTGTCTCCTGTTTTGACACCACCCACGTTTATTCCGCTATGGGGAGGTGGTGTTCCGTCATCAGGCATGCAGTGAGCATATCCTGGAATTGAATCAAGGCTAAAGGTATCGTTGCACTATTGATGATGACATCACATCCGGTAATACACCGAAGTGTACGCATTTAGGACTTGGAGGGCTGTGATTGGTCTATATATTATAGTTCAAAATCATTGCAAACTTTTAAATAAAGCATAGGTAAAATGTTTAACCTGTTGTGATTCAGAATATATGGAGTACAAGGGACAGCTCCTTTGTCTAGGATCCCAAAATATTTATTTAAAAAAAGTTTGGGAATTATCACTAATTGTGTGCAGAATAGGCCAAAATGGGGATGGGTTCAAACATATGCTCGTACAAAAAAACTGGGTTGGAGAACAACGTCTGGATCTGGCACCCAGAGAGGGGGAAATGTGCCTCTTCATGATTTTGAGTAATTTGAAGTGTTTGAAAGGTTAAATTCCACTTTTATGGGTGCATGAGTTACATTTAATTATAGTGCAGAATGTTTTGGTGGTCCGATACCTAAAGGGTTTTATGTAGTCATTGTCGACTTTTTCATTTCTCTGTTTCTTTCTACTGATGTTATATTTTATTGAAATGTTTTAAGAACTGTACAGTCAGTATAATTCAATTGTAGAGTACAACATTGGAATAGAAAAATTAGCAATGATGACTCCGAGACTATAGTGATTAACGTTTGAAGCACTATCAAACTGTAGAATTTATACTAGACCCTCTTTTGAGGGTCATATGATTGAGAGAACCCAAAACCTAAAGCCTTTTAGAAAGTCATTGGATAACCTGTTGGAGTGATGAAACTGAAGCCTCTAGGCCTAAACATGAAGGTTGACGGGAGAAGCACAGGGTGAGGTGGGTGGACAAGGGTCAGCTTGTATTGTGGGTGTGGCCAGGCCCGATCCTGACCCCGCCCTGAGCTGCTCACAGAGCCGCTGACCTGCTCCCGGCGCGTCAACTTGTCAATGGCCAAGGCGCAAATTGCTCACAGACCCGCAAGGGGACGCCTCAAACTCTGAGCTGCTCGCTGAGCTGTTTGAAGCTCTAGCCTTTCATGTTGGACAGCGTGGTTTATGCATTTAGTAAGTTTAAAAGGGCGTGCCGCCCCTATGGGCGTTGTGAAAGGGAGCAGCCCAGGAAGAGGGAGCTGCTCCCCTGGCCTCCTTTTGCCTTCACACATACTACTGCTCCTCTCACCACGACCTGCTCGCGGTCATAAAGCCACCCGCATTGTGACGTCTAAAGTAGAGCCCAATAGGCGTCGCACTCAATCATAACACGTGTATAGGCGACGGGATATAACACTTTTGAATGGGGAATCCACATAGCTCAAGGGCCCCTCTCTTATAAATGTGAGCCTTGCCCCCCAACTGACTCATGCCAAAAGAAGGTCAGTTTGATATAAAAATCAGAGGCAGTTGGTTGAGATGGTATACATGTAAATGGGGATATCATGTAGATTGCAGTCTACTGTATATATGAAAGGCTACAGAGACATATCAATCTCAATAGTATAAGTATAGTTGCAAATACGTATATGCTAATACCAATGAAGCAGCTGTATATATGGGTCAGGTCGTCAGAAAGTGTAAGATTCTGCCCTTGAAGGGCCTTTAAAATTAATTTTCTAATTCCTTTATATAACCTTAACACAACTGTGAAGGGACTTCCGCTCAACTCAGAAAACCAAAAAATACCGATCTAGCCCATCCGGTTCCATTTTTATTGCTTGTTTTGTGTCATGTAACGTCCAGTACCAAAAAAATGAAATATAGAGGTAATTGAAGTTGCTCTCAGTAATATAAGAATGTCCCATTATGCATAACAAACACATTAATTAACAAGGCCAATATGTCTATTATTGACTTCAATTACAGAATGGAACAGAATTTGAGTTTTGCATGTACAGTAGACTGCCTCCTACATGATGATAAAAGTACCGGACGTTACGTAACGTCCGGTACTTTTATCAGAATTATTTCACATAAGCTGCTCTCACATGGAGACAAATGCTGCTGGACACACAATTTTTTCGCCAAAGTAGGGGATAATAAAGCCCTTCATATGGGTAATAACAAAGATTATGAAGATTAATTTTTCCATGTTTTATAACTGATTTAGATTTTGGTATCGGACGTTACAAATTACAGATTTCCATTTTCAAAGACACACAATGAAAAATCCTCACTCAGTAACATGTTCAAACCTGATGGAAATGATACCTATGATCATTTACAATGCAAAAAATAACTTCGGGTTACTCCAGATGTTCTTTATTCAATACAGAACATTTGTAAAAAGTACAAAAAATCAAAAAAGAACAAATTTGACTGTTTTTCTCACTTCGGCAAGCTATAAGTCTGAGAGTTCTTGATGGATGGCCACAAATTAACATCTTTCTGATAGCCCTAAGTGTTATCTATCAAATGAGTCTATGTAAAACAAGATTGATTTGCAACTTCTTTCTCTAGAGCCATAAGAGTCCAAAATGACCCAAAAACACAAAATCTACTGCTTTCTGGCGACCTGACCCATATGTTGCTTTTCAGGATGCAAAGATGTTTGGATGATTGTATACTTCCTCTAGTACACTGCAAAAATGGTGTTTAGATTTTAAACATGTTTAGGTCTAAACACGTTTAAAACCTAAACATATAGGTCAGTTAGGTGTCTCATCGACTACACATTTAGAAAATGAACACTTTTATTCTAACTACATAAACATTTACGCTAAACATGTTTAGATGTTTAGAGTTGAGACAGTTGAATAATAGGTGTTTAGATTTAAACATCAATATGTTTAGATACTTGGATGTTGAATCCACACCAGGTAGCAGCACTACCTTTTACTGGACTATCTGCACACAGTTATAGTCAATTGTTGTGACAAATGTCCAAAATCCCATGTTTATCATGGCTTCATTTCATAGAATGTCATGTGAATAGAAAGGGCAATAGAAAATTGACTAGATTCACCTCATGCCACTATCATTACCATAAAATAAGCAATAAACTCCATGACTGACACCTATTTGATGTTATTCTGGAATAGATAAGGCAAATTCCTTCCTGCCAAGCTGTTGTACTTTCTCAAGTCTCTCATTCTTATACAGTGTGTAATCTATGTACACGTATATAGCTGTGACTGACATCTTTGGAGACTTTGACAAGTAGATACCTGCTGATGTCCCCCACCCAGTAAATGAAAAAAAAAAACAACCAAAATATATCTCTGTTTTTTAATGCATACATGTCTGCAAACCTTAAATCTCCATCAAATCATTTAAACATCTAAACACAAAAATTCATAAACACCTAAACACAAAAATTCATACATCTAAACACAAAAGTTTTAACCTAAATACCTACATTTCTAAACACTTGAGCTAAGCATATTGTTTGGCTAAACATGTTTAGGAAAGTAATGTGATTACAAAAACGTTGCAAGAATATGTTTAGAATTGTGTTTAGGATCTAAACACCATTTTTGCAGTGTAGACCTTCAATAAAGCGCGACCTTCTTTTATCATAAGCACTAGATTTGTTTGCTTTAGGGCAAATTCTGGTGTGCTATTCTACCGCAGGTATTCATACATCAACTGATCAAGTTCGGTGTTCTACTATTTTTTAGACTTGAGAGCTGGCACTTCTGATGTATTATATATCTGAGCTTTGAGTACGTGCAGCTTACATAGACTTACAAATATAAGATTTGCAATATCTGATTACATAAACACCTTTGCTTGCTACTGATATATAACGACGACTTGTCCTTTTTTGCTCGCAGGTGAGTGTTAACGCCATGAGTGTAAAGCAGGAGACTGGATACCTAAGTCAACATGGTGGTCAAGATAGAAAGGTACAAAATGTCTATTTCAGGTTACAAAATGTCTTGGTTTGAAATTCGAAGATAGGTATGCCATTTCTTTAAAATCAAGGCACCAGAATTATTACAGCCCCAAATCAACATTGTAATTGATCCTAAAGCTCCCAAATAAATCCCTAGAAATACGTGATTTTAACTGCCAGAACTTTACCTATAACTAACTCATGACCTGCTAAAATCCAACTGAAGCTTGCCTCAATCAAAGACGCCTGCTTGTCCCCTCCAGGTGCCGCATTCCCTTAAGCACCAAATCTGTCTTGATTTACCAATGCATAGAGTAGACCATGCCAACACATGGGAGTGCACATTTTCTCCTCATGAGGCCACTTTGATATCTCAGTGCAAAACTGGCGAGTTTCTTACAAGGGCTGCACGGTGTGCATCATGTCTTCAAAATGACATTGTGCATTAAAACAGGATACGGCTTTGAAAGGGTTAAATATCAGCAACACCCTAAGACTCACTATTACCAGGCCATATCATGTTCCAGGGTGATCTCTGTGCATTGAGAGAGCTACCCTAGGCGCCATACAGCAGTGCCCCCACCAGGCTAACCTGACTCCAAACCCAATTCCCAATCTTCTTACTCAGACCTTACCCAGACCATCACCCTTAGATACCCTCTCCTGATACCACTCTCTGCTTCTATGGGTTACTCGAACTGCATTAGGGGGCTATGTTCCAGTTGAAAATAAACCACTCCTCCTGTACCCAGTAAAGCAGAGATTCTTTTGTCTCAACCTAGCTTTAGGGTAGACACTTGGTCCCCGACTCTGGGCAGCACTCGTGTCCTCATCTAATACCTTTCAGTGCTACAGAGCCTTATGCCTAAAGACACCTTGTTCAAGGCTCCGATGGTCCTTCTGGCATCTAGGGGCTCACTCCTGATTCCATGATGTTCCAATGGAGGATTTCTAAAATCGATAACTCTTCATTTTTCAAAGTAGTTATAACCTTTACACGTGTAGTGGTAACACCTAATCAAAGTCAACTCGGTTTTGGTTATGTAGTCAGAAAGGTGCACGTGGACGCGAAAGCGTATGTATCAAAGATCGCTGACTTGTAAGATTTTTCTGTATAAACACGTCTATTTCCTGGACCTGCAGACTGACATAGCACTTCATGACATTTGCTTCAGGATACTTATCTTCTCATGGTTCAGGTTCTTCCTTCATAACATAATATTCAACACAAGGTGAAAGGGGCATCATGAACTCCTGAAACTGAAAGGTCCAATTTACATCGGTATATCTTGAAAATTAGAGTGGGCCAAATGAAAATTAGAGATCTAGAAAGTCTTACCAGAGTTTCACAACTGCCTGACTCAGACACCTGTTAAGGTTTGATAACGAAGCCAGACCCCCTCCTATCGTGGCACCAAATTGTCCCATTTAGATAAAATCAAATATCTATCCTGCGCCTTCTGTATCAAGGCCCTCTAACCTCCCATGGGACATAGTGAACTCTAGGCAAGGAAGGAAATAATTTAATCTCTGATATTGACAGATCATCTCGACGCGCAGCGTGGTGACAACTTCAATTTCTTAGACAAAACTGTCAGTCAGTGTGATACTTGTATTGAAATACAGCCATGACTGTCTTTGGAAGAAGACCTAGTTTTAGAGCTTTGTATCACAGCTGATAAAGAGAACTCTTTTGTAAGAAAAGTTCTCTGTTTTGATACACCCACATGGTTTCCTGCAAGAAATATAGGGTTAAGAGCAAGTTGTCGCCTAGTCCTATGAGGCTCAGTAGTTTTGAGTTTGACCATTGCTTATAATATGAACCCTAGCCTTCCCATAGCCTCTGGCCCTGTGTCATGTAGCGTCACCCATGGGAGACTGCCCACTGCTCCGTGTATTTCCATTTCGCCGCTGGAGAAATCACTTTAGGAGCTCAAATTGGCAATTTAAGCGAAGCTCAGACCCGTAAGACTTCAGGGATATAGCGGCAAGGCGGGTGGCCGCCTTTGGGGAATAAAAGAGGGAAGCCAAGGCTTTATTGAAATTGGGAAAATCAGCAAAGCTAGAAGAGCAATAGCAGAGGGTTGTTAGAGAGGGCTGTAGAAATGGGGTTGGTTTGAAGCTGAGAAGGTCATCATTTCAGGGGTCATAGGTAATAGAGTTAGATGTAGATGTCTTGAGGGTTGCGTGTTAAGGCTTAGGCTGGTGGGTCTGTTTCCTTTGTAAATGGCGGGCGTGGTTGGTGCTGTGGGGGCAAGGACTGGGGAGGTATATCTGAGGGCAGTTTATAGATGTTTGCAAGGCAAGAGGGTGCGTTAATAACATGGGTTGCTTCAGAGCGTACGTGTTCAACAGTACATGTATACTGTAGGTTGAATTAATAGGGCACGAAATGCCAGGTTCACTTTTTTCTTAAATTACAGGCAGCCTCGATGGGTTTTTTTTTCTGGAGGAGGCGGGAGGGTAATCTGAGGATCATGATAATGTGTCAAACACAAGGAACCTGTCTGCTGGAATTTCGCTGAAATTCCTGCATGGGAATTACATTGATTTTGTCAAAGTAAGTTTGCCTACTCTTTCGACCACTGGTGAATTACTCACAAGGACTGTATGCACTAAGAAGCAATGTATACATTGAAAAGCACTGTCAGCGGTTTTTTCGCTTGTTTTTCTTGTCTCATACTGTGATGCTTACATGGCATGGCTTCATTAAGAGGAGTGGCTTCCCACTATGGCTTACTGTGTTGAGTACTCTTTCTGTTATTGACAGCCTGCATTGGTTGGCCTGGCTTTTTGAAGCATGCTGTTTTAGGCAGTGGACAGGATGCCCAAGGCGGCTTGCCTAATATAGGCATCCCAATGCAGGCAAGCAGGCAGGGAGGAAGCTGGGGCTGTGTGGGGGACTACGTTGGCTTACACAATTAAGCAGGACGCACCCATAGCCCGGACGGCCATGATTTCCCTCGGGACAACCCCACCGCCTGCATCTATCAACACTAGTCTGTTTTTAGCAGTTTTGAAGATAGTTGTGTGTTTCCAAAATGCTATGATTATCTGATATTTGGCTTGCCGGCGGCGGGGAACATGCCTGATCAACACGGCACGACAAGCTTTATTGCATTAGGCAGCCATATTGACGTCGGAACAGGGAGGCAATAACCAAAGCCCTGGCGGCTGGCAGGAGAGGGAGTGGAAGTTGGAGGAGGGGGTCGCGAGCTCTCTGAGATGTATAAAAAGAAGTGTCGGGGGGGCTGGAGTGACATGGGGCCTAGTGAAGAAATGAGATATACATAGGAAGGAGGGCTAGTGATGAAGCCCTGTACGACTGGGTCCGCTGAACGATGTCAGTTACCATGATCAAGGAGTAAAGATGGCAAACTCAGTATTACATTATAAGACTTTATTTTATTGATAGCCCTATATATTGGCTTTATGAAAATGTTCATTCAAGTCATTAACTCCCAGGGGGGTCAGTTTTTATCACACTCGCCATAAAACCATATGTTCTCGTTGACGGGACTGATGAAAATAATTTCTAATACATTCTACTCTTTCACAAATGCCCCTATCTTAACTATATTGTATGTCCAAACGAGTAGAATAGTACACAGAAATTGGACATACAGAGAGAGTGTGGATGATCAGATAAGTAAACTCTACTTGGTAGTCCTTTAAAGGCAACATTGTTATTAATGGTCTATAACATCTGAAGTATACTTACCAGAGCAATGTTTTGCATTGTGACAACTCTATCCCTAAGGCTTGCAATTGGTATGACACTACTGCTACTCCTTGCAAAATTGATAGGTTTAATAGGATTGCATTCAAGCACCATGACAACTGGAAATAATGCATTAAATCACAACCCATTCTTTAAGGGGTTTAGGTGAGATAGAATTAGAAAATGGGAGAGAAATATATGGCACGTCTAACTAGAGGGAAATTATATAACAATGTAGTAAACTGAAGGAAATAATCACGAGCCTGATAACTGAGAATCCCCCAGGGAGAATAGAAGGCAGAAACAAGAGGGTATTTAAGCAAACACATGAGAGTGCTTCTGGGCTTTGCTTTTCAATTAAATATTCCTGATACAACACAAAACCCGTTCAGCTTTGAAGTCTTTATTTGTCGCATGCCTTCACATAGGGGACTCACATAGAATACTAATGAGCCAATTCTCACGAGTTGGGCCAGAATCTTGGCATCACCCACTGTCGTTATTAATTTCATCAACGTAAGACATCACATTATGGGCTAAGATTGATGAACAATAGGTACCGCCTGAACGTTTTCCATGGCTTATTTATTATGCATTCACGATTGGTAATGACAAACGAATTCAGGGATGATCTTAATTTTATGTTTTCCCTCAGAATTTGGCAGGGTTTGTGAGAACCCACAAATAGCGTATCACAATTTCAGGGTTTGGCTTTTCTACTGAATAAGAGGGTGATTCTGTTTTCACTATACATCGTGTTGAATATTAATTGTTAAGAGAATAGGTGTATATTAATATTAGGGTTCTTTTGAACACTGATCTGATTGGTTATGTTTCATAACCTAGCCTGCTGTCCCACCTGGATTGTGCACCAGGGTAGGGAGAGTTTTATCAAAAGTGTGAAAGGATAGATAGATCATGGACGAGGACCAGTGCCTTAAGTCTTTTCTGGGTTTAGAAAATTTAGGACAGGGCCCTTAACAAAATGTGAAGGTGCCTGGATTGTACATTCCTTATGCCTACTGAGTAAGCCCATTGATGTCCAAAACGGGTGTCTTTGATGCTCAATGGTGTACCAGCCTTTGGAAGCGGGGGGGGGGGGTGCCCAATGGCACATGAAGGAAGTAATTGGATGAGGTAGATATTCATATTCAAATTATTCAAAATGTTGACTCATTGCACATTATATGACAAGCCATCAGTTTAAGTACATTAAGTATTTAGTAAGATACAGTAATTAATAATAGACAAGGCCTGTTTGGTGTTTTCATACTTTCAATAATGTCGCAAATGAAGGCACTGCTATTCAGCCTGATGTCATTAGTGAAATCCACCTGTTCCTGTTCACAAGCCTCTCTTTAACCCTTTAAGGGCACCATTATGTCTAAAGCAGTTAACGTTTCTTGCTCATTTTGCCATCCTAGTGCTCCAATGCTGTCAGAATTTCGTTGGTGCATCACATAGATATTTTTGGAGTCGATCGTTTGGCGCAAGGGCAACATGATGCATGACTGACGAGATGGTGAGTGTTATCCTCCAGGACTGAAGACATACACTAGGGAGACAAGCAGTCCTTTAAGGCCAGCGACCCTTAAGGTATCAAACTGCCAGCCAGAGGAGGCAAGCTTACAATAACAATTGCTAGCTGCACCAGCTGCGATTCTGGGTGTTTTCCATAGTTCTCAAATATTGTGCAGCAAGGTGGAAGAAAATAGAAGAAGTCCTACATCGATTTTTAGCCAGGCCATTCATAGAGGGACATCACTTATGTTCCGGGCCCGTTTGTCTGGGTGGAAGCTCGAAGTGAGGAGAGTTTTAGTATGGTTTATTTGCCTTAGCTGCAGTTATTGTTTGACTAATTATCCCATAATTAGATCTGCAAAAAGAATGAGCACTTGCATGGGCATTACTGTTTGCAATAGTTCATTATTCCCAGAACATCAATAAAACGCCCCTATCCGATTGTTTTAAGAGGGTTATTTTCTTTAATCAATAAGCAGTTTGTCACTCATAATCCTGTTTCCTCTTGAAGGTTTTGGGTGGAGACGAGAGATAATAGACGAAGTTGTGTTTGATTATTTCCCTCCCTTTCCTCTTGTAGCACTGGAGGGGTACCCTCCCTTTCCTCTTGTAGCACTGGAGGGGTAGAGTCCGGGGGTGGAGGTGTACATTGTATGAAATATGGTTTGACACTTTAAGAGTGACATACATAGAGCTTAAATTCCATGTCTTTATACCTACATGATACATGAATCATATTGAATGCATCTATTGCAAGTAACTCGCCACTCAGTATGTATTGTTCTGACCCAGTTTGGTTCATACAGCCCAGATTGACCTGCAAATAACTGTTTCTAAACCAATGCAATATGCTGCTAGAATGTTCCACCATAGGAATCATCCTTCTAAAGTATATTTTAACTCCCTCCTTAGAACTAGACAACAGGCTGCAGAATGGAGGATTGACAGAACTACAGGACGTGGTGTGGTAGTCGAGTGAAGATTTTATTACGCTGAATACGGGTTGACAAAAGCTCACATTTATCGCGCCATTAATTGTGTTTTCACTCATTAGTGTCTGGATTCAGGACGAGGGTGTTTTATGTCTGCTGCATTAGTATCCCCCGCCGTCTTCCCCCTCCCTCTGGCCCTTTCTCCAGCTCCCCAAATCCGGCCCTTCGAATTCCCCATGCCCCTCACCCAGCATCTATAAAACAGTCAGTTATCCTTACCAAGAATCCTATGTTGGACATAATGGCGAGGATGCTGCACACGGTGAAGTTCTTACGACCCTCAGCCCACTGCTTTCTACTGAGAGCAATTACAATTTTAGACCTCCATTGTTGATTTTGTGATTCAGGGTGGGAAACTATTTTGGTTCCAAATATCTGATGGTTTAAAGTTGCTGTAGCTCGCAAGCTGGTCTGGCATTAGGTGGCTGGATACCCACATACCTTTCCAGCTCTTCAGCAGCAGGGACTTGTGGCACATCAATGCATAGCCAGTGAAAACAGAACAAAAGGAGCGACGATATAAAAGATATTTCCTGACTGCTATGACGACAGCGATGCCCCTGTGTAGAATGCTTTTTCATATCCAATTACTGTTCGTTTATAAATGTATGTATGTTTGTTTGAAGTGCTGATTTAACTGTAACTGTGATAATGAAGTGGCAGCACCTTCAGTGTTTTACTATTTTACAATATACAATACTCTTTTCTGTTTTCTTTCATTTTGCGACATATGACAGTGAAGTACATGTCATTTTACATTTAACAAGTAAAAAGGCAAAACAGCAATCCTTTCTTTTGACTTCATATTAATTCTATACATTCCTGACATCCAATATGTTTCCTCCTATGTCTAATATGTAAGTGCATAAGCCTAGTGCATGATTTTGCCTTTCCTTAATTTCTACTCGGTAACTCGGAAAATGACATTGTTTTCATAATTTTAATTAACCTTAATTAGTTCCTGACAAAGGCTTTGTGTGACTTGAAACACATAGCATGCCCTAGTTTTAAGCTTTAAAGCTGAGAATAATCATAATAAGTTTGGAAATTAGGGGAAGCAGAAAATGTTCTGGAATATAACTGCTCAGAAAGTAATACACATAGGGTATTGCCACCGGAAAGTCTGAGCATATTACAATATAAACCTTGTAATACTCCATTTCCTCCTCACAAACCAAATATATTAATTTTGACATCGGAAGCCGAACCTGTTCAGTCACAATCTTGTCTTAAGGTGTCACCACCCCAAATGCCTTGTGGCCATCCAAAAAATCACAAGTCTTCCACCTTTGACCTGATATTAAAAAATGCTTAAACTTCTCACAGTGCTTAGCAACATACACCATATTTTAGCTTATGAAATGGAGAAAAAAAATAATATAGGTCCACATAAACATAGTCAGGCTAGATTTTGCGCAAATTGCCATGGTAACCAGGTAGTGATTTTTGCATGGTGAGGCCTGATCAGCGCATGAATACACATAAGGACCCCTTCACCCCATAAACTTCCACTGAATTTATGTTTTGAACAAAAAATATTCTGGGACTATTATAAAACTCCTACTCATCATTCTGATAACAATGGGTTTGGCCCCTCTTTCCCTTCCCTTGGGGCCAAATTCCTCAAAATAACTAAGTTCAGAAGGCACTATTTGGCCACTAAAACCCCAAAATGGTCCGATTTAGGGTGGTGACACCTTAACTACATTTATTTCAGTAGGCCTAGTTCTAATCTAGGTCGGCAGCGGGCAGACTGCCAGAGTTCAGAGGTCACTAATTGGTGTGATGGGGGCAGTGCCCTTCCTCAGGGCATTTGCATACAATATTAACACGTGGCCAAGTTACTGGTCAATTACCCCATAATAGCTCAGCCTATAATAAGTACAGGAGAGCGCACTAGGTGGCAGGCTAACAGGTAAGGCCTCTATATTTTGTGCACAGAGGAGTTCCCACACACACCCTGAATTTGGTCTAACAGTGACCTTAACTTATTAGATTACAGAGTGTTATCTGGCTTATTTGAAGGACAATGAACTGGATACCAAAACAAACCATCTGTAAAAAGATCAAGCTGAGCTATCTAGTCTATTAAATGTGATTTATCAATTGGTATACCTTTCATGGTGCATACTGAACCCAATATTCACCATCCAATATTATTCGCATAACAGGGGTGTACCTAAGTATGACCTACAACACATATCTTATAGAGAATTTATTTGATGCAAGCCCCTACAAGCTAATGAGGATTTAATGTGCATATGTGGATCAACACAGGAAAAGGGACCTCTGTGAGGGGCCTCCAAGGGGTCCCCTTTTATGGTTTATTTTGGTACAGGCAAACTCAAACAAGTGTCTTAATTGGTGCTAATTACAGTGTGACCAGACAACCCTCTGCACCTGTGTTGACTGCTCTTTCAGGACATGATCTATTTACAGACCCTAGTGTGCTAACAACCCTGCCTACTCTTAGCTGGAGTGTGCAGGCCCAGTTGTTACTCAGCCTGAACTGGCCTTGTCAGACTGCCTGCAGACACCCAACTCCCAGATCACAGTTTCAGACACCATTCACACTACAAACTAGTGTTCCCAAAACACCCATATCCAATATTTCCAATTTGATTTTCTCAGCTTCTAGGTAATCTGAAACCAAAAGAAAAACTGATTTGGACCATGGCATGCATGGACAAACATATTCTGACATCAGAATTATTAGATGGATTCTTAAATTATGTATGAACACCTATTATGTGATATAAGTTGTGTCTTCAGCCTAATATCTGCACCTAGTATCTGAAGACATGTTTCCTTTTTTAAATAATGGGCTTAAGCACGGCGTCTTAAAATGTTTTCAAATGAGATTTCCAGGAAGGAAAGTGAGTTGAATTGGATCGAACAAAGAAAACAAATCTTTCTGTGAGTGCGTTGGGTTGTTGTGCTATGGAGCTGTAGTATTGTAGCACGAGTAGTTTAGGAATTACAGGTCCTCGACTTTTGTTTTCCTGCTCTATATAAGTCATTATATGTCATTTTGGTTCAATTCTTGTGCCATAGTGTGCTATGGTGCTATATCTTACTGCATGCAAAACAAATAGAATTATAGACAGGTATTTTCATGTTTTTTTGACAAATTTGCTCAATTTTTCCTCATTGCACCCATTATCGCCATACATTTGCCATTCACTTCTATTGTTTAATCATGTCTGCTTTTTCTTTTCACTCTAGGGCTTTTATTTCTTATTTTCTAGCTAAATCCACCTAATACATGTGAGTTGAATATTGGTTCTGAAGGGGACATCCATAAGTTTTGAAAAATGTATGTATCCTTTTCTCTTGGCATATATAGTAATCACAGGTATTCCGAGAGTGGCTGGTCGTATTTACTCAAATAGGTTTGATAAGTTCAAGTAGTTAGCAATCATCAATTAGGTGAGTAGGGTCGCACAGTACATCCTCCAAACACTCAAGCAAGTACAGGTGTCCTCAGGTACATGTGTCCCCAGCTACATGTGTCTTCAGACATATGTGAGGTAGTGTGTCGGGGGGGGGGGGGGGGGTCAAGGAGTCTCTAGGTGTCCAATAAATGGACCACTATTATGCCACTATGTAGTTGATACAATAAGAGGTAGAGTGAGGTATTTGGTCAGGAAATCGTTCTTTGCCTTTATAAGGCCTAAGTAACAGATTCAGTTATTAGGAGTCTATAGTGGCGTGACATTTCTTTATTTGGAGTCTTAGGACCATAAACAATCATGCCATTGCAATATCAGGAGGCCAGTCACGTAGCATTATTATATTTGGAGGAGTTACTGTGTCCAATAGATGCACAGGTCATCAAGAGTGCTGCCAAGGGGTGTGGGAGGGTACAGGATAGTTCTATTATTCTGTAGTTCTATTGTTCTATAATATAGTTCTAAACTTCTAATGTTCTATAGTTATAATTTCATATTTTGTGTGTGTATTAAATCCCTCCTGCTAATGAAACTTTAGCTTGTAATTATGGAAATACGCACTCACAGTTTTGATATATACACATATATTATCCCTTGAAAATAGTTATGCCATTCCTCTCCCTTCTCCCTGCCGACCGCCTCATTAGAGTCAAAGTCCAGTAGCCCTCTGTCGACCAATTGGGCCATACAGATCCTACAAAAATCTAACGACAAAGGCCCAGTAGACTAAGGGCCTAGTGGACTAAGGGTTTTATACAGGCTTACTCTGTGCCTAAATAAAGCTTCGCCTAGGCGCTAATACATTTCTAAAAACGTCACGTTAAGCGCTGATTCCATATCCGCCAAATGGGGTTCCCGTAACGAATTTCTGTGCCCTTCCGTATACTTTTGTACTTTTTTGGCTGTGTGGAAGGGACTATGATCCGTAAGCCGCAATATGGTAGGCGCGGGGGCGTTCGGAAACACTGTGGATTAATCTAGATCCCAGCCTTTAGCCCTTTCAGGTTCGCAGAGTGAATTCATGTATCTATCAGTGCTTTGTACCAGGTATCATGGTAGCCCAAAGCTCCTTTGTCTGATAATGCATTATGCATGCAGCAATGGTGAGATTCTCACCAGCCAATGCTGCATCCATGCACAAAGTGTAGAGATGGTATGATACACCAATGCAGTGCTGGCAAGTGGATCATTGATAATGTGGAGTTGACCATCGATAATGCCGAGGTCCCATCATGATATGACCTTAGCCTAGAATTTCAGATAACATGCCGTCTTTAAAGGGTTACTGACAGATCGGGGTCTCCAGTACCAAAATTAGTGACATGAATAATGCAAGGGAACAATGGCGACCGTCAGACTGCTAGAGAAGGCTTCTTACTATTAACCCTTTAAAGGTTGTATAGTTCCCCCAGGTCATGATGCACCAATGCTCTACTCACCAGGACTACCCTGGTGCATCATGCCGACCTAAGAGAAGGCATTGTGTGAATACAGTCCTGGGTATAGTTCTGTCTCAGATTACCCATTTAACCACTTTTGCTTATAGAGACTACTAAGCTGCTGGAGATGTCAGTTGGAATCTATAGATAAGCACTCATGTAAATAAACAGTGGGAGTGATGCATTAAAGTACTATATGGCCATTCAATAACAAGGTATATTTAGGACTTTGATCTATCACCTAGCCTACCAACCCGGCTAGTGATATCTTACTATTGTTGCATGAAAGCCGTTTTCCTTGACAGGTGGTATTGGTTTTGTTTTATACTACCAATTATCATCGAAGTGGCCAAATTTTGACAGAAAGAAGCTTGTAAATGTACCTTGATACGCTGGAGTATAATATATATCACAAATGGCCATTCGACAAGGTTTTACGCACTAACTTCTTGATTTATATTCCTATATAGAATAATTTTGTAATGTGATACATCAACTTTTGCCAAACCCGTGATAGTTCTCTAACAGTATCCCGCCCCCCCCCCCCCAATAGGGTAGGTTAATAAGTTCGAGACGTCCACATACCTTGAGACGTCCACCAAAGATAATAGCAATAAAAATGGGGTTTCTGCTGATTCAACGTTACTAAATTTAAGATTCAATGTTCAATAGTTTGGCAATGTTGATTCAGGGGTAAAGCCACTTTTATGGCCTATGCGTAAGATGGACGTCTTACGGTATGTGGACGTGTTTAGATGAACCTACCTACGCACAGTGTTATATCCAGCCCCAGGCAGTACATGTGGCCGCCACTTGTAGGCACACACTGCCTAAATGCCTACAACACAGATTCACATCATGGATCCTTATGGAAAGGACGTTTTATCTAATCCCCCTGCTAATGAAGGGATAATGCCTCCCCCCACACCCTTTAAGACACACAGATTGACTGCCCGCTCTCCTCCCCTGTTCCCCTTACTGCTGCTAGCGATTGTTTATTGGTTTATTGGCTTAATTTAGAAGGCTGGGCGCTGATATTTATCGCTGGCTCAGAGCTGGCTGCTTCAAATTGATTATCTTTTCATGGTTGATATACCACAGGCGGGTAGTCAGGCTTACAAGAAAAGAGCCCTGAATCAGTGGGTAAGGAGATTATGTGATTAAAACGCAGGAAGTATCACCGCCACCCGCAAATACATCTTTTACCGACTGCGACAAAAAAGAAGAAATTAGAAAGATAATATCCCTTGTCGACAAATGTGGAGTAGCTACATCAAAACAAGTGACATTTTCATTCACAACCCCCTTGTTCATACTATCCCAAGGGTGTTTCCCATACAGTAGGTTTTCCTCTGATAGTTTATTCCTCTGGGGGATGTAGGAGATCGGTCTAACTTATCTATTACCTTCCAGACACATTGGGGACGTCCAGCTTTATTACAATGTTGAATAGGGGCTGGATTTTATATCTGAATAGGGGTGTTTCCTTTTATCGTCTTATAATTGATTGTATCATTTAGCATGAATGAAACTATGAATAATCATGAGAGAAAAAGGTCCATTTCTGGAATTTGAAGTTGTAAGCTTTGTATTACTAAAAGAAAATGTTTTCTGGTAGACACATCTGCCTTCATATTGCTTTTTTTGTGGCCTGTAAATGGTACATAGTCTTTCTTGTCTAACTTGATGTAATTTATTT
Source organism: Acholoe squamosa (assembly GCA_949317995.1). Classification (NCBI taxonomy): domain Eukaryota; kingdom Metazoa; phylum Annelida; class Polychaeta; order Phyllodocida; family Polynoidae; genus Acholoe; species Acholoe squamosa. Next base: position 22,652,776 of record OX439040.1, read on the forward strand.
GGTGGGTATTGCCAGTGTCATACAAACTTATTCCTCCAGGTGCCGTATAATGTATTTTGATCTCGCCCCTTTATTTTACCTTTGGGATTACAGCCCTGGCGAGGAACTTTTTAGTGCTTAGTTTAAGCATCATACCAACCGTGTAGAGTTGACACCCTCCCGAACGGTTGGTATGATGCACCACTTTATTGTCATAATCATAAATGCATATGTATTCTATTCTAAATTAACAATGGACATTTAGCACTACAGATTCAGTTACTATGTTTTGTAAAGTTGGGATAGATTGCATAGAATAGAATACACCTAGATCTTACATCGTAATGGTGAATGCAGTGACCCACTTACAGACTTGCACCCTACCCAACTTTCTGCCACTACCCCAGTGAGCAGAACAGAGCAATTTAATCCAAATGAGTTCCTCATCCCAAGAGATGAGTAGTTTGGCTGCTTTGTTTTATTCCTCTGTCCATGGCGGATTGCTGAGGAGATTGCCGAGTGATTAGCGAACACGTTGATGACCTGTAATCAACAGACCAAGTCTTAATGAGACTTGCAATCAGCACTGAAGCTGTGCTCCTCCAGTATTACAGCAATGGGTCCATTGGGGGATGTGTCTGTGTGTGTGGGGGGGGGGGGCTTAACAGCCACATGTACTTACCAACCATGTTCATAGTACACAATCTTAGATGATTAGGGAAAGAAACACATAAGTTTTGGCGGGACAGGGGGACACAGAAGAGAAAAAAATGAAGAAAGGTTAACACGTGATATATATGTTTCCACTGACCGTCTGACCTGATGATATTGATGATATTATCTACAGAAATGCCAATTTTCCAGGAACTTTACCAAGAATTCCTGGTTCTTGTCTTCAGATTTGCATATTGAGTCATTGTAATTTCCTACAGAAAGCTGTTTATGATTATGTATTTCCATAGCCTTTATCGGCAGGTTGGTGGCATCTCTGGATCTAAAAGTTGAATACTGCCAGGAGAAATACTCAGGCATAAAAGCGATAAAACAGATCAAGGGAACATCGTCTCAGGATTAAAAGAACTTTTACCTCTTCAATTTTTGAGAAATGAATCATAGAATACTTACCAGGTAGAATGTCAGCAAATGTGCGGAAACAGGGTTAAAGGTAGGACATGCATGGTAGAGCCTACTACAGGAAGGAAGAAGTAGTATTAGATGAGACAGCCAAGGGATCTGTAGAAACTAATCAGGTGGGAGACTTCAAAGAGCCCCTGACAATGACACTTATAATACCTGAAAGGTTAGGGAGTCATACCATGAGCAGTTTAGTTATGAGGAGTGGGTCAAGGAGCCCCTCCACAGAGTAGCTCTGAGCAGGTCGTTTGAGGAGGGAGTGATTCACTTAGCAAGGATTTAGTTCAAAGCTCTAGTCGTGGACCAGGAGGAGAGCCTGTGATGGTGATTGTTCCCCTGGGGAGGGATGCTAAAGGTGACCTGTGATGATGATTGCGTCTAGAGGGGGTCTCCAGTGTGGATTGTTAATGTGCCCTTTAATCTGGGCCTGACTTGGAGGATGACTTGGACACTGTCACTGCTGGTAATTGATAGCAACTTCCTCATGTGAGCTGAGATTTTACAACCATAGCGAAGTCATAGTAAATACCATGAGTCAAAGCATAATAGTCATTGATCATAACCATGCTAAATATGTGTACAGCAGTTAGCAGTTGTGACGGTATGAATGTTGTACAGCTACATCATTTCAACCATGTAGCCTATGCTGCAAAAGTAGATCTGGAGAAAGGCAACTTGACATCGATGACACGCCCACAGTCCTTTAGACAGATGTATATATACATTAACCGAACACAGGATCTCAATAATGTCCAGAGCACAAGAACAGGGTATTGAGATATCTTAAATTTTGTTGGCAATTTGTGTATGACTTTCTTTTATATTGCTGGGTGCGTTTGCGATGAAAACTGGTAATGTGAAAGGCTGTGCATTCCCCATGAGGAATCTTGAGATTGGAGTCGCCCTTTACCCTCAGTTGTGGCCTGGGGGAAACCTTACAAAGATAACTGTGTGGAATTTCAAAAATGGAGCCATGCCAATTTCATCCCTATCTGGTGTGGTTTTGGTGAAGATTCCTTGTCTGTCTCGCATGGAGGTCACGTGTCGACACGTGTAAGTCTCGTGGGGTTTCACGAGATCTTGTTGGGTGTCCTCGTCACGTCTTGCTGACGAAACGGCCCAGCAGGCGCTGAAACCGGAAGTAGAGCAGGCAACGTGACTTATGACCTAAATGAGACTTCCGGTCTGCCTGGCAGTTGAAGGGTGGTAGTTGAGGTGGTGATAGTAAGTACATGTAGGTCGGTATTGGTTTGCCATGCCAGAAATAAGAGCGCTGTGATATCCATTTACTGTCAGGAAATTGCTGATAGTTGTAAAATTTCAGCATTCCATTTATAAAACTAGAATAATATAGAACATCATTTATTTTTATATATGATTAACAAAGATGCCATGTGGTATTATGACTTACCGGAAATGCCTTGTAAAACACGCCTTAAACATACGAGAGGACAGCTTCATGGTCACTGTATACCACATTATTTCAGTGGTCAGTCTATATATTACCATAGCAGGGATTAATGGGTCACTTTGTGGCTACTGGCTGCCTCGGGTCAACTGATGTGTGGAGAAACTCATGCATATCAATTAGGCTCCATACACCAAATTGGTTATGGAACGCTGATCTCCCAATTTGGCCAAATGAGAACATTATAGATTTTTTTTTTATACTGAACTGACGCCCTTGAAGCAGCACCTTACAGTTGGTGGCTTGACTCATTGAGGGTAATTTGAAAAAGATGACCTGTTTTGAAGTTCACATACTCATATAGGAATATTGGCAAAGTTAAGTTTTATGTCTCGAGATATCCATAAAACGAATCATGTCATCCTCCATCAAAATAATCAGGTACTTGTTACAGAGTTTGCTGATAAGACATTTCTGACATACCCGCTGGTAGACTCGGAAGAAGGGACGATGGATCCCCAGTGTATGGAATTTGATTTTACAAATGAAAAAGAAAATTAAAAGGAATCAATGTAAGAAATTTAATCAATCCAGTACATTGGGACTCCCCAGAGGATGTACCCTAGGCATGACATGCCAGCTGATGCGTGACTGTATAAGCATCTCTGACACCCACTTAATAAAGGCTCTATTTCTCTCCCTGTCTCAGCTGTTCTCTGAGCTGCGCTCTGAGGGCAGGTATAGATGTGTTTCAGGCTACATGGTCTGAAAACTAGGCTAAGAGGATAGGGGTTTAATAGCATTCTTCTGAGGCCTCGAAATTATCCCATTGCCCTATTTTGCAGTATAATGGAGTCCATTGCATCAATATATTGGTCCCTAAATCTACCAAAATGGGTAAAAAATAAAGTTCTTAGTTTTCTTTCCTTCTATGACAATTAGTTGAGAATCGACTCATGAATCAGACCAGCTATGTATACTTTAAACCATTCTATTGATGCACTTTAGAAAATGAATAGCTAAACTACTCAGAGATCTTCTATGACTATGTCTAGTGTATCAAAAAATATTTCTAGGGTTAACATTGTTGTACTATTTGGGATGGAGCAGCCCTAAGACACACATTATTTGCTTTGCCTGAGCAGCTTTCTGAGCTGCTCTTGTCGATCCTGCAGCAGAAAGTCATGTGAGCTTCTTCTATCTACGTCAATCCCTAAAGTGTGTGACGTATGCGTCACTGGAGAGTGAATTTATCGATCTTATGTGAAAGGCCAGGGAAAATGTAGATCGGGGAAAAGATCTTGAGTGCAAATTGAACCCCCCCAAGTGAATGTGGAGGGAGAGTGTTGGGGCTGTTGTTGGTGTCTTGGGTTGGGTGTCTTGTCTGCCTGGGGGTGTTACAACATTGGGCTGTCGTCTTAATACTGTCTGTATTAAAAATACCCCGCTCCAGGGCGATATACTCTATCCGCCAACCCCATTACCACCCTATACAACCGCGTTTTTTCTTCATGCCTGGAAAATCTTTTCCAATTTTTCGCTTCTCTAGCTTAACACACTTGTGAATCACTTTTATCTTTTAATGGCCAAATTATGCATTCATTCAGATTCTGTCGTTATGATCAGTGCATAAATGTGCCTGAACTATGTGGTCGTCCCCTCGTGTATTACTCGAATTTGTTTAATCGGGTGAAGTTCTGAATCCTGTTCAAAGATATGCAAACCTCCATTGTACAGTAGAAGATCTGTCCTTTGTTAAAGGGCCCAGCCACAGTCACTGTCACAGCACTATTAGGATCTGGTACTGGAGACCAGAACACATTAACCATTTGAGGATATCACAGTGGTTCAATGCATTATACCGTTTTGCTGCTTCAATACTCAAAGGCAGCCTAGGAGTTAAATTCCCGTGTCGCATCTATGTACCCTATACAGCTCGTATTGATACACCACGAAGATGTGAAATGACATACCAGTGCAGTACTATTGAGATATATTATCTAAAAGAACAGTACTACTGTATCGCCTTGTGATCACAACTAGACACACATCCTAGGGGCACTACACCGTCCTTAAATGGTCAGGGGCTAGAGTGGACACAAGTAGAAGTCCCCACTGCCACTTACGGTCTCGGCCCTCTACCTCCCCTCTGGACACCTCTGGAGTGCCCCCAGGGAGTGACACATGCTGCAGTGATGTGGCATAAGGGGTTGGCCTAATTCTCAGGATGTCCTGTGAACAGTTTAACGTTCATTTGAAAACTTAGATTTGAATGTTCAGCTAGAGCCTAAGTGGCCACAGTTGTCCTGATTTTCATTCCCCTATGTTCTACAGAAGTCGGTGCTGTAGTAGAACACCCTCACATCTGTTCTTGAACAAGGGGCCAGGAACGAGCGTCTTTAATACAATTATTAACACCATTCCCATATTCATTTCCCCAGGTGCTTTAGTTAATGCCTATTCTTACCATCTCATGAGTCAGATGCCGACCAGTCAGACACCCACTTCCCTTTGTTTGGCAATTTATTCATCAGATTCCGACTGGGAATATCCTCACCACAACCAGTATTAGTGGGTGGTAATTGGGTCCCGGTGCCCTAGAACCACCCATACTGCTACTATCAAGGATGTCTCTCTAATATGGACCACCAGCTCATCTCCATTAACCCTCTATGGAACACATACTGCAATAATGCACTCGTTGCTGATCACATGGAGTTGATACCCCCTTGGCGAGTTACTTGCCAGTCTTACATTGGTGCATCATGTAAGTAGTATAGGCTATAGCGAAAGTGGATTCCGCGGCTTGAAGATATATAAATAGCATATCGAAAAGGGATATTGTTATACCCATAAACCTGCTTCGGGCTGTGTGAGTAGTAGAGTGAAAGTGCACATGTTAAGTGTCTGCTGAGCAAAGATGTGTATGTGGGCGGCGCTTTACGGTGCCTGAGTAATGATGCGAAAGTGGAAATTGCTGCTCTTAGAAGAGGTGAGTAGTGCATTGAAAGAGGGTACTGAAGCGGTAAGATGTGTGAGTAGTATAGGTAATGTTGTATTTGATCCTGGATTATATATATCTAAGGAGTATATCAAAGTCTTTATGTACCTACCCCTTGTACCCTTAAAACAGATTGTAAATGGATTAGGGTGTTAGCATAAGGACAAGATTTCTATAGAATAATGAGTAACATGAGAATGGACTTAAATACAGGTTGCAAAACAAACTCTAGAAACCAATCCTCCATAATAGATAGGGTATGACAGTTTAAAAATTACATGATCAGGGTAGAAATCTAAAAGACAAGCATCTAATGAATGATCGATTATCAATCGTGCTGAGTTGATATCCCTTTCCTATCACGTTTCCTCCAGGAATTAAAGATTGAGAGATTGTCAAGCAGTGGATATGAGAGAATGAGACGAAGTATTCTGTGTTATCGACAGAGTGCAAACTGGCCCACTCTGGAGGAATGCTTTACGAGTATATCAAGGGGACGAGCAGAAGAGAAAGGACTAAAACATAGCACGTTATCTATTCTGTCGGCTACATAGAAAAAACACGCTTACATGTGCAGCTCAACAACGAATGCCAGTTTTAATGTAGACCTATATAAAAAGGCCAGGGGCAAATGAAGAAAAGGCTCTCGATGGATGGCGGTTTTATACAAGGAGCTCAAAATCATTGGAATTAAGTGATATAAAGTATGCGTGTCGCAGACTCAGCCAGCAGGGCGTGTGTGTGTGTGTGGGGGGGGGGGGTGAGGGGTTAGTGTAATAGTGCCCCATAACAGCGTGAGGTGTCGCCCTTAGGCCTCCAAAAGGCGACAGTCAGGGGTCTCTACCTCCTACCCTCCCTCCACCCACACACAAGAGTCCCAACCCCAGAACGTGCCGATTTTCGCTCACTGAGCATGCCCACTCACCACTTCAAAACCGCCTGTCACGTGACCCGTCCATCTCCAGACGCCAAGTCGCGCGTGATTGCGTGAGACGAGGCTGTCGGCGACGTAAGTCGCGGCGACACCAGTTACACGTGACTTTATCGCGAGAGCTTGTGGAGGCGGCAGAAAACTGGAAGGAAAAGGAGTAGAAATGGTGGGGAGGTAGTGGGTGGGAGGGCTCATAGGAATACTATAGGTTTTGTAGGGGCATAGGAAAGGGAAAAGGCAAAAGAGACGACCGATGGAAAGACAAAAAAAAAATACATGTGAATAAAATAAATGAGCCACACACAAAGACAGACGGGGTTGCTTGTGTATAGCTAAGTCACCAAATGTGAGCAAATGGACAAGTTGGTTCTGACAGAGTAAGCGCGAAAAGAGAATGTAGTAGGCTTGGCTCTATTTATTGCCAAAGAGGGGTGTATCTTTGCTGCTCCTTCCACACGGCACGATGGTAAACGTGTTGCTAAATGAGAAATAAAGAGTTATTATTGCATTCTGGAATGACGTATGGAATAGGCTTTGCATATTTTGAATATTCATGAGGTTAATTCTCCCTTAAATAGTTAAACTGCTAATGTACCACCTATAGAGAATAAAAGAAATGGAGAAATAGAGAGCCCAACTAGCATTACTTCTACCTGTTGTTGTATAGAGCAATAGCGTGTCTGGAACAATAGAACAGGCATGGAGAAGGGTTGTACTATTACTCCGGTAACCCTTTTTAGAGTGCATGTTGCTTGACCACCTTATTCCCCACTATCCTCTTGATATGCTGATATGCTATCGGTGGGTAACTCATAGGCACTATATTAATGTATTAGACCAACAACAACAAAACGGAATATACCAAACAGTTCACCAGCACTGCATTTACCCATCATTGAGACCAAATCCATAACAACTCACGTAAAGGCTGGTGATGGACTAGACCACTAAGTCCACCATGTCTTATTGGCTGTCCTCATGTTGGCAGTCAGTTTATGGGGCAGCTTGTGCAAGGGACTGAAGAGGGGATGGGAGAGACATCCCCCTTCCAACCTCCTCCCCCCACCTAATGCCCCCCAGCAATTGTTAGATCATGTGTTGGCACCGGATGTGTTCTTGTCGTGTTCTCGCGGCGTCTTCCCAGATCACGCGGGATCACACATTGGCGTGTGATCTCGTGAAAAGGATGTAATGACTTGTTCCCATCGTGACGTGTTGAGACTAGTGCCATTTAACACAAAGCACCAGCGGACTGTCTGTCTAGACTTCATGACACCTTGGTATTACTTGAGAACCTTTCTCTTTGTTTTAGGGAGGTAAAGCTTTTGTAAAACATCTGTGATTTTAACTTGCAATACTTTATCAGGGCTGAAAGTCAGGGGAAAGAGATAATTGATGAAATGCTTTATTGAGAAGACAATGCGAGTCCATTGCTGACTATGAAGACCCCTTAATGTTATCTATCTTTGTCGAGCTATCACTGATATGAGCTGTCTAGGCGAATAACACAAATTATTTTCAAATTATTTTCAAATTATTTTATTGGCCAGAAAATGTATACATGCCCCTGCCCATAACAAAAAATGACTTGTGCTACCAATAGAATTTCCAAATGTGTACCACAAAGATCAAGAAATAGGTAAATGTTAGTATCATCAATTCTTTTCATGTGTCTCATACATTGCATGTTTGCTATGCTGATGGTTTCATGCTGTGAGTGAGTGAGTGAGTGAGTGAGTGAGTGAGTGAGTGAGTGAGTGAGTGAGTGAGTGAGTGAGCGAGCGAGCAATAGATGTTTAACGCCATTTCGACAGCTAAGGTAATATTCATGGTGAGAACTACATTACACAAAATCACAGGGGAATGTGTTGGTGCCAACACAATATGTGCACCACACACATCCGAGGGATAGGAAAGAGGAGATTTAGACCCTTTTAAGTGGGCTAGGGAAGCCCGGTTCGCTGTGTCCCACTAGTATCTACTTTTACCTCAGCTTTGCAAACCACCACATAGCCTCTCCAGGAACCAGTCACACCCACAACTCCACCTGGTGGTGGCTAATTTAATTACCTAACCCCCTGTTGGTACCGGCCGGGGTACCAGTAGTCTAGGGCACCCGACCAGATGTCATAACTCTCCACTATCGAGAGGGGTGCCCGAGTCTAGGGTACCAGCGCTGCCTGGTAACAACTGGTTCTGTCTCACGCCACCAGGACCGGGAGTAACACGAGTGGATCTGGTCTGGTCCACATAATGAAGACTCAAAATCAAAACAAAAAATTGTTAGATCTTCTAGGTAATATAAAATAAACAAGGTAAAACTCTCGGGTTTTCAACTTGTCAGCTCTGTCTGCCACGAGGTCTTGATGTTGGCTCGTTTTGGTGCTATTTCCCGGGTTATCGCCCTAGGACATCTTAAACTATTCAGTATGAAAAGCCTGGGCGTAGGTTTGACTGGTCACTGTAGGTCCTAACTACCCTACATTATCCTATCAGTAACCCTTAACTGGTCTCAGCATGTATACACTCATATTAGAACCAGTTCTTCTAGCATTGGTGTGCCATTCACTATGTCTTAAAATGGCATCATGTAGCCATAACAGCCAACTAGTAACCAACCCTTGTGTTGCAGCTCCTGCTGTCTGGGGATCAGAACTATCAGCTTAGGTCCTGGTGACACTTGTGTCACACCCTGGTCACGTGGGATAGGTGGCCGGTGTGCCCCCACCAGGGGCAGCAGCAGTACTGATTGGTTTTGGGATGTGACAGGAATACCAGAGGTTTTTAAGAGAGCCTTCTGGTAGTAGGTTATTCACTGGAGTAACCATATGCCTCTACTTACAGCTAACTTAAGCTATGAACTGTCTCTGTGCTAACTCTTAAAGATAGACTTGGCTTCATATGGTTACTCATTAATGATGCCAATGAACAATACAGGGGGCATCATATCAATGGGCTACGGGCTCTATCTCTGAAAAAAACCACGCTAATTAGCTCCTTTGAGCATTTCATGGAGACTATTACAAGTTCATTTTTCTAGATCAAAGATGGATGACTTGATATCAACTCGCTTGGATTATGTTGGAATTGGGTTCGCCCTTTGTAATTGCTTCTGTCTTGGAGAAACCCTTTGAGGGCTGTATACACTTTTCAATATAGTTAGTGCAATTATGTCCGCTCGAAAGGCCTGCATGACGCAGAAGTGCTAATGCAGTAGAGGCGAGTTACCCACCAGTACTGCATCGTGACAAAAGAAAAGCCTTGCAGTATCACACCTCCTCACAGAGCTAGCCTACACTTGTACACTGGACCCTGTGCGTCATCTGTCTTGGCTGCCTGTCCTCCAAGTGATGGATTGCTGTCCAGCCGAGAGCCAATATGATCTAGATTTTCAATTTCAACTTCTTTGCTATCACCCCTGTGGGTTATGCCAGCTCAAATTGCTGAGAATTGGAGGCACTACATCATTCTGGGATACTTGATGGTCCTGGCCCCATGCACTGTACACTCTCCAACGCTGTGCACTTTGCTCAGTACATTTGTCATACCTGTATGTAGTCATATATAGTCACTGGTATAGATGGTTTAACATTACAGGTTATGTCTCGGGTGCTCAGAGGCCTTATGCCCTAGTTATTAAATGCCTCAGTGCCTTTGGTTCCTTAGTAACATGTATACCTAGGATTCCCTTCCCTCTACTCTGTAATCATGTGTACATACGCCATTGGGCACCCGTGTCATTGTCACCTAACAGCTACAGCATAGCTTATAAGCACCGGCAGTAGCAATTAACTTTTTACCACACATTTATATATCTCTTAACTTTCCGCAGCTATACTACAGACTGGCTACTGTTGCTCTTCCATTGCTCACTGATAAACCGCCTTGAGCCATTAATATGACGCCTTGCCTCATGTCCTGATCCCTATGATATAGTGGTGACCTTAACCTGACCCCCCCCCCACCGCCCACCGCCCACGCACAAAACCAGCCGGTCCAGAGATTCCCGATCCCCCAGCCTCCCTCTCTCCCCTTGGACATAGACCTCTGGGGTAGCTACCGCTCCAGCAGTTGTAGCTACACGTCATGGGGTGTTTGGTCCGCTCCCAGGAGGAGCTGAGAGCCCCCCTCCTACCTCCCCTGGTGTACTGTCTCTCATTGGTATTCAAAGCAGCCCTCACCTGGCCCTGTGGTCCCCGCCACACTCCAGGGTGGGAAAGACGGGGCTAACCCCTAAAGGATGGCATCATGTCTCAATGCATCATTTTACAATCCCATGATGCACAAATTCCACCCAGGTACTTCACTGCTGCAGCGTGACAAACCATTGGAAGGACATTAATCCAAGATGGCTAGCATGGGGTATGAATGCATCACAGGCGAGTTACTCACCAGGATTGCATCATGCCTCATGAAGACAAAAGGGTACAGTGTATACTTTAATCCAATATCCACCCCTTAAAGGTCTACTAGGACCAGCAGCTGGCTGGCAACGTGTCAGACCACGTTAGCCTCTGGATAATTACATGGGGAAGTTGGTTGTAGGTGCGTGGGCACTATAGGGGTTGCTACTACATGGAGATGTCAGTATTAGGAATAAGGGTGGATAGCTTCATCTGTGCTGAAAAGATGGCTTCCTTATAGTGCAATGTTGAAGAGTATGGGTTCAGTACGAAGGAGGTGTACGTATTTCTACGTGAGCTGTAATGGTTAAAAAGATCCTTTCGTTTTACATTTGGAATGCAGACAGCTGGAAAGAGATTGTACTGATTTTATGGTGAACAAGATGATAAATGGCCACATAGTAGAATTTTGATTTATCATGACCCTTGAATATCCAGGATGCGTGGATCAAGAGTTGCATTCATAGACCATGCTTACTTTTAAAATACAGGGATAAAATGCTAACTGCATGATGCAATCTTGCAATGCCAGCAGGTGTAACTCCCTGGCCATGTATCGTTGTTTTCCTGTTAAAATGGGCATGAAGTTATATGCCACAAGCTATACTCCAGCAGCTAATATGCCATCACTCCTCAAATGTTAATAAAATAAACTAGGTGTATCATGTATAGGAATGTTGGTCTTGACTGAGTGGTCGTTGTAGCCTGCATCCTCCTGGGTGAGGGAGGGGGTAGGGCTTCCATAGAGTATGTACTCTCTAAGGGCAGGGGGGGGGGTCTATTTTTTCCCGAAGAATGGTGCATATATAACCCTTAATTTGAATATGTACAAGAGCTTCAGTGGTGGTGGGGGTCAATCTCATGAGAAATGTGCATACCGGTACATACTTTATGCAAGCCTGCTGGCTCCAAGCTGAAGCTGATTTATGCATGGGAAGTGTAAAAAGGTACCTAACTCGTTATGGACCGCAGAATGCACTAATGAATTGTCGGTTCGAGTTTGATGTAGGCTATTTAACATTCCTTTTGTAGAGGTATTTGGTGCCCCTTGCTTTGGGTCTGAAGCCCAGATTCCCTTTCCTTGTCCACTACCATAGATTTGGGAATCTTGTGCATATCAAAATAAGGTCATGGGAAATTTTGGTCTGGATGCCAAAACATATTCAGCCCCTCTCCCCTGTGATGGGGGGGGGGGGGGCGCCACCGTCGCCACCTCCTTCTCCATTCCCCTTTTGGTACATTATAAGACAGACTGTAAAAGAAAAGTCAGTGAACTGATGGCAAAATGCTTGTCCCAAAGTTTCCAGAGATCCGATGTTATTTTAACAGAGATTCCTTGTACCGCCATACTGCCACCGTGGGCCTCTTGTAAAAACTACATTTGCTCACTGCAATACAATTAAGGTGGTTCACTCTTCAGTTTTACGAGGATTCCTGATAGATTCAACAGTTATTTTCACAGTGCACGTTAAACCAGAGGCATCTTGTGGTTCCTAAAAGGCTGAGGTAGCAGTGATCTGGGTGTGTGTAGTGCTTGATTCACACTGAGGCACTCACTGACGACCGCCTTGATGGATTGATCAAAGCCCAACAGATCTACCCCTAATTACATTTGCATATTTCATTATGTTAAAGCGGTGAAAACGATCCGAGTAGAATTGCATTATTTTCCGTTTATGAGATGGTGTGCTAGATCTAATGTAGGCCGCCGCTTGGGGCAAGTGCCTTTTTGCGCCTCTTCAAAGAGTGACTTTGATTAATGGGATCAAGTATAGCTTTCAATTCACTGTGCTTCAAATGTTTACCCAGTTAATCATATTGACGCTAGGTGACGGGATAGCTCCACTGCAGGAAGCCCCGTCATGTTGACAGTCCCAACCCTCTTTGAGACTGTTCCATTGCCAGATGTCCCGCCGGAGCCCATTGATGAAATATCTACATCTCTCCATTTAGTGTGCCTTTCCAAGATTTAACCCATTGATCAGTGCAAATTGCCTCAGGATGCTTATTCTTATGTCGTCCAGAGTAACTCAGTCGTCTAGAATCATGGTTGCATCATGCTGATCCTTCAGGAGTGCTACATCTGTGCATCATGCCCAAAAAGGGCAGTGTATCAAAGCACCCTGTGACAAATGAAGGATTAAATCTTGGATCAATATGCACATGACTACTGTATGGAAATGATAAAATCTTGACATAGTAGCATCCCTTGTCTTTGCCTAGATATTCCTTTCAATGAAAAATGGGAACAATTGTACTGAGAGATTAAGCCGACCCTATCTTTTTGTACACAGCAAAATGAAATTTTCTTTGGGTGTAAATCTGTGAGTAATTAAGGTTCTCTTATCATTGTAGACACTTGCAGGGCAACATTAGCATTGGGCCTTTATATTGATGACACTGAGATGTAGGACAATACATTCTAAAATAGGAATTTGGTGGAATAATAATTTTCGAATACAAAGTTGATCAGCTGTTGATATAGATTCAATACCCTTGAAGTTGAAAGGTCAGGTGGCAGAGTGCATCATGCCATTCTCCAAGCCAGCATTAAGCACCGACGCAAATGCTTCATAAATACATCATGAGGAAAAGGAACATGAACCTGGGAAGATCAGATGTCCTTTTAAGGGTAAAAATACTTTGTTTTCGAGATAAGTGGAAAGAATAACCTTCACCTGCAACCCTTAAAGAGTAAAACGTTTCAATTAGAGCGCTTAACTTTCTTGGAAAGTGAAATATTCATATCGTGATGAAATGCAATTTCCCATACAGGTGATACACCTGGAGTTTACTTCACAACATTCTACGACCACTCACGGGGACAACGATTTACATCCCTTCAAATCATAGCAGGAGGAAATATGGATGACCTATAAGTGAGCCAGCAAGCAGAAATGGGAGTTCCTGCGGGATTTAGTACCTGTTTTAGCCACCAGGAGGCACCACTATGGGCTAGAATAGGAAACATATGCCTAAAACTATTATAGGGTACTTTTTTTTTATGGAGAATTCAATGATTTTAGATAAAACGTTCTATTTTGGGTGGAAAGGTTCCAAATTAGGCATGTAAAAAGAATGTTTTTGGGCCTAAATAGGCATTTTTGTTGATGTCTTTTGCCATGGAGACATGATTTTCATTTTGAATAGGAAAATCAATTATCCAATTTAAAAGAATCTTTCACTAGGTTTACTATGGTGAAAACAGAACGAAAATACCATTTCTAGATCAAAAGTTATAGGCAAAAGAATAAAAAATTATGCTAATTTAGCTAATTATAGATGTATCTCATGATCAATTAGGCATATAGCTTATTGCCATTCAGGAAATGGTCACACCTACCTACATTTAGCAAGCCATTCCTCTAAGACTAACAGGAGTATCTTCTCTTGCAATATATCACTGAAAAGTCAGTGATCTGAATTTTAAAGTTGACTTTTAGCACAGAGCCCCCTTTCTCCCTGCCTCTACACAATTATTAACTGGTCTATACGAGTACAACTATGTCATGGTTTAATTATTTTAATTAATTTTGGTAGAGCTTTATTAGCCATGCTGGAAAAAAAGTAATGTAGCTGGGTTGTAATGGCGCTAAGGCATAGCTGTATGACACTCACTCTGATGTGAATGTTGGTAGCCGTATAGCATTTAATATGACTATTCAAAGAAATGTGGAGATGCACGATTTTCTACTTTATAACTAGATTACCTTTTTGTCAACTAAAAGTGGCTTCTCAAAATATGGAACTGATTCCTAGCAGATATAACCCCTTCCTTCTCAATCATATATATGTATGTCAGCTGACCTTTATACATCATAAAGACCAAGAAGACGGCAATGACTAAACATGAAATACATATACACGTGAGTTACTCCCGAGTCGTGTGTGAGCTAGTTGTAAGCTGCCCGTGAGCTACTCGCCGATACTACCCGTATCCGGCCCTCAGGCCCACCACAGTCTCGTCCCAATCTTCGCCGCCGGCGAGAACGTGATCCTGGCACTCAGCGCTGCGTGGTGTCTGCGGGCTGAACTAACACTCGGGCCTCAACGAGTCGTTTACTACTGTTACTTATAGGTGGGATGGGGCTGAGACTGAGGCTGGGGCCGGCATTACAAGGGGTATTGGTGGGAGGCAGGGGGTGGGAATTAACACTGTAAGGGGCCATATGCACTAACAAACTTAGACACTTTGTCACCATGATGCAGCCTTGAGTAACTCGTCAGGGATACATCCCTGCATCATGCCAACCTTCTGGGTTGATATAGACCAGCCATCGTTGGCATAACACTGCAGTGGGGCATCAAAAGGACAAATTGACACTAAGCCTTATAGCATTATGCTGTCAAAAAAGAGTTAAGATGGTGTTGGGGTGGTAGCAGATGGCCGTCGGTCAGTTTCAGGGATAGGGATTGGCAGCCAAGATGGGAGCTATAGGGAGCAGCCCAGAGCTTGTTTTTAGCTTGGATTGGAGGACCTGAGTGGTTGTAGCCTTGTCAGCATATGTGACACAAACACCCTCTTCAATAAAACCACCCACTCACTGCCTCCTGTCAACTCTCAACCTGCCCTACACCTGCTGCCACTATCACCTGTTATCAGCTGATTATGTAACTCAATAATTTGGTGTGCCTTCTAATATATACACTGTCCTGATTTGATCCCAAATAACACACTCTGTCCTTCGATGATATACAAGTTTATAACCTTCTTAAAGGGAATTCTCCCACTAATAGCATTCTTTGCCCACTCTTCCTTGTGCTCTCCTTCGCTCCGTCGCCATTGGATCTCTCTTGTTCTATCTCACACTGAAAGAATTCGGGTGTTCAAAGTGACCAGTATAAGATAAAGAGGGCAAAATGTATTAAATTGTCAGATCTGGCACAGACTCCTCATATTCACAACTTCTGTGTCTATGTGGAGAACTTCACAGCTTAGTCATTAGGATGATGAATCTGCTATTCACAACATCCTTTCAGACAGATTACAGCTAGATCTAACGAGTCGTGTCATGTGTCAGTTCTCTCAATGTCTTAATATAACCACTGATTGCAGACACGGACTTTTATATATTGTCCATATACAAATTGGGAAACGGTTTTTGCCATCGGTCATAGTTACCACTATGCTAACAGTCTTTTTAGAAATGTTATTTCAGCCGTATTTTGTCCATTCACATTCATGGTCGCTTTTGGCCTCTGCATGGACTAAACATTATCTCTTTCATCAGGAATATGTACTATTATGCTGAGTGGAACAGGTGGTGATTCTGCAATATATGCAACATGGAGAAAGTTGATATGTTTTTGAGAGGGCAGAGGCGAGTCAGCATCTTTTATGTCACAGAAAGCAGGTGTCCCGCCAGGTCAAAGAGAAAATAACAGATGAAAAGAGCATACATAGATTCCCTTTTCAAAGTGGACACAAATGATTTTTTTCTTGTATAGAAAATATGTCACGGGCGTCCGCATTTTAATTGCGCCATGTTCAGACACCGTGGGCATCGTATACATTTGTTGTATATGATTTGGAGGAACTCTACTAAAGCAGTGCTCTGATGTAACCTATAACGAAGATGGTATATATTGAAATTCACCAGACATATACGATTTAAACAGGAGTGAAGATCTGCTCTAAGCTGATTTAAATACTATAGGTAAGCTGCTGTTCTTCCCTCAACTTCAAAGCCAGGATCGGGGGCTGAAATTGATGCAACTAGACGGTCTTTTAGATTAATTTTGAAGCGGGCGTATACTCCAAATAAACACGGCTTCTTACATTGAATCACTGCAGTATAGCCCATTTGAATCAGCTCAACTTGTAATTAATTAAAACATGACAAGTCTTCTTGCCCAGATATCTAAAACAGAAAGGAATGTGCCCCTACGTCACACCGCCTACCTCCCTTCCAACACCCGTTAGCAGCCTGATCTGGGATGTTTCTTTTGGGGATTATTTCATCAGGAAATGAGGAAATTTCTGCAGGCTGAAATAGCGTATTTAGCACGTTCCCATTAAGTTCAAGCTCATATCCTGTCTTCCTCGAGTGGATTAAAATGGTTAACCCTTTAAGAGCTGCATGAAGCCTCAATGTTTCATGTCCATTTGCTCTCCCCATAATATACCAAACGACCAGCATTTCGGGTACATGCAGTACATGTTAGCTCCTCATCAGGATGGAATTAATAGATCATGATGGAGATGACGTTCTTTACTTTAAGGGGTAGAGACAGTACAGAACAAGTTCCAATCTAATCTGAAAATCTGAAATAAAACAGCTGGTGAGATTTAAAGCAGCGGCAAGAAGCTCAAATGAAACCGCTGCATTTCTTTCAGAATTACCGGGGTATTGTGCGTTTTCTCAATTGAAAAATAGGGGGATCAAAATATGAAGATTTATATGTTTTAAAGCTGGGCTGATTTACATGTGCACACAGGCATATGCTATCAGCCTATAGAGTACATCCTGGTGATAAAGTAACATTTGTAAGTGCGATTTAAGTATCGAATTGCAACAACTGCATATCACCAAATGCTTTCGCACTGCCCTGTCGTTAGGACCAGCAAACATGAAACAACGCATGCTGTGCGTTTTGAAGAAATTTCCCCCGCTGTATGTTGAAAGTTCCTAGGCATGGAGGCTGACAAAATCTTTTTGTTAGTTTGATCCCCAGAAGTTGAGATGTGTCAGTTGGTGGTATGTTCGTTCATTGAACCGCGACCTGGAGGTGTAGGCACTCTGACGGCGGCTTCCTCCGTGGGTGGGCGTCTCCCTGCAGACCGTCGGCACTTCCGGTTTAAAGTAGTCGGTAATGGCGTCGGCTTGGCGCTGATTCATCAGGCCACTTTGAGTCGCCGAATGTGTCGTCAGGGGTGGCACCACGCACGCGATCTGCCTTAAGAAGGAGCTTGAGGTGTCGGGTATATAGGGTTGTGCAATGGAGGGAGTATAAGTATGGGGGAAGTGGGGGAGGGGGGGTGGAAGCTTGGAGAGAAGAACATAGCAGACATTGGATGATAGCTGTCGAAAGTTAATGCGACTAGAAGAGCAGAAGATGAGGGCGTGTGGGGAAATAAAATATTGCTAGATGGGTGAAGACAACTAGAAACTGTCTAGGGTTAAAGATCAACTTTTGATAAGAGGCGAGGCTGAGGGGGGGGGGGGGGTATGGGGTCGGAGAGGGGGGAGGGGGATTCAGACACCATCTTTGATCAAGCCGGATCGATGTTTATTATAAGGCCATGTTTCCCGCCTGGCCCCCCAGGGCCACGCTCGGCCAGCTCACCGCCCGGATGTAACGCTCTGGAGGGGCAACACGCCCAGGCCACTTCCGGTATGCCCGTGCCGGCCGTGCCTCGCCCGTTGATTGGCCATTGACGACAATTCCATAACACCCGCACCCAACCCCTGATTTCTCCCAGCACCTAATTCTACGATCTGCCTCGCACCCACCCCCACACTCCGAAAGCTCCCACCTTGCAGGTCCAAAGGTCTCATGCAACCTGCACTCCCCTCAGCAAACACTACACGTCCGCGTTTCCTCTTAGTCTTCCTCATCGGTTTGTCAGTCTCTCTCTCTCTCTCTCTCTCTCTCTCTCTCTCTCTCTCTCTCTCTCTCTCTGTCTAACTCTTCGCTTCTCTCTGTTCTCTCGTTCCCTTTGCTTCTCCCTCTCGCTTCCCTCTGTCTGTCTGTCTGTCTGTTCTCTCTGTTCTCTCTTCGTCCTGCCAAAACTCATTCCCGCTCCCTCCGGTCATTCCTCCTTCACTCTCCGCTTCCATCGATACTCTCACCTGTCTCCTCCTTCTTCTACATCCTGTCTCTCTGTCCTGTGCCCCTAATCCCCTTTCCCCACCCTCCTCCAACCACCATGCACTCCTTGCTTAACACGCACGTGAATTCATCTCTCGCCCTTTCAGCACGGCGGCATGTGTTGGTGGCTAGAAGTGGCTCAATAGATCATCAGCTGTTTCATAATTTTGCCGCTGCGCATTGAGCAGCTCTGGGAGCAGGATCTAAGAAGAGCTGCTCACGCAATGCCCCATGTATTTGTCGGGATTCAGCGGCGTTGGATAGGGCCAAATTGACGCTAACTTAGCGTGCATACTTCCTCATCTTCTCCCACCCCGGCCGGAAATCCCCCAGCCATACCCCAGGCCGCCGTCACCCTAAGAGAGGGGCATTTGGAATAGTCGAATATTTCTGTACCTCGCATCCTGAGCGCCCATCTGTAGTCGCTGATTTATTGACCCTACCCACTTGGTCCCTTCAAATCTCTTCCTCTACTTCTTACGTGGTTATCTGAAGAACTGTGTTTTCCCTATCTTCTAAGGATTTTATGAAAAGGCAACAGCTGGAAATGAGAGGTGATTCCTGGGGTTTATTTATTACCCCATTTTTGTCAGTAGTATATTTGGATAAGGATAGCACCTTTCCTTCCTTAGATACAGAGATGTGCCCAAGGGTGCAAAACACTCATAGAGGTGGGCTTAAAACTGAGATAACATGCGTTAGAATAAAAGGCTTGCTGACAAGAACTTAGGCATTACCTTCGGACTTAAGCCCAATATACTTGATCTCGACTGATATATCGGTAGTTGCAGTAGTCAAATCCTAGCCTTGCATTTTCAAGACATCATAAACATCTTTTGTCGTGGTAATGCATGCAAAAATATCAGGGAGCAATTCAGATGCTGTGTTAATGCATCAAGAACCGCCCCCCCCCCTCGGTGGGTATATCAGCAATGCTGGTCAATAACAAGCAGAGACAATACATAAAAAAAATCATATTCATGTTTAGTTCATATACCACAGACAGTGCAGAAAAGAATATCACTTCTGATTTAATCGCCAGAGCTGTATTCATGA
Source organism: Acholoe squamosa (assembly GCA_949317995.1). NCBI lineage: Eukaryota > Metazoa > Annelida > Polychaeta > Phyllodocida > Polynoidae > Acholoe > Acholoe squamosa. The sequence goes on from OX439040.1 coordinate 22,672,500, forward strand.
CAACAAAGAGCTAAGGTATATTCAAGAACTATATGTTGCAATTTTGTGCAGATTTTCAAAAAGGGATTTCTATTTGCTGATATCTCTGATAATAAAGGGGCCTGGGGTTTCTCATATTTCGGAAATTCTTGTATATATTTTATTTCTAGATTTTCACCCTTACTAACAACATTCCATTGTGTCAATTTTCACCTTGATACACCTATTCAATATTAAAGTGAATAAGTGTCTTTATGAATATGCACTAAGGTGGCATTGTTAAATCTACTGCATCATAATGAAAATGTAGAGACAATCTTACATCCATGGTTATTGTAATTCTCATGAAATTATAGCTGGCAATACTAATCCTGCCTTATAGAGGATTTGTATTAGCTATAATGTAATAGACTTTCAATATGAACTATGGTAATCCATTCATAGAATTTATTATCATGCTCTCCATATCAAATAGTTCCTCTATATATTAATTACAGTAGGATTACAGTGAAGGTTGAAATGTCTATACCAGAGGAGCATTATCTAGTGAAATGTTCTATCCCAAACTATTCTGGCCATGAATCTTGTGATGTAATCCCACATAATCAATGGTTTTAATTCAATTAAATGCATAGATATGTGTTTAAGGAGTGGCTGGCTCAAGGTGAAAAGTGGTTGTCTCATGGTGATATTGGTAGGCCCCAGAAAATAAATCCTACACTAAAAGTATCAAACATTTCTGTACTGTTTCTTAGGCTATCATCTAGTTATGTAATCCATCTACACCTGTAGTCAATATTACATACATGTTATCAATTTGAATATTCAAAATATGCAACCAAAGTTGGAAAATTCTGATGAAATGGTCAGTTTGTCATGATAAAAAAATCAAATATGGGTACTTCAGGATCATTCCATGGGGTACAATAACACCTTTATTTCAATAATATTAGGGTCTCAAGCTCTGGGAATACATGTAAATGTAAGAAAAATAAGGTGACGGGTGGTCGTCTTTAGATTAACCTACCCTAAACACAATTCTCAAAATTAATTATCACAAAATCACTAACAATGACCACGGAAACTCATTTGATGAGCAATGGTACACTAAACTTCAGATCTGTAAAGCATTGCTTCATCTACATGGGCAAGCCTCCGTCCTCAGCCAATTGTAACCAATATACCTGGGTTACACCAGATCTACACAGGCGGCCCTGACCCATCGAACCCCGGATCTCAGAAAAACCCTCCACACGTGGGTAATCACTCAGCTGGGATAACCACCCCTCCTCATACAGCTCCCCAGCCTCCACCCCTCCTACCACATCCTCATCCCTACCGTCCGCTTTGGATAGTGCAAAATACCCGATCAACTCCCCTGGCAGCCATTGGACTAGTCCCACGCCGACTGTACTGAATTCCATTCTATGGTACAGACGCCAAATATGTGCATTTAGATTCCATTGTGTATACATCCATCTAACCAAGCTTCCTCTGTTTTTTTTTGTTGTTGTCTGACTTGTTTTAACGCAACCTCCACTTATGTTGTATGCAATTTACCTGATGTGTGCACAATAGATCACAAAATAGAGATTCTAGTAAGAAGTGGCAACACTCATTTCCCATTTGACAGCTGGGACCTTCCAATGTGGCTTCTCTGTCACTGGAGCATTCTAGCTGCGGCATAGAGGCATATGCCTTGGTTGTCAAAAATGATAAATTTCCCAGGGTATGAAGTAGTTGCTTAAAATGGCGTCTTAAATAATAGCCACGTGTCACATATTGGTTCATCGTATGGCTTCTTTAATACGTGGAAAATGAACTACCGCTATAATTAGAGAATAGACAACAATATTCTTCACATCGAGACTGTCTGTTGTCCTTTAATGCACAAATTCATCTGAGTGCATTATTGGACAACAGACAGTCAAGATGTGAAGAAGGAGTTGTCTGTTGTCTTTATAAAACGTTTTATATTTCATTCCAATCAATCAAGTACCCAATCAATGTATATCTAGAGGAATTAAGGAATTAAGCTATGGTGACCTTGCTAAGCTGTGCACTGTATTCCTTTAATGCACTTAAAGTCACTTCTATCGTGCAGCAGAGCACCGCCAGCCGTTCTATAAATCCCTCTTTGGCACTAACACTAATAGAAGTGTTTATTCTAAATAAAAACGTGGAGATGTTGGAAAAAGATACTTTAAAGGAGAAAGGTTAAGATGACCTAATTCACCCTCTATAATACTGAGTCTATGCGGAAAGAGAAAGTGCAACCCAAAACATGAGGACGTTGGGCGTTGTTAACTAGTTAGGGCATGTGGAACATCGAATGGAGACCATTAGATAGGTAGCTGCTACTTACCGTTCAGAACCAGTTCCCTCCCCAGCCTCACATGACACCCTGGAGGAATTAATCCCTTAACGGTGGCATAGCTATTTAATGCATTGGGGTTTGTGTTGTCACGATACAGCACTGTGGAGAAATTCGACAGTTGTATATTGATGATCACACGAGGTTGATTTGTTTTCTAATGGTCTTTATGGTCACCAAAAGCAATTCTGTGGGCTACTCAACGGTACTGCATTAGTTCAAAATGCATCACGCTTACAGATAGTCATGGACCTTTAAGTATCATGCTATTCTTAAGGGGTTAGCAGAAGATGGGAGGAGTAGTGCTGGAGGCTGGTAGGATAATCACAGACTAAGGTGTCAGGGTCTGGTGATCATAGCTCCCACAGCTCCCCAACACCCATCCATGCAGTTCCCCTCAGCTGCTGGACCACTACTGATCAGGCCGCCCTGATCTTCAAACTAATTCAGAGAAATTTGAAAGGGGATGGGTTACGCACTTTTGTACTGTAAAATAAGGCACATGTATATTACGACTAGCATGGTGTTTGAAAATATCATCAGAAATTCTTGTCTGATGGGACTCGCTTCCATAATCCCCTGTCCTGTGCTGGTCTCTCCATTGATGCTCATGTTTTTGCCTCTCCAGTCTGTCACTCCTCATGTCCTCCACATAATGCCCTCTCCCCTCGCTTCGCCTCCACTTTCCTCACTTAGGCCAATGGAACTCACATTGCAGTTTACTGTCCACCGCCCGCATGCTTTTGAAGGGGCCGCATGAGAAAATTTCATTATTCATTAGCTAAAAAAAAAAATGAAAAAGTTATCAAAAATACATTTTGACATGATAGGAATGACCAAAAGGGGACATATTTGGTATCAAATTAAAGCTCATAGTGCAAGGAATGTAAATAACATAGTGACATCTACAACCTTGAAAGTCCCCGGCATTGGTAGGTTGGTAATGAATAATGAAAAAAAGCCTCATCAGTTTTCAAAATGGCTCGGACGGTAAACTGTAACCTGTTTTCCCATGGCCTTTCCTTCGCCTCCCCCGCCTCCTCTCTCCACTCCTCCCTTCCTTCTCCACTTTTCCCCTCCCCTACCTTCCCCTCTCTATCATTCCCCTCTCCCCCGATCTTCTCTCCTCTCCTCCCCTCCCTTACCCTCTATTCCTCACCCCTTCTTTCTCCTCTCTTCTCGTCCCCTCTTCTCACATCCTCTCTCTTCCCCTCTCCTCCTATCCTCTCCCTTCCCCTCTCCCGATGTCCCTCATACACACGTGGGTATAGTATTGATTGCTTACTGTTCCTCCAAGGCGGCTTGTCAAAGTGTCGTTTGTGGTAGCCTGGAGCAGTTTGTGGCTGAGCTGCTCCCTCATTGGCTGCCTGCCCTTCCATGCAGGTTCACCCCTACTGATGTATGCTGCGTCAAGTGTCAACTATTTTTTTTTTCTTCCTGAGCATTAAGACATGATATCAAAGTGGCGGTGATGAGAAAATATCAGTCGTCTATATGTGCGCGAGGGGAGATAGGAGGAGGCGGGGTGTGGCTTTTCCTATGGCACCTGATGAGAATATCTCCAATTTTAATGCTGCCCTTAAAAAGACGTCCGTACCACGCCTCTGCTATAGGAACTAAGTGTTGAAATTAGTTAATGTGTTACAGACATTGAGCGAATAAAGCATTGAATGAATCTGGCCAGAATTTGACAAGGAAATGTTTGAATGTTGGAGTTGGCAACTGTCATCCCTTGACGGACCAAGGTAGATTTGATGTCTTTTCTAGGCTTCTTTCCAGCACTCTATACTCCCCAGCGCTGCAATGATTGAATCGTGCTGATCCTTTCTGGACCATATAGGATCGGCATCTGATGCACCAGGCCGATGATATTGGCACGTCGATCTCGTGAATATAGCGGATCTTATACACGTCTAGGACGTGCATAGAAGACACCTTATATACACGACCAAAGGTTGGACACAGGCCAGGACACGTGTATAAGACACCTTATATACGCGTCCAGTGTTGGTCACAGGACTCTGTGTTTAGGGTTAGTCAGAGGACATCAACTTAGGCATATGTTTAGGGTTATTCAGAGGACGTAGATTGATGGTTGGTCACAGGACATTATGTTCACGCCATATCCATTAGGCCACCATCTATTGTGTGTTGAGCCATGGTATTGAGTGCCATATATATATATATATATATATATATATATATATATATATATATATATATATATATATATATATATATATATATATATATATATATAAATGACGTCAGAACACAGACTTGGCCATTTTAAGCCTTTTATGCTTTAAGATACACATGTTTAGATACTTTGAATAAATCTGCCTTTTGCAGAACAGTTGATCACAACATCATGACAAAGAATCTCCATCCACACCCCTATTAGTGTACATCCATATGAAGTCTATGGACTGGGAGTCTATAGAGGTAATATAAATGATTGGCAAGCTCAGACTCTTGTCATATAAAAACCCTACATGCCATCTGATATACTAGTTAGTGTCAGAGAAGACTAGGACCCTTAACATCTGAGCCTCCGGTGCCTAATGTTAATGCAGCCTCTCCATGGTCTTTTGGCCTTTTGTCATCACCAGGAGTAAACGGGCTTCCCTAGCCCACTAAAAAGGGTCTATATCTCCTCTTTCCTATCCCCTCAGGATGTGTGTGGTGCACATATGCGCGGGCATTGACTCATTCCTCTGTTAAATTATCAACCTGTGAAGCACGGGATAGCCACTTAGTGCCGCTAAAGTGCTGTAAAACACAAATCAATCAATCAATCACCAGGAGTAAAAGAAAAGGACAGACATCATCAGTTAATGTACATGTATTAAGACGGGTACTTAGGTGACAGTATGACTAATAAGTTGGCTTAATGAGCTTGGTATACCTGTGTATCTACGTAGAAGGGTTGAGTGGGTGGGCTTCTTTGTAGACAACATAAAGATATACAACATAAAGATAATATAACATTAATATCATTTCATATCTGGTTTATCCAGGGAAGAAATGCAAAAGCCATTTTCTATACACCACCCTTGTCGTAGAGTTTACCCCTCACTCCTTCACACAACCTCCATCGATACATCCCTCACCCGTCCCTACTTTCCATTTCTTCCTCCATCACCTCCCTATACAAAATATCGGCACTATGAGCGCCTTGGGTGGAATTCTGCAGAGGATCAATCGCAAATTTGTGAAAATTCTGGCTTGGGTCATTGATTAAGTCTTAGAAGGTGGAGGGAGGCATGAGAACACGACCTGCTCGTGTGAGGTTAAATTGACTCCAGGAGTGCAGTGGAGAAGGGTGTGTGCTCTGGTGAGCTATTAAATAGACTGGGTTGCTCGAGTCGTGAGTTGCTCATTGAGCTATTGGGTCAATTTTGAAAATAGATTTAATAATTTGTTAGATGTCATAGCACATTTGAAATTTACTTTAATTCAGTCTCTAGAGCCACTTCCTCACTAACTGATGTGAATCACATTAACCCCTTTGCCTCACCCGTGTGATAAACCCTACTGCCATTTCACGCCCCTATTGTACAGAGATTGATGCCCGCATCACTAAGCCTGCCTGTGAAAATCAGACAAAATCGGACCAATTAGGCTTCAGAACCCTGGGACAATACTTCAAAAAGGGCGGCTATTATTAATAATAGCTCGTCTATTTCTGGTCATGTCCCGGGAGGTGGGGATTGGCCACGTCGGGATGGGTGTTCTGATGCACCGGCACAGTGCTTTAAGAAATATAGAGTAACTTGCCAACGCCACTTTGGCGCATTGTGCCATTCTTTTTCAAAAAATCTTAAAGGGTTTTCATGATGATGCATGTGGTGAACCTACAGTGTAAAAAATCGTCCAAATAACGGTGAAATCCTTGTCCCAAAGTTGTCAGAGATCCGTCATTTTTTTCATGGAGATTCATTGTACCACTGTACTGACATCTGGAGCTTCATTGTAGAAAGTACACTGCTTCACTGAAATATGATTATAGTGGTTCGCTGTTAAGTCTTACGAGGATCCCTTGTAGATCCAACAGCTCCTCTATAGTGTAGCATGTGATTTATCGTGACAAATAATGGGTATGTGGCCCTTAAAGGGATGGACATTCTGCAAATACTGTATATACATTTGGTCTGTACGCTAAAAAACATGATTACTATAGGGCTCCAGAGTAGTGTCAATATTCCCTTCTTTATCCAGTCAATATTTCATTAGCTTAAGAACTGGGAGGTATGTGGGGATTCATGGACCAATGGCCGCGTCAACACAACACTAATTTGGACATTGCTCGCGGTGAAAAGGCCTCTTACTGAGTCAATAAAAGGGTGTCAGTTCTATTGTGTCTTTGATCAGACCTACAATGTTATCTTCATAAAACACTTCACAGATACGCATGTATTCTCCTTTGATATGTTCAAAGAAGTCTCTAACTTGATTTCTGTCATGATTTTTGGGGGTTATGATGGTGTGGTCAAAACAAAAGAATTATTTTTTCCCCTTTTCTGTTAAAGTCTAACGAAATGAGAAATAGTGGCGAAAAGGCATGCATCTGATTTCTAAAGCCGACTGGGAAGACTTTAAAAAGGACAGGAACAACTTTTATTCTTCATAATATGTAGAGATTCATTCTCCTTTCAACAGAGAAAAACCAGACGAGACTAGCTGTCTGGCGGTAAAGGGTATCCGAGACGTATCCTTTAGATCCGGCATCTCTTTGACACTTTTCGTATCCAGCCTGTCAGCTCACCTGTATTCAATCCAAAAGAACAAAGGGAAAAAATAGGAAGGTGAAAAATGCTGGAAAGACAGGGTAGATGTGGTATACTGCACATGCCTACGTGCCATATTTGGTTATTTGTTTAGTGTATGTCCGTCATTCTTTATCCCTTCCTTTCTCTGTCCTTCTCTCACCTTCCCTTCCCCTCCTACCCCTTCCGCCTCCTCTCCCCGTCGCCCTCTCCTGCCTTCCTTTCCATCATCCCGACATAACAGATTCGAATGTATCTTCCCCCTATATCTATAGTATCTATAGACTCATCAGGGACCATAATATCGCCATGATGCACCAACTCAACGCTAAAGCTATGGTGGATAAAATCCAAGGTATGTCGTTTGTACAACATACCAACACCCTCGGAGCACATCATTCCCTACTGGTAGGATCGACATGATGCATCAAGACAGTTATTTGCTACTTTGTCAGATTTTCCATGCTCCTATTCCTTCCAAGCCTTCCCTGCCCTTATCATGAATTCACCTCATCACTACACCCCCCATCCTCCCCTCCCTCCTGGGACCTGCGACTGCCATATGCAGATCTCCTATCTACAGATTGCTTGTCACGTGACCGGACAGATTGGTCGTCACGTGACTAGTCCCCCTGGTGGCAGGTGACTCAGGTGTGGAGGAGAAGAGAGCAGATTTAACATTGATGAGCTGGTGAGCTGCTTCTTCCCTCTGGACCTACATCCTTGAGCTGCTCAGACTCCCTATTGGTAGGTCCCATGTCTGCAGGGACCACATTGGCACGTATATATTAAGGGGCTGATATCTATAATGGATATAAGGCAAAGACGTCAATTTGTCTACCGAACCTATACGGAATAGCCCTATCTACAGATACTATGTTAGAGGAAGTTTTATTGATTCTGAGCAACAATATGCCACTTGGATGGGTTGAAAAGCTGAAAATGGCTGCCTCGCAATCACATCCTTTTCCTATTAGATGTTTTGGGCATTGAGTAAACTAAGGATGGCTGCTTCTATATACCATCATAATTGCTCAAATATTAGATAGCTGTAATGACAGAACTTGCTTAAGGAGTCTCATGCTATACTGAATAAGTTCACTTAAAAAGATCTCTCATCATTTTGTAGCACGCAAGTTTACTTGCAATTGAATCACTTTGTCTAATGAGGGTGCATTGGTTTTCTTTTGCCCTGTCTTTTACTGTTGTCATTATTACGTACTTAAAGCTCTGGTTAATTGAAATGTCTTCTTTCCTGTCTTTCCAGGTACGTAACATACGGAGAACATAACCCTTGACAAAGTTTGGAATTACGCTCGAGAATAAGAACTGGTATCGTACTTCTTTGGTTTAATAATAAGCAGTTCTTAGATTAAACATCAGAGGGAGCTGTCTGTGATGACACTTTGGGAAGATCATTATAACAATAAAGAGCTTACAGTTGCCATAAAATCATCAGTACTTACTTGAATAATATTCTTCAGTCTACTATTAAGTGGGCCAATGACTATGATTAACGTACCGATGGGAAGGGAATAATGTAAGAACAGGAAAATATACCATCAGCATTAACACCCTCTGGGTTATCAAGACAGAAATAGAGGGAAAAGGAACTGAGAAATTCAAGAAATTTTCCATAATTTGCCTTCAGAATGGCCTTTCTGCATGGTTCTCAGTAAATGCCTGATTTGTGATTACATACTTAGAAAATAGATGTATAATAGATGTATAATAACTCCCTTACATTAAATGAGTTAAGTAGGAAACCTTTCAGGAAATATTTGCCATGTCAGATACAGACAAAGCCAGAACCATAGAGGGGGGATGTTAGAATATGCTAAGTGCAGGTGAGCAGACCATGGAGGTGCACAAGGGTCGGGATAGGTGCAGGGTGGGAGGGGAGCTGAGACACAATAGCTTTATGAATCATTCATGGCTTTATATTGGCGCTGATGGATGAATGCATGTCACAACATTAAGCCCTTTGTTTGCCATCACCTCCTGTCTCCTCTTGTTCCTCCAGGGCGAAGGAAAACAAAAACAGAAACGCTCTCCTCTTCACCAGGGCCAGCACTCTGTCCCTATGGAACTTTAATGTCCTCTTCCCTACAGAACCCACCTCCCATAACCTCCCCATGTTACCTAGACAGGTGACACTAGCGGTGGGCTGCATTATAGCTCGTATGGATTCCTCATCCCTATACACGACCCCTAAATTCATACCTTGCCTAGGCAGGTGACCCGGGAGTAGGGGTGGTTGTATTTATTGTCTGGTCTCACTCCTAAATGATCCCCACCCGATCCTCTAATGCTCAGAGAGGTGACACATCAGGAGGGCTGCAGTGAAGTTAGTGTGTGGCTTCATCCTTTCACCACCCCTCATCTGCTATAAATGGTGCATAGGCATGTGATCCAGGGGAGAGGTTTGGCGCATGTTAGTACTACTCACCTGAGTTTGCTTCGTTCTTCCCTGCCTGGGCAGGTCATTGAGGAAATCAATTGTGAGGTCATGCAAAAGCCAGAAAAACTATATGAAAAACTTACATCACTGAAGTTGTGATTCAATTTACAGATCAAAATCGCCAAGGAAACTTCGATATATGTTTTCAAAGGGTAGCTGGAACTTTGCAAAAGTCATTCTTTGGTCATATCAACGCTATTAGGTAATCAGCAAATGCTACATGCGTAAAAGAAGTACTTCAGTACATTAAAGAAATGGGTATAAACGGCTATATGAAATCTGGCCCGCTTTGCTCCAAGTTATATAAGAAAAATGTTCAATGACTGGAGCATCAAAGGTCAAAATGAAGAAATAAGAGATAAATTCATATAAATTCAATAGAATGAACACCAAACCTCAATTATATAATTTAACCTATTTTACAGAAGAATTCAGGTAAAAACTTCAAATCATATTTGCATGGCTAAGCTTTTCAGTTTCAAAGGGTATTATCAGAAAATCAGGAGCAATAGGAGGCAGTTTCAAAATGAGGATAAGGATGGCAAAGGGGGTTTCCAGCCATGTGTGACCTCAAAATTATTGTCTTGTCCTTTCGTGCCTATAGTATATAACCGTTTGGGGGGTTGGTGAAAGGTAGACGGGCCTGATTACAGAAAGGAGGCCTTTTCTGTTCCATATAATTATATGAAGGCGTCAACCTACTCAGATGAGCATGGCTAGTTCACAACGGACAATAACTTGTCGTGATTAGATGCCAGAATCCCAAATCCCATGGCCATAAAGCTATCGCCCTTTTCTCTACTCAGCATTCACACAGGCAGTGTGATGAAATATACCTCGGTAAGTGTCTGCGACCACTGATCCACCCCAATAACCCAAACCCTATTTCCTACACATTATTGAGCAGGTATGAGTGGTTTGTGAGCTGCTCTGTCAAATTAGGAGCTAGTGGGCTGGCTGTATTAGCATTCCCTGCCTTACCACTGAGCTGATGGCTTTATTTATCTGCCTTATAACATTGAATGCCACACAGTTCTCTCAAGTGGCCTGAGAATGTACGTTGCAATGAGGTGGAAAAGTGGCAGTAATGTGGAGGTGCATTGGGACTGGGGTGTGGATGAAGCACTTGTAGTTTGGTTTGTGTCAGATAACCGTTTGTGGACAGCATGATAACTCATAGTTCATGCCCATTTATATATGTCATCATGATGTTAGGGAGTGATCATTTTTTAACAACAGGGGGGCTGGTGGGTTTGAGGGGGGTCGGAATTATTTCAACCCTGGAATTATTTCAACACCTCTGATGGGGGGGTCAAAATGATTTCACCTGTTTTCAGTGGAAAACCCCGCACATTACTATAGGCTAAAAGGGGACGTGCACACGTTATTTTGGCCCTTATGGGGGGGTCGAAAAAATGTTATCCCCTCGAGAGGGGGGGCGAATTTTTTTTCCCGCGACTGTGCGCAAACCCACCATCCCCCTGTTGTTAAAAAAATGCCAAAATTGCTACACTGTAAAGAAATGTCATTGAAATAACGGGGCAATCCCAAAGTTGGAAAGGATCCATCTTGTACATTTGTGTACCACAGGTTTCTTGTAAAAATAGACCTGTTCAATTCTATACAATTATGGTAGTCCACTGTTCAGTTTTAGGAGGATCCCTGGTGGATTCAACAGTTATTCTTTCACAATGTACTGCGTCCAAGTACAATGATGACAAAAAAAGGACATAGTGTATGAAAACACTATGCAGTACTTAAAGGGTTAAGGTCTGTATAGGATTGGAGAAACACTCGTGGGAAATTCCAGAGATGAGTTGTGGACCTTCTTGTAGATGTTTCACCCCAGGGTAAAATGGAGCCACCATGACAAGTACAGTCAGGAAGGGCGATCAATTATCTTTTCTTGTTTGGTGGAGAAAGGGAGAAAGTATGTGTGTGTTGGGGAGGGCTCCAGCCGGTATTGTTCGCGCTAGGCATTGTGGGACGTTATTGCCACCTGGTGGCGACCGATAACGCCTTGTGGGGTGGTGACAGTGGCGACACACAGCGGCAGGGGTGGGAAGTCAATTTAGTTTAGGGCTCCATTATCCTTTACAATATAATTGTGCATACCCGTATTATCCATGTGAGGATCGATTGCACACCCAGCATTTTGGAATTGATTTCCATGGGTCTACATCCATCTTAAGTTATCACTTGTCATATGGAAAGAATATAAAGACGAAACGGCCTGTCTTTTCATCTCCTATTTTTGTTAGATTTATGACTAGCTAGGTACCTGGCCCATAGAATTTTTCAACACTATGTCAATAGACCATTCTGGGTATTATTTATTATTTTACACATTTATCAAATACTTCGCCACACGCGCTCAGGACCTGCTCACAAGCTCACAGCTCAATCCCCCCCCCAGTGTGTACAGTGAGCTGCTCTTACATCACCCATACCAGGATGCTGGGAGAGCCGGACCCATCCTATTTCTGGGCACTGACTCACTGGAGTATCATGACACACCGACATACCTGTGGGCGCATTTCTAGGATGCAGGGAAATTCCACGATCTCCCTTCATCCTGATTGGCCCATCTATAAATAGAATCATTACCAGGTATGGCGACGCGCCAGATCTGATCAGACCCAACCAGATCTGACCTGTTCTTACCAGGACATTTCATCACCCTGTGAGCTGCTCACCTTAGTATATAAGACTGGTGAGCAGCACCCAACATCATCTTTTTCTACTTACATATACCACATACAACCTCCCTAGTATCTAGGACCTACGACAGGTTGAGCTAGGAGCTTAGGGGCAGAGCCTGCACGCTGGCAAGTGTATCATTGTTACCACCTATATGTACACTCTGTCATCATGCAATAAACAAGGATCAAAGAACTTCTCTGGATTCAGTGTTCATTACAACATCGACTTGTAACGGTTCGTTGACAACTAGGTCACTGCTAATTAAGTCCCTTCGATAGACCACATCACTGATACGTATGCATGTACCCCAATCACATTGTTCAATCTATCAGTATCTGTGCAGTGGACAAGATGGCGACTGCCACTCGTTGACCAGGTACAGCCCTATGGGGATCTATCCCTGCGGTCAACGATAAGCAAGGCTTGACAGCAGGGAGAGGGCGGAGGACGAGGGGGAGTAAGTGTGGAGTGTGACAGGGGACTAGGCTGCAGCCCAGGCTGATAAATCTATCGGTGTTTGATGAGTCTCTTAGAAAACCGGATATTGGTGGTGTAGTGCGACCAGCGGCCACCAGAGGGGAGTATGATCAGGGCGGGGCTGGCGTCTTATCAGTGGGCAGCGAAGGTCGTGCGACGACAAGCAGCTCATGATGCATTGTGACGGGTAGACCTATAGGATTGTATCAGGTCACTGAATGTTCCGCCATTCTGTCCCTTGGGCATGCTCATAGCTGCAGGGGAATCGTCCCCATAATCCCCATAATTACTAAGGCTGGCATATTGTGTGTGGGCAGAGGTGATCTTTCCAAAGAGTGTAAAGGTCATTTTTGCAACCTTTTGCCAAAAGCACATCCAGGATGCAGCTTTATCCCACACACCCAGACCACATCCAGTCAGACTGTGGCTTCCCCACATGTACACACAGACCACATCCAGTCAGACTGTGGCTTCACCCAAACATACCCAGGCCACATCCAGTCAGACTGGCTTCACCCACACATACCCAGACCACATCCAGTCAGACTGTGGCTTCACCCACACATACCCAGACCACATCCAGTCAGACTGTGGCTTCACCCACACATACCCAGACCACATCCAGTCAATCTGTGGCTTTACCCTCCACACACCCAGATCACGTGGCCCCAGACTGTGGCTTCCCGCCACTCACACCCACATCACATCCAGTCAGACTGTGGCTTCACCCACAGACACCCAAAAACATCCAGTCAATCTGTTGCTTTACCTGCCGCTCACACCCAGACCACATCTAGTCAGACTGTGGTTTCATCTCACCCCATCCAGTCATACTGTGGCTCCATCGCACATATATCCAGACCACATCCAGTCAGACTGTGGTTTCACCTTACACACACCCAGACCCCATCCAGTCATACTGTGGCTCCATCGCACATATATCCAGACCACATCCAGTCAGACTGTGGTTTCACCTTACACACACCCAGACCCCATCCAGTCATACTGTGGCTCTACTGCACACATATCCAGACCACATCCAGTCAGACTGTGGTTTCAGCTTACACACACCCAGACCCCATCCAGTCATACTGTGGCTCCACCACACACATATCCAGACCACATCCAGTCAGACTGTGGTTTCACCTTTCACACACCCAGACCCCATCCAGTCATACTGTGGCTTCCCCCACACATATCCAGACCACATCCAGTCAGACTGTGGTTTCACCTTACACACACCCAGACCCCATCCAGTCATACTGTGGCTCCACCACACACATATCCAGACCACATCCAGTCAGACTGTGGTTTCACCTTACACACACCCAGACCCCATCCAGTCATACTGTGGCTCCACCACACACATATCCAGACCACATCCAGTCAGACTGTGGTTTCACCTTACACACACCCAGACCCCATCCAGTCATACTGTGGCTCCACCACACACATATCCAGACCACATCCAGTCAGACTGTGGTTTCACCTTACACACACCCAGACCCCATCCAGTCATACTGTGGCTTCCCCCACACACGCAGACCACATCCACTCAGACTGTGGCTTCCCACACACACCCAGACCACATCCAGTCAGACAACCTTACACCCATCAGACCATATCCAGCCAGCCATGCATTCGTAGACCATATCTAGTCAAGCTGCGGCTTCACCTTGTACTCTCCAAGTGGCCTCATAGATAGACATGGCACCAATCGATCTGGACCTTAGTGGTTAATGTACATTGTACTTGCCCCTCCCGCCCTTCTCCGTCAGTAAGTATTTCACATGGAACCTGAGCATGAACGCTGCATATGGGATAGGGGGACATGGTCAGTGACTTACCAAGCTTTATGTGGTATTCAAATAGCACCGGTAGCAATCTTTTACTCTAAGACGATGTGTTCTTCAAAATGAGTCTTATCAGTGGGCAGCGAGGGTCGTGCGACGACAAGCAGCTCTTTTACTCTAAGACGATGTGTTCTTCAAAATGAGTGGCCATAAATATGACCTTAGGTGTCAAAGTACATGTACGGTTAAGAACCGTTACCTGCCAGCTCACCCACTCTTCATAATGGGGATAGAAATCGCCCTGAAATCAGACAGGAGTTTTACGAAGAGAGATTCCCAAATATATACGAATCGACAATGTATTTGTGTCTCCACTGCACTTGGTGATAGTAGGAGGCCACATAAAAGACCAAGTAGGGAGATTTTAAACGCCCATGAACAGCTTAGGCCCACTGCTCATCGTACCCTGTTGGCCATAGCTTTTCTCCGTTAGGTTATACTGAGTAGCTCACCATCATCTTAATGTAGGGGAGTTTCCTCCCCTTGTATGTGAGGGGAATGTGTGGCTTCCGACGTCAGAGCACTGATTCTCCTAATGAGACTGTTATACTCAACAGCAGTGTTTTTTTTTCAGGGGCTTCACAGCTAACTAATCAAACCTAAATGGCCGTTAATGCATTCAGGGATATGTAACTTAGTTGTAGCTAACTTAGTGCATCAGAGAGATCGGGGATAAAAAGGGGAACAATAGCTGTCTAGGCGGAACGAGAGGATACATAGTGGAATAAATAGGTAAAGAATGGCGAATAGAAGACATTGAAAAATAAAGAAGGGTGAAAAATAATCAGGGATTAACGGAGCGGTAGTATAGGTAAGGCGGCAAATCAAAGTGGGAAGAAAACTAAAATGGCTCCTGGGGGCAATGGCCTTGTGAGGTTTTACTGAACATTTACAAGACAGAGAAAAGGAGAGACTGTAGTTCATAACATTTTACAGAAAGCTACCCGACTTTCAACACAACAGCAATAAGGCTGCCTCCTAAGTAATCGTACGCATGTGGTAAATTTTCGCCCTTTCGGCATGAAATACAAATTTCTTTCATTTCCACCTACTTGTGCTGGAGACAGCAAATAAATGTACACCTAGGAACAGAGAATTCTGATCACTTGATTTTATCTTTTCTTTACAGAACTGTGCATAAGTCTGCAACTGCAATGTCCTAACTCCATGTTAATAAAAAAGCACCTATGTAGTTAGTGTTTCAAGCCTGCAAAATGTAGCCAAAGTGTTGCGTATCTAACATTAGTATCATACATAAACCGTTTTTGGCATGGACCACCTTAGCAATAACAATCAGCAGCCTGATATGCGTTTTTATATTGATAGCATGACTGATGTTGTCTGGTTGGTGCAGATATGGTTAGAAGAGTATCTGAAGATGAGTGGTTGGGACAGGCGTCCTACGGCTGTGGGGCTACTAATACAATTTGGCCATGGGCGGTGGTCGTATGGCTTCCCTCAGTCCCACATGCTGGTCTGTCAGTGGGGGGTGGGGGGGGGGTGGGGGGGGTGAAGAGGAGGGGTAGACAATATGTACCTGGCAAGATGTTCTATGGTTGCAGTTCCACCCATGAGTTCGACGTATGTGCATGCAAGAGAAACTTCTCAAGTGTTTGTCTTTCCTGACATGCATGCATATATGACGAAGATGTCTTTCTACTGGAGCAGTGTGTGTATGTATATATATATATATATATATATATATATATATATATATATATATATATATATATATATATATATATATATATATATATATATATATATATATAAATTACAGGGTGGAAGGGAAGGGACTGACTGGCTTAACTTTTTTGTTGCTGTGACTATATGGGTGAGGACTAGTCTTTGATAGGATTGAAATTTAAAGGAGGTGGGGGGAGGCAGTAGAATGGGATGTCAGTGGCAAATTGAGGGGAGGAGATTGGAGCTTTTCTGAAAGTTGGGATGAACAACTGCAGAACTGATGTGAGCTGGGAGAGGGGGGTTAGCATGGGGGTGGGGGCGCACCCTGGAGGTGTGAGCCGGGTAATTGGGGGTGACGTCCGGCTGCGACCCCGGGGTAGGCTGCAATATGTCGGCGCCGGGGGATCCTGAGCCGGGCAGAAAGCCGGAACGTAGCCGTAATTGATTTGGCGGCATTTGCATTCAGGAATACCATCAAATAACGATGCGTCTCCGGCTACACCGACACCCGCCCACCTTACACGCCCTGCCCCGCCCAGGGACCACACACAGCCGGTCAGGGCGGCCATCCTCGGCCAATACTGACCGCCTGATCCAGCCTGATCCACCCGCTAGTTGGACACCCTAGTGCTGAGGGAGATTGGGGCAGGGGGTGAGGGAGGAGGGACAGGGAGGGAGGGTAGGGTGAGGGCTAACCCTACATCTGGTACTGAGAGGGAGATAGATCTCTTTTGGCTAGGCAAATAGGATAGCATGAGTCAATGGTTGAAGGTATGGCAGAAGTGTGTGATGAATGAATTCTTCGGGTGGTCGATGTACACGTGTAAAACTGTTTCAAGTCACTGGAGATGGAATTTATGAATTTATGGACAGTTATTTGCCTTAAACTTCTATACGCTCTCTTTTGATTTTGCTTGATTCTCCTCATCATAGCCTTCTAATTTCAGGAATAAAAAAAAGAACTATTTATTTCAGGAATATTTAACCTCCCCACACCTTCCCTTGTTCGGAGTACACATTAACAAAGAGATATACCCTGTATTGACTGTGTTAGTCGTCAATACAAAAAGGTCAACTTAGGTGCTTTTGTAAGTGATGCAAATATGTAGGAAGTATAAAAAAAAGTCATACTGGTGGAGTGTTGGTCACTACTGATTCAAGTTATTCCTGTCCATTCTTGTTATTACCTCATAGTTTATCACACAAAAAATGCCGACATTGTGTGTATAGATGGAATATTTCTACCAGGGATGCTACCCATTGCCATAGTCAACTGTCAGTTGTGATTTACAACAGAAGCAGAATCGATTCCTCCAATCGCATAATGGCGGACCGACATGGCCACAAATTGCGGCCTGACCCGCCGGACGTTTGGGCTCGTTTGTTTGCTTATCCCTGCAACACCAACCCCTATACCCGACCCCAATTTGGATGATACTCGACATACATAACATATATAGGCAGCCTGGATGCCACCCTCCCTATATGTACCGTACAATGGTTGCTGGTTGTATTGAGGGTGGGCTCCGGCCATACACATAACCCCTACACTGTATCGAATCACAGATAGCGGTGAGGAATGGTGGCAGTCCCTGATTTGGCATACTGCTTAAATTTAACCCTTTAGGGACATAATTCATCCTGCTCTTAAAAAGATTGCATGGTGTATATGCCTTTGGTGTCATAATTGGTGATTATTCAGCAATAAATCAGCATTGCTGTCCTGAGGAATAACTCGCCATTTTGCCCCCCTCCCCCTGTGATTACTTACCCAATGCCGTGATGGTTGGTACCATGTAAGCATCACATAGCATAGCACCGATATAATAAATGAATATAAATCTTTAAGCACCATTTGTCAACTTCAAAGGATTAACCAAGCTGTAAAGCTATGTTCACTAAGAATGAAATATGCTACTTAAACACTGCTACCTAGACCTGGATCCTATTAACCCGGAACGTGCCTCAACATAATTTGGCCAGATTATTTGCTTAGCAAATCCCAATACATGACAGATAGCTGACAAAGTTGTATCATAAATGACGCTGCAAGAGAGGCGATTGGAAAATACTCTATGGATATTATCGGCTTCTAGTGGTCGATGCTCAGTAAATTGTCAGTGATACGACAACACTTTATTTGCCATTGTGGCAGTATGTTCTCCAGTTTAGTCCTTTTAACCCCCATTAATTTCCACCAATAAATATGATATAGGTGCAGACAAATGAGGCGATATGGCTAATCAATCACACTGCCAACCAATTTATTCAGTCGTACAATATCGACGTGTCTGATATGTTTGATAACTCAAATTATAGCTTGACCTCAATTAATACAATCGTTGACTCCAGATTTATGGGAAATGATGATGAATGGCGCTATTTTTGTACTCTCGTCTATTGTTACAGATCATCATCATTGTAGACTTATTTGGCGTCCTTTATAGCTTCACGTAAAACATTGAATTACTATGCTAACGTCGGTATTATGCAACTTACTTGTCAATGTTTCAAGTAGACATTTTTCCTTCCCTAAGGAAGACAAATAGTTTGTGCTATATCTTGAAAGGGTAGTAGCATACGAAACAGGACGACTTCATCAGGTGATAGCCTGCCACTACATCCTTTCTGGTTATGAATAGAAACTCAGTACTCAGTATTTCCTCTTATATTGGAACTCTGTAATGGAGTTTAGAGTTATATGACAAAGCAAATCCCCCGAATTATCATCAGCCTATCAATTTGTGCTCCTCTCAGCACCTTCCCATTTTGCCACAAAGGCTGCACAAGATTCAAAATGTATGTAGGGACTTAAAATCTTAAGTCTATTTGCAATTATCTCCCACTATCCCATCTATCAAACTTCATGTAGGGACGTTCACTTATATCCAATTTCAGATATCATACAATATGATAAAAATCAGTCTTGAGCTGCTGTCCCTTCTGGAAAGATTTATCTTACAGGCAATTATTAATGATTGCCTAGATATATTTGAAGAGATATCCATAAAGAGAGTTGGGGTCGAAATAAGGAGTGGAGAGATGGGGCTTTGTTAATGGTGAGATGACGACCAGAGTTATTAGCTAAAGCTTTGAATGCCGCACAGCACATTAAGTATTGGTCTATTTGGTTACATTATAAATATGCATGAATGCAGCCCTGCAGGCTACATTCATGCATCATTCCAACCCTATGGGGTTGATACACTCATAACTGCATTGGCGCATCTTGAGGGTAAGGAAGCATGAATTTGAGGCATCAATGGGCTCATTTATAAAGAGTTGGTGTGAATGGAATATCATCAGACAGGAGTAGTGAGTGATCCCCCCTCCCACTTCCAGACTTATCGTGCCACATTTATGAAGTAAAGGGAGAGAGATGCCGAGAGAAATATATGGAAATATTTCAACGTCAGAACAATCTACTCTCCCGTCCCTGCCATTTATATCTATAAAAAGCGGGGATAAAAGTATGCAAAAATACTTTCATGAGCCTAATGGAAGAGCAAGCCCTGGCACTGCTACTTTCCTTCCTATATCCATTAGTGATTAGCAGTAGTTTTAGTACTTGCTAGTTATTAGATTATTATAACATAAGGGCATCCAATCGTGATTGCTTTTGGCACTATGAGTGGATTTGTCAAATAAATATAAAAGTAAGCCTATAAATACGGAAAGAGCCTTTTTCAGAGTGACTGTGGACGCTTATATAGGCAGCATGTGATGGCATAATTAGGTGGGGACAGATTTACTGGGTCAATTTCCTCATCCTGAATATAAACGAGGGCATCAAAATTTATCACTAGCAGAATTACGATCCATGGGGCCTTAGCACAGCCTGACAGCCCTGGGGCAGTAACTATGGTTACAGGACGCCAGGGGTCACCACTGTAGTCACGTGAGGGGTGGGGATGCTGGTACCCAGTTATGCTTAACCCTTTAAGGAGGGTATGAAGCCTTACATTTTCCATGTTAACTTGCCCCTATGTATGGTGCATCACTGGCATTGTATACCGCACTAGTTACTGCATAAAGTAACTTAGCCATTGTTGTATCGTGGCAAGACGTTGAGAGCATCTCAACCAGGGTCGACATGATGCACAAATGTATCACCGAGTTGATTTTTAAACGTGTCTCATAAAAGGAAAACTATCTATGTCTCTCCCTGAGAGAAAGTAGGAAAGTCGCATGAGAATTTATAATTATGTTAACTCAATTGACCATAATAACATTTGATATTGTCTGTGTCATCTGAAAGTGAGCACTACAGAGTTGGTGAAATGCCTCAAGGTTTCAGGAACATCTCAATATGATGCACCAATTTAACCCCAGCGTGTAGCTTACCAGAGTTGTATCAGTTTATCATATTGACCCTTAATGGTCTCACAGTGCATTAAATTACTATGCGACCATTAAATGTTTGGCTGACATTATTTCATGGTCAGCAATTCTGCCATTACACCATAATGGAAATTGCTGTGTTTTTGTTTTACTTGAATGACACGCATGTAGCGTTAAAGACACTTGTCCAGTCCACAATAACAATTTCTTATAACTCCCTGTCCATTATGTTAAAAGTACTCTTACTAACTCCCCTGCCGACGATATGCATAACCGCCATGTCTGAAATGACTCGTGTCTGCAATTGTCGCCATTTTTTTGTAACCTGTGGATTATTGTTTGCGCTTGACACTGACAGCACCAAAATGAAACGACCAAATGAAAATGGCGCCCAAGGAAAACATGGTTGCTTGTGTATTGTTTGTGCGCGGGGATGTGTCAGCATTGTTGCATGATGGGGGATGGGGTGGTTTAAAATGGGGTCATGGCATTGTGAGAGCAATAAAATCAAGGTTTGTTGTTGGAAAGAAAGGTATTGTGAAAATGTGTGTCAGAGAGAAAAAAACTGCTGCATTGTTGAGTTACTGTGGCCAGACCGGTGACTGGGCATGAGTTATAGCAGTGCTTAAAGGAGTGTTCATTTTTCAACCAGGGGATGGTGGTTTTGTGTGTTTAGTGTAATAGTCTTTACAGCAGGGGTATTTTTACCCCTTTTCAGCAAAGGTAAGCTATGCAAAGCTTGGGTGGGGGTGAAGTGGTCAACCGTCTGCAAAAGGGCTCCAAGGATTTCAGCATCCTCTAGCGAGAACTTGTCATCAGGCCACCCCGTTTTTCATGGTGGCATCACACAATGCTGATATGCTAATTAAGGCCCAGTTGCAGACCAGTTTATATACCTGGCGCCAAACAATGTGCCTCTGAGAACCAAATTGGGAATATTGTTTGCCAAATTGTGGCTAAAATCGACAACAGACTTTTCTAAGCAGTTTTGGCTTATGCCAGTGCCTTACATACAGGGGCATACAGGATTGCCCCCAAAAGTACATAAGATTTCTATTCTCTTTTTTTTTTCTTTCTCTTAGCCAGTCAAACTCGAGAGGTCTCTTGTTGAGAAGCAAAGTTCTTTTTCAGTACCCATCTAAAGTGAACCCTATTAACAAGGCATGCCAAATTGTAGCCATCACGGCCATGTCAGCCGTTATCCTTACCCCACCATACCTGCAGTGGCCACCCCTGGGTAGGAAGGATAAATGACCTCAGGCCACCAGTCTTGGTGGAGATAGCTATCCTAGAACACAGCCATAGTATAAAGTTGGCCTATACATTGGCCCTGTGTCAGCCCCATCCCTAGCCTCATCCCAACAGGACGACACATCATTGTGGTGCAGGAGGGGTCCATGGTGGTCAGGGGGAGGGGTCAGGAGTCAGAGGGCGGGGTGGGGAGAGAGGGGGAGGGTTCTTAGAGCTATAGAGCCAAATGGCAAGAGAAGGTGACTCTCAATCTTCAAGATGTCTCATCATTTATTTTAGTAAATTGCTCATGGAGTTGTCTCTAAGTGATATTCACAAGAAATCTTGTATCGGATAATGTATAATGATGTCGGGTCGAGATGTTCTTTTTAATATTGTGATCCTCGATGACATTGATGAAGAGATAACGAAGAGATAACTCAAGAACCCGTAGATACAATTTTTATGTCTTTATTGCGTAGGCTTAGCAATTGATGTTTCATCATGAACAATGCTTCTCGCTTGGCTAATGATGATGATACACATTTCCATTGTAAGATATACCATACCATACTTACAATATAATAAATAAGGCTTTCCATCCTGTGATGATGATCTCCATCGTGCACTCTAGTATTACCATAGGAAATCTATGGTTCCAGGCATGTCATGCCTGTATGATAAATTAATCTATTAGGTACAACACAAAATGCTGCATGGTTATGATGTTGTACACCAGAAGGTGGTGCTATACAACCTACGTCTGAGCTGGATGATAGTCAGGGCTGCTACTGGCTCCCCTACTGGAAGAATGGATATCCTATCCCATGGGCCTGCTAGGTCTGGTTTATACTGGAATGAACTGGTCTGTGGGCCTCACTATGGGATAATTCTGTATGATGGTCATCATTCATAATGGCTGTCCTGCGTAATGGTTATCCTGCATAATGGTTACTTCCCATATACTGTTTATTCTATGTTGTATATTCTGGACTGTGATGATAGGGTCTATGTATTAGTCGTTTTAATAGGGTCCTAATCATAGAGAAAGGTGAAATATGGGTGGTTAATAAGTGGTGGTGATAATTATATAGAGATTACTATATGGTGGGATTTATAGTGAATTTACAATACCAAGGCTAGAGCTAGGTTCAGAAAGCTCTAGACAATTGATGTCATCAACCAAGTGCTCTAGCCATCGTTAGAACATGGCTTGGCAAAGATATGGTACTTTATCCTCAATGCTGCATTCTGATTGTCTGAGTGACCGTGCATTATCTTTATGGATAATGCACCCCCAGTACATGAAGTTAGTTTCAAGTGGCTGATGTGTGATTTTTCTGTGTCATATCTGGGATACAGCACTTGGTCATGGTCGTGGTCATGCTTTAGACTGTATTGAGACGTCTCAGGGCGGGCCTATAAGGCCCCTTTTAAGCATTTTAACGATCACTTAAAAATGTTATAACCATAGCTATTTAAGCATTACATGCGTATACACTGATAGTCCGCAATTTTCGTAAATGAATGTCAATCAAATAATCATCGTTTGGATATAATGAATAAGAAGGAACATGTACAATTATTCGGTTGGAGCTGCTCACAAACTTGTCAGCATTATGTGGAACAGTCTTACCATGAAAAGTCATCCTTTCTTGCAGCATGGGTCTATAGACTAGGCCAGTCATCAGGCTGAGTGAAACAACACTTCCTCTATCTGTTATCCCATACTGTCATATTTACCCCGACCCATCCCCACTGGACCGATCTGTACCCAGCCTCCAGCTCCCTCGGGCTTCCCCCAGGCTATTTGGGCACACAGGGAGGCCTTCCAGTTAATGGAAACACCTAATGGACGGCTGGGGATCTGTATATGTATATTCCATAGCTACAAGAGTAATCAAAAAGGCTACTTCTTTGTCTAGTATACTTCTATTATTGGCTAGAGACATTCACATGACCTTCTGGGATATAAATTGTATTCAAGAACTTTGGGTACTCTTTGGCTATTGAAATTGGATGTTACCAAATGAATCTAGCAAAGTCTATGGAGGGAGTATTCTTCCATCCCTGATATTCTGTACAATCTAAAGAGTAATTCATATGTAGCCTATTGCCAATGCAGTGAGCTACTCCCTAGTAATAAGATGACTACCGAGCAGGTCGTTGTTTGTGGCTTCATCTTGGACAAGGTGTGTGGTAATCCCCATTTTTTTCTCATTGATCACTCTGTCATTTGCTTCACAATCAATATAAAATGAGCAGTTCACTAAATTACTTACATAATAAGGTGTTGAGCAACTCTTCCTACAGCAGGCTACACGATTCAATGATATCTACCCTGCTATAGAGCTTTTCATGAAGGTAGGCGTTGGTGATATTCAATGTTGTTGGCGGCCTTGATCATAAGAGTGTTGGGGGTGGATTATTTGGTGCCTGTGCGGCCCTGGTGTCTGTTATCCGGGTATTAGGCGCTGGTTGCCCGTGTGTTCCATGTCCCTGAGTCGTTTGTATGCTGGTCCCCACCCGGTATGAGCTGCTCCGAGCACAAGGGGCGGAACACATGACCTGTGTCAAGGACAGCCATTAGTTACTCAGAGATTGTTGGGAAGGGAAAGATTTCAGTTATTGTTACACATTTACAACGCACAAACCTTGCTGGTTGAGATACGTATTATAGATGGTTTAAGATGGGTTAACTCTCGTAAGTAGTGCATGAAAAGTGACCTAAAGTGTAGGTTTATGTCGACAGTCTTGGCATACGAAATTAGTCACAGTGTATGGGTATACTTTCATATTGTATTCATTTTTTCGAGCTATGTGAGAATCACTCTAAATGAACGAAAAAAATGGGTAAATTAAAATCACATAACGAGGCCATAACCCAGCTAGCACTCAAGGAGCTTTTCCGAAATGCTCAAAAAGAAATCCCTGACATCTTGGTCGGTTTTGCCAAGTCAGATCCAGTATTGGTATTGCACTTAAAATAAGCGGTCTTTTCAGTACGTTGTTCAGAATTTATGCTGGTATTAAGGTAGTTTTGTGTGTAGTTAACAAGCGTCCTCAGGTTCACTTTGACAAAGGCCTACTAAACACCTTCTTAATCATTTAAGGGCCGCTTGATGCCTACAGGTTCATGAATGTACATTGGTTGTTATGATGCACGTCGTAATGGGTCTGCTCGCCAGCACTGCATTTGTACATCACACTGACTTTCAAGGGATGTATCAACTCATAGGTTCGGCATGATACATGAATGCAGCACCGATATGTTACTCACTTGGGCAGAGTTTTGAATGCCTCACGAAGATCAAAGAACACGTTACATTAACAATGTGGCCGGTAAATGGTTAAACCCAGTTCAAAAGAATAACAGGCATAAACACAGTCCACCAAAAAGCACATTTTATCACCAGTGTGAACTGATAGGCTGTCACCTTTCTTTGACGTGCCAAGTGAAGGAAAACATGAACATGAGCATTCCCACGAGATGGCATTGGCAGGGCATGGAGGAGAACAAAACCAATCCTAAATGAACTCGAACATCTCAATATTAAAATATTTTGAGAGGTGCTTCTTCATCGCTGTCTGGGAGAACGGTCTCAGACAAAACATCAGCTTGACTCGTTTGGAGATTCCTCTCTTTCCTTCTCTTTCCCAGAATGTGAATTAATTGCCCTGTTGGGTTTTGACGGATGGATTGGGACACTCCAGGGTTTGATAAAAGATGACGGCAAGGAAATTCTTTATGTGAGTGGTTGATTGATTTGACGGGGCATTGTTTGTGTGCCTTGATTTCTGATCCAGGATCGGGAGCCGTCCTGTCATCTCTCTATTGCTAACCATGCAACCATCCCTGCCCGCCTCCAATCCCTTGTCATACTAAGTGGAAATCTAGTTTATATGTGTTACGTGTCCTCTTTGGGTAGAATAATGATACCACAGGCAGTGCTTTCTCCAGAATTTTGGGTGGACTGTCCCCTGCCTTTAGGATCATGAAAGGATGCATGTATTCAATACTGTGTGGCTTCTCATCATTCCCAATATATTTATCCACCAGATATATTATTTATCCACCCCCCCCTAAAAAACAAACAAAAACCAAACAGACTAGGTTGTCATTCCTCTCTAGGAAATGTTCTCAGCTCAACATAGAATGATTCTAATCATTTACGATACAATAATACATACTTAAGACTAATATGTCGCTCGTACAGGACACATCTACACGGGGTAGACCACTCAGTACGACTGTCCCTACACACAGTGAGCTACCCATAGGTTTAGGACTAATCAAAGGCCGAGCAGCTCACAAGATACATCAATTATCACGCAGTAATTAATGAGTTTGGCCCCTGTTTAAATGCCCCTGTTTCTGGATGTTTGACCCTCGTGACCTTTAAGCCCTGAACCCAGCAAGTACTAAATAAATGGGCTGCTCCCTTTTCCGACAAACCCCAGTCACTTTGTTACCAAGGTTACCACTCATCTCCCCTGTCTCCACCTCTTCCCAAAGTGTCAGGTCACCATAGCAACGGTGTTGTTGCATTAGAAGGCGGGAAGAGGAAGTAAACGAGCTCACGTGAACTCCCCCATGTTTACTTAATGATTGTGAATTACACTAACTATTCTGTCAGTGGGCCATTAGGAAATGGAATCGGAAATGGACGAGCTGCTCCGTTAATTCTTTCGATTTCTGGAATTTCAGAATTTTCGGACTTACATCACGTCTCCGCACTTAAACTACCAGTTGGGGGATGAGCACTGAAAAGGATGTGCCAATGTTGACAAAATAAAAGCCAGATTCTAGCAAAAGGCATCAAGCATAGACACCGACCTTCCCGCATTACGGGACACTGTGCCTTTGTCTGTAAGATGTGATCCTGTGTGGGACCTATATATAGATCTGGGTTGTCTCACACTGACTACAGTCCAGCCTAAACAGTCCTGACCAGACAGGGGCCTTGTGTCCTCTCTCTTCCTCCAGTCTCACCCAGACCTGGGTTATACATGTACGTAGTCCTCTAAGGGCCGGACAGTGTATCTGTGGATTCATGTACATAGTCTCAAGATTCAGATAGACGGTTTTAGAAACGGATGTTTTGAACTGGCCAATTAGAGAGCTGGATTTGGGGCACATTATGCTGTAGAAACCTGGGCTATAAAAGTATCATGCTTCTAAATTGAATAGAAACCTTTGTGGTGTCCTTACAGGATATACATAATCGAGGAGTAAAAGGTTCGAAGTATTTCCTGACTACTTTACCTGGGAGACTTCACTGTATGGCTCCTGGTGTAGAGAATATGGCCTATAGCTCTAGGGTCAAATGGATAGATATCTATGCAGTAGTTATATCAGTTGGCCTTTAGGAGTCCCTGCCAAGACCAATTTACCAGTCTCTATCTTTGCATATATGACTATCAATTAAAAGAGCAGCTTGGCCTCCTCAGGACTTTCCGAAAAGATGGGAGGAAAAGAAATCTCGAACTATGACGAAATGTGAGAAAGTTTTCAACTATAGCTTCGTCTCATGTTATCGCTCATAGCACAGACGTTTTGCCACTGTTGCTCATGCATATTCATCGCCAGGTGTATACAGAAAGGAAGAAGAAAGTGTATATTGAGGGGGGGGGGGGTGTCAGCCCCCTCACATAGTCAGATGAGAAGTTGTCAGTGATAGATAGCTGTTTTGTAGCCGTGCTAACATATTGGTCCTGGCCACGCTCGTTCAATGCATGCTAAAGCAGCCTAATATGATGAAAGCTTTAATCTGTGGCGAGCTGCTCTTTTTAACCCCTCACTGGGATCCACACCAGTCGTGGGCAATTCATTCTGCCTCTCCTCCTACCTACCTAGCCCCCTTTACAAGCATCTTGTTCTTTTAAGGATGGCCTAGACAGTGCTTCAAGTTTCCTGTTTAGGTATTGTCACCATGGACCAGGCAAGTGCTTAAGAGTTCCTATCTAGCACTGTTGCATCATACCAAAGTGATGGAGCCAGTTATTCAAAGGGTTACGGAAATCTTTTTAGCTAAGTGACCTGTGGCCACTATACACAACAAAAATGCAATTTTCCCAAAAATGGGAATTTCTTTACGTGATATCAGCGCTGCAATTATTCATCAGGGCCGCAATCATACATCATGATAACAAAGGGAATTGAAGCACTTATACAGCACTTTAAGACATACAGATACATCTTCCTATCTATAGACCCTGCCCCAGCTTCCCCTTTAGTGTTATCTCTGTTATTGTTATTATTGACCTGTGTCACTATAGTAGCTGGAGTTGCCATGACTACTTTCCCGTTATATACCGTTGCCATGACGACACTTGGAAGCCATGCTAGGGTTGTCACAATGCCAAGTACACTTGTTACTGAGAGACACCAAGAATATTTCTCTGAATTAGGTTGTGAATTAGGTTGAATTAGATTATCACACTGTGATAACTAAATACCTAATGCCGCATATAGCTCTAGTAAAAAAAAGTGGGAAAACATGTGTTCTGAATCTTATCTATGGGTATCAAATATTTACTTTCAGTGCACTTTTGAACATGCAATTTAACTCCCAATACTGAATAACTGCTTCTACTTTTTTCAATGAATAATTCAGATGTCCTCCCCACTTATACAGACTTTACACAGGCAAGCAGGCTTGCCGGGGTAACCATACTAGGTCGTTTGATATCATATCCAAATCTCATTATGCTGAAGGTAAATCAATACTGGGTATACTCTGGCCCCTGTGGGGACACTTTGATACATGGGACACTCTCCAAGCATGTATTATTTTATACAAATTCTATTATGCTGAAGTGTAAAATCAATAGAATGTAGCGGTTTGCCTTTAGGGAGTTATGATCTATGTGATGGTGTAGTAATGTGTACGGGTGGGGTCCATGATAAGATAACAGGTGCTGGAGGCTGGGGATGGGGCAGGCAGGGCTAGTTAGAAACCAAGGTGGCCTTGATAGATTAATCCTGCATTTGATGTATGATGTTTTAACAACTGATACATGACAGCGACAAATGGGCATTAAAACATCATACATCAAATATTTATTTAAAAGCATTTTAACCCTGTAGGCCATGACATAAATGCAAATGTCCATTCCAGGGAATAAATTTGCATTGTATTCACCTTGGTGAGGCCTGTCTGCATTGAACTCCGCCTATAACGCGTCGTTAAATACGGACAGCCTCACCTCGGTGAATACATACAAATTTATTCCCTGGTCATGGATATTTGCTTATTTATTATCGTATCTCCATCAACAACCAACCCTAAAGGCATGGTTAATAATACAATGTATATATTCACATTACCCCTTAAACCCATGATATATCTACTACATATATCAGGGCTATATATTTCTGCACCAGGATAACTCTCTGAGAGAGTGTCATCACTTTAAGTGCAAAATCTACCAAAATCAGAAGAAACGCACGTAGGTTTATAGCATTTTCCGACGCACACACCCCATATATTTTGATGGATTTGGGCCTTTAGGGGCTGGCATCATGCACGAATGCATCCTCTTATCTGCGACTTAGAACTTGTCAGGGCTGTACGAGTTTATGCATCATGACGATAAATGGTTTATGAAGCAGCACTGAAAAGTCCAGAGGAACTATGTGACATAATACCTTTGGTCAGGAATGTTTACAGAATTAAAGCATCAGATTTTAGGTATACCAATCTCTGTTAACTATTGCAATAATGTTATCACATTACTGTAGTCAATAGACATAATACTCATGTTGAATGATTCTGCCTTTTTAAACCGCATCAGACACATATAAATTGTTTCATCATGCGAATGATACATAAGTTGTATTCGGTACTTATTTCGGCATCAAGATGCATATAAATTGTTTCCTCACGCAAATGACACATGAGTTGTATTCGGTGCTTAAATACAATATAATCCCAACAACGGTGAACAAAAGGCCCAGCTACATAGACAATTGGAAAACCTTCTGATTATATCCTTAACAAATTGCTAGGGAATGATGAATGTTTGAAATCCCCTTGGTATTGGGCTGCGTGGGTAGTGTTTATAGGTATATTAATGTGGTATAAGTTGTGTAGTTATTATCAGCTCACTCCGCTGTTCTCACGTATTTGGGAAGACTAACTCTAGTGGTATGATGTTGGCTCAGCCCATCCTTTTAACCAACACCAAGACGCCGATACAAGTCACCATTTATTGTTCATTGGTTATTCACAGTTACAGCTGATGATGAGTCCACTCATGGTTGTACAGCTTCAACGACATCAGTCTATTCATACAAGCAGTTCATGTTTAACAATCCGACGCTACTGGAGAGGTATAAGTGCCATAGAGATCCTGCTCAATCCGTTCTTACATTGGCTAAGTGTAATACTAAATATTAAACGGCTTCATCCTCGTCTACTCCAGGAGTATGTGTTGCCTCCTCGGCTGCTCCCACAATACTGACTCCTCCCTATCTCTTACCAACCCCTCACACCTTTCAGACGCCGATGTTTTGCTCACCCGTATTCCCCCCTCCCCCTCTACAGAATCTACCTGACCAGATCTCGTCGACTCCCCTCCGTCTACACATTCCACAGCCTACCATAAACTCTATACTACCATAAACCCTATACAGGACTCCCATAGCACTCTCCCATATAGCATATAATAAATACACACATAATGCAGCATACAATAAATACCCACATAAGTGTACCCTGTTATACCCGTTCATTATAATTATTGGCTATTGATGACAAAACAGGTGCGGGCGCTCCCCTCTTGTGACGCGAGTCACACCAATTGTCAAGCATAAATTATGCTTGAATACATCTTATGTATTGTTTTGTCACTAATACCTGAGGTAATCATCGTTATTATATTATACATTTCAATAGTTATTTATATACATACATATGCAACACACTTATATAATACCATGCATTATTACTATATATATTTTCCACACTGCATTGGTGACTTATTCTTAGCGCAAACTTGTCCTCTAACATATATTTTATTATTACAATTCTCTCATTTCTTGATTCTCAATTTGTTTTTCTTTCCTTTGTTATTTATTTTACTCATTCACTCGCCTTTACTAAGCACTTTGTCCCATTCTATGTTTATATATTCTTTTTACTATCCTTACCCGGGAGTCGACACCAGTTGCACCCAATCGGGCCAATAAATCTCCTTACATCTGTCAACTCCTTGTTCCGAAACGTTCCCCTCTATCTAACCTTTGCCCCAAGCATCACTCTAAAACACACTCTAACGCGTCTTGGGTTACACCTGGCAACCTCTTACTTAACTCACGCGTGCACAGCTTGTCAACGAGTATATACATCAGAAATCTTTTCACTTGCTACATTACGTCGTAGTTAGTGTCTCATTAGTTGGTCGTACATTTAAATTACAGTTTCTTTTAGCTATATTATCTTACTTAATAATATACACTGGCACCATTCCCAGACATTATATCAATTCATTTGTAAATAGTCTTTGTATTGTCTATTCCATCCTTTCGTCTCACGCCAGCTGCACGATATCTTTCTCCCCCCCCCCTTTTTCTCATGTCCTGACACCGTCTATGTCAAGTCTCTATCATGATGGCGTTTTATTCATCACCTTCAGTCTCATTCATTCAGGTCCACGTACACCGACGACGATCCCGTCCTGGGCTCTTGACCTCGCAGAGCCACGTTCACCGACTCTTTATGACCCTTGTTTACTGAATATGAGACAGCCGTAGCCCCATATGATTCTCCAGGTACTTCTGGTAACTGTCTTGATCTTCTTAACTGAGCCATGGCTCTGGCATGGCCCGTGTCAGATAACTGATGTGTATTTATCTCTCTGTTCCTTATTGGTGTCCAGCCCGCCGCTGATATCATAGGTATCTCTAGTGGTACACCTGTCGCCAGGCCCCCACTATACCTAATCAATCTTGTCATCACCGTAAATCCATAGTCACCGTTCAGTATCCCTGCTAATTTCTTTGACACCTTCACAGTGGCCGGTAATGGCAATGGCACTGCGTTTTCCGCCGTTGCCATCTCAGTGGAATATAACACTCGACCCCACTGCACTGTAGCTATGTACTTCGGGCACGAATAGCTTATTGCTACGTCTCTAATAAGAGCCTGTTCTGCTGGTCTTTGAAATACCTGGTCCAAAGGCATTAGACTCTCCCCCAATGGTATTATTTCTGTGATCTCTTTAGTTGCCACCTGTAGATACAGTCCATCCACTGGTTGAAGCCTCTTTAGTTGTCGCACTTTCCTCACCAGTAACGCTATTATTATTATCAGTACTATCAATATCAATGATAACATAGCTATTGTCGTTTTGTGTTCCGGATCTTCTTCCTCATAATTACCTCCGACATCTTCACCGTATTTTTCATAGTCCCAGGTTTCTAGACTCCTTATTCTCATAGGCATTCTTGCTAATATGTATGCCATTAATAGTCTTTTTAAACAAAAATATTGTACCACCATCAGAGTCATAACAATCACCCCTGCAATCATAATTGGTGAATAATCCCATAGTGATTCAGTGGGAAAATGGCCTCCACCACTCATGCCATCCAAATCAGGTAATGCCGATCCGTCTTCCATTGCACTCACCAAATTCTTCAGATTGACAGCTGCTGGCGACTGTTGTATCCTAGCCTTGTGCTTCATTTTGGTCTTTACT
Organism: Acholoe squamosa; assembly: GCA_949317995.1. Lineage (NCBI taxonomy): Eukaryota > Metazoa > Annelida > Polychaeta > Phyllodocida > Polynoidae > Acholoe > Acholoe squamosa. The sequence continues at coordinate 22,705,077 of OX439040.1, forward strand.
AATTTTGGCAACACTTCATCTTGCAATACCTCTACAGTTTCACCATTTAATACGGCCTTTATCCATGTCAATTTCTTAACGCTGTTCATTTGTAGCAAATCGTTATTTACAAAAGTCACATTAGTTTCCATGTTCACATGACCACATCCTGCCAAACTGTAAGGCATCCACGCCCCGGCAGTCATGAATGCGCAATCACACCCAATGTTCAATATGGCGTAATGATGCATGTTCACCTTAACAGGTGGGCTTGACTGACACATCAATTGACCTTGTATGTCGGGTCCCGATACCAAAGTACGACCCTTTCCCAGTGCTATCGCAAATGAAGGAAAATTTGGTTGCACTATATAGTTGATCTCACATGTTTCTGCTATGGCCACCTTGTCATTTCTTATTAGTGCCGCCATGCACCCTCGCTCGGCTATTTTTCTCATGTGTGGAATATCTGGGCATACTGCTATTGAGTTGCCATGGCAACGCGCCCAATTCACCACTGGCTCTGATATATAATACCGCCCATTCTTTGATATGGCTACTTCTGATGGCAATCCCTCTATTCTCGTCCCGTCAGCTTCTTTATTGGCCAGCCGCACTGGTACTGGAAACACCTTTACAGAGTATACACAAAATATGTGTTCCTCTGACACCACCGGAATCCTTATCTGCATTTTTACACGACCTTGGTGCTGATATACTCGCACCACACTATTATCATAGTAATATTCCGGATCAGTAAAAGCGACTCTAAATCGTGGGTACGTAGCCTTTAGATATACTTCAGTGTTGATTATAGCTTCTTTCAAATCTTCTCTAGTGACCAATTTTGAGGATAGTTTTCTTCGTGATGCCAATCTTACCTCAGCTGCCATATCCTTTATCTCAATGAGTTCATTTAATAAATGTATAATATACCCCCATTTGACCCTTGTCAGCAGGCTTTCATGGTTGTATACAATGGATAGTTCATATAATGCCACACTGTGCATAGTTTGAGTTCTTTCCAGCAACTTCCGTCTCTTCAATGATATCTTAGCCATTTCATACAATTGTAACTGTCTATCAGCCAACTCTCCCACTTCCGCCATGACGTCCTCCAAGCCATTGCTAGTACTTGTGGCCAATGTTTTAATAACATCACGCATCTTATAATATGATGTCTTCAGTAATTGAATATCCTTTTCATTTCTGGCTACATCATCAGCTCTTCCAGTGCCAAAAATATAGTACGACAACTCTCCTATAATATTTAGACCCGGTATACCTGCTCTCTTAGACCTTTTGACTTGTTGTTGTTCAGGTATGTTTTCCATCAGCTTTTCCACTTCCTCCTCTCTGGCCTGTATTAATTTTCTAATAATTTGATTCAGCCATTCTTCTTTCTGTTTGATGTTGTCACAGGTATCTTCAAATAATAAGGTTCTGTTATGATGTTGAATATCACACATAACCTGCATATTCTTCACACATTGTTCATAAATACTTTCCATTTCCGGCTCTGGTAATCTATCTGGTATCTCTAATACAAACACTTGTGACACATGATTGTGCTCAGCTGTAGAAATACGTCTACCAGGTTGCAAAATGACACCTAATTCGGCTCTCTCTAAAGTCTCGAAAGTGTGCCTTCCAGCATCTACCACACCCCACAAGGAACATAAGACACATAGTATAGTTAGCCACGCCATTTTCTTCTTATTATGGCTTCCGGTTACAGTTCGAGTTGGGTTACTACGACTCCTAACTGATCGCTCCTGGAAGTTTTTATGGATCTTGAACACTTAATAAGCCCTATCGTGTCAGATAGTTCACCAGTTCATGACCCTTTTACCCCTTCTTGTATATATTTTCCCGTCAATCTGAACACGTGTGCCTTCCTCTCCTATCTAGCTGTACGTCTCTTCCATCTGATAACACCAATTTATTGGATTGGAGTCTTTGTCTCAGCGACTCCTCCTAATGTGCCCTCAATTTTTTTTACTATAGTTTTCACTATATTTTTGTTTTCTTATTTCAACTTCCCATCCCCTTGGTTAGATACCTAGAATTAAATTCTCAGTCGATGCTTGACTTCCACCCTGTTCGCACTGAAGATGGCTAGTTATTCCAGCGTTTCTGTCAATGGCGCACTCGTCTATCTCCCGATAGATCGTCTCCAGCCCGGTTTTACCTACATCGTCGGCTGCAGAGACCTGTCCTCCACAGATGCTAACGTTACTCCGTGCATGCTAGTATGCACCGGACCGCAAGGCGCGACCATGCCCTCACACACCACCATTCGAGATCATCTACGCTTAGCTTGTAACATGACTGATATGACACTGCGCGTCATCCACCTGGATGGGATGCCCGATCCCAGTTACCGCCTGCAATCAACTGCTGCTGTTCCACCTATTCCTACTCCTGCTTATCAACCAGCTTATGTCGACATCACTCCGCCTCCAGTCAACCCTACCACTCTTTTCGTGCCACCTTGGAATCCCACTCTGATGTCGCCCATAGGTGCGCGTCCCACCTATAGCGCTATAGTGCCTGCTACCTCTGCTCCAAGCCTCGCATCCACCTTTACCTCCAATGCGCTACCAACTTGCACAGCGACCCTTCCTCTACGAGTGGACACCTCCCACCAATATTCTCTGCCTGCCAACGTCGCTGTGTCATCAACTTCTCGTCCATTGCCACCTCAGCATCACTCTTCATATGTAGACTACAATGTGTTTTCTCACCTTCCTGCTACTTCCGGTGTTTCACCCTTACCATACACACCGTTGCTAACCACCACTGCACCTCTGACGTCCAGAACAACCCTAACATCCACATTTACCTATTCTGCCGCTGCTTCTCGTCCCTTTTCTACTACCAGCGCCACTACTTCCGGTCAGTTTCCTGCTGTATCTTCATTAATGATGCCTCACATCACCATCCGAGCTGCTCCAGCTGCAGATGCCCGCTCCACCTCGGCTTCTAGGTCTCCGCCTTCCTGTCTACATACGCCCGCTCTGGCCCTGACCTCTTCCACTTCCGGTCAGTTTACTTCATCTTCATCCACTGCAGCTTCACTTCCACACCTTCCAGTAATGTCGCCCTCGTTCTGGAGTACTCTGGCTATCTCACCTGGACATCCACCCTTCTCACCATTGACCTGTCAGTCCAGCACCATGGCCTCTTCCTCACAACTGACTCACAGTTCTTCTACCATCATATCTCTCTTGACATCTTCATCTGCTACCACTACGCGACATCATCCCTATCAGCTTCCTGCCAGACCACAAACCTCCCGTTCTTCTAATCTTGGAGGTCCTATCCTTCCAACATTGGCTTCCCCAGCTTCTACCCTCTCGCAGAAGTAAGTATATTTCCCTAGCGATTCATACTTTGATTCCTAGAGACGCTCACTTCGTTCTTGTAATAAGATACTATACACATATTTTCTTTTAAAATATCTGCATAAGCTAACTCTATAAAGTCGCTGAGCTCCTCTGATTTGTGAGTAGTGGCGATCACATTCACAGTCTCAGGTGTATAACTGATCTCATTAATACACCCCTATGACTGAATTTTATGTGTCCTAATACCTTCTTAGAAAAGAATTTCACTCACACTTATTTTTTTGAATATATATCTACAGCTATAGACATCGTATTTCTTTCCTCAGAGTCTGGGCTTCCTAAATAATTAAACCATTATAGGCTCTGGTTCTTTAACAGAATGCCTTACTTCTGGACAAATATATCCTTTAAATTTAGGCCTCTTAATTATGGACCTTGTTACTGGAGTCATTCTATGTGTGTCGCGACTGTGGTCCTGCTGGTTCCGACTAGTGTTTCCATTCACCCTTAGACAACTTATAAGGTGCCCCATAGTGGTTGCCTCCTGTATGTGATGCACTTCTTTCTCTTTATCTCATATACCTGCTTTATTTACTATCTTCAGTTCTTCTCCCGCTTCATCTGCTGATGATGATGATGCCTCTACTCCTACTAGTCCTTAAATCTTCACTTCAGGTATGTATTTATATTAAATGCATCCTAAATGGATCCGACCTTTTACAATTTTCCACAAACTGTATTAAGTAGTTAAGTCTTATCCATAGAGTAGGGTGTATCTGAGCCTTAATATCTCTACCCTCTCTACAGTGGGCGATGATTCCTTTCCTTCAGTAAATTATTACTGATCTCCATTAATTCATCTCAACCGCTATGAACCTTCCGTTGTCTATGATCCAGGCTTTTCCACTAGAACTCATGTTTATAGCTTATCTAAACTGCTGATTATGTTGTCTTGTCTTGGTTATGTCCACGTAGCATGCTGGTTGTTCTATCTTGTTAAACTTTTGAGTGTAGTCTGTATCTGTTGCTTGCCGATGTCTGTACAGCTGGAGTTCCACTCCTACACTGCCAACTGTCTTGCTTGTCATTGCATCTTATCTCTTTCTTTACCTGCGCATGTCTGCTCTCTTCCCCCCCCCCTTTTTCTGTTACTGGGCTCTTAATATACATATGTCTGTCTCAATGTCCGGCACTTCCCCCCCCCCTTTTTTTTTTCTCACTCTCGTGTTCATTCCCCCGCTGGCTCTGTTTCCGCGCCGTCATTCTCGCGCTGTCTTTTCTGTCTCTTTCCTCCTGTACCCCATTCTTTCCAGGCATCTGGAGCTGCAAATACTGCCATGGTTATTTGCTGTATTTTCCATGCAGTATTCTTACTTTCCTCAGGTAGTTTCCTAACCCAAGTTTTCACTTCACCTTTCATTCCCCACAATAATAATGCCACATATTCCATTTCCCCTAGATCATATATTCTCTTAATCAAATCCATGTCGTAGAAATATTCTTCTATCTTTTCTCCTGGTGCTCCTCTAAAGGTAGGTGGCGTTATACTGATACCTGCCATTTTGTACATTTCTTCAACCCCTCACAACGTTCCCTTAACAGGTATTGTATTTTATAACCATACAGTCCCTCTGTTCCTTTCCTATCAACTCATATCCTTTCTAGTTATATTTATCAAAGTCTTCAGTTACATCCTCCTCCTCCAGGGTCGTCTCATTGTCTTTAACCCCGGATGTTAATACTCCTTGGGTGATATGCTTTCCCTTTTGCTTCAGTTTAAACATTTCCCAAGTTTCGTCTCTTTGTCTACACTGCCTGCATCGTTTCCCTCTACTAGTCTTGCGATGCCTCCTACACTTTCTTGAGAAAAAGAATGCATTAGTCACACTCCCTACTCCATATTTAAAATGATGTCTATTTACTTGTTCCCTCAAATATCTTGGCAATCTCGCGATGTCCAATTTCAGTTTTGATATTTTCTGCATTACTATATCCTGTAACGTCGCCCCATTGTATCTGAATACCTTCGGCAATGAATATCCAAATCCATATATAGCATCCAGCGCGTCTTCTACCTGTTGTCCCCTATATCTCCCTGCCTTTACTATAGATGGTGCTCTCTTTCCCGCTTCCTCACTAGTGGACATTATATGAGATGTTTTATCCCATGTACCTGTTCCAGGTGTTTGGCCGCTCCTGCCGCTGTTGCTGTTGTTCTGCCACAAATGTGACAGAGCCTTGATGTCACTTGTCTTCTGCTGTAATACTCTTCTATCAATATGTCATCCAATCTGATTGATGTATCCAGCACAAATTCATCGTCTTTACTATAAAATATTGATGGTTCTGTCTGTGTCGCTGTTTCTGTGGTCTGAGTCTCTCTCTTAATTATACCACCAGTGCCTTGTAGAGTGGCATCCAACAACCACTCCCATTCTGTCTGTCCCACAGTGATGTCACGTATGCTATCCCATATGTTTCCCTGATGATTTACCAGGACCTCGGCTTGAGCTGCTTCCACCACCTGTATTGGCTCTTGCGCTGAGCTTGGTTGGCCTGACGTTGAAGTCGCACCAAATCCTTTTTCATTTGTTTCTGTTGTTGTTGAACTTGCTGCAGACACTGTGCTCCTTTCATTGTAAGTGCTATTGCAATAGTTGTCTTGAATCATCCACGTATTATAGTATTGTTGGTATTGCTGTTCTCCAACACTATCGTACCAGCTATCTGCCATCCGTCCATCAGCACCTGCTATTTACTGTGAGGTCTTATCTCGTCCCTCGTTGTGCGCGCACTGCCACCTCCTGATGCATCTCCTCCTGCATATACCTGTTGCGCTGGCCTCCCCCCCCCCTCCCCTCTTTTCCTACCTTGCCCTACTTTTCCCTTTTCTTTGTGTATCGCCCTCCTTTCCGTCTACCTGCATGAGTCAGCTTGACCTGCTCCTCCGGGCGGCCCCTCCCCCTTCGGCACCTGCATCACCCCCCCTTCTCCCTCATAGCAACACACGTGAATACTACAGGATTATCGCCCATCCTGTAGCATCCCGTCTAAGCTCACCCTATTCTCCATCGCTGGATGAGCTGAGCTCCTCTCTGCCTCTCCTGTGATGCTTACAAATCGGTCCCTTTGGAATGATATGTTCACTGCTAGATTCCTCACTCATAATAGCCCCTGCAGCCAATTGCGCTCTCCTATCTCTTTGCCTCCGTCTCTTCTCAGCCCTATCCTCTCTCTCTTTTCTTTTCTGTCTTCTCTCCAATTCTTCTCTCTCTCTTTCTTCGTCCATCTGCCTCTTCACCTCGACATTTCTCACTCTACCCTTCCTTTTCTCTTCATTATCCTGTCTTCGGCCACCCCCGACCTTATCAATATCACTATCCTGTAACCCTTTCTTTTTACACCAATTATCAACCACAGCTTCCTGCCTGTGCTTCTCCCGGCTATCTCGCCGTACAACTCCATCTTTCTCATTATCAGATTCCTGTATAGGTGCGCGCGGTCCAGCTCCGGCCACCTCTCTCTTTTTCTCATGTGCACTTCTATCGTCGTCTGACGTATTCAATTTGTCCTCCTTATCAGCGCCCGCTAACGCTGTATCCTCCAGACCAGATGAAGGATGTTCCACCTCAGTCACCCCTCTCGGGTTCTCATGTCCTATGTCTTCTTTATCCACTTGTGATTCCACTTCTGACTTATCCACTTCCACCGCTCTCTCATCTTTGGCTTCTCCTTCGCCATTTTCACCCTCCCCTTTGTATGCTCTCTTCAGTTTATTCACATTTACCAAGTGAGGTATCTCTTTGCCCGTCTTCACTGCTCTCAACCTCACCCTGTTATCCCCCACCACCTCTATTATCCTATGTGGCCCCGTGTATTTACCAGCAAACTTTGATGTATTATTCACCGCGCATTTCGGATCATAGTAATATACCCACTCCCCCTCTATAAAAGAGACAGGTCGTGCCCGTCCATCCAATCTACGTCTGAGCTGCTCCTCATACCTAGCAGTATGAGCGTTGGCCGCCTCTTGTAATAACTGTATGCTATGATTTGTTCTAAGAAACCAATCCCTCTCAGATGGCACTTTAGGCAGTGGCCTTTCCTCAGCAAAGGACATAGCCACTGGATCCCTCCCGAATTGTAGTGCATATGGTGAAAACCCCGTCCTCATACTGATATTGGAGCGCACTGTCCACAATGCAATGGGTAACAGTTCTGGCCAGTGTTCATGATCCTCGGTCACATAGCATCCTATCGTATCCTCTAATGATTTATGCAATCTTTCAACCCTGGCATTTCCGGTCGGATTCCTAGAAGACGTAAACCTCTGTTTGGTTGATAGTCTAGCTGTGACCTCACGAAAAACCTGACCCATATATGTAGACCCTCTGTCGCTGCACAGCACTTCCACCTTGCCGTACCTACACACGATCTCCCGTAGAAACACCCCAGCTGCCGTGTGCGCAGTTGTGTCTTTAGTACAGAATGCCTCCGGCCATCCCGTCAGAAGGTCTATGAAGGTCATAATATATTTATAACCTTCTTTGGACCTACGTAGTGGCCCAACAAAATCTGTCTGTATCACTTGCCATGGATAATCCGGCGTATCCCATGACCTTGCCTTGGCTCTAAAGTGAGGTGCTCTTTTTCTCAACGCGCACCTTTCACATAGCCGCACATACCTAGCTATGTCCACCATCATATTTTTCCAATAAAACCGAGCCTGTACTTTTGTATTCAGCGCCACTGTCCCCACATGTCCTCCGCACATGATATCATCATGCATGAGATAGAGCACTCTATTCACCATAGCCTTAGGCACCACTATCCTTGGGTTTAAGTCAGCTATAGGCCCACCCCTCTTTCTAGCTGGTTTTATATACTTGCATAACAATCCATCCTTCATACCCATAAAATCAGCATTATGTAAAATCCCTCGCGCCTTTTCCTCATCCACTGGCAATTCATCTCCCGCCAAATATCTCATCATCCCCCTGCAGAATCCATCCTTCCACTGCTCCTGAGCGAAGGTTTCCCTATCCAATTCCTCCCCTACAAGTTCCATCACGAGTAACTCACATCCCACCTCAGGCTCAAACTCCCCCGACTCCTCGCCAGGTGTATCCTGTCCCACTGCCAACGGCACTCTGGATATAAAATCCGGCAGGTAGTGAGTGGCTCCCGGCTCATACCTAATCTCATAGTCAAAGTCAGTCATTGCTAAACCCCATCTAGTCAACCTTTTGGATGGAGCCTTACTGGCTTGTTGAAGCAAAGGTATTAATGGTTGATGGTCTGTTATTATCGTGATCTTAGCCCCAGTCAGCATATCCTCAAATTTCTTCAATACTCTTATAACAGCTAGGCCTTCTTTCTCTGTTATAGTGTAGTTTCTTTCAGCCTTTGTAAATGTATACCCATAATATGTTACCGGTCTCAGCAATCCATCCCTTTTTATACAGATGGCCGCTCCACACGCGCCATCCGAAGCATCTGTTAAAACATAAAAGTGACCCCCGATCTCTGGATGTACCAATAACGGTGTGCTAGCTAATGCTGCTTGTATTTTCTTGAATGACACCTCACACTCATCTGTCCACTTAAATGGCACCTTGATTTTCAACAAATTATTCAGAGGCATCGACAAAACAGCATAGTTAGGAATAAAACTCCTGTAATAATTACAAAGCCCCAGAAAGGATCGAGTTGTATGTTCATTATACGGTCTACCAAATTCCTGCACCTTTCTGATCACTTTAGATTGCGTCTGCACTCCTTCAGCATTAATAATGTGCCCCAAAAACTTGATTTCCGCTTTGCCCCACTCACACTTTTCCGGCTTCACTGTTAAACCTGCTTTACCTAAAGCTGCCAATACTCTGCCGACATTAGTGATATGGCTGTCCACATCCGGATCAAAGATAATGATATCGTCTAGGTAGGCTAGACAAGTACGTGGTATTAAGCCTCCTAGTGCTAATGACATAATCTTAGTAAATTGCCATGGGCTCTGCTTCATACCAAACGGCATCCTCGTCCATTGCCAAACCCCCGAAGGCGATTCAAATGCTGAATATTGCCTGCTGTCATGATGTAAATCGCACTGATGATACCCACTGAGCAAATCCATGGCTGTAAAGATTATAGGTTTTCTGTATGCCATATACAAAAACATGCTTCTGGCTGTGGGCATAGGATATGTGTCATCCGCCGTAATAAGATTCAACATGCGATAGTCTGTACATAATCTAGCCTTTCCATCCTTCTTCTGCACTACCACCAACGGACTTCTCCATACGCTGTCACTGGGCTCAATAATTCCCAACTTTAACAATTCCCTCACCTGTTCATCAATAATATCCATTTTCTGAGGAGAATACCTGTATGGTCGTGCCATACACGGACCCTTGGACTCATCGACCCTTATTTTCATTGGAGCCAATGAACAATGACCCAACTCCTTCATAGAAAATGCTATAGTGTCCATGTTGACCACCAACATTTCTCTGAATACCTTCTGCTCCTCCAGCGTCATCATAGTGTCACCCAAATCAAGGCTCCTGATCTTCTTAATTTTATCCAGCCTCTCCTGCTCACTCAATGTAGAAACGCCACATCCACCACCATTGTCCTGACGATCCTGCCGGTGTATTGATCCCCCTCTAGCATCTTGACCATTCTCCCGCCGTTCTTCAGTACATCTTGCCAAAATCTCACGAGCCTCATCCTTTCTATCCCTGCCAACATTAGCTGTATCAATTACCTCCAGCAAATTAAGTTCCGGTTCATCTATGTCTTCCGCGTATGCTATAACCTCAGTTGTATCCACATACACTTGCCTGTCAGAGAGATTAGCAATTCTCATATACCATTTCTTCCCCACATAGTTCACCGCACCATCCGCAGCTACCACCGCCAAATTAGATGGTCTCAACAAGACCGTTGTTCCAACCCTTTCAGCCGCAACATCCCATCCTTTCACCGTCACCAATCTTTCCTCCCATGGGTCCAAAATCGCCGCTCCTTCAATTGAGACCGGATCCTCAGTAAAGAGACGTACCTTTCCATCTATAGCTATAATCTGTGCCCGTGCGTCAATCAGAAAATTACGTCCCAGCACAATATCATAAGCCAGTGAATCCACCACATTAAAATCATAGTATATGCAAGCACCATCCATAAAACACTGCAGTCGCACCGTCTCATAAACTTGTAATGATGTTTTGTCCCCCAGACGCACCTTCCCCAATTGAGATGGCTGCCTGTCCCAAATTGCTGTCTCACTTATACTACTCACAATTGTTCGTGCTATAAAACAATCAGACGCGCCCGTGTCCACTAAACATCTGTATGTGTTCTCGTCAATAGTACACTGAACCAACCATGGCGCTTTGTCTTTTGATCCCCTGTTTCCCGACCCATCCCCTGATATCAAATTTAATTCTGGGGTAGGAATGAGCCGTTGTGCCCGTTTCCCGGCCTGCGAACATCATTTCCCTGATCTCGTTGGTCTCTGTTCTGCTGAGAGGATGACAACTGATCCCTGTATTTCTTCAAAAACGTGCACTCCTCTGTAGAATGTGTAGTAGAGTCATGAATTAAGCAATACATTGCCCCTCCTCCTTTCTGACTCTCTCCTGCATCTCCCATCATCCTAGCATATTCCTGTGCTCTTCTCTGACCTTTATCATCCCCCTGTTGACCCTGCCTGCTTCCTCCTGTGTATCTCTGTCCTTGAAACCTGTTATTGAAATACTGAGATGCGTTATACTGATTTCCACCGCGTCCCCCTTGATAATTCCATCCTCGGCCTCCACCGCCTGTAGCAAACTGCCTATTCTGACCATATGTTCCCGCGCCAGTCCCTCTGCCCGCCTGCGCCTGATACTGCCCTTGTGAGTTACCACCCCTTCCAGCATATTGTCCCTGCTGATTCTCCCGCCCATGTTCCATCTCCCTGAGCCCCCGTCTATATTCCATAGTGCACATCTCCACCACTGCTTTAGTTTGTTCTCTAGCATACTCTTTAGGATCGAATTGATCGTCCCCACATGCTCCATCCCGAGTCCCCTCAGACTCTAGCATGTGTAGCTGCGCCACACCTTTGGAGTTCCTGCCCTTCTCCACATTTTCCCAATAAGACGCCAGTCTGAGAGCCTCTTCAAAAGAATCAGCATTGTGTTTCATCAGGTCCTTATCAATGGGCGGAAGCAAACCCCCCACAAAGACTGACAATTTGATGACATCAGGAACATCCAACTCGTCATATTCCTTTATTTTCAATGCGAAGTCCCAGACCGACTGTCCCTTTTCCTGCTTCAGACAGTGCAAATCCCTATGTTTCTGCCACAGTGGCCTTTTGTCTTCAAAAACCCTCTTCACTATAGCCACTACTTTGTCCAAAGTATCCTTTTCCCCCTCTGGAATGCCATCCATCCATTTCGATGCCCCCTTCTTCAAGCCCAATTTTGCATACTCAAGATGTTGATCCGGAGACCATCCAAATAGCTTTTGCATTCCATTCAATTCTTTGAAATATCTCCGATAATCCTCCCCAGGCTCCCCATTGAAGGATGGTAGTTTAACATTCGGACTAGGCGCCATGTCGTCGTCTTCAAAACCAATAATAGGTGCAATATCCTCCTCCACCTGTTTCTCCGCATCCAAATCACCCACTGAGCTCTCTTCACTATCGTTCCCCTGTACACCAGTTCCAACACCTCCAGCCACAGAGCCCTCGGCGGCTTCCTCCCGGGCCTCCCTTTCTATCTGTCGTCTTCTCTCTTCATCCGCTCTCCGAACCCACCAATCCTCCCAGTCACCCGAAACATCAGTCTGAAGATGGCTTTTTAGAACATCATCTAAATGCCCCTCATCTGTAGTACGACCTGTACTATTGCCTGAGCGGATATTCGCAGTTACCTTCCTCCAATTTACTGTGTCGCTCAAAAATCTCTCCCTTCGTGCTACACGCTCCCGGTCTATCTCCGGCCTCGCGGGCGGCTCCTCCCCATCAATGGCCTGCCGATAGCTCAGCTCCTGTTCCAATATGGCTCTCCCCCTCTCTATGCTTCGTCGTACCCTAATATTAGTGTTCTGCAGACCTGCAATAACTTCATCCACCCTTGTTTTACTCACAGACTCTCCCAGACGACTGCCACTTTGATCACCCGTAACAACCGGTGTAGTACAGCTTGTCCAACCCTGTCCAACTCCACCACTCTCATCCTGACCCACCAAGTCCTTATCACTTAACTGTCTCCCATTCTCAACAACCACCAAGAAACCAGACGGTAGCAATCCTGCACTCCCCCTTTGTGAATCACCACAGGCCTCCGACCCCTGTTCCCGTGTCTTCTCACCGACGTCCTCGCTTCGCCCTGGCACTGCCACCACTGTAGACGCCCCGTCTACTGGATCATTCTCCCCATGTGCGTCCCCCTCATCCTCATGACCATCCTTTGTTCCACTCTCATCCACCTGTCCGTCTTCATGTACTGGCTCAATTAACCCCAATGACGTTGCAATCGCTTCAAAATTCAAATCCTCATCACCAATATCCGCCACATCCCCCTCAGATGCGCGTCTAATTCGTCCCTGGTCCGCTGTACCCTCAAACTCAAGGCACCTAGGAGTAGCCTTACAGAAATTAATACTGGAGCTCCTAGCAATGGGCGTCGAAAAATACTTATAATTCACTAATCTGTCTCCTGTCGTCCATCCTTTGCAGAGATTATCAGGCCGTTCCCCTGCATCAGCACTCACTGTGTGCTCCTGAACCGCCGCCTGTTGCCCATCACTAGAAATATCAGCCCTGGTCTCCGACTCTGCCGCAGATGACTGATGCTCGTTCTCCACTCCCAATGCTGAGAATGGTCCAGAGGTATCGTCCACCACCACCGACCCTGCTGGTTCAGAATCAGCCGCAGTAGACAATTGTAGGCCAGACGTCCCCCCAGACTTGGGATCCCTTTGAGACGACGCCCGCTCCTCCTCTGACCGAGCCACGGGGAATCCAATCTCTCTAGACCCCACCTCTCCAGGCAAAAGCACCACTTGCGACCTGGGTCCTAATTGCACATGCACATGTGTGTGATCCGATCTAAGAGTGACACGTGATTGATCAGGTCCCGCTTCACTCACTCCGGATCTTCCACCCTGTCCCTCTGCTACACCACTATGTGCTACTGCTGCATTCCCAGGCAATGTGCGCGCTGCAGGTATGATAGTATAGACTTCCACACCGTCACTACTGTCAGTGTGTGGCGATGCCGCTGAGTCACATCCAGCGTCTGAGCTGTTAGGTATCGGGTACGGCGAGCCGCTCATCAGTACAATGATAAGCCCAACCACTAATTCTCCACCATCTGGGCTGCGTGGGTAGTGTTTATAGGTATATTAATGTGGTATAAGTTGTGTAGTTATTATCAGCTCACTCCGCTGTTCTCACGTATTTGGGAAGACTAACTCTAGTGGTATGATGTTGGCTCAGCCCATCCTTTTAACCAACACCAAGACGCCGATACAAGTCACCATTTATTGTTCATTGGTTATTCACAGTTACAGCTGATGATGAGTCCACTCATGGTTGTACAGCTTCAACGACATCAGTCTATTCATACAAGCAGTTCATGTTTAACAATCCGACGCTACTGGAGAGGTATAAGTGCCATAGAGATCCTGCTCAATCCGTTCTTACATTGGCTAAGTGTAATACTAAATATTAAACGGCTTCATCCTCGTCTACTCCAGGAGTATGTGTTGCCTCCTCGGCTGCTCCCACAATACTGACTCCTCCCTATCTCTTACCAACCCCTCACACCTTTCAGACGCCGATGTTTTGCTCACCCGTATTCCCCCCTCCCCCTCTACAGAATCTACCTGACCAGATCTCGTCGACTCCCCTCCGTCTACACATTCCACAGCCTACCATAAACTCTATACTACCATAAACCCTATACAGGACTCCCATAGCACTCTCCCATATAGCATATAATAAATACACACATAATGCAGCATACAATAAATACCCACATAAGTGTACCCTGTTATACCCGTTCATTATAATTATTGGCTATTGATGACAAAACAGTATTGGCAAAATAAACGAGAGAGCAGGACCAGACGTTCCAAAGTCATAATGAATATTGAGAGGAAACGCATTGCTCTGACTTTGAATGATGTCAATAGAAAAATGAAACCAAAACTGCACTAATTATGACAGTTCACGAGATCACTGATTACATCTCGATTCTACCTCAGTCCCCTGGCATATGGCATAGCTTGATTGTCATTTGAACAAATGGCTTAGCCTCATGCTATTCGGTTGGCTATGGCTTTGTGTTTAACAAGAAAAGAAATTAGTTTGCATCCGCGGACTCAAAGCAGATGGTCGATTTGCACCCTGCAGGAATTGCTGTAGTTGGGGGTGGAAGGAATGTAGGCAGGAAGTTAGTAATCAGTTTTAGTTTACTGAGGAAGGGAATGGAATTATAGGCCTTGCTTATTTGGATGTCAGCTCCGTGAGCTAATTGTTTAATTTCAATGCATTCTATATGTAATTTCAATTTAAAAAGGGGATAAGTATCTTGGTCTGATGAGTGCATAAAAAAGGGGAGAAGTACTTTGGGTGCGCTGTATAGTGTGTGTCCGGGGAGGGCGTGCTTCCCAGTATCTCAACCATAGGGTAGGTTAACCTAAAGACGTGTACACATCTTGAGACGTCCACCATACAAATTGGTCTTAAAAATTCATTTGCCAGATCGTAAGGTTATCTACCCAAGATCTAAATGCATTTCATATCTGAAGGGGAGTCGTAAAGATTCTGTTTAAGACTCAATACTTGGGCGAATGCAATTCTCGAGCCGCCAATCAAACCTCAGGACTCAAATACTACGACTAAGCTTCATCATCCGCAAATGGAAGGCACGAGGAACTAGCAGACTGTGACTGTGTGTATATGACCTCCACCTTTGCTCGATTTAAGCCTTTTCATACTGGTCACTGGTGACAGTCACTGTACCCTCTCAACACTTATCACAGACTTCACTCGATAATTTTATTATAAAACTGTCCTACCCTTGTCAAAAGTCTTGCCAGCTCGTCAGGCACAAAGTATAGGTCTGGTCCTTAGAGGAGTCTTTGGGGCTGATTATCATGTGGGCAAATAGGCCTTTTTATCCGAAACCTGAGACCACTCTTAGCTTTGGCCCATTCTTACTCAGTGCCTACGTGTCAGCCCAAATAATCGGTTCACTGCTGAGGCCCAGCCTCCTCCGCCGGTTGGCTAATTGTTTATTTGAAATTCAATACTATTGTTACTGTGCTGGAGCCCTTGCGCTGACAGACTCCATTACCGCCAGCGAACTCCTCCTGCAACAGGCAGTTGTGAGTCAAGTCACAACTTTTACCATAAGGGAATCCGTTTTTTGTCCATTTTTCATACAAAGAAGCCTCCAACTCGACCCTTTTCCCTCTTTTTGCCATCTGCCAAGGGAGGTTACTTTTGCATAAGGTGGATGAAGGATGTTTTTGTGCTCCTATCTCCTTTTTATTTTGTAAAGGTTCTTTCAACTAAGGCTCATCTGAGGCAGGGATTAAGTTATTTGCATATTGCTATTGCAGTCAGTTGAAAGCAACGGACGGCTTACCCAGGCTTATTAACGAGTCCAGTATCCATAGCAACCCAATCTCCACAGCAACCATGTCTTAGGTACTGGACCGTTACTACCAATGAGGTATTTATGTGTGATTAAAGTTATTGGCCCAGGGTATCCCCTGGGCTATTGGAGCTGGGTTTTCAGTCAGATCCACAAATTTGTAATCACCAACTTTAGGGTGTAATCATTCAGTGATATACTGTTAGTTTACACATTTTTCAAAAGCCAAAGGAAAGTTTTTAAAATCTCATCTATCAGACAACATTTTGTCCTTTATGGTGAGTGGTGTCTTTCTCTACGAAAAAAGCTGCTGTACTTACGTCATGTTTTTGGGAGCTATACTGACTACAAGTTCTTTAACCATTGGGTCTATGGGTCAGATAGATTTTGGCGATGAAATTAGCACATTGAGTCCTATGGGTAATCACCAAGTGAGACACTTTTTTTCAGCAGGTAATGTTTACAGTGTCCAAGCTATACACATAACACATTGGGGACTGAGCGATAAACTAAGCATGCTAAGGATAAAGTTTTCTGTGGGGGCCAGGTGTCCAGTGGCTAGGTCTCCAGGGGGCCAGGTGTCCGGGGGCCAGGTGTCCAGAGGGGCCAGCACACCAGGGGACCAGCTGTCCAAGGGGTTTAGTAAGAGAAGATTATGCCAGACTGGTGTCAGTACATGTATAGATAAAAGTCTCTATTTGTAAGTAATTAGTCAATATTTCGCAAGTGCTGATTCCTGTGACCCTACAGGGTTGATAGAGGGTTTTATGGTACCTACCCTGAGCCATCTGTGCTTCAATGCACAATGCCCAATTTTTATATTTGGGGGGGGGGGGGTAGTAGACCTTGGGCCATATGTGATATATATCACACATTAAATCTTGTTTTCTTTCAAATCTATGGTTAATAATAGTTAAAAGTTTCTAATTATTTTTCATGGAAGAAGTCTATAAAGTTAGAAAAACAATGTAGGCATATTTGAAGACTGTTTTCATGGGTATTGTATTTTTTAATGAACCTTTTTCAAAAATTTTCACTGGTCTGGGTCCTGATAGACTTTTTTGTGTGCATAGTATTTATTGTGGCCATTATTGTGTAAAGACTATGTACTGTCAGTGGTTTATTTTACACTCAGAGTATGCTAGGAAGATAGGCTCAGGTCATGCCATGTTTATATTTTATGTCACTAGTCAGAGAAATGAGTAACATGATGGCAAAGTGACTGGTATTTTTCATTAAGGTAATACACTAGAGGCCATTCTGGTGTTCCTCTATGACTATTGAATGTGAATCAACTATCAGCAGTGATAGCCCTGGCTCCTTTAAGAGCCAGTTTCCCATGGGAAAGGAAGGAAACCGTAACAAGAACTGTAACAAGGTCACATCACCTTGGCAACACCGACTGTCTGTGACATTGTTCATTGCAACCCTTGAAAGGCATTGACCCAATATTGGGATGAGATTTATTGGATGGGATGGGGTCCATGGGATTCCATAGGATGATGACATGGAATGATGGCATGGGGTAATCACTTTGGGTGATCACTGATAACTTTGAGTGATAACATAACTTTGGGTTATCACTGATAATTTTGGACAAAAAAAACTTTGTGTGATCACTTTGGGTGATAACTTTTGGTTATCATTTACAACTTTGGGTGATAACTTTGGGGTGATCACTGACAGGGATGAAAGTCTTCAGGGAATTCCCTGATTTCAGGGATTTTGAAGTTCCAGGGCCCTATACATTCATATAGAAACCCAGGGTTTTGGGGTGAATATTGGACCATTTCAGGGATTTTCGTGCTCTATGACTTTCATCCCTGCACTGATAACTTTGGGTGATAACTTTGGGTTAACACTGATAACTTCACTTTTGGATGATCACTGATAACTTAAGTGGGTTATCACTAATAACTTGATGGGTTATCACTTATAACTTGATGGGTTATCCCTTATAATTTTGGGTGAAAACTTGGTTATCATTGATCACTTTGGGGTTATCACTGATAACTTTGGTGGGTTATCACTGATAATTTTGGTAGGTTATTACTGATAACCTTGGGTGAAAACTTTAGATTATCACTGATCACTTCATTTGGGTTATCTCTGATAACTGGTAGGTTATCACTTATAACTGGTAGGTTATCACTTATAACTTTGGGTGATTACTTTTGATAACTTCATTTAGGTTATCAGTGATAACTATAATAGGTTATCAGTAATAACTTTAATGGGTTAAAACTAATAACTTTAGGTGATAACTTTTGGTTATCACTGATAACTTTATTTAGGGTTATCACTGATAACTGGGTTATCACTAATAACTTTATTTGGGGTTATCACTGATAACTTTGGTTCAGTTATCAGTTGTAACTTCAGTTTGGGGTGATCACTGATAACTTTGGGTGATCACGATTATCCCTGATCACTTTAGGTGATTACTTTAGGGGTGATCACTTTTGGGGTTTTCACTTTGGGGGTGATCACTTGGGGACTTAGGGTGATACTTGGAAGGAATGATGGTGGCTACATCATCACAACACCCACCACACTTGCATAGGTAAAACTACGGCCCTTAAAATGCTTTGTGTCCCTGGTGCTGGCAAGACATGGGCAAGTCACTCTGTAACTGGACTCGTTAATTATTGGATAAAGACAAACAACTAAGATAAAAGTTAAAGAAAACGCCACCTTGTTTCTTAATATGAAAGAAGACATAGGCAATATTGATCATGGCAGTGATTCGGTACCTATAAGACACTATAACACAATGTTTCCTACTACTTAATGCTATGGAGATCACACACTGACACACATTCTACCCTCTTCCATGACACAATTACATCTCTGTGTGCCTGTTATAGTACAGATGTGTTCCAGGAAGGGGCCATGATAGGACCTAACCACAGACCTATACTGGCATCAAGGGGATCACTCACATAACAGTACCAGTAGGGGGACCGGCTCAAGTCCACTCAGATGTGCTCCTATGATTTGACTTATGAATTAGAATAAGTGTGGACTATACGACCAAGAAATCTTGCCTTTTAACGAAACTAATCTTAGTTAAATCATATCAATGAGGTATAAATAAATCTAGTCTGTATACATATGATAGACATAATCCATAGACAGGCACCCTGCCTTAAATAATAAACACTTTTAAATGTGCAATATCATTATCAGATATCAGGTTCGAGCAGTCATAAACCCTTCCCTTGGGGGAGGTAGGGCAGTAGGTCATAGTGCAGCTAATGGCAGGGTTCAAAGAGCAGCTCAAGGAGCAGCTCAAATGGCACATCATATAAATACATTGCAAATGTAGACCACAAGTAGGAAGCCAGGGCCCCCAATGCCTAAAGGTTTTGTCTACTTTCGAACAATATTTGGTCAGAAATCCCAACGGTTACAGCTCATTGACCACATCCTGCTATAATCCCAGCCGTTTTGTGAGCATGCTCAACATTTTAGGTTAGGCTTGCTCCTGTGTATACATATCTGTAACAGATTTTATAACACATACACAGCCGTCCCCCATCCCCTTTCTACTCCCTGTCTCATCACAGCAAGCGCCAGCTTCTGACTCACATTTGCCTTTACTACTAGCTTCATGATTTCACCAAGACGCTATCCCTGCCAAACTCCTCTCCTGTCATCATTCCCTGCTTGTACACGGTCCCACCTACTCGGGATACTGACGTCCGCCTGGGGTCACACTTAGCACTACGACTGTTTATCGACCAGAGGCCGTCACCCCTGCCCCAGGGTGTCAGTCAGATGTCAGTCCAACTTGTCGGTTTCTGCCCGTAGATTAAGCTTCTCGTCCACACCCCACCTCCAGGTTCCACCATTCCTTCATGTACCCCCAGCCCTCCTTCAATACACCCCCCCCCCCGAGGGTATGTGTTGTCGTTTGTCTACCCACCACTTCTTCTTTAAAAGCATTCCAGTCACTCCTTGATATAAAGTCTTCGGGTTTTAAAGAACATCGTAGCCCGGGGAAATATCCAATATATAAATTCAGAATATTACTTTTTCTCTTTGTGCTTGTCAAATACTGATATTGCTGCGTACAGGTCGGGCATGTAATTTGTAATTTGGCATTAAATTATGATATTAACCATCACTGATTTACTGGTAGAAAACACGTGAGAACAAAGCAATACATGTTGCACTGTCCTAACATGACATTAAGGGACATTAGCTCATAAAAACTGCAGAGACGGCTTCCCGACGTGACAAATGTTCTTTATCATTACAAATTCTCATCAAACATAAATAAAACATAACAGACATAAAATAACATGTTCGACCAAGGACAAGCCCTTGGGCCGGTTGAGAACCGGAAGTGCGTTGGCGGCCATTTTGTTCTGAGTGATAAATGGTGATTCCTAGATTCAATTTTCCACCAGAAAAAAAAAGAATCTCATTTAAATGAAACCCCGGGACACCCATAGCTGACCGGAAGCGGAAGTCACTTGGCGGCCATTTTGCTGTAGCTGGTGGCGGGAGAGTGTAGCTAGGATACCAGCGGCAACATGACGATGACGGATGGTGACGGAGAGAGCACGGCCGCAAATTAAGTTAGTGGGCGCGGGGATGGTCGCAAAAAGCCGCTATGAATGTTTTATCACATCGTCGTGTCGTCGGCGCTTTTAAACGGGCTAGGCCGCTTTGTCGTCGCGATTAACACCTAATTTGTCTGTCTTGTTGCCTCCCCTACCCATCCCACCCACCACTTCTACCTACATACACGCTACATTATGGCGTGTTGTATTATCAGCCCTAGGGTTTTTACACTAGCAGTGGCACCAGGGTGTCGTCATGTTCCCAGCTGGTTATACTAGACAATATAAGATTCATATTAGGTTTTGTCACTTTGAAGCTGTAATGGGCTTGTTCACTAAGGATGCTGTTGTGTGTGTGATTTTTGTGTGAATTTAGCATAGATTGAATGTCAATGGAATGGGTGGTCCTACTGTGTGCTTTAGTCTATTTTTGTGGCCTCAGATCGGAATTTGTGTCTCTAGGCTACATACTGGTGCCCTTTAGGTCCACATGCAGGGTTCCCATATTAGAGGCCCGGCAGATGTCATTCCATATCATTTCATGTCCGTTCATTTAAAACCTGAACGGATACAGTATTTTGTCGGTATTTCTTGTACAATATGAAAATCGGCCCGATATATGTTAGGCATGTTAATCACAGGTTATTGGCCCTATTGTATCAGCATTTACCATCTAACGGTATCTCCGCGCTGTTAATCACGGGTTATTGGCCCTATTGTATCAGCATTTAGCATCTAACGGTATCTCCGCGCTGTTAATCACAGATTATTGGCCCTATTGTATCAGCATTTAGCATCTACCGGTATCTCCGCGCTGTCTATCCACTTTTGCCATCCCCTAATCTTGCTCTTACCCACAAATCCCCTGGACTAAGTCTCATTGGCCCAGGGTATCCCCTGGGCTATTGGAGCCGGGTTTTCAGTCAGATCCACAAATTTGTAATCACCAACTTTAGGGTGTAATCATTCAGTGATATACTGTTAGTTTACACATTTTTCAAAGCCAAAGGAAAGTTTCAAATCTCATCTATCAGACAACATTTTGTTCTTTATGGTGAGTGATGTCTTTCTCTACGAAAAAAGCTGCTGTACTTATGTCATATTTTATACTGACTACAAGTTCTTTAACCATTGGGTCTATGGGTCAGATAGATTTTGGCGATGAAATTAGCACATGGAGTCCTATGGGTAATCACCAAGTGAGACACTTTTTTTTCAGCAGGTAATGTTTACAGTGTCCAAGCTATACACATAACACATTGGGGACTGAGCGATAAACTAAGCATGCTAAGGATAAAGTTTTCTGTGGGGGCCAGGTTTTCAGGGGGCCAGGTGTCCTGGGGCTAGGTCTCCAGGGGGCCAGGTGTCCGGGGCCCAAGTGTCCAGGGGGCCAGCAGGGATGTAAGTCTTCAGGTTTTATCAGGATTTCCTGATTTCTGAAAGTTTTTAATGACATGTATTTTCCTTATATGAGTGGTAAGGAGGGCTGTTTGGAAAAATAGAAGGCTTTTATATCAGGTAAATGTATGGCTTCCTGATTTTTGCCCATGACTGAATTACATCCCTGGGCCAGGTGTCCGGGGGCCAGGTGTCCGGGGGGCCAGCAGTCCAAGGGGTTTAGTAAGAGAAGATTATGCCAGACTGGTGTCAGTACATGTATAGATAATGGTCTCTAGTTGTAAGTAATTAGTCAATATTTCGCAAGTGCTGATTCCTGTGACCCCACAGGCCTTCTGTGCTTCAATGTGCTTCAATGCACAATGCCCAATTTTTATATAGGGGGGGGGGTAGTAGACCCTGGGCCATATGTGATATATATCACACGTTAAATCTTTTAGCTCAAAATGGCCCATAGGACGTCAAACTACCCAATCAAGCCCCTGGAAAACGACCCCTCTTAGTCCAAACGCCTCTAAATGTTCAATTCCAACATGGTCTACTCTAACCCATTCCTTCTAAAGCCCTGGGTTTACCCCTATAACCCTCCAGTGGACACACAGTACTGCAATGCATTTATGCCCTTTTGTCCCCATGGTGCATCAATGCAGGTCATGGCAAGTCTACACACAAGGGCAACATGAATGCACCATTCTGACCTTACAGGGTTAATACACATTGATGCATCAATTGAATCAATGCAACATCAGTGATTCATGATGGCCGATGAACAAGAACCCTCAGACAATATATGACCCTTAAAGGGTTAAACTGTACCTATCCACCTCATCCCACTGAAATACCCTTGTCTCCAAACCTTGTGTCAGTTCTGTTAATCCTCACTCCACTTGGATCTGCCTGCAGTAATAAAGCTGGCTGTTTGATCTCTGTTTCTACTGTCAGTGTTGGCTGATCGCTCTGCCTGTTTTACCGAGCACATCTCATCTGACAACTTGTGCAGATGGCGTAATTGGGCTTTGGCTGACTAATTTCAATTCTCCCCATTGTTCTTATTAAAACGATCAGAGATCAGCTTCAAATGAACTCTTTGGATGTAATCTTCGAAATGCCGCCGCTCTTTTGTGGCTTCATTTGTTATTGGAGTTAGCAGTGCAGTTTCAAACTAATGTCCAAGCCAATTGAATTAAGCTGAATTGAGTTGGGTTTAGTATTTCAAAGTTTTAGTTTCAAATGTAAGTGTTGTGTGTAGAACAGTCTAGAGACAGCAGCTAACTAGTCTGGCTTTTATCATCATCCAATTCTACAAGTGTACCCTGGAGATTACGTCCCCAACACCTACTCCATATCTACTAACAATAGCCTGATAGCAATGCTCCTGTCTCCTGTAAGTTTTCAGATAAGACAGATGAGGGGTGGAGTGAGATGTATTATGATGCAATCTGTGTTGTAGCCATACCTCTGGTAAAGTCTTAGACGAACATCGATGGAGACTGCTTATCAGTGTTTACAGCGTTCAGAGCTGCTTTGAAACACTTTCCGCGATATGGGAATTTTCTGAATGATGTTTGGATTCACTTCGTGTTGGAGGATCTATACTGCCAAAGATTTCTTTCTGTTTTGTTTCCCTCAGTTAAGCTATTGTTGTTCCATCTGACGTTTTGTTTGTTTGAGTTTACTTCACAAGATGTCTTTGCCTCAGAGTCTCCTGGTGCACATTATGGATGGGGAAGGAAGATAGAAATACTTTTGTACTTGAATGGTCAGGACGTTTCAGGGTTTTGAATAGCTTTACTTATGAATGGCAATATCCTCATTTGAGGTAATTTTATATTCTCCGATTAATGAATTATGTCCGTTAACTCACGAAAAGGCACAATGTCATTTCACATTCAGGCAAAGTGAACATGAACAAAACTATCAAAGGATCCATTTGCCCTTGTGTCGACTCAAATCCACATAGAGAGTGGATGCCTTGTTTCTATAGTTACCGGTACCCCTGCTCTCTGTGTACCCGATGATCCCCATTCCTGACTCAGCTTTTAATCGCTTGTTCCCTGCTTGTTCCTGGGCTATTGCATGGGTCGACTACCAGTCAATTCCCCCACCCCTCTCTCCCCTACCCGATGGAGGCTAGGGTCAAGGACGGAGGCAAAGGTCAACGAGCATGCAGGACCTGTCATTACGTCATGACGTGCGCCAACATCATTTTCCTACGTCATGAGAGAAATTTGAGGGCCCTCTACTCTTGTTAAAATGGCTCTGACGGGACTTGCGGCACGCCGACCTTGTGGTTCTAGCACAGGAAGGGGTGTTCAGTCCTGGGAGTTTCACAAGAGGTTAAGTTCGATCCACGTAAACGCAGCTTCCAGGCCTTTAATGCCACATTACATGCCTCAATGTGACGTGCAGCAAGACTTGCTGAGCAGCTCGTGGGTGAAATAGTGACTCACACTATTTCTATTCCTAAGAGTCATTTAAGTCCTTTATCAAAATGGATACAGTAAAACTGAGCAGATCAGTATCCAAACAGCATGTAATAATAAATCTGATGTCTTTTGGCGAAATGAAAAATGAATATTTTGTATAATGTTCTTATTGCCAAAGTTTCACACATAAACTCCCATTTCGCCGTACGAAGGTGGTACCGAACTAATGACATGATGCAACAATGTTATGCTAGAGTAACTTCCAACGCCATGTCCATGCATTATGTTAATGTATCACGATGACAACTGAAGATAACCTTACCAGCACCTTCGGCGCTGTGATCATGGGCAATAGGCTATCGTTGAAAAGGCATACTAAAATAAAGATAGTAGACACAGGAGATGCGAGACAAAACATGCCGAGGATGAGAGACCCCCCCCCCCGATCCTCTATCCCTATGCCCTAGGCGCGCAAAAGTGAAAAAGGCAGTGTCTCCCATGTGAGGTGTTTGATTTGGCTGAACCCTCACTTGCGTCATATTCACGATAATGATGCATGGTGGGACTGCCTTAATGAGTGTAAAAGAAGACTGAGGGCTGGAAATGAAGTCAAATATTCACCTTGAAAATTGATGTTATTTTTGCTTTTACTTTGCTCATATCTGAATCACCGATTGCAAGGTGAAGGGAATGAATAAGAAGCTTAGGATTACTTAGAAGTAAATAATTCAGAGAGAAATATGAATAAAACAGTCACGTCAGTGTGTGAAAGTAGCAGACGAACAGACAGACGTAGCTCTGGTGCACAGAGCTCGGAGACGGGGGAAGTTTCATAGAAGAAGGAGGTAATAAATAAGCAAATGTCAACTCCCATGGGATATTTTTGCATCTGACACCCTCAACAGCTCAGGTCCAACAACTATAGATAGTCACATCCTATCCCCCATATCACACGTTCAGCTCTACAACTAGAGAGTCTTATCCCTCATGTCACAAGTCAGCTCAACAACTATAGACAGTCACATCTCCCATGTCTTCAAGTGTAGACAGTCACATCCCTCATAATACACATATCAGTCACATCTCCCATGCCACAAGTCACATCTTCAAATGTAGCTAGTCACATCTGAAAACCCATATGGCTGCATGCTCCCCTCCACATGACGTGCTACAGCATGTGAGAGACATGCCAAGGGGTGTCTCTTAATTATATCTTCACACAGAGACTAGGATTCAGCTAGATTGGTGAGGGGGTGCTGGAGAAACAGGCCAGGGGACTCTTATAATTCATCCATATTGCATGAGTCGAGGACAGAGCGCCTTGATTGTCGCGCTAAATCTAATTCCACTCGTAACCATGCGTGTCGCATGTCTTCTGACGCCACGCAAACAGTCAGTTTCACTTATTGTCACCCAGCGTCACTGCGACTCACTCCACCTCGCTGTTGCTGATCAATCGAATATGTATATTTTTTTTGTAGATACATCACAATAGAGGAGCAGCACAGTGGGCCCTCTGGGGTTATTTAATTCGTAAGATTACTGATAGCTATAAGTTTTTTTTTTATGTTGTACAATGTCTCTGGGTATGGAAAAGTGATGTTTGACCAATGAAAGCTCGTGCAGTCACTGAGAAATCTGCAATTCTATACAACCATCTCTTGGAATTTTAGCCTCGTTTTTAAGATTTAAAATACACATTGGTCTACCTGTTCTGGCACTAATATTCATCTTACAACAATTCCAATGGTACCTACCCCCCAAAAACACTCGTCGGTACAGACGAGTTTAAATTAGGGTGGTCAATTAAATGCCCCATGTCAATACTGACAAGCAAGGTTGTCATGCTCCCCAGGTTTTCAGTGTGTGCACTTGCCCCAATAATAAAGTGACATTACATATTATATTATAACCCGCTGCTTCACTTGTGGCCTAGCACTGGCTGTCTTCACAGAGAAGGTGTATTGTTATGAAGGGATGGGTGGGATGTATTTAGGTGTGGGATGCCTCTTATATATAGCCCTCATGATGGATCGAGTCTGGAGGTTCTAGGATAGGGAAGCTGATAATTGGGGGAGATGGGTAAGTTCACTGGGTCTACTTTGTTATCGCGTAGGGTCGTGCGTTCGGCCTACTCCATAGACAGGTTCTTTGTGCGCACTAAAAGGGGAAAGCGAAAGAATATATCTCCTCTGAAAATACTGCAAGGTAACGAAGGGAAATGAATCTGAACCCTCCCTCATATATGTGAGGCGTCTAGATAAAGTATATATGTGTTATGTATGCCCCTAAATAATTCTCCCAACTATTAAACATGAATCACGTGACCCGTGGTTAAAGTTTTAAATGAGTAATTTAAACTCATCATCAGACAGTCAATATTCTGATATTTCTCCCATTCGCTATTCACGCCAGACTATTGTGAATATTCCACTCTAGGTGACGCCACATTTTTGTTCGGCCAGCGCTGTTTTAACGCTCAAAGGGCGGCATTGCTCACACTGTCTCATTGTCACTCATTTGCATAAGACACCAGCGTCGCTTGTGCATGTGCACATCAAACGTTCAAATGAAAATCCTGCAAGATCAACATGATGCATTAATGCAGCCCTGGTGAGTTAGTCGCCCCACTGCATCTAAGCATACTTATAGATGACAAAAGGGCGGTGTGCTAATTCACTGCGCTTCCCTAAAATAGCTAAGTTCCCACGTCCATCATGTTAGTTGTCACAAGTGGGCCAGGCCACGCTGTGCTTTTGGAGGCCATTTAAAGTTGAGTTGCTCCCGAGCAAAGTCCAGTTACTGCTGGTGTCCCAGGAGCAGCTCATACCATTAGATTCACTCACCAGGAACCAGAGTGTGCATACAGGCCACCGTCCTCAGCTTAGAAGGACTTCCCAACAGGTACCAGCGCAGAGATGAGCATCTGTGAGCAGGTGGGTACTCGGGGTGTGAGTTTATACTGAGCAAGTGGGTTTCTTGTCGTTGTGTGAGTGTTTGTGGGGGAATGACTCTTTTCACTTTGAGTTGACAGCTTGAAGGACCTCCATAGACATGTTTTGAGTTTCGAGTCACATAACGCTAATTGAAAAGACTGTACCTAAACAATCACAAGATCTCCTCCTTCTTTAATAGCATCATATGAGCGGATTCTCTGCCCTAAAAAGCAAGAGGCAAGTTGTTGTTATGAATGGGAATGATAAAGTGTTTATCAGTGTGCTGCCATAACCATTGTGTGTCCATCACAAAGCCAGCCGAGAAATCCCTATGTATACATGTATTAAAAACCTGTCACTGTTGATTGCTACATGCCGGAGGATACATGTCACTTATGCAGTACATAGTGTTCCTGTAATACTACCCATATCCCTATGACAAGTGCTGTCAGCTCTGACGACACCCATGTCAATCATATGCATGATGTCACCTACCGCTATCTTAGCTTCGTCAATACATTGCCACACATGAAACAGTAATTAAAACATTACAGTTCCACATTGTTTCCAAATTCTTTTACGTTCCAGTTATCCATATTTAACGCGGCACAGCCGCATTTCTGGTATCGCCCAAAAAACCATGACACATATAGGGGAGCTTGTTGTATTGCTTTTACAATCCGCCTTAAAAGTAATAAATCTTAACCATCCTCTATTCTAATTATGTGGAAATGAAGGGGAACATGTTGGCACACAATTTAATCCTTATATTTCTTTGCGAAACAGTGTATATTATGGGAAAAATGGTAGTAAAGTCCTGATAAGACTTTTTTTTAAGACATTTTGAAGTATCGCAATATCTGGTGCATATTGCAAGGAATCACGAGAGTTTGTGCAAGCTGGCACCAAATGCCCATACCTTAGGTCTATGCTATAGAGATTGAAACCTTGAACTGAATTGTTCACAAAGAGGCGAAGACAGTACAAACATGGCAGATGGTGGGGTTAGAGGAGTACACGTAGCATCAAAATGGCTTCATCGCAGGTGAGTAAAAGCGATTTGAGGTGCCCTGGTCTGTACAGTGTTAGATTAGATCCTTATTCAAGGCCTAATGATATCATTTTCGCTAGCCATGGTGAGAAAATACCAAAATGGCGAGTGTACAGGGAGATGAGCAATCCCCGGGGCGGAAGACCGGCATTGGCGGCAACAGGTCTACGGGAAATGTGAGAGGGGAGGACCCCGGCGAGCAGTCCGCTGCTGCCAATCTCTTTTGCGCCGCGTTTTCTGTACGTAAATACAGAGGTATTCTATATTCACCCATGAACAGAGATGTAAGTCTTCAGGGCTTAGTGGATTCCAAGCTCTGTAATTACACTTTCCAAAAAGTCTTGGTTTTGAGGCATCAATTTGAAGATTTTAAATATTTCAAATATTATGTCTACAGAGAGGACCACTGCTCAGGTATCAGGTTATCACTTACACTGAAAACCTGGTAGTTCTGAAACTAGTCAGTGGTGATGACTTTAGGTCCTCAGGTTGACAATACCTAAAACAACTACCTTAGGTGGTCAAAACGACGACTATAGGTCGTCATCCTAACGACCTAAGTCGTCAGGTGTTTTAGGTATTGACAACCTGAGGACCTAAACATTAAGAACTTCCAGTTTTTCAGTGTAGCAATTCACTTTTCTTTGCAATACACTGACATGATCATACTGATTAATGCTATCCACATTGTTGCTGAAGCTGAGTGCATGTTATAAGTGTCAGTTTTGGAGCTGCTCTCTACTTGTGGGTCAGCAGTCACTTAGATGGGTTTATTCCAGCCACGAGCTGCTCCTCTCTGCCATGTCACTCCGCGTTAACCACTGTACTGAGCTGCCTTTAACCCTTTGAGGATGTCATAGTGCTTCATACAGATACATGGTCATGATACACCAAGACTGGAGAGTCTAGTCAACACTGCTTTGATGCATCATGCTGACCTCCCGGCAGTATATTAACCACATCAGGTCATGGGACATGATTAACAATTTTCAACCTCTGCATACCTGTATCTAGACGACAAAAGGCATTTTATTAGAACAATATGCTTTACTTGAAGGTTGACTTTCCACCCCGTCTTCATACATGCAGATAGTCCCCACTACATACCCTCCATGCAAATGACAATATCAATGCCTAGGATTCGGCCCCAAAACTATCTTTCCTGAATGGTTTCTTTTTTTTTAAACAATGGCGTGCCTTTAATGGTATACAGAGATGTCAGACCTTCAGAGGTCCGTCTATTTTCAGATGTTCAAACTTTCCTATAAATCCGACATCTCAGAGGCTTCTTCCAAATTGTGATTATAATATGGATAGAGAGAATTACATAAATCATAGATACACTCTTACAACATGCCCTTCTACTTCAAGGGAGCCTAAGGCTGAACATAATTCAGGTTTCAGCAGATGGAATTAAGCATGCCTTGTGTTGCCCTCTAGCTTTTTCTAAACAAACCACCTTTCAGAGATCAGAGGATCTCTGAAATCTCATTTCAGAGGACATGAATCTAAGCTGGCTGCTGATTGGCTGAAATTCTGATGCAGTGTTTTTAATTGTATTTCTTTGACCATCTACTCCAGAGAGGTTTTAATGGTTTTGGGTGAGGGAAATAAGTTGAAATGAAGACAAAATGGGTGCTTTTTATAGCATAATACATTGGGAGAATGGGTGTTTTGCTAACACCCAAAAGTTTTCAGAGGTTGAGCCCATACCCAACTGACATCTCTGGGTATATAATTATAGAAGATCTAACTGTGGAAAGCCAGGAAGAGAGGTAGAGAGAGAGACAGATAGGCAGGCAGGCAGGCAGGCAGGGACAGACAGAGATAGGATATTGCAGGTAGGCCAGTTATGGCGGATAGGTCGTGTATAAGAGAGAGAAATAGGCAAGCCCACCACCAGAAAGGACTTTGAAATGAACTGTGCAGGAAAGGACTGGAGATCTTATAGACTGGTGGACCATACAGTGAAAATAATTCTTAAGGGCATGGAGCAGTAGAGCAGTTTTTCACCTTTGGAACATGCTGAATCTGAATATCAATGTTGCCCAGCTTGAATTTCGGGTTTTCTCTGTTAATTCTTCAAATAAAAATAAAAATCACAAAGATTCTAAGAAATTAAATGAAAATACCTAAAAAATATTTATATGGGAAAACGATCCCTCAAAACACTAAGTATGTACACCTGACTAAGCTATCAACAGCAATAGATAAGATGATGACCTTAAGTAAAGGGTCAAGGTCATTTGGGTCATGAGTAGGAGATGAATGATCCATTGTCAACCAAACTTTTCAGTTGGTTTTAACTTTAGATTTTGAACCTCTAACTTAAGATGAGTCACTCTCACATACCCTAAAATTTAGAATTGATATACATTACCTTCTAATTTTCCATCTATCTGGCTTCAGAGTAGCACATACAAAGTGAGAAGAGTCCTAAAGTGCAAACGTATTCATTTGTCAGTGCTACCAACTCAATTACATTCTACTGCTTGTTCGCTGTAGGTCCTGTGGGGGCTTTCTATGGGTAGCAATTCTGATTTTGTTGCAGTTGCATTGACAAGTTCCACAATTAAGTCTTAAAAGAGCGGAATATGACCTCCAGAAAGGCTGAAATTGGGATAGGACTCAATGGCAAGATTATTTGCAGTCCCCCACATCCTTCTTTCAACCTATTTAAGTTGGATGAGGGAATTCTGGTTCTGTCAACCATAGCCTGATAATGGACCCTTATGATGTGGAATAGGAAAGCATACTTTGTTGATGGTAGTGAATCAGGATTTACTCAGATGCCAAACACAATATGATGTGCAATATCAATAGTCTGTCTCTTAAAATTGTAACCCTTGCACACAAATTCCTCTGCCTTCATTTTCCCCCCCAGTCAACTCTCTATCATGCATATACCTGAGTAGCTGCTGTGTTTTTTTCCCAAAATATCTTCCAGATTAGGATAGACATGAAAGCCCAGGTAAAAATATACTATGGTAGATATCATGATCTACTCTAGTGAACCAGTATACATCATGGTTTACTATGATACACTACAGTATACTCTCTTATTTTGTGGTACATATAACCATGATGTACCATGATATACTAGGACACAGTCAACCTATATGTTAACCAGGAAAGCCAATGATTTACTATGATTCTGGGATCATAATTTACCATAATTTACTAGGATATATCACAGTATACCCTATATCCTATGGTACAGCGGTATATGTAACTCTAATATATCACAGTATGTTAGAATAATGATAAATCATAGTTTGAGAACCATAGTTTACTATCATAAGGTAAGGTAAATTGCAATATCTACATCAAAGATGTAACTGTATGATTAACCATAGTTTGAGAGGAATATGGTATACTATGCTTCCACAGTATTGTGATACACTGAGCTTTTTCAACTCCAGTTTATCACAATATACCAGACAAACCAAGGCATCACTTATGAAACTATGATATAGAAACGTTATTTGTAAATACATTATATCATGATTCTTTATAAACATTGAAGTCCTGGAACTAGGATTTTGATATGCTATACACTGGTATGCAATGGTGTAGCAAAGTGTGTACCAACTTCAGGGAAGAAATGTAGTATAACATAATTGAATAAGTAAATAAAAGACCATGGTATAATGATAAACCATGGTGTCATAGCCACCATGTGCTTTCCCTATTATCACCCAGTGGTCATCTATTTCTCCCATGTGTTAGCAATCTACAACATTTCTTCACATTTCCATATGCCCCAACTGTGCTCTACCCCTTGTGATATCTATATTCTGTATCAGCAAGACATACTTCTCTTTTGTCAATGCATAGTGTTGATTTTCACTTCTCTTTTATTGTTATCCTAGATAACCATGCTATATCATGGTTTACCATAGTATATCATGGTTTATCCTCACCATGTGCTTTCTATGTGCCCTATTATCACCCAGTGTTCACTCTTATTTCCATTCTTTGCTAATGACCTACACTATTCTATCGCATGACGTTTTGCCATATTGTTCTCTACCCCTTGTTTTATGTATATTTACACTTTCAATGCATATATTCCTCTAAATATTACATAAG
The DNA here is from genome assembly GCA_949317995.1 of Acholoe squamosa. NCBI lineage: Eukaryota > Metazoa > Annelida > Polychaeta > Phyllodocida > Polynoidae > Acholoe > Acholoe squamosa. The sequence continues at coordinate 22,737,542 of OX439040.1, forward strand.
ATACACATTTTCTCAATTCAGTGCTAAGCTCCATAAGCAATGGAAAATGAGGATTATTACTTAAATAGCTTTATGTCTGTAACCCTCTTAGTAAATATCTGATGCCTATATACATATGTTTTAAACTGTGACCAGAAAATGTTTTGATCTATTGGGTTTCTTTATTATTTTCAATAATTTCCTCTTTGGGACTGTAAATACTGTGGCAGACATAAGACTTGCTGAGGCCAGATCAGTCCAATATTAGACCTACTATTGTCTTTCTCAAATTCATGTCTATAAATTATGTGTCATAGTCTTGTTCAGAATGGGTATTATCTTTTTACTACCAGTAGGCACATTTCTCATAGGATACATTAAAGACTATCATGAAATTTGCAAGATTACACACATAACAACAAACATACCATAGTTTACCATGGTAAAATACTACTATGATTAGTTCATTGTTTTGCACCAGGTGGCAGCACAATTCACGAGCAGACTCTTCTTGGGGTGTTCTGTTCATTTATGAAATCTATAAGCATAGCAATTATTCTGATTTTCAATTACATTCAACTTTCCAACATTAAGAATGTAAGCTAAAATGCAGTTTGAAAAAAATGTGGCCACTAGAACAACTACATATGTAGTAATTAGGTTTGTGAAGAATACACACACCCATTTTGTGGTAAATAGAGAAGATATAGATACCCTGCTGTACACATTCCTTTGGAACAACCCTACATATACATTACATTATGGTTTGTGATCATGAAGGGTTTGTAAAAATTCAATGTCCCGAGTATGGAGATGAGTTCCACAATCTGAACAATCTCCAAGTGGGGCATCAGGAAAAAATAGATGTGGAATCAATGTAGACTTTGATTTGATTCAATGGTATGCTGTGATCATGATTAACCACAATGGAGACCATAATATACCACAGTAAAATAATCATGATTGGTTCCAAAGTATCCCAGTAAATTTACTCTGGTATATCATGTGCCCTGGTATATTACAGTAAACCATGATGAATATCACAGTACAATATACACGATATCATGACATTGCATCTATCATAACTGTGGTAAATCGTATTAGCAGCAATGTATATCATTGTATATAATATAATAATCCTATAGGATAATCATGATTTACCCTAGTTCAAAAACTATGGTTCGTTCCAAAACACTCTAGTAAATTAACAATGACATATATCACAATAAACCATTGTATATTTTTACCTGGGAGATAATGTGTCACACTCACTATTGCATGATATATTGGATGGGCATAGGCAAAACTGATGGGCAGCTTCTCTGTAAGCATTTTGATTGGTATGCATTTACTTCGTTATGGTATGAAGCATTCTTTCAACAGAAGAAGAAGGACATCTGTATCTGCACAATGAACAATCATACACACAAGATGTTGCATAAGCAAAGCTTTGCAATGCAGTCATTGGAAGGGTCTGTATCCACAATGAACAACTATCACTTTTAGATCTGGCATTTTCTTACTAGAGTTCGCCTCGTTGTAAGCAGAGCGATGAAACTTTGTCAACATTTTGTAACATAGCTACCTATGAGATGTAATATTTGTTATGCTCCCTTACTTCACCTTTCTTTTTGTGCTTTGCTTTAATTGATTCCAGATCATATATCAAACACTAAATCGATATTATTTCCAATGTAAATCAATTTCCTCACAAATATAATTATGGTTTTGCAGTTGTGCTTTCCCCATTGTTGTAACAAATGCCCCTTAATGATGACATAGGAATCCATGTCTTTGATTCTATTGGTGGTATACCTTTGACAGGAATATCTGTCAAGGCTAACTTGTTTCAAGAGTGAACTACAGCATTGAGCAATAATAATCACAAAGAAACAGGCAATAGCTTATATAAATGTTTAGGATGTCTACCATGTCTACCTCATGACCAGCATCATATGAACGATATTCCTGTCTGCCTTCATTGCACTTTTCTGAACTTTCCATCCATCCTTTGTCATTGGTAACTTTATACATGCTATAAAAGGTTTCAATCATGAGCACTAAAACAGTATTTGAATGAGGGCTGGAGGAAATGGGGAATTGAAATGGCTCCCCATTGGTATCATTGGCATTCTTTCATTGTTAGCAATAATACATGTATTAACCTCAATTATCACATTAAATTTTTGAATTCTATGTTATAGAAACATAATTGGCATCCTCCAGCAGTTGGGAATAGTGCTAATTGGATGAGAGAGTGCTATAGTTGAAACAATGGGTGCCAGTTGCTATGGCATATTCCTGTTGCTGAGCAAGCTCAGGATACTGATTAATGTATGTTACATGATACCTTAATTCAGGACATTCCATAAACTCCATATGTTTTGCTAGCTACTGTAATTAGCACCTCTGTTTGGCTAAATTACAGAATTAGCCTGTTGCTAGGCAACTGTTGCTAACACCACAACATGAATAACACCAGTAGATTCCCACTATCAACTTTAGTAGGGGTAGGTGCTATTAGATTGAAGATTTCCCTATCCATTTAGAGGTGAAAACCCGATAAGTGTATAATTAGCATGATTTACATAATTAGCCCAAAAATAGGTCAAAAACAAAAAAATCAGAAATGGAGTCGTATCCTATCTTTTTCAGCACCCTTCAAACTATAGATTCCATGATCTAAGAAACTGCCATAATTACAAAGTTGCACAAAGAGGTGGCTTTCTTTACTATTGCCCTTTACTTTTAAACCCCTGATCTCAGTCCCTACCTCTGTAATGTGCCTCTGTAATGCTATTTGCAGAGCAATGTGACTATACCTAGTTCTAAGCCTTAAAAGGATGTCTGTAGAAATATTTGAAGTACATATATTACATTATTGATACATTATTGGTAGAGAAAAAAATCTGTGAAAATAAATAACAAATTGTGAGTCATAATCACAGCACATGTTCCAGTACTTCCCTTCTACCACCTGACCTTGACCTTGATAGGGTCACTTTCTTTTTTGTGCTTATTCCTAGGATAACAGATCACACATGCAAGTTTTTGGGTACTCAGATTGCATTCTTTTAGATTTAATTATTTTGAAAGATTTTCTTTTCAACCTGGGCAACATTGATTTTCAGATTTGGCATGTTTCATAGATCAAAGTTAGCCATGATGCCCAGCTCTACTATCTCATGCCCTTAAATATGCTTTCCAGGCATCTTTTGGACCTTGGTCCACCAGTCTATTAGAAGTCGGAGTGATAAGAGCAAGATTTGGGTTTGCCCTGGGTCCATCTATAGCAATAATGAGAAAGCCACTCTCTGGCAGGACAGGGCATTTTTTGTGACTCTGCTGTATCCGACAATGTTGTGATATCCGTCGATAACAATAACATTGTAGTCGTCCTCCGGATGCTTTGTGAAGACTCTTTCCAATATTAATACTGAGAGATTTACTGTGTAGGTGATAGGTTGACAAGTTAATCTTACTTCCTTTTGATATAGGTCTTGGTGCTTTTGAGGTACCTTTCTACAATACATGAGTTCCGAGTTAGCCGGGAACGCACCAGCAGCCGGGGCTATTAACGTTTGGTGGCGCTGTATAAGAACAAAAAGAGGGATTAGAAGATTCCCACAGGGAGAGGGGGATGGACTGACCGGGAGGCAGCCTAGGGGCAGCGGTTGGAGGAGGGTACACTCACTATCTCACCTAACTAGGTCACTGTGTGTATCATCAAAGTCCTTCTATCTATCATATCCAACAAGATATGACTTATCCATTCAAGATACAGGACCATACATGCATGGTGTCTACCTGTATGGATTCCCTATCGGATCTTTGCATTAATGCCTTCAGCAGGAGGGTTTTAATTTCAGAGCTAGTACATTCCCAGAGAAAGAAAGAACTCAAGCCAGCACTTTACTTCAATCCCTTTCCCTTCTATGCATTCATCTGAAACCCTACAGGCATTCAGAAAATGTATCCTACTTGGTGGTCCACCATCTTAAATGATGGAGAAGCCGTATGTTTAAACATGGGTATTCTCCAATGAATAGTCGGTTGGGCCATACAATAGAACTTCTTGGCTAAACCCGTCCCCAATGGCAACAAGAATGGTGGGCTCAATCCTCCAAGGTATCTACCTTCTCTTCTCCATGCATTTTTTATTCAAAGTTTTCTATTTAGGTGCGCCTCCTTGGGACAAGTTAAAAATACAGGGGTCTTTGTTTCAAGAGACTAGTCTTTCTTTTATCTTAGCTTTCACTTCAAAAAGTCTTTGGCAGCTGCTTTACATGCCCCACCTCCCCCTCTCACCCCTTATCCGTCCTTGGTTGTTCCTGCCTCCCCAAGGGGGAGAGGATTGTGTGTTATGACGGCAGAGATGTGATCCCAGTGATACAGCTTCTACTAAAAATGTTAATTAAAATCAACATAGTCATCCATTGTGAGGGCCTCCTAATCCCCTCACCATTTCAAGTTGCCTTAATGCCATCTCTCCATAGTATTCATAGTCCAGCAGAATGGTGAAATGTGTGTGCACTTTATCATAGAAGCGTATAATTTGGTACACTGGGGTATTTTGATTTACTCTTTCAAACTAGAGTAAGGGCCAAGCTCAATTTTTCCAATATGGCTGCCAAATCCAAGATGGCCGCCATTGACAGATTTGTTTCAAGTTTTTTCCCACATCATAAACTTTATTACACATCAAAGAAAACCATGAATTGAGGCTTGGAAGACATAAAGAAGTGTTGCTGTGATGATGTTTGGCCATTTCTCTCAATTTCAATCCAATATGGCTGCCAGATATTGATCCTAAATGTATACTAGGGATGTTCTACTATGCAGACATAACTCTATAGAAAATCTGTGATTCTTCATGATAGCCTCTATAACCGCACCTGAAAGTCAAATTTGACATTTGCATAGTAGTGTTTGCTGGGTTTGCAATCTAAGATGGCCACCAGTGAGTTTGGTATACATCTGAACCCCCATTTCTTTGTATATAGTAACATTTCAGATGCAAGTTATTATTCCCCAAATCACAAGCTAGTTATTTCATATCAATCAAAACCATGAATTGAGACCTGGAAGACTCAAGAAGTGTTATTGTGATAATGTTTGGCATTTCTCTCAAAGCCATCAAAATACCCCAGTGTACCAAGTTATACGCTTCTATGATAAAATGCACACACTACCCTGATTCTTGGTCCATTATGCTGGACTATAAGGCACTGTCCCGATAGGAAGCACATGCATAGGGATATTATTTAGCAGAAGGGAGAAGCAATGAAGGCCCATAACGAGTATTGCATCCTTTGATGTTGGGACTTAACTTGTGGCAAACAATGTCTCCTGGCCAAGTAATTATCGCTCTGCGCGCTAAGCACTGCGCTTAGTGAAAGATAAGGATTAGATAATAGCAGCATATGCTCAGTGTATGGATGTAATCAAAGGGTAGATATGTGTGCTGAGTGGATAGACTGTCTGAGCACTATACATATATATGGGGCCTAATGGGATGATGCATGGCAGAGGATGGGAAATAAATCCCTTCTTCATTATGAGTGCCTGAATTAATTTTCACCTTTTATTTTGGTACATACTGTAGACTTCTGGTCTATATGTTATAAAATGTCAATTTGAAAGGTTTTTTCAGGATAGTCATCTCTAGAATATCACACACGTGTGAATAACGTCATCAAATCTTGATCTTCTTTTATTGTATTATTTATAGTAGAAATGACATCAATAGGCATGTTTATCATTCACAAATGGTAGCAGGTGCAAAGGGACACTAATAAGTACTGTCCTACCCGATTTCATAGACTTTTTCCTTTCAGAAACATTGAAAAGGATATCTCAAAAGCCAGGTAGAATACATGTCAGGACCGCATGTGGGCACGGGGAGAAAATGGCAGAATAGATCTCGAATGGCATGGAATTACAACGCCTAGCTGGAACAGCATTGTTCCTCCATAGCAACAGGCTATTCATATGACATACTATTAACCCATATCAATAAGTTGGTACCTGGAAATATGGAAAAGGATTCATACATTCTGAGAAAAATATTCTTTACCACTGGATTCCATATGGAGACCTTCATGCTGCCTACCTTGAATCCTGCTGCCAACCCTGCCCACTATAAGTGACATGTAGTGCAGATACCATGATACGTGTCTGTAGGCCCCCCACATGCAGGTAATAAATAAGCAGGTCTCAGGTGTCAAACCAGATATTCTTTGCAGTACCTGGTACTGCCTTTGTGCCAACCTGATGCACGTTCTCACCCCAGCCTCCTCCTGCACGTTCACGAGCATGAGACGACATGTTATCAGAGGTGGAACTTGGGACACAGTGTCTGAATTTTGAATAGGGAATATGGGAGGTTGGGGGGGGGGGTAAACCTGACTGTATGGTGTGCAGGTGAAAATGGGGAAAATGTGTGTATATGGACTGTCGTGGAATTGCCATTGTTTGACACAAGGAAGAGGGTGGATTTTGAATTTCACCATGCCAATCCCACACACCCCTGCCGAAACTTCCCACAACCCCCATTTGTGCATGTGAGCTTTTCTTTTGGTGAAATAGGCACAAGACAAATCTTACCATTTTCTGATGTAGATATCCACAGGGATATCCTACATCCTGATGTATAGAGATACATGGTCGGAAATGTGAATTATGAAGTAATTGTAGTGCATGCAAAGCCTACAGGTGGGCTAGCCCCGCCCATTCTGGTGGTTACTCACTAGAAGTAGTTGCCATGACAACACTCCATATCGTCTCCTTAGGGACGTCACTAGGGGACACCACTAAACGTCTGGGTCATGAGATAGGGACTTTCTGCTGACAGGACTTTGATGACGTCAAGTTTGGTACCTTAGTTTCGTATTCTGCAGTTGCTTCTGTTTGTTTTGTATTCTTGTGGCGAACTCTGATTATTCCAGAATAACATTGTTACAGAAGTGCTGTAATAATTATGATTATTAACTCGAAAGACGAGTTATCAGAGTCGGGTAAAAACGCACCCTAATTCAGTGCCTCCTAACAGTAGACCAACAGAGAGAAAAAAAAAGACGCTTTTAGCCCTATGTTAAATCCTATAGGTGGTGCAAAACCAAACATTCGCACACTTTTGGTATGGAGTGGTGCAAATAATTGATGAATGTTGATGAATTTGGTGTAATTCAATTCGTCCGCACGTCTCCAATGTTGTAATTTCGGCACAAACATGGCGGATATTGATTTTTTGTAAATTATAATATAGAAATATAATAAAGAATGGCAAAAGGATATGATTTGAATCGATATGTATTATTAAAAAGATAAAATAATAATGTGTTCGCCCTGTCGTTAATTCGCATCACAAAGCCGTGGTCGTGCAAATTGACCCAAATAACCAAGGAAATTGGGTCGGGCATGCGCAGATAGAACCAAAATCCAACATGGCGGACAGTGAGACGATCGATATGTGGGGCTATAACAGTAAAAAGATAGGGTGTATTCGATTCAATTTCGATTGATATTGCCAAAGATGCATGTATTGTATTCAAAAAGCCATTAATTTCAAGTTAAATCGATAGAATATATAATTTCTCCGTAGAAAATGCTACTTCCGGCAAGGAGGGGTCGTGCATGCGCACAGAACATCAAAATCCAAAATGGCGGACAGCGAGATGATCGACTCACGGTGCTATCGAAACTGCTGGATTATAACATAATGGAGGAGAGTTACACTGTCTCATGCGTTTTTATGGTTAATATGGATCATTATTCAAGACCTGCTGGTATTGTGCAATGCTTAACTCGCCAAGAGAGGAGTTATTCGCCAATGAAACATACGAGCAATAATGGATGCATTCTCCATAGGCTTAACCATTGACAGTGATAATGCTCGAAGAAAACATGAGGTTAGTATCAGAAGGGGCCTAAAAGAAGAGATTAAGTGCCCTTTCGAGTTACTTGCATTGCAAAATGCGGTCCTATATTTCCTTTAAAAGAATAGGTCTCCAAGCATGCATTGGGGAACTCAGTCATGAATTCGTTCAACTGCTTCACACACACATTTTATTAATAGGGAAGAAAGATAGCGACAGATTGAAGCTACATTGCAGTCGCAGTACACAACCAGCCAGATCTTTATTCTTGAAAGATATGAGAGTTCTGTATATCTCCAAACTCTTGGGCTCACAGTCGATGAGTTGTTTGTTTTTCAAACAGCACACACTAAATCATAGAATTAGCGATTAGTGATGGATAAGTCCATAGTGTAATCTTTTTCATTTTAGAAAGGGCAATCTCTTCTCAAATTATGCGATGATTGGTTGGCGATAATACCGTTTAACCCTATAAGGTCTGACACTGCATTAGTATATCATGCCAATTGGTCGTCATGGTGCATGAATACAGCCCTGGCAAGTGACTCGCCAGGGCTAGAAAACTATGAATTCAGTGCAATCATCTTTCATTCTACTGAGCTGAGCATCTTCATCATAGGATAACATATAGGTTGTGCTTAAAATCCCGTCAATCACAAAGATTCTACTAGAATGTTTCATAGGACTTCACAAACATATTAAAGTCACAAAAGCCAGATAACGGAAACCAGTTTGTTAACGCCTGGAGAAGCCTCAGATAGAACCAGCCATGTTATGGTGCATGTGGAGATGGCCGGGCATGAGGCTGATATAAAATGACGTGGTGGCGATGAGTTAAGGTTGATGTGTGCGTGTTTGTGAGAAAGACCACATTCCCTATCTATAATTCAGTCGCATGTCGGCCACTGGTTTGTTATTGTTCATTACTCACCAGGACACAACCTCAATATTCCAGTCAGAGCCACTGTGACTGCTTATGGCCCATGGAGAAATAAGAAACATAGTAACATTACCCATAAAAAAATCATTGATATGGTACTACAGAGCTAGATATACATCATATCACCGAGAGGGAAAATGTCAGGAATGAAGAAATGATTCATTTCTTGATTATAGCTAGAGTACCGAAGTGTGATGAAATACTGCGCAATCTGAATAAATGTCTGTTGTATGAAATTGTGATATACCACAGTCGAGCACAAGATAATCTCCCCTGTGTCATTTGCCGTCACTATTTTACACTTGTGATAAGATTTTTGATAAGGTATGATACTCTATAAACTCCCCAGAATCAATTTTCTCCTGTGTCATTAGGACATGTAACAGCAACGCTGCTCATCAGGCCACCCAGGGTATTTTCCAGGTGGTCACTTTCATCCCTCTAAAAGGTTTTACATTTCAAATTGGCATTGGTTCGGCCTCTATCAGCGTTGAGTTATACTCCAAGAAATATCTGTTGAATCTACCAGGGATCCTCTTAGAAGTGAACACTGAACCACGGTAGTTGCATTGCAGTGAAGCAGTGTAGTTTCTACAATGAAGCAGTATTATACACACTGTGGTACAAGGAATCTCGATGAAAATAGCGATGGATCTCTTGCAACCTTTGGACAAGTATTTCGCCGTTATTTTAACATTTATTTTACAGTGTAGACTACCAGTGGGATCACCCTGGCTGTAGACAGAGCCTTCTGAAATGGTTAGCAAAAAGTGAGGGGGAGGAGCGAAGCAATTACCTTAATGGGTCAGTATGAGCTGCTCCCAGGGTAACATGCAAGCAGCTCACAGGGCACCTCCCTAACCCAGCCACCATGTCTGTCCGGATCAGGGAGTTAGTGCCCTCAGCCGTAACGACCCACCCCCTCATGCATAACTCATCCCCTGTCCCTGACAACAACAACAGGCTCTGTTTTAGAAGTGGTAAAACCAATAGTCCACTTGGCCTCTGTCTCGCGAATGAGCTATACAGAGCCTATATAAAATCTTGCAATAGAGGCCCAGTGGATTATGGGTGTGAAGGTTTATAAAGGTAACTGTTATAAGAGGGTGAATGGAATGATTATGTACATGTACATGTTCATGTACATGTGTACATTGCGTTGATATTAGGCTATTTGTGATCACTATGCTTATCAAATGACTACATGTTTTAAAGGTATAAAGGGGGAAGGGTGCGTAGGCACAGGATGCATCGCTGTTTCTCCATGCACTAGTACAACTCATATGACGCTTCAAGTCATGTAAGACTTCCGCAGTGACTACGATTATGAAAGTACTTAGTTAAATACTGTAGCCTTTAACTATTGTCATATAGATTCCACTGTCATATAGAAAAAAAATCAATGTCACCATTTTAGATTAAGTGTGGTAACTCATGTTTTTTTCTCTCGTTTTTTGTAGGTGAGTGAAGTTGCATACCAGCGATGTCACTTGCAATACAAGGTACTGTGGGACCGGTAACACCAGAAATCAGGGACTATGCAATTAAACAGGGGAAAGAAGCTTCAATGTATCATAGTAGATGTCTTTGCTTTAAAAAAGGAAAAAAATACTTAACCCATGAAAGATTGTGAAAGTTCAACATGTAGCAGTAGATTTCAAGTAGGTAAGATCATTCCGGTTATTTATCGGGTTTCCAACTAGACTTTCTTCCTGCAGTTATTTATTAGAACTAATTAACCTTTACTCTTGGATTAGCGGAATGAGAAAAACTTAATGACCAAGGGAACCCCATAAACATGAAAGGTGCTTCACAATGGAATCACTACAGCTGAACAATTTATTTATGGAGCAGACAGAAAACAAGAGACTTTTACATTTGGACAGTTGGAGCAGTCACAGAATAATACATAGGGTTTAAGTTAGCCCTTTAGAAAGGCGTGATGACATAAGCCTGTATGTTCAATCTCCATAATGGTAAGAAAATGTATCAAATGCAGGACCTATATCTCACCAGGTGCGTGACCCTTCATAAAATTGTACTGTAAGGATTATCAACGCCAAAAGTTGGGTTTGTGTACAACAACCAGTTTCCACTGAAAAAAAGGAAGAATTACATGCATGGGTAGGGTTATTATTTTAGAGCATGTAAGCAATTTAGAAGTGCTTTGTCTTATCTAAGAAATTGATAGAGAAATGCTAACGGTTTCGCTTTTAGAAATCTATCAAGATGGCAAAGGAGTCCGAAGCTTGGTCTATGGTTTGTGGTGAAACTGTATCAAACATACCCATATTTGGACAGAGTTAGCTTTACTTTAAATAGGAATTTTCAAGCAAGTACATTGTTCTCCTGTGTATCATCCAAATAACATAATGACATTAAAGGGTTAACCGTGGCTTCAAGTCAGGCTCAGCTACTTAAAGATTCAATCCGTGTTCAGTAAAGTACACCTGATCCTGATCCAAGGGCATTCTAGGATCAGGACAGGAATTAACACGTTGTAAAGCACCTACAAATACCCAGTGGACTTGCTGGATGAGCTCAGGATTAACCATTTGACACTTGGAACAATGGACTTAGAGGTCCATTTGATGCTCTTTTATTGGAGAAAGGGGACCTCCTTTTCTTCCTTACATACACGCCCTATTACTTTTTTTCACAGTAACCTTCTCCAATTAGATGAAAGTTGGAATGTAACTCTTCGTCTCCACTTTCCCCATTTGACCTATATCTTTAAACACGATCTTCATAAATAATCCTGTATGAGGCAATGCATTCTAAAAGCAGTAGCATAGCAGATACTTCAGATAAGATGATCCACTATAAACGGTTCTAAAGAAATTGAGAAAAAAAAACTAAAAAAAAACATTCCGGATTTGGATAGAAAAGAAACGGATAACAATGACACTCCCAGGTTATGCAACCCCCCAATCGTGAAAACCAACTTGTTTCTTCCCATTAAATGGATGATTCATGAGTCCCCACTATGATTATATCAACCTAGATATAATCACTTATGACTTACATTTTCTGTTGTATTTTGGAAAAAGAAGAGAGAATCGACTATTTGTGATACACATTTGGACAGCTTAAGCCAGGTAGAGGATGAAGCAGGCCTGGGAATACACTCAGTACAGACAAAGAGTTCCTCTAACCTGGCCTAGACCAAGTCAGGAACCCAAGTCTTTGCACCAGATAATTAGTACTGTAATAGACCATCACAAAGTGAAAGCAATAGGTAGGAGAGTTTTGGGGGTGCACAGACAAGAAGCTCTGTGTAAAAGAACTCAGTTGCCTGCCAGTCATACAAACACTGCCCACCTTGGAGCCCTGGTTGGTCCAGCCTCCACCCGACCAAAATTACATTCTGTGAGAGAAAGCTTCAGGAGACTGCCCTGAGGCCAGGGTCGCTGACCGCACCCTTGATGAGGAATTTGCCCACCCTCTTCATCTTAGTCTACCAAAACACCACTGAACACTGCTGTTTTCCCAGGATGACATTGTTCTTTTTAACTTGGAGCACTGTGCAATGCGCTTTACGCTTAGTGGGTGCGACATTTGTTGCACGAGTCTTGTTTCATATGTTGTGGTATCATGTAGGGTTTGTGATTTTATATCAAACAACTTAAATGTATTTACCTATCTACAGTCTATTAGCCCCCATTTATACAAAATGTCTCCTTTCTTGACATAGAAGAGGTTCCCTCTGCCCCAGCAACTAATTGCTTTCCTCCCTAAAAGTTGCTTTGGCTATAGATCACAGAAGCAGTGTTACAAAGACTCATTACAGCTGCCCTGACAGAAAGACACAGACACTGAGATAGGGGTGGAGGACATCACAACAACTTCTAACAGAGGGTCGCAATGGTCAGTCAGTCAAAAGGTTGGGGGAGACAATTAGTTGGAAGGAGAAGGCAAAGGAAGTGGGGGACAGGGGACATGGTGTGATCTGTAATGAAAGCTTCCTCAAGTACACAGATGAAGTCATGCCCCTGTCAGTTTCAAGGATGTGTTCAGAGTGGTGCGGATAATGGCTTCTGTTGTATCTAAGGCTCCTTAAATGGCTAGGATAAACCCTCTCATGGCAATTTGCAAGCCTAACGAATAAACGCAATTCAAAGGGGTAACTTGCTAACAAAGTTTTTATCTATATGAAGTTTATTTGGTGGACCTTGTCTTCTCTCCGCAGAGATGTATCAAGATCATCAAGATGCAGGAATTTAGTGGCCAGTGCTGCTTTCATATTACAACATGGTGACAAAAAGTCTGGTGCATTTAGTCTATTTTCAATTGTATATCACTGGTTTCATCTATCCATGTTACTCTAAGTACATCAAATGGCACAATGAAAATTTAGACACATTTTGTGGGCGACTACCCAAATTGTGTCAGAACTCCGATTTGTCATTGTAATCATGCATGAATAATGCATTAAGTGCTGCCGTCAGTTGTCTGTCGTTTCTAGATTTACAATGTCAGCCCCTGGTATTAGAAAACATAATGTTCATTTTTGATGAGATTTTATCGTGATTTGTGAGAGAATCATGGTTATCTTGTTATGCATATTCCTTTCCAATGCATCCAATCACTAACCTAAGCACTATTTACAAGCTTCATCTATTGTTAACCTAGCTGTTATCAGTTTCATCACCCTCTATTTCAGCAGTGACTGGTTATAATCTCCCTTTGTTACATTGTATCAGACCAGTCTTATTGGATGTCATTGACTCAGGGGTTTCACCTGAGTCATTGGAGCCGCCAAAAACAGTGTCATTTTAAGAACTTTTTCTTGGTCAACTTTGCAAGCTAAAAACGTGTGTATTTTCTCAAACTTTACACCTGCAAATTTTCCAAGTGTTCTACTTAAAAAAGTCATAGATTTTGCATTTTTTCTACTACTAATAATAGGGTATACAAAAAGAGTGACCTTAAGTTTTGGTCAGATTTGGTTGATATGGTCTGTAAGCTAAGTACTGCTTTCCACAAATTGACCCTTTTGCAATCCTATATTAAACCTGTAGGGGCACGGTTTGTAATAAGCGTCACATAGGTACGAGTTGGGCAGTTCCCGAGTGGGGTGTACACTCGGGTCTGAGAACGGTATGCTGGGGCGAGCGGTGGCAGCACTGCTCTCTGAGCTTCCTGTCTTAGACTCGAGAGGTCACCACCCAACCTTAGGCTATATAAGGCCAGGTTGGTAGCTGCTGGGAGAGAGAACCCTCGCGGGCTCTGTACGGTCAGTAAGCACTTCCCTCCTCTGGTTACGAGAACTTACCTAGTAACTCATTGTCTGATTGTCTGAATACCCTGATACGAATACATTTGAACTCGGAAGCCCTTAGTCGGACTGTAAGCAGGATTCTGAATAAACCTTGTTGCATCTGCTGTACCAGAGATTGTCGTTCGGTAGTTCTTTCCGGATTAGACATACGAACCCCAAGTCAGAATACTTGACCATTACAAACCTATGGGAAGGCATGAAGTAAGACCTTTTACGTCTTATAAATTAAGATGCTTTTACAGAAAAGGCTGGTATTGCCAGTTTTGGTTGACAAAGGTGTACATAAGGGTTAACATGTACGCACTGGCAAAATAACTGGCTTTTTCATTGGATAATAGGAGGTCACGAGACCACCATACTCGTGGTGCTGCACAGAAAACCTCCCTGAATACGATATTATGGGAAACCCCAATACCCAAGATTATATAAGAGCTTTTATGGTAGTGCATTCATGCATCATAAGAACATTAATGCACCATTTGTATTTAATTACAGAATTAAACATGGAAAGGCGGTAAAACATGAAAACATCGGACAGCACAAACAGAGCTGCTGGTACCATGCAGTGACTATCCACCCAGTGGGTCCAGGTGTTATTATGTAAAACAGGCAAGCAAAAAAGGTTGCTAACTACCCCTTTCACAGACGTCCATATCTGCTTGCCTTCTCATGTCTTGCTAGGACCAGGTAAAGCTATGGCTACACCCAGCGGACAATTCTATTAACACTTATATATCAATTTAGAAAAAAAAAACACAGAAAGGTGATGAAACACAAAACACTGCACAGTGCTCCTGACACTTGTCAGTAGCCACAGCCGGTCCCACCCCTTCCTGTGGCATTTGAAATGACAAAACCCTTCTCTCCTAATAAAAGGAGTGTTCACATTGTGTTCCCTATCATTTTGGGGTAGCTCATGATGGCAAACATTTTGTAATACTCAAATTTCACTTTTGACTAAATGCAGCCCTGAAGGGATTTTAATGATGTTTTAAAAACTATCACATTACATAAGGGACATTGTAGGCCTATAGAACAATCTTGTAATGAAAAGTAGAGCTATGATGCAAATGATTTATTTCAGACATGTTTTCGCTTGTTACCTAACTAAGAAAATGGCTACCCTCACATGAAAACATGATTGCTGCATATAAGATATCTTGTGAATAGCGTATTCATGAACTAATTCCTTGGTGCCCTTTCACTTGTACCTAACTATTACACATCATTTCCATTTCATCTTAATCAATTTATATCTTCCTTTTTACAATTGTCATCTGATAAACCCCTGAGTCACTTGTGACCTCAGTCACACGTACACTCGTTGTCATGACAACAAATAGCGTTCCCAAGGCAACAGGTGGGAGGACATACATGCAATATATCATGAACAATGGGGTGGATGGTGTTAGTATGACTATGAGTGCAAAAACACTGGTCTGGGCTCTTGTCTGTCTCTACACTGTGTATATGTCTGAATGTACCTTTGTCCTCTCCACTGTCTGGCTGTATCCAATAGACTGGAAAAAAATATGATATATGGTGATGTTGGGAGTTTGTTATAAATAGTCGACAAGCCTTGTTTAACTTTGTGAGTGCATTCTACGTTAAACTGATGCCTGGCTTTATTATCCTTTGTCGCTTTAATACAACACCATCACATAGTTTATTGGTACGGCTTAGGTGTACCATGGGGATCCTCGGGGAATCCATGGACCCTAGATGGTCGGCATGATGCATGAATGCAACCATTACAAGTGGATTGCAAGGGCTGTCATCATGGCCCAATATATATATATATAGGGATTAAGCAACCTGCAGACCGTACAAGTCTAACTATTAGGTCACTCGTGGATAGCAACACAAGCATGATTGAATTGGTGTTACTTTACAGAACCACACATTGCCCTTCTAGTACTCATGTATCTGGAATTCAAAACCAGATAGCCTAGATATCTATCTTGCTGATTATCTATATATGCATTTTTTGGATCTGCTACCAATAACATTGTTTTGGGGGTAATTCAAGGACACAATATTTATAAACAGAAAGGGGGCTGCCAACTTGAACCCATCATTAACTGTAGCATTTATGATCCGGATTTATGGTTGTGGAATTGGTTCACATAGCTTAACAAAACACATACACATCCTAAATAGCTAAGGGTATAATGGGTGTCGTTTTAGGTTTTCGGAGATAGAGAAACTCACTCTTTGTTTTAGATTTCTATGTCCATATTTGTCTCTCTGATCCACCAGAATCTGACTTTGTATCAAGGCAGAACAAAGCCAAGAGTTCACGAATGTTCATATTGCATTACATACATGACTCCTCTCTTTTGCTAACTGATAAAAGGAATAACGTCACAATAACAAAACTTGATTTCTGAGGAAAGTGGAAAGTATATACATGACAATTGAAAAGGTACGTCACATTAAATTGGTTTGTTTATAAGATCAGGTCTTAAATGAAATCACGCGTGGCTGAATTTTGAACGAATAAAGTGGGTATTCCACTGCCGTCGGTTGGCCGAAATTTTGCTAAACCGATCACTTTTGATTATGCAAAAGTATAGAAAAAAATCGGTGGGATTAGAGAAAACTCGGCCGACCAACGGCAGTGGAATACCCGCTTTGATAGATATCTGCAGTGATACAACGAGGGCCAAGACCCCAATCGGTGAATCGTTCTTTAAATGCATTGCATCCCTGTATCTATTCCATCTGAAATGTTGGCTTGATGTGAACGTTACTCACATTTCTGCCCTCTGCCCTCTTGCTAATATTTCTAGCTCCTCTTTTGAACTACCCCTAAGGGACTCACTGAGGCCAAGATATGGTTGGCTCACTCGATAAATCGACAACCCCAGTGAAACCTGACGGTGATTATGTAATTATGATATGATCCCCAGCCTATCCGTTAAAGACGTGGCCAATGATGGAGGCTTGGTCATACCCTGCGGCGTTCTCATCAATTTAATGCATGAAGAAACAATATCATAAGCATGGATGGACATGAGTGGAGGGGGGTGAGGGAGTGGTACTGGGTTGGTTCTCACCGATCTGGCCAAAATTGACATGAAATAAAAGTCTGAAGTATGACTACAGGCGGCCTTTGAACAACATTTGGAATGTATCCCCTATAAAGGCCACCTTACCTTCGATCTAAAAGGAAGAATGTTTGCCTCGACTCAATGTACCACTTAGAAAGAAAATTTGACCTACCAAAACTATCGTTTCTTTAAACCTGAAGCTTTGTTTTCTTTTGTCCAATCAAGTTAAACGAGCACAGTGTCAACTTTCTATCTTTGTATGGAGAATGTTAAAGATAGAATTAAACTTACAGGTGATATAAGTTGTATAATATCTGAATTTGGCTAAACTTGTGAGATTTGACCACTTGTATGGAGGAGACCCAGATCTTTTTCCACATGAGGGGATGACCAAGAATAGAGGCTATCCACCATATAATAGGGTGCAGTTTGTCTGGTAATTATCCATTATGTGCTCTACATTAACTGCAATGAAATGGTAATTCATGGGGAAGTCTGAAAATAGGTTGGGCTAGGGGTACCTTCACGGTCATTTAAATGTATTTCAAGCGAGTACGACAGCCCCATAGGTTTAATCAAGGTCCAGCAGACAGGAGATATACCCGGTATATGCGGCCCTAATACATTTCCAGTTATCATTCAAATCTCAACACATCCATTGAAATGGAAATTGGATATTTCCAGAACCAACCAAACCAAGAGGAGGTACACTATTGGCTGAATAGACGTGTGCACAGAGCACACATGAATAGGATTTATAGTGAGGGGATGAGCTCTGAAGGCCTTGGGTTAACTGGAATCAGTTTTATTTCTTTGTAAGTCGTTAAAGTAGCTCTATAACACAGAAAAAAATAAGTTCCAAATGTTAGTCATATACGAGTCAAATTGTCTAACTTTCTAGCAATAGTTAGTCAAAACGCCGTCTTTAAACGTCCCTCTTTTTCTTAGTCGAATATGACTAACCATTAGACAAAGTGGCCAAATTGCCTTGGCTTGCCTGATTTTGACTAGGATTCCTTGGTTGTTTTGAATAAGTACAATTCTTGATATTTTTACTTCAATTCAACTGGTGATTGTGTTAAGCTCTATATAGGATTCACACCTGACAGATCAGAGTCTACTCATTGAGGAAGCATTTGAAATGCCTCACACCATATTCATTTAGAACCCCTGAGCCAAAGTACTCTGGGTTTCCAACAAAGAAACAAATTCAAATATGGATATTGTATTTATCTAGAATACCACAGAATAGGTGTTCCTCTCTGACTACCTATTTCCTTTGACAAGGCATCAACCTATTTGGTACATTTTGGCAAGTGTAATGTTAGATTGAATTTTGAAAGCCTCAAATACATGTCGTTTCTGAAAAAATCATCATAGTTTTGACATCCATGGAGCTATTCATTGTACCCACCCATCAGAAAAATCCTGTTTAAAACCACAGTGCCATCTGGTGTGTAAAGGTAACACCATGTGTCTATCCCTTAGTCAAATTCACTAACGGACCTTGGTCAAAATGACTAAGATCTCTTAGTGAAAGTGACTAAGATATGTTAGCTTGCCTGAAACTCCCAGCAGATACCCTGTTCAAGATAGTGCTCGGAGAGTGAAACTGATCTGGGTAGTCAATATGACTAAGAAAACTTAGACCTCCTTGGTCATTTGTTAGTCATAAGTACTAAGTAAGATTAATAAGTCACTTTGACTAAGTTTTCTTAGGTACGTTTTTTTGTGTGAAAGTGGTCCAGGGCAGGTGGTGGTAATAGGGGCTTTACATGGTAGTTCAGAGGAAAAACGAGCGGCAGTGAAATAAGTTTTACATGCCCCGACATTTATCGGTTGATCTAGAGAATGACCACCATATGGGCCTATGCCCTATGGATAAGTTCAACTAAGGAGAATAGTTTAACGACGAACCCACATACTGTGTAAAACAGAAAAAAAAAGAGCGGTTGATCTAGAGAATGACCACCATATGGGCCTATGCCCTATGGATAAGTTCAACTAAGGAGATTAGTTTAACGACGAACCCACATACTGTGTAAAACAGAAAAAAAAGAGAAACCTAAAAAGACAATTATGACTGATAATCATTACCCAACTACAAGTTGCCCTTTCTATAGATAGCAGCCGACTCAAAGGAAGGCTGATAGAATACAGGTACGGATACTGTCCCTATGCTGTCAGTCGGCAGTTTTGTTGTGTATACAAAGATGAAATCACCAGCCTCTAGCCCTACCATTGATTTTATTCCCCATAGCCTTATACGCATAGAGATGGTGCGAGCTAGAGGCATGTGATGTCTGTTCAGAGGGGACTCCCTACAGACAGATGGGCTATAGACCGACTGCACCCTAAGTGTCTTGGTATTTTCACCCTGCACCCTACCTGTCCTTTTTGTGTACCCTAAGTGTCTGCTACCTAAGTGTCTTCGCACCCTACATGTCTGCACCCTTAGTGTCCTTGCACCCTAAAGTACCTGTTACCGGCTGATTGCGGCCAGCTATTATAAGGCTTCCCTCATGATTACATGTGCTTAATCTGGACCTAATAAATAATACAATATAGAGTGAGCCCGTTCAATAGCACCCTATTTCTAAAAAATGAGTCTGCATTATCCTATTCCTGAAACTATTTTGTTCAGCTTAAATAAGACATTGGAACCCATGATTCCTATCTGTAAAGCAAAATGCTTAAAGATTGCCATATTCCATAATAATATTTTAATACTGTATATAATATGTCCTTGATAAATCACGCCCATTCAGACTCTATCAGTTCACTTCACATGGTCTTGTATTAACACATATTTCAATTGTGTGTCAAATTCGGTATCGGCCCCTTTTGCCTGCATCCTGTGTTTATAATATTTACATTATACGCAGCTGCATAATATAGTCAAGACCTAAGAATTTGGCAAGCCCTCCCACTGTGGGTCATAATCCCCTTATAAGAGTGCTAACTTGCTAACATCAGATACCATCATCACCTCACACCATTTAAATATCTCATTGAAACAGTCATTTAGGAGCAGCTCACACTCTGCTTAAATTAACACAATTTAAGATCACAGGTTCATAGACCTCATTTATGGTGGAAATGGGACCCTGGAGGTGATAAAACTGACCACAGGGCATTTGTGGATTCACCCCTCTGAGTGAACTACTTGTCATTTATAAACCCCCGGAGTTTTAACTCCAGGGGGCCCCCTTTGTCGGCCTCGCCAAATTCTTAGGGCTTGACTATAGGGCAGATAGCTATTCCTGTATGGGGGTCGCCATTTTTGTTCTTAGCCCCAACGCCATATTGGATTTTATCACCGAATTCTGGGTAATCTCTTATCTCCACCCTCATTCTCTTCAGAACAATGGTAACTGATAAGCTGCATCTACCCTTAGCTTAATCACCCTAGGTACCCCTCTATTGTTTCAGGTGTGAAGGGAATGGATTAGCTTGGTAGGGAGACAATGGCCTAGGTGTACTCAATGTGGGTGACATGTGATGTCTTATTGAAATATCAAAGTTTAATATCTCTTGTATTTAAAGTATTAGATTTTATACTAAGATCATCTAGTTAACGTTGAAGGTATTTGCTATACAAAGATATAAATTTGACTGTACAAAGAGGCCAAATGTTGATCCAGCCCCCGACTACATGAGCCACCTAGCTGATTTTCCTCGTATAGTATGTATGTCAGTGTCTGGAAGACGCCCCACAGAGGAGACCTTTCAGGGGTGCTAGGCTGACTTTTGTAGTCAGTCTCTCGTGGCTATGGTCAGAGTCTGCTTATAAAGCCCTTTGGTACGGAATCTTGAATACGCTAAACCCTTCTGAAAATGAGGCTTTGATATGTATCCTGCTAGATTAACTTAACAAGAGCTGCACCCAATTCATATACAAACCAGGTTGATAGGCCTACTAATTGATACGACAGTACAGACTGCGTTGGTGTATCATTATCATGAATATCCCCATGATGCATAATGCTGTCCTTAAAGGGCCAACACAACCACCATACTTCGAGCTACCCTGCATCCACCGTTAGCTGAGTAGCTCGATCAATGAAATTAGCCAGCGCTAAAAGAGCAACTCACCAGGCCGCCAAGGGACCCAGGAGCCATCCCAGCCGTAACACAGAGCTAAAGTGAGCAGTTGCCAATAAGATACTCCAGCAGGGACTTCATTCAAAGCACCCCCTCCCTACCACCTACCGCATTACCACTTCTCTCCTCCAGGCCTAGAAGTCCCACTAGCTTGATGCAGTTGCACCACGCTCTGTGGCTTTCATAATTATACACGGGCAGAGGTCTTGTGAGTTCTTCTGCTCGCCTTCTAAATATCACAAAGAGCTGCTTTGCTCTGAAGGCAGCTCACTACTATATAGGTGTGCCGTGAGCAACTCTCCTGGTTAACTCTCATGAGCTCAGCAAAAATATATGCTTTTCACAGCTGTATTATTTCATCAACCTTCGGCAAAATACTCCAGAGGGGACTACATTATGCATTTGACATTTTGGTGTTTTTTTAAATGGCCGCTTCTGAAGTTAACTTCAATACCCCAGGGGATTAGGTATATACTGCAAATACTAAAATTTAGACACCTTTTGGCCAAATTCATGAAAATGAATGACTGAGGCCGGCATGGTGCCCTTTAAGATGTCCTTTGAGCTGCTCCAGGAGCGGTTTGCTTACCACGGGAGGTGCTCAGTGGAAGGGGGTCAGGGTGGGGGGGGGTCTGATAGTGGCTCTCTCTAAGGTGCACTTAAAAGGTATTCTCAAGTCACTTTGTGATGTGCTCTGTGAATGATGAAGTCACTTTAGGGTGGGTTGCGATTGTGGTAAGACTAAATGTGTTTCATTGAGTGTCCTTTCGGTGCATTCACAAATATGAGTACCTAGGTTAGGCTCTGAAAGCATTAGAAAATAAGGGCAAAGACTATTTCAGGGTCCTGCTGGGTCGCCCAGGTTGGGGATTTGATGAGAGGGGGGTAATTTAGAAAGATTCACTTTACCCCCTGAAAAAAATTAGGAAGTTAGTCTATTTGTTCATGGCCCGATAACTTCATACATTTCACTTAATCTATGGCCGCTGTGAAGACTTTATAAACCATTGTTTATTTTCAAGGTTGACACAATGGATTTTGAATGTTGGATTTGGGGTTGGAGATGATAATTACTCTTGACGTCCATATTATTTTTACACTACGAGATAAACGGTTAAGGCAGTTAATACCTATTGTATTTGAAATACATTTATGTGCATGATAACCGCTGATTTGTAACTGCATAAATGTGCTATATGCTGCACTTTGAGGTTTAATAGGCAACCTAGAGTAGGGCATGAACCTGCATGAGTTGCTCACCATATGACATGTATGAGTGGCGTGTGAGCAGCTGGGGATGTGTCAAAGTATGACATGGCTTTTAGCCTCTCTGGACGCCTCCCTGACACGCCTCTAGTGACCGCCCTGTCAGGCTTATATGGGCATTGTAACCCACGAGATGACCCTCCCATCACCCAATCCCCACCCCCTTCTTCTACATATAGGATGTTTATCACATATATAGATTTTTTAAATGCACTAGGAGTGAAAGTACATGTCAGTGCTTGATTAACAATTGATATCAGTGTTGCATTCGCGTCGGGTCACCAGAGCGTGGCACATCAGGAGAAAGCAATATATAGCTGACTTTACTAACATCGTAGCTCATATCTCATCGTCCTCCTAATTTGAGGTAAACTCTCTGGATGTGATTAATTCAATACATAATTGCATTTATTTTATATCCGTGTTAAGCAGATGTCTTCACACGACTTACCACTAGATATAAAACAACTATATTTAGGAGTGAGGCGAAAATTAACAAACGGTTACCTTGGCAGCTCCTTTGCCGTAGCCTGGCCCTTGTATTCTGGAGGGACCCTTTTCCATTTCCAGTGTTCTACATTATATCGTTCAACATTGTCTTTCCAAATGTACGTTAATGGTTCTCACAAAACTCCAATACTGTTAATGGAAACAAACAGGGAAAGGTTTGTCCTCAACTATTCTATATAAATCCTCCGTCCCTCTTTGTCGCTCGACAATAGTCAATAAATAAAGCTCACCCTCAGTTGTAAACAGATTATTGTACAATTATCGTCTGCTGAAGTGTGCCGGCGCCTCCCGTCATTAACCATTTGAAATGTACATCTTTTTGGAACTCCGCTTGGCGCCAGACAGTCGTCTCTTTGACAGCATGAACAATAACCAATCAAGAAATCATTCATATTTGAACCATGCAAAAGTCGTTCGAGATGTGACTCAGAAATACACAGAATGCAGTTACTATATCCTTGCCATTATCTACTTGCCGAAAGAAATAATTTAAACCGCCCACTCCTGCCTGTGTTTATTTTTCATCTGATGTGTAGTTAGGTATCAGCATTGATTTAAATGTTGACGGTTTTAGATGTTATGCATGCTAAACAAAATGAGGCAGATCAGATAGGGCTATTCAGTCACCACGTTCAATATATATTTAACAGAATTTCAAACTGCTCATTTACTTCGTTGAATCTTTTTCTCTCTGTTATATGAAGTACGGTAAATATAAATATATGAAAGGTAACGCAAACCTATTTAGTCATATTGGCAAAACATGGTTCATATTACGTAACCATGATAGAGTTAACTTGGTAGATCCCCAATTGACTCAAAGCCAGATTTGTTGATGCAGCGGCAGACAAAACAAAGTTTTTTTTTATTGGGGGTGGGGGGGGGGCAAGGGTTTCGGTTTAGGGTGCACGATACTTTTTATGTAGGCGTATATATAGGGGACCGTGGGAGTAGTTACCTTCTTTCAGAAATGCTAATAGCCACATAGGCAATCAGAACATTTTAACTATGCCCTTGTTGACATGAGTAATGTAATGTACTCGTGCTGAGTCCTTTCTCGGTCTGGGTGAGACAAGTCTATAAAGGGATCTTCCTCGAGGGACTAGAAGTGGAGCGGTGTCGCTGACTTCCAGTGGAACAACAATGAAGCCACGCGAGGTCGCATGGCCTTGGCGTCTATGATCATTGTGAAAGGGAAAAGTGGTGTTTTGTAATTGAGGAAGGGGGGGAGGGTATATTGTTAGAAATCGCATCACCCTCAACATAATTATATCCTTGGGGACGCTTCCTCACCGCTGTCACCACACCCTTCTCCTCTTCTGTCCCAAAGGAAAATCAGATTCCAATGTTGTACTGACTGAGGCTGAGTGGTGAATGTGGGTTTTGGAGGTTGGATAGGGGTTTGTCTTTCAGCTTGTCAAGCCGCTAAAATGATGACCAAAGTATGCACCAAAACCACCAGTGCGAAAGGTGCCTTCTAAAGTTGACTGAAATACAAAGATGTAAATCAGGGAGACTGGAGAATTGAGAAATGTCGTTTGCAGACGATTCCACGCGTGGTCAATTTGTACAAGAGGCACTTTTATGGATGTACATGGTCCGTTGAGAATTGACGAGTGAGAAATGTGATAGGCCTATAGTTTTTTGGACTAGTCAGAGCTATATATCATGATGGATGCGGATGGTCCATGGGGCAGTCTGAGAAAAAGAACAATCAGCAAATGCTTTCACTTAAAAATGGATTTAGCAGTTTTGTCTCGTTGTCTGAAGTTTTATAATTTATTTTTCCCAATATGAAATACAATGCAATGGGTAAAGAAAGAGGCAACAGCCATTAGGCATCACAGCCTGTACTTGTAGCCATTTGTATCTACTTTAGGAAAAGTTATAAGGAACCACCTTTTTGGAGTGGCCCTAGAAGGGGCAAATCAGATGTTGCACTATGATACTGATATCCTTTACATTTAAAGGCTTTAACATAGCGAAATGTAATGTATTTGCCTTAAAGGATGTTACCAGAGTTATTAACAGTCAGTGACAAGAAGATAGGTCGGAAGAGTGACAATAGAGCCAAAAAAAGAGATTAGAAAAAGACTATTCTACGCCTAGGGCCGTGCACGATTTCCATGAATCCGCAAGAGGATTAAAAAGTGTGAACTTCCAGAAAGGCTTGAGAATAATGCCAATGGACCTAAGAACCTGGACGAGGTCCCGAAAGTGCACGACCTTCATTCTCTCTGTAGGGTTTCAGACCTATTCGCTGACACTAACAAGATGTGAAGGCAAAGGATGCTGTTTTCTGCATTGGATGACACGTATGGATGAGAAGTGGAAGGTTACATTTAAGGATTCAATTCTATGTGACACCATTGTATCAGAAAAGCCATCTAAATGCTGAACCTAGCCTCCTAGAGTGAAACCACAGAACTTCTACCCCTTTCCCCGGGCTCTTTCTCCAGAGTAGCCCAAAATAGCCCCAAAGGGGACCTATGTTTAAGAGAAAAAGTAAATATAGAAATATGCAAAGACAAAAGAAAATCATCCCGTATCTCACAAAAATGCTGATGACACACCACTTGTATTGTCCTACCTGAAAAAGATAGATGAATAAAGAAAACTATATATCTTTATCATGAATACACCTGGGATCATCAGCGCAGATAATTTGTGTGGATATTTTCATGAACCACCTGGACTAACCTAAAACCCACAGCCAAGCTATTATACCACCTCTAAATATGCCTATGAAAGGGGACATTTCATCATGTAAACCACACCTATCTGGGTATAGAGAGAGAGGTAACATTGTCATTAATATCCCTTTATGATACTAAGCCACTAGCTAAGTATATTGATGATCTCCTCTGCCAACGTCTAATGCAGTTCCCTTTGTCTGCTTTGGGGGGCCAGAGATACTAACGATGACAGACCGATACACTGAGGACCCTGTGAACACCTATTTGCATATAGAATGCAATCTGTTATCAGTGAGACTATAGGATTGGCTTATCATGGTGTCAACCCAGCAGTGACAGTGTCAGTTCTCTAAGAAACTGCTGCTGTCTTTAGGTAAGCCCAATAAGGGTCACAATGCTTTAATGCACCATAATGTCACAATGAATGAAGACAGGGCCAATCAATGTTCGATGCCTCTAAGGACTCAGATAATGTATATATATATGTCCCACCACAGGCACTCCATGGCAATGTTTAAGTGCAACTAAATGTTAGCCGATCTACATGTATATGATATGAGTCCACGTGTCAGAGTTAGTAATTGAGTGTTAGTATGTCATTGAATACAAGAATGTGTCTGTTGGGAGCCCACACCGTAATCAATGTATTTTATTATGAAGACTAATTGCTGGCATAATCTGGAATCACCTAGTAAGCGCCAATTGTATTCCCATATGCAATGCATTGTTAAATAATTTTTCTCTTGTGTATGGTTATATTGTCATTTCTTGGCTGATCCTGAAAAGCCTCATGTTGTATGATGTTATTTGGCCAATGAACCTGTTAAACTCAAACTCAATTGCTACATTAATGCATCGTGCTAAACTTTAGGGGTTAATATACCCCTAATCGGTCACTTGATTCACAGATGCTAGGATGGTTTTGGACCAGTGTATCATGACAACAAATAAATATGAGGCCTTAAGGCATGATGACACATTTGAATGATCAAAGTGCACTGACTGAAAGTTTTACAATGCAAACGTTTATGTATGAATACATAATAAAGATATGTATGGTTAATCTTGCTGTGAAAGCTGTGATACGATGTAAAATTATGTTAATTGCTCATCACAACGTGATAATTATGTCGAGCTATTCAAGGTTCCCAAGTATGGAAAGTATACAATCCTCCCTTAGGCCTACAAGCAAGCGGCCTAAGATCTAAGGTGCATCTGATTTGAGACCAATTCTATCAGCTATCCCCTGGGTGTATGAACCCTTTAAGGGCAGAAGACACATGAATTATCTGGCCATGGGGGCAGCTGAAGGGCCTACCGAATTCATTCTAATAAAAGCACATGCTCTAGTTAGTGCACCCCCTCACCCTTTGGGCCGTAAGGACAGCCCCCTGGTGTCAAATCATGCAAATGAGGGTAAAAATGAAGTTTTTTAGAGCAAAACAATGGTTTTTAGGCTGTAGGGATGTGCTAATTGGAATTCATTTTTTGTACTAAGGTTTTGACAATCTAATCATTAACGTTTAGCATCAGTGTGCTTATTAGAATGAGTATGGTGTATAGTATTCACAGTTCCTATACAAGGAGGGCTATAATGGACATTATGCCTACATGGTGTCGCCTAGAGTCAATGCTAAACCAACCATAGTGGTGTCTTCTATAGTCAAAGTTAATCATTAAAAGGTTAAAGTACTACTCCCATGAATTATAACTAAAAGAGAGGTATAATTACTAGCTTATCTAACTTCGCAGTAGAGGGCATGGCAAGCCCAATCTGCAGCTTATTCTAGCCTATGGCTGCCATATTAGAAAGCACAGTAATCCATGCTTTTTTGCTGGCCCCAACTGCACCATATGTCTACAGTATGGAGATTGTGACAGGGGCCTGATGTTCAAAAAGGATGGCAGCTAATTCACATATTAACCTAGGTCAAGAGGGCTTTCATTACAAAGAAATCCCTACACAGATTCATTGCCTTAACATAGCATTTTCCACATTTAGGGTTCATTCAATCCATCTGTAAGACCCACTTTTGCCCAGATGGTCACTGAGTATGCAAATTCACATATCAACAAACCCGGCGGCTTTGCAATGACCTCTGTGCTAAACATAGACAAGCTAGTGGGAGAGTTCCATTCACACAGCCAATCAATGATGATGCCGGGTAGGGGGTGACAATCTGTAGATAGCCCTCAGTACAGATTGCGTAACAAACTATATAATTCCATGTATCACACAATGCACACTGCATCAGGGATGGTTCTATAGCATTTATGTTAGATAAAAGAATATTCATGGATGAACCTCATGGGGGGGGGGTGCTTTATTTTCTACCTATTCTTTGGGGGCAGGGCATTTATTTTCAACCTATTCTTGAGGGGGGGGGGCAACAATTTTGGATGTATTCTTTAGGGGGGGGCTTTTGTTTTTGACCTATTCTTTTTCACCAAATGCTCACCCCCACCCCTGCCATAAGTAATGAGTGCTCCCTAAGTGTATAATGTACATATTCACAGGTGAAAGTTGAAAATTCTGACGAGATATATTACCTCATTTTCTTTAATCTGGGATGGCATGATGATTGTTGTCGTTGTCATGATGTAGCAAAGCTCGGCATTGGCTTGCTGGACTCTCCGGGACTTTCGTGCATGAACGTAGCTCTCGGGGGTTACTCGGCATGGTTGCATTTATTTGTCACCGTCACGACAACACAACATACAGTATTTTTAGCCACTTTTCTTAATGGCAGATTTCATTGTATTATTTGAATCAGACTAAGTACATGTAGTGAGAAATGCGTACCTAATATCCATTGGGCATATATTTTGATACTGCCCCAGCTCCTGCTTGCACAAGAGTTGCCTTGAGAATCCCAAACGGGGTGTGGCACGAGGCAATAGAACATTGATGAAGGGTAGGCGTCAGAGGGAATGGGGTATAAGACCCGAGAGCTGTTGGGGGAGAATGTATAGGTAACTAAACACTGCTAAAGGCGCTACACACGGACACAGACAAGAAAATCGAGTCACTAAATGATAGTGGACTTCTTTATACAAACACACCCAGTCTGTAATCTCCAACACAGACCGGTCGTCATCCACTCAGCACGCCTCTATTCGCCAGGCGGGGGTGCGGCCAGAGTGCTGTGGAGGAGATGAAGTGTGGAACGCGCATGAGACGCAGGGTGTTCCTGGAAAGTAGGTTAAGGAAAGCCTTATAGGGGATGGTGATTATTTGGTGAAGGGAGGGGGATTTTTCTTTCAATTCTTTTACCTATTTTTCTTGCGGGTGGGTGTGGGGGTCCAATTTCAAGGTTTCGCCTCTTTATTGGAGTAAGAAAGGGCTTTCCCTTTTTAAATAAGCAAAATGCCTGTTACTTTCTGTGTCATTAACGTTTGGGGTCTCCTCCTTGTGGTGGTTTCAATTTCAAATTTTATGATCTTTCCATATTAAAAGGTAAAAATGAAAGAATCGAAAAGTAAAGTTCAAACCCCTTTTATGGATGGGTAATAGGACATTGTCTCTCTGAGCAAAAACATATCACTGTTGTTAAAATGATTGGTCCCTTAGGGAAATCATGGGTATCTATAGTTTGCGTGACTTACATGATTTACAACAGATTCCAGACTGTCACTGACTAAGCCCAGTGATCCTCATTCAATCCCTACCCCCCCCCCTCCTCCCCAACCCCATCCACACATGCACACCTCCCATCATTTAGAGACGCTAAGCGTCCTGTTTGTTATTATCAGATAAATTTGTTCCAATTTGTTTTGTTGTGAGTGATGAGCCTTTTCATCACATCTTCTGTCAATGACCCTGAGTTTGAGACAAAGCTGGGAACGTGTGAGGCTAGACACGTATGGGATAGATGAGTACAGACAATGGTGATGGCGTGAGCATAGAACAACGGCAATTCACACGTGCACAATAATAAATAGGCCATGTGCAGTCTGATTGGTTCTAAGTATATTATAAATACCATTTTGTATTCATTAGAATCGATTGATTATTGATTGAAAGTTACACAGGGCCTGTTACTGAAGGGTTAGGAAGGTTCATAAAAGGCAGTGCCTGCATATTCATATTTTGAGTCTGTAGTTTCAGTAGTGTAGCAATGATATGATAGATGCATATATGTTTAAATACGCTATGTATGTAGCAAGAAACAGTAGCAGGGGCAAAGAGAATAGCGGAGGTTGTATATACCGGCTAACACTGAGCAAATAGTATATGAAATGGTAGTTAGCACTAGGGAAAACCTAGCTGTGTCATTATGGCGGCCAGCTCAAGAGCAGACGACATTTGTTCAGTTTCATTTCCCGCGCTGCGTCCGCGCTACTAGTTCTCCCTAATTAAAATGATCACAAGTTAAACAGATTACACACACAAAAAGGGAAGGGAAACACACAATCGAACAAAAGATTGAGGCTCTCTTGCTCTGCGTGTGCAGAGCTCCGTACAAAAGGGTGCATCTACACACGATAATTTTCTCTCCTAGGGAAGGTTGGAAGATGGGGGAGTGGGAGAGGGTCTTTGACATAATTGAGGATACACATCGATTTGCTGATTTGGAGAATTGCTCTTACTATAATCACAGTTCCTCACATTTTCCAAAAAGGCGATGTAATTAACATCTTAATCAATTACTGCCTGGGGGCCTGGGTTTGTGTGTGGAGGGTTGGACCTAGTTCGTGTCCATTAGGTTTAGCTAGTTCCAATATGTCCTAGAGGGAAATGCATATAGGATCCCAAGCAGGTGTTGTATGTGCAGTATTAAGATAATGTTGGGTTTGGGAAAAAGCGATGCAATTGAGCTAGACATGCCCTCTCCAATATGAAATTATTTTTGTCCTTGTATGCTGCTCAGAGAAGAGAAATATAGGTTCAAGAGAGCTGCTCCAAACATAATATACAGTTGTAGTGTTTGTTCATATGATTGAAAGTATGGAATGTAGAATCAAATCCCCCCAAGCAGATCTCTACTAAATATGTTTCTCAATGTGAAATAAAGATTAATGCTTGATACTGACGAAATACGATACATGTACTTATCAGTCTCTCTCTGTCTCTCGCTATATATGTGTCTCTATCTATCTGTCTGTCTCTTGTCTCTCCCGACGCGGTCGTATTGGGGAGTCACCCCCTCCCACACCCCTGCAAGGCACCGATAGTATGCCTGCCAATCCCACCTGGCACCCTTTATGCTGTGTTTGTTTACACAAACTCCAGTCCTTCTTTTGACACTCAACGCTTCTTAAAAACAAAAGGCATTAGTTGGATTGATGATCTTTCCATATGGCTGAGAAGTAGGGAGGACTTTGAGCGATCACTTCCTTTCATGTTAGGGGTAGGTATGACCCTCCATACCCATGATGTCCCTCCTGTCCAGTTCCCAGGCCTCCTAAAATTCATAGAAAAAATTGTTATAGAACGTGTAATATTTAGAGAAGCAGGGTTATTTCTTTTTATAAAACTAACTGCTTGACTGTGGTACATAGACTACTCTTAGTAATGATATACTTGTCTTGTCTTCCAGGTGGGTGATGTCGCCATCACACCTTTTCATGCAGCGTCCAAGGTTTGTTTTCCCTTGTACTCTCTTACCACAGATTATAGATTAATGTAATAGAGAAACTCTAAACAGTTGCAGCTATTAAGCCTTCCCTCTAGGCTAAGACACTCTGCAATACCAAGGTATAAGCCCATTTGTTCAGATACATACATATGAAAGCAATACAGTTTCATCATTACATAACAGCAGCAATAGAATCAAAGCAATTAATAACAGCAATACAGTAAATATAGTAATACATGATAGCAATTAACAGAATTTTGACAACGGAATACAGGGCATACATATTCTTACGTAGACTGAGCTAATGCAACACTCGGATGTACTGCATGCTCTTGACATTGTAACTGCAAATCAGCTTTTCAAATTTGCCTGCTGATATCCCAAAAGCTGCCCTGTTCTCATCAGTCTCAACTTTACTCACAGCAGTTTTGTTTTGCGTCCATTGATTCTCTTCATGATGAAAGGACGGGATCTGCAAACAAAGAAGGGTGGGTTACAAGTTTCACTAACTTAAAATTGTGATCACCATTGAATCAAAGAATACGAGAAAAATTGGTTCACAAAAGAGATTGTGTATTGATGTTCTGTGCGTGTTTTGAGAATAAGAAGAAGCAGAATGATTGGTTAGTGGGACACCTAGGAGCATCAATAACTTAAACTTAAGGTTTGGAAGTCAAGGGCACTGACATGAAGGACAATACAAGTTTCTCCGAGGTGTATGGTGAGAAGTAGTTCTCATTACCTGTACCCAGCCCACAGCCAAATACCAAGGAAACACCGTCTCCAAAATAAAAGCGAAGAAAAGAAAAGGATTCATAACTTGTGACACAATAAGAATGGGGAGGGATTAATAACTTCTGGTGCAATAAAAATGTGGTACAGTTTTCGCTTCAATTGAAAAGATTTTTGCGTCCTGTATGGTTTTCTGTTGTTGTATTTTCTTCTTCAATTACGGCTTTGAAATTTGTTCATCCGTGGCAATGACTGCAATACACGTGACTGAGAAAGGACAGTGTTGAACGTTTGTCATTAATGTTTGCCCAGGCTGAGACTGCCCTTAAATGATTTTTCATAAAGTTTAAAATTTGAACCAAAAGTTATTGAAAAGTGAAATTTCAAATGCCCCTGCCACCTGTTTTCCAATTTCTGGATACCCCACTGTCAGCAGTCCGACTTGTATAATGCTGAGAGCTTATTGTTTTGGGACCAGGGAGTGTCACGTGAGAGAAGGATTTCTCGATCTTTAGATTGATTGCCTAAAGCAGTACTGTGATTCTCAGGGCTCATGAGGCGTATCTAAGAAAAACTTTCTCAGGTACTCTTAGCCTAATCCTGCATGAACTTAGGAAAACATGTCAAATCCCTCCTCCGCCCCCAAATCCCTGCTCATGAGCAGCTCCCATCCAACCCTACATCTTATTGGACCCCCCATCCCCTGACAGGACACCCTTACCCTGACCATGAGCTGCTCACAAGTTGTACGGTCCTGTAAGGGCCACATGATACTTATGTGCTTCGATCACTCTGGATTGGTGCATTATGCCTATCCTTCTGGAGTATATCCACCCCATGGGACCAGCACGGTGCATTAATACTGCAATATAGCATAAATATGACAGCCCATGGTTTGTATATTGAGGAATATTGCACAAGCCAGAGGCGAGTGCAATATCCTCAATATACAAACCGTGGGCTGTCATATTTATGCCATAATGTGTTTATACCATAGGGATGTAAGTTTTCAGAATTTTGTCTGATTTCAGAATTTTCAGAGTTCAACATGCCTATAGATTTACCCAGTTTCCTTTCTTGGATCAAAGATTTCATGGTATTTTAAAATGAATTTGAAATGTCTATGTGTAACCAGAATTTTTCATGCACCATGACTTTCATTCCTGAACCACCTTTTCCTCCACAATAACATTAATTACCTACCTGATATCCCCAGAATAAATACAGCAGAAGACATTTTGTCAGTGCCAGCGATCCTCCCTGGTTTGCTCTGCACAAAGCCATTGTTATTGTTGTTCCTCGGCGGGTGCCCAACTTTGCACCCAGTTTTCGTCTTGATTCCTTGTCATGTTATAATATTAAAATCCCAGCAAGTATATGATCCATAGATGATGAAAGCATGCATGCACATGTGACTTGCTTACAATGGAAAAATCAATGGATTCTTCTTTATTGTTAATATTATGGTCTCATTTAGCATGGAGGGATCATCTAGAATATATGAGAATGTATACATTTTAATAACTCGACATGTCATGGTTGGATTCTACCTTTAATATACGGGACCTCAGTTTATGAAGTTATATCATTGCACATGTCCTCTGGCATAACACCAGTTGACCCACTATTGTAATATCGTGTAAACTTTTTTTTGTATTTATCTTGGCATACTTGAAGAGCATCCATTTATGTACAAATGTTGTGCCAATAAACTACTTACTTACTTAAATCTGGGTGCACAGACGAGCAGGTGAGTGAATTCTTGACAAATATGTTGTTTGCATTGGACTTCATCACCGTTCAGTGTGGCGCAATGGCTAATGCTCTCGCCAACCAATACTGCAGCCGGGGTTCGATCGTCCTACAGTTTTTCATATTAAAATGATGGCGAGATTGACTTTGTATGTCCGCCAGCACTTTCCCAAAATATTCTAAGTCCAACCTGACCTAAAAAAAGTATATCCAAAACACCAAAAAAAGCACATGGTCGTATATGCTCTGATAAGGCACTGGCAGAGGATAGCATAACAGTAAGGGAGGTGGCAGAATAGTGATATAATGCACGATGCATCATGGTTAAGCGATGTATTCTGATTAAAATCTACAGGCTCAGCACTCCCCCCCCCCCACTCTCCCTTCATATTAACTGCCATGCCAACTTCCTTAACCCTGCTTTGGCCAATCTGGACAGCTGGTGCTCCAGTGACAGCCCCTCTGTGCCTCATGTCCTCCTCCAGTCCTCCTCTGGGCCAAAGTCTCCTCCTCCAGTAAGAGGATCAGAAAGTCAAACAGTTGTCACCTGGAGAGGCAGGACACTGCTTCTCTGCCCTGGAGGAGGGTATTGCACCCCCACAGGGTAGGTAGGATAATGAGACGAGGGATAAGTTTTTGAGGCAGCATTGTGCCTCTAAGTTAATGGCCATATGTCGTTATGATGCACCATGATGATGAGCTCTGAGCAACTCGCCTGGCATGTCTTGGTGCATCATGCCCACCTTTCAGGAGTGGATCATTTTAGGGTTGCCATGTGTGAAAACACTCTTACTGAATTACTCATGAATGCATGTATGATAGCAACAAAAATAGCAAAGAGAGTTAAATGAACCCGGGTAAATCAAGCAGTGAGAAGGTATCCCCTAGTGGAGTGGGGATCTTCATGATGACGGCATGAAGGGGCAGAATAACTTCACTGGGAGTCTGTGGCTTGAAGTGAGTATGAGGACAGCTGGTGTCCATATGCATGGGCCTGGTGCTACATACTTGTCTTTTTATCATGGGACCCCCCTCAGTTAACCATGTCTGTGTGATCAAAGGTTACGGTCTGTCTAGCTCTGTCTATGGGACCAGGCAAATATAACTATACTTAATTGCCGTCTTTCAAAAAGAGAAGGGGATCTGCTCCGGAAGCGGTTTTCTCCCTCACCGATAGATTCAATCATCATCTCATAGATTCTGCCCCTAGATACGATCACAGCTGTGATGGATAACAAGCAGCATAATCATGTGAATACATATCTACCTTTTTTGACAAGCAACTTTTAGCTACTTATTCTGACAAAGAAAAGAAAACACTGAATGTCCGGAAAACACAGCATCTCTGCTAATTTCAAATTAAATTAAGTGGAGGTAAAATCACCCAAACCAAGCCGAGAATATATAGTAGCCAAAAACGGAACAGAAGACCATGCTATTTCATAGATGTGCCATTGCTATGCATCCCGCATTTCGATGGAACAAAATACACATGTATTTGTATGGGTGAACTTTATGATGTCCATAATGAACAAACTATAATGTAACATCAATGTAAGTGACACAGATACTACGTCATATGACAGACATGTTGTCAGGTTATCTCAAAGCTGACAACCTTACATATCACCACAAACTACTCTATGGAGTGCGGTGTGTCATGTATATAGCAGTATTCATTAATGTTGTTGGCTCACATAAGTTGATGGAGGAGGGTATTGCACCCTCGCGGGGCATGACATGATTGTAAGACGAGGGTTAACCCTTAAGATCAGGGCAGCATTGTGCCTCAAACTTTACACCTATCTGCCATTAGGCCTAAAAGAGTGTTGGGTTTAGGTAACGCTATACCTACCCTAGTTCCTTTGGCCCTACCCTAATTTTTGTACGGGCCTTTGGGGGTGTCTCATCTTTTTAGCACTTCTCGAGACATGGACTCGTAGGCACACAAATTTACAGCTGCCTTAAATATATCTTGATATCCAAAATCGCTACAAGTGCACCCACAGCAATCTTGTTCTTTAATATATTAAAGGCTCTACAATATGATAGCACATATCATGCCATTTTAGGGGGAGTAATTTACACTTCGATGAAAATAATACATACGTATTTGTACGCCTCTGAACTTCAGGATATCCCCAGTGAGCATCCTGAAATGTTACATCAGTGTAGACAAGTGGCACAGTAACTGTAAGGTTGTCGGTTGGCCAATACTAGTAACCTCGTGTACCCCAACACTCACTTCATGCATTATGGGGTGCTATGTGTCACGTAGTCTTATTCATAACTCTCATCGGGGGATAATGCAATATGTGCGGGGATGTCATTTGTGGACGCCATGTTAGCCAACACTTTAACTCTAGGCCCCATGTACCCTACTTGCTCCACCCATTTGACCTTCCCTGTCATAAGATAAGCCATGCTTCAAGGTAATGTTTACCATCAAAGGATTTGCCCTACAACTTTCAGAATACTGATTTTCCCTGGAGTATTGTTAGGCTGCAGCCTTCAGAGAGCCTACATTGTTTGGTAGGGGGCTGTGTGTCCCATAGAATCAAGCGTAATCTATTCTAAAATCGAGTTAAAGTGAGAGGTATTAGTGGAAGGTTGGGGACCTATGACCCTGCTCTTTGAAGGCCCTGAAATCAAAGGCTAAACTCTGTGCATTCAATATAGACCCCCTTTATCATAGATTCGACTATTTATTCAGGGTTATTCGACACTGAGTGAACTCACGTGAATTACTCTGGAGGCTTAATTAAATATTGACCAAATTATTCATATGAAAATGACATACTTTCGGATGCCTACGCCCTGTAATTAAATTACACTTTCAAAACAATTTTAGAAGTCCCAGCAAGAACACATGCCTTTGTTGCAATCTACATTCATTGAGTTATTCCCGTCTAGGGTTTCACATCGGAATCTAAATGTCGTCTGATATGAATTTTTGAGTGCAAAATGTCGTCTGAAGTCTAAATCCATACTTACGGGATACAGATAAGTGAGAGATAAGCTTGTAGTATCCAGTTTCAAGGCTCATGTTCATCTTTGGCATGATGCACCAATAAAGCACCAGGGAGTAATTCGCTGGCATTACATTGGTGCATCATGCTGATCTTTGTGAAGGGCATCAAATCAAAAATGTATATTCAGCATGATACAAGAATGAAGCGATAGATACTGCCTACTCGCTAGGGTTATATCCATGCGTCAAAGTGTCAAATGATCCAGACGACTGAAATATTTTGCCGTCCTTAAAGGTTTGAGTGATAAGATATATATCCACCCTTAATAGCCTGTAATGTGATAATAGGGATACAGTACGGAGAGATAGGCCTCTATCACGTGGGCTCTTCTATCAGCTCAGCACTTCAGCCTATACCTCTAGATAATGTCCGTTCTGATTAAGTTGGCTGAACGATCAAAATAGCTTTTTCTAGCATTTATGCATGACATCAACCCTGCAGGGATACATAGTGTTCTTTATCAAGATAAAACATGGAGAGATTTGCCCTAAAGAAAACCCACAAAAGAAGAAGCAATATCGATTTACATACATCGTTTATCTCCATGCCTGCAGATTGATAAAAGCGAATGTTTTAGATATACCATTCAATAGAAAGGTGCCAGGTCAATCGTGCAGGAAATTCTACCTATTTGCATATAACTGCATGTCTAGCTTTTGTTTTAGTTAGAGAGCCAATGGCATACACCTTACACGCGCCTGGATATAGAGTATGCCTGGTAAGTGCGGGACTACCAGTGCAGCTATTGAGTGCGGGGCTGTCAACACTCAGCAGCGCCCCCTCTCATCTCTATCAGAACTAAACACCCAATTTACTGATATCTGCTAGTGTATAAGGATACATATCACCAGATAAATGGAATATCATATTAGATTTACATCAAATATAATGTCTGGCAACCTTTCAGTCATTTCAGCTCATTCGTAGAAGGTGAGTGCGAATTACAACTTTAGCTATGAATGTGTTTGTCTTTTATGCTCCCCTCATAAAGCGTCGGTGACGTTGGAAAACTGGCCTTTGAGCAACAATGAATGGACTCATCCGTTTATTTTCAGAGGGGTGACTCCCTGAGGTGATGCATTACAGTTAGATCCTGTGCATGCTCATGTATATATGTATGTGAAATCCTCGGAGTGAGAACAAATTAATCTAACCTGCGTGTAAAAATGAATACCACTTTGCATTATAATTTCATGTATTCTGTATATATACACAACGGATATTCGCTGTGCTGCACCCTATTGTATCCAACCCATTCAAAACCCGAATGACCAATAGCTAGGGCGATCCAGAATGATACATGGTTAAATCCAGAGTGTAATACAAGGTGTTACTCCCGGTGTTACTGCTCCCTATATGGAGTTATAAATGGATAGCAGCCATAGAATGGCCACTATAGACGGAATATAGTGTTGTTTGCTCTGATGGGACTGTGAGTCTCCAGTGTCCAACACAGCTATTGTCAATACATGCCGGTATGGATAGATGCAAGTAGAGAATGGCAGGAAAAACGCGTGCCTCTGTGATCACGTGGAGCCTGTGTGAGGGAGGGAAAAAGAGGAGTGTGGAGGAAAATGACCCAAAAAAGAAAAAGAAATGACCATGTTGATGATTCAGGAGAGATAGGGGTGGAAATGGATCATGTGTGAAGGGACTTTGGGTCTTTTTATGCAGGGTTGTTGTTTGCACGCAATACTTATCATACGCATGTGTCTTGGTTTGATCCTTCTGTTATCCTTCATAAAGTGTTTACTGGGAAAATACAAATATAGTAGTACGTTCATTTATATGTGTATATTTATATCCATTCATTGTGTGAATCCATCTAGACAACGGTCATGATTTACAGTTACTGATTTCTTGCATATTCCACAGTACCAATTATGCCTGTGATATACAGGAACTATTTATAATATGTACACTAAGAGATTTAGAGGTCGTCATCCTGACGATACCAAAATGGACAACCTTACGTCGTCTTTTTTTGGACCCTAAGTCGTCAGAGAGGACTTCAGTAGCACATAAGCTCCCCTTGGGGATTTAGGGTTATATTATTACTATAGATCACAGTTTGGGTGCACTGAAAACATGGAAGATACCTAAAACTACAACTTTAGGTAGTCAAAATGACGACTTTAGGTCGTCATCTTGACGACCTGAGTCGTCAGGATGACAATACTGACAGTACAGAGTCGTCATATTGATGACTCAGGTCATCAGGATGTCGACCTAAAATCGTCATTTTGACTACCTAAAGTTGTAGTTTTAGGTATCGTCAACATGAGCACCTAAAGTGCTCACCGCTGACTAGTTTCGGATCTTCCATGTTTTCAGTGTGTGTAGGGCACCTTGGGTCTTCTAACTGACGACCTTAGGCTGTCTACTTTAGTCGTCAGCTCTTACTAATTTGGGGATTTCAAGAGTTTTCAGTGTATGTGCGCAATCATCTATCAAACTATGCTGGATATACCGATGTACTGTACTTCTAGCCATTTTTCAATTTGTCACTTCTCATAACAACAATTTTAAAACACCCCATAGTTGAATTATGTTGGCCACCGTTCTTTTGCTGCATCTCGAGATCAAGGTCGAAACCTGCTAAGAATTTGAAACAGATATCAGATCCCAAGCAGTCCGATATCTTCAAATGGAATTTGCTCTGATGTATCACTCTCTTTAGACGCCAGCTTCCGTTGACCTTGCACTATAACCAAATCATATTGAGGCATATAATCATGCTACCCTCTGTCTTGGTCACTCTGCTGTGCTGTCGTTCCAATACTGGCTACTGGAACTAGATACCCCTTCATCTCATACATGGCCGCCTGGCTTCATTGGAAGTGACAGGAAGCCGACTGTGGAAGTCATCTTTTACCCCTCATCCCAATGAGGTTTGCGGTTGGTTGGCTGAAGCTAGTGACTGGTGGATGGGCAGTGGTGAACGTGGAATATGGAGGTGCAAGTGCATACAGAGATAGTAATTTGGTGCTTTTTTGCAGGAATTCCACTCTTCTGTTGTGCCTTAGAATCTTATGAATTCTGAAGATTGAAAAATCCGAAAATGTCTTAGGTTTGCCTTATTCTTCGCCTGTCCCATCAATTGAGACTTGTACCTATAGTTGTGAACTTACGCCCATAGTTATGAACAATGAGATTCAAGTCTTTGTTTTGGTGCAGCTTATACTAGGAAAGTGACATACAAGAATTGGAGCAATTGTGACAATTAATGGTATCAAAGAATAAATTGAATAAGATGACGCAGCTATTGTATTGTAATATAAATTGAGAATACTTTAGTGGGTGATAAACCAATACTGGTTGCTTAAGCTTAAAATGGCACCAAAATTCTATTCTGATGCTTTCTCTCCTTGCTGCTAACCTAGAAATCTGGTAAACTACGAGGGTCCCCTGTCCCTACCCTTAAAACACATGCCCCTACCATTAAAACACAGATAACCAGTGTAGTCATGTAGCCATCCCTGACAAAGTAGGGATAGCTTCACTAACTACACATCTGCTACATTTTAGTAGGACATAAGAAGGTCCACTGCCCTCAGCAGGTCAGGGACGTAGTGGCCGTAAAATGCGCCCCACACCGTGTCCAGACAGTGTCTGTGGCTGCGGTCCGGCACAAGGATTAGCCCTTTAAAATGGCATGGTGCCTCAAGGGTGATGTCATTCTTATGATGCAACAACGAAAAAATGTATCATACCCAACTTTTGGGAGTGTATTAACCCACTAAATTGCGATGTAGCCTACTGGGCTGATACAAACTGCAAGTAACCCCAACAGACGGCGGCATATTAAAAGGCATACATGTATATCGGTAAAGTGTTGTGCAACGTACCCTCAGAGGGTTAACTCTAAGTGACCAGCTTGTCTCTGGCCGCCATCTTGAATCCGACCTTTATTGGCAGCGTTCATCTTGCTTTGGTAATAACAACACAGTTTCACAACGATAAAGTCACCAAATGTTCACACTGCATGAGCTTTGCCGCCATAGACAAGTAATTGCTGTGAAGTAATTAAATGCTGCGTGTGTCATAACCTCTTCTAGAGCTGTGTTTCAAAAACGAGGAAATGGGTAGTCCGAGAACTAAATATTCTTTCTTGTGCAGAGCAGAATTGATCGTTATGAAAGGAGGAGACCAAGAAGGACATACATGAAAACAGAAGGATTCCTGTAAATGCACTGTGGTCGAGGACTATGGACAAAGATAAAATAAAAAGTGCCCTATCAGTATTTGAAATCAGACTTCAGAAAAACAGGGGAGTTGTTAGAGATGATGATAACACATCGAATTCGATCAGGGCATTGCTCTTAACGCTAAT
Organism: Acholoe squamosa; assembly: GCA_949317995.1. Taxonomy (NCBI): domain Eukaryota; kingdom Metazoa; phylum Annelida; class Polychaeta; order Phyllodocida; family Polynoidae; genus Acholoe; species Acholoe squamosa. Next base: position 22,778,676 of record OX439040.1, read on the forward strand.
AGTTGATAAATGCTGATTTATATGAGTCCTTTAGAAGACCGGAGAAAAATAGGTCTGAGTTGTGTCCTATATTATTTCCCTTTTGATATCATTGTGTGGTCAAATCCTGAAAGCCATGCTTTTGAGCGCGAATATATTTTAGCATTAAACTGCCCAATGCACAGTCGGCCCCAGAGGTGTAGGAAACAACTCTTCATTGGGGGTCAAGCAGGGGGCCCCATTGCAACCACCTTGAATTGTTGGCTGAAGTGCGATGACGTCTAAACATATGTATATAGAGTTTGTTTTAAAGTTATTTTTGGTGAATTTTGGATCTGACTATAGGGTCAGACCCTTATTTTCCCTATCCCATTACCATGTTAATCTAATTTGAGATGCAAAGTTTTAGCTTCTTTTCCATTTTGTGTATGAGTTCTTGGCAAATTTCCGGGGGCCCCACCTCCTTCATGATTGGGGAGCAGGCCCCCCTGCCCCCCCCCCTCCTTTTCCTACATGATCACTGGTTGACCCAGTGGTCTTAGGTGCCACTTTCCCACCAAATTAAGACATTTTTTCTCCATTTTCAGCAGTCTTTTTCAATGTCTTATATAGCTTTACTTTGTGAAAAATCAGAAATCATTCAATGCATTAAACACTTAAGTTTTAATACCATGTGAGAAGAAAAATTTCCAGGCATGTGTAAAGAAGTTATTAGCTTTTTTGTACAGCAACCTTATCACTCAGGAAGGCATCTATCAGAAATACATTGCAGCCTATGGGGGGAAAGGTAGAAAGACAGCCTTTTTTTTAACTTTCACTTTAACACATAGAGTTCAAAACCAAAAGTTAGATGTTTTTGGTATGTGTGGAATGTCATAGACTTAATGTTAAAGCAGCAAAGGAATGCTAGAGGGACAGGAGCCCCATGATTACATGATACAGCCCTTATCTTACAAGCATATCTTATATTTCTATTTTGCAACCTAAAGTTCTACACCTACCTGACATTGAATCAGTGGGCTGTCTCCTCATTTGCTCTTAAGGGAAACCTACACACTGAAACTTTATTTCACTCTGCTGTACTTTGAAACGTACATCTGGCCGCATCCTTGTATAAGCCGAACCCCCCATCTCATTTCTGTTTAAAAATACTATAAAAACAGCTTCATGAGTGTTCTTAGGCAAAAAAAAACAGATGTAAGCAGAGACATCATCTCTAGGTTTCTAATTGAAACTATGAGCTAAGAACACACATATGAACTCATAACAGCCATGTTTGAGACCTAAAGCTAAGCTGATATCCTTCATTGTTTATTAATTTTCTTTCAAACTGTTCAACAAAGAACCAAGGTTGTCTGTGATATTTGTTCAAAGAGCAGTTGAAGTTTCCGCACTACTCTGTTGTTGATTTTTTCAATGAAATTATATATTTATATCTACATCATGCAATAAGCTATATCTCATTGTTAAATGAAATCACATCTTTGCATCTATGTGAACAAATTCTCTTGTTATGGTAAAGAATAAATTAGCCGATTCAGAACATACAAACTAACACATTGCATCTAATGATAAATCACTGTAGTACCTATTCCATATATCAATATTGCACTGGGTCATTTGTGTCCAGCAACACATGTCCGCTAGTTTTACAATTACGTCTACTCATGCAAGTTTCATTTGAAGCATTGTATCATATAATGCTCTGAACTAGAGCGGTTACATACATGTACAGACCCTTTTGTCGACATACTTTAACAAGCAGCAGCACTATAATATATTCTGAGTTGACTCAGGAGAGGACCACACATTAGATTTGATTAATACCAACCTCAATGCATATAAATTATTCATACACCCATAACCATAATGCCTGAAGTAATAATACACCACATACCCCGGTAACCAAAAATATCAGCGTTCCTTACGATACCCTCCTTTTTAGCCCTAACCCCATTTGTCTGATATCTGCCAAATATGAAAGAATTATTAATTCTCTCTGGTCCCTGGGGAATCCACTCTAATTCAACTTAGTGAATGGCATCACGGCTTGTGCTGGCCGTCACCAGTGTGTTTATGAATTTATAAACCACCTTTTATGTCCTTACAATGTGACACTATATGCCAAAGGCAAAGGGATGGAGCCTGCTTGTATTATGCCGCACCAAGATGCTAATGCGATGGATGCCCCAGTGCCTGTCCTACACAGCTTTCCGTGTGTGTATTATGGAATAAGTGTTTATAACCCTTTAAAGAATGTGCAATGAATTAAGACTTTAGTGTATCTGTCATCATGATTCATGGATGCAGGCCTGGTGGGGCAACTGCTGCCTTATGTCAACTCTATAGGCCAGAATGATGCACCAGGGAGCTACTCCCCAGCAATGCATTGTTTCTTCATGATGGTATAAGACCTTGAGGCTTCAGCCATTGTGCTCTCCTTAAAGCAGGGCTAAAGCAGGGAGTCAGAGGAGATGGAGCCCTTTGCCATGCCCCATTAATACACGCCTTTTACACAGTGTCACGCCTCCTGTAGAATAAAATACCTTAACACACTGTGCAGGTTAAGCCATAGTCTCTGTGCCTTACAGCTTCCATGTGAAAGGTACCTTCACGGACCTGAAAGTGTTTCATGTCCGTGGTACCTTTAACCCTCTACTGCACTCAATCATAATACCTCAAAGTTCTAAGTCATTGGACTGTTATGTTGTTGGGATGCACTATTTCATTAATCTTCATCGGTGCATTAAATGGACCTTTCGGGAATGCATCAACTCGCTGTGATCTGGTGATGGACATGACCTATGAACGCTGGTGAGTTATGGATAGACATGGCTGCATTCATGCATCAAGGTGATGATAGGAATGTACACCGTTGCGGGTGAAACACCTCCCGGCCCTTATAGGGTTAAAGGTCAATAAGCCCGAGTCTGGGCCTCTACAAAGAGGGACCTGGCCTAAGTTGTGTCTTAGAAGTATAGTACTATAGTTGCGCACAAAACACAAAAAGGTGTACCTTGATTTGTCATTTATCAATGATGGAATTGTCAAAGAGGCTCTTCTCCCTGTGTATAGTAATTCCTTTCTTAAAGCCGTCTCCTGCATAAATGCTACGTAGTATAATGAGTCCCTGGTGATAATTGCTTTTGCACATCCATAAATGTCCCTATTACTTGAAAAGCTTTTCCATATAACGTGCTACAAAAAGAGATATATTCCATATAATGTTCTACAAGAAAAAAGGTCCCATATGTGCTACTTGTATATCATTTCATATATTTGCTCATGCGAAGCAAATCATTATAACATCACTGAACCTACAACTAAATGTGACATGGTCCCAACAAGAGTGGCTTCCAACCTTCCTTATCTCGCTAAATTTTAAAACCATTCCAAGCTCAGGAAAATGTTTTTGGTGATAAAGCACCTTACTTTGCAAAACAGTACAGACATTCCGTTTGCAATATTGAAAGTAAAAACACTGTTTTATGCCTTATTAGTGTTATTTCACTACTTGATGGGTTGATATAACGACTTTGCCTTTGCTTTTTATGTCAGCTTGGCTGCTAATGCTCCACCAAAGATTATCATCCCCATGTCAAAGAGAGCGGTATGGAGAATGAACCATAGCAGTGTTAGCAAGCAAGATAAGGAATGATAGGTGGTGTTAGCCGAGACTGAAATCCTGCTATGGAGGACAGATTTAGATAGTCTGGGGCACAGCTGCCATGTTTCTGTAGAGTTTACTCTGATAGAGCTAATATAAGAAAGGAGAGCAGCTCAGGGGAAGAGGGAGCAGCTCAGTCTCCCATTGCCCTTTATCCCTCAAAGGGCTGCGGAGTACAAATGCATCATGCCCATCTGTGGTGATGAGGCTTGGTGCCTTGTTGGTAATTCTACTCTCCAGGTATTCATTTGTGCATCGTGTCAACCCTGTATAAAGTAATGTATATAGACCCTCTAAGGCTCTGCAGTGGATTGATGCATCAGTGGTGATCTAAACCTACCACTGCTGCCATTAAAGGTTTAAAGTCCCAGGGGGCCAGGACTCACAGGGAATCAAGTATTCATCCTGGGGGTCCTACAGCTGCAGCTGCATGGATGGAGCACGAGACCATGAGAGCATGGTAATAGATAAATAAAGACAAGCACGCTCAGCTGCATCCCCAGATGTCACGCTAATTAAGTGATGTGTCATTAGCACTAGCTACAGCAGGAGTCATTGCCTGAGTTGCTTTTTAAGTTAAACATGTGAGCAGGTATAGCTGTGGGGCTGTGCTGTATGCGAACAAATCTGTGTGCAGTCTCTACTTGTCGAGCTACATGTTATGCGGCAAAAATTGAATGTGACCACTTTGAAGGCGAGTGTCAGCCCAGATCAGCTATAAGGGTTCTGCAACCCAGGTGCTGTTGGCAACTACACTTACAGATTGTGTATAGATCTCTTAGAGAAAGGAATACACTTTAACAAGTGCTTTAATGATGCATATCCCTAACATCATAATGTAGGTAGGGCAATCAGTTTAGCAGATGCTTGAACCGACAAACAGCCAATATCTGCATCTATTTGTATATACATGCACCTGTCTGGATGAATTACAGATAATAAATGTCCATCACTTGGAGGCAATCAAGAGTACAAATACAGACCTGGCTTGTAAAACCCCCGCCCCGAATTGCCTTCCAAAATCATTATGACAAAAGGACATAAGCTTTTGTCAATGAATATCATGGATAGGGTACCGATGGGCAGAAAACAGGGACGATTCTTTCTTTACTTACCATATGCCTGTCATTGACAGTCATTTCAGCCAATTTGAATATTTCACAGATGCAAGCAGGTAAAAGCTCCAGGGGCTCAGATTCTAAAAGGTTGGAGTGTTGATAACATGTAGTCAGGTAGATGGAGCAAAACAAGTTCTCACGTTTGTATAGCAGACACTGCAGCTTTACTGTTCATATTTATGTCGCATCAGACAGGCGGCTGTCATGCATCACTGTATATATGAGGGAGAATTTAGAGAAGTTTACAAAAACAAATATATCTAGGATCCAGTGAAATGTCTACAGGCATCAATAAAGAGAAGATTTTTGCACAACATACAATGTGCACTGAAGAGCTGGCTGTGATAGATCACATTGAAATTGGACATAGCCCTTGCCGAACCGCTGTGTACTGGTATACCATAAACATTCCAATAGTTAGGATTCTGGCCATTTATAAGGCGTAGCCGTCTGACTAACCCCCTCAGCTTCTTTATGGAATTGACCAATACATGTATATTGATACATATTTGATTGGTAAATGACATCTCACCACCTGATATGCTTCTAAGTCCCAGTTTCTTTCTTGAAGGTGGGTGTCCTGGATACGACTTCGATGATCATCCCCACATCTCAGGTCCTCAAATCTCAGGTAAGATATTACATTCACTTGACAGGAATGCACAGGGCATAAGCAGAGAAGCAAAGAATACTATCTGTGCACAACCGCCGGGATGTTCCTTTTGGCGTATCTGCTATTTTTTGCCTTTGCCTGGGTCTTAGCACAAGCAATGAGGCGGCGTCTTTCACCTTTGGTGGTGTAGATAAGAGTAGAATGTTGTAAAGGATAAGGGAATATATATGACAAAATCAGCAATCAATGATTTTGTCATAAAAAAACATACTTCCTAACAAACACTTGGTTTCATACAAAGGTGAATGTTCTATTAACCTCCTCATAAATTTCCTGTATGAGCAAAATCGATCGCTGACAACAAAAATCGGCCTCCCGTTATCATACTCATAGATCTATGGCAACGCAAATTGCTGCCTCTACGATGTCATTTTTCCCTCACAATGGCAGCCAGCACTGTGTATGCCATCAGTATAACTTAGCTAAACAATTACATGTCTGAAAGGCATGGGTTACAAAGTCAAAGCCAATTTTAGTCCCAGTCCCCCAGTAGAAGGATGGTATTTGAGGTTGGTCATGTCGGCAGCTCCCCTGTGGTTTGTGTGGGATGTAGTCATTAGGGGAGATTGACAGTGGCTTCCAGGGTGGCTTCCATGATTGCAGTCTCCTGCCTAGCCCAGCAGATGCAGCCGTGTGTGTGCAATGCCTATTTAGTATTAGATGTGGAGCCAGTCATATGATGCGATCCATTCCCACGATTTTGGCGAAAATTTATATTCAACAGTCGATTACCCCGATTTGGGCCAAAATTTATTTACAACACATGTACATCTATGACAGCAGAGATGCCACTTCCCCAATTCTTTTTAAGAATTCCAGAATCGTGCCTAAGATTTATGTTTGAATACATTTATGTATTTTGAAAAAAAAATTGATTCTGGGACCAGTCTGAGTGGGCTTCATGAAATGACAACACGGCAATGATTCATGTAGGCTGGTAGAAACTTTCTTGTCTACTAAAGTCCGTACTAAGACGTCGTTGTCAGAATGGACAGTTCAAGTCAAGGTTAAATAACTGAGCTGAGTTTAGCTGCCATGTATCAATAACAAGCTACCTTTTACCAGACTTAATCTGTCAGCCTATGCACCTGTAGAATATAGCTAGATAGACTATGTCCCAGCAAGGGTCTGCTGTGCGCCCATACAGCACTGTGAGTCATTTCTTTGAATACCTTAATATCTCTGTATATATTTGGTGCAACCTGGTTGACCCTGCAGGTGGAAAGATGTTGGTTGGATGACAGCCTAGTGAGTAACTCGCCAAATTTGTACTCAAACATCGTATTGCTATAGCGAGTTACTCGCTGGTACTGAAGTGGCATTGATGCACGTAAAGGAGGGAGATACCTTGAGGCAGCATGCCGTCTGTAAAGAGTTAAGGGCTTTTGTCGGCCTGACTATATGCCGACCATGTAGATAGAATCTGAGCCAATATAAGCGACACTGCCTATGTAATTATATCAGTATATTTACCCCTGTTCCTCCAGACGGACCAAATCAGTGGGAATCAGTCCATGTCGCCCCACACCCCTACTGAGGGTTTTCATGTACAGGAGGAATCAGAGGAAAGGGCTTGAAAGGGGGGATCTACATGTGGAAGTGGCATTAATCCACATTGATCCAGTACTGTTAAAGATTCTGGCCGCGCGCGTCACCTTAATCTTTCTGATTAAGTCAGAAGATTAAGGACAAGATACTCGTACTGGTATAGACGCCGTGCCGGTGGCGCCGCCTGTGGGGACTACTGAACAATCAGGTCGTCGACTTATCACCTAATTAGTATGTAAGGTGGGCGGTGATAGGGCAGCAGTGCCGGCCAGCCATGCCTGCCTAACCCTTGAATGGTCCCACGGAGGTTTGGTGCATTATGCCCTTCAGTCCTTCATTATGATGCATTAATACAGCCCTAGCGAGTCTACGCATAGACTCGCTAAGGTGCATCCATGCATCATGCCGACCCAACGGGGTTGATAGACAAAAGTGGTAATTGTTGAGTTGGCATGTGTACCAGCACTGCATTGGTGCATCATGACGACATAGAGGCATGCATTTGAGGCATCATGCAGTCCTTGAAAGGCAAACACAACCTTACTGCTCATAGAGCAGGTCCTGCAGCCTCGATCTGAGCCTGACGGATGCTTGGCGCCCCTAGTGGACATAGCGACTTTATCTATTATCGCCCACACCAGCGTCTGGGGAGACTGGAAGTCGGGTAAGGAAGTCTTTATCGCGCATGCTGGGGTCGTGGTTGGTGCTGGTTACGGGCGTCTTTACCTCTGCTGGGAGGTTTATCTGCGGGTATGGTGATGTTCAGACTGGTACCGACCCCCTCCTGGGCATGTTATAAGGAGCTGGCGGTCAGCTGAGGACACCATCAGGGGACATGGGGACACACACAGGGGACATGCAGAGACAATGGTCACATCCAGATGGGTCACAAGGGTTATATAGGAGCATGCCCTGGGGACATAATGGTGATCCAGGGGAGGATGTTTAAGGGTACCCGGGGGGTTCAATTACAGGAGAAGTATGTGATTCAAGGGATTGTCACAGTTGTCCTTATAAATATTTTGATCGTAACAAACGACTGTGTTTGTAAGATTCAGTGGCAGATTTTAACGGGGCGCAGGGGCGCGCACTCCCTGCCCTTTTCCATTAGTGACGAGTTTAAGTGCCTCTTTAATCCTAAAATATAACACCTTTTTCAAAATCCTGGATCCGTCACTGTAGTTCCTCATCTCCTTTTCAAAGTTCGGGTTGATAACCCTTGCAAACATCACCATCACCACAGAGTCACGTAGTCACGCCAAATCTCACGTCACGTGACCGGTGGTGCTGTGATAGTGGCATTGTCCTCCAGATGGAACCACAAAGCAACTACCCTGTGTTGCATTGATATAATGACATGCAATTCTGGTGAATAGACTCACAAGCAATACATTGGTGCATCGCAACAAAAAGGGGACATCACCATGGACTATTCTGCTGTCCATAAAAGAGTAAGTTCAGTATTAGGGTGGTATGTTTTGACCACACTACAGCGATACTATCACTTTTGGTAGGATAAAGAAGGGTAGGTAATTTAGAAAGGGGCCGGAAAACAAGAGAGAGAAATTGTGAAAAGTAGCATCAGCCCCACTGTGTAATTTGAAGAATTAAAGGAAGCCTCTTGTGTCTAGGTGAACGAAGCACGACAGAGATTCGAAAATCACAACTGTGGGCCACTTGGGATATATGCGACCGGGTATTCAAAGGAGTAGAAAGGGATTGCTAGGTGAAATTCTCATATATGGATGTGGGAGAGGGGAGATCCTACTTTCCCTGCTCTCCCAGGGATTTCTGTTTTTCTAGTAGAAGTTTCTGTGTTGAATTATGTTATTTTCCGCCAAAAGCGGTATCAAAATCGTAGGCGTGCTTGTTTTGAGAGCTAGCGAAATAGCATCTCATGAGATGGTATTGTTAGAGGGATATGGAAAAGGGAATTGATAGATGGGTGTACTAACTGGTGATGGAATTGCCAGGGGAATGTGGTAGATGGAAATGTTGGACATGTTTGGAAAGGAGAAATGCCGGGGGAATGTCAGGAATTGAAATATTAGAGGGATGTGACAGAAGCGTTTGTAGGATATAGGAAAGGGTGTTGTTAGGGAAGTGTCATGGAGGAAATGATTTGAAGGATGTTTGGCAGCAAAGATGAACTGGGACATTCACCTTTTGGCCAACATGAGAAGGTTGTGTATGAAACGAGAGCCAAAGGAGATGTTCCCTATCATTTAATGCACAATTTATGACCATAGGGCGGCAGAAGATCCTTACACTCGAGTTACAGTGGCATCAACTTGGTCGATGGCAGTGGGGATTTCATGCACTTGCAGATAAGCACTATGCACGTCTGCCGATGCCAGCCCTCTTTGACTTCCTCTAGGCATAAAACCCCCTTAAAGGCCCCATAACGACTTGGTCAAGTTCATTTGCGGTCAGGGTACAGCAGGGTTCCCATGATAGATAGATAGAGATAGATAGATAATGCGTCATGGAATTTCTGAAAATTTATTCTTGAGTCATGGAAAGACATGAAAAATGGGAAAACTGAATATTTATTGCATAAATACATTGGAGTGGACTTTTCCCCACCTCGAATGCAAAAATTTTGCCGAGACTTCAACCCCGCTAATGTCCAAATTTAAGTTAAAAAAAATCATGGAAAATTTAGATTTTTGTCATGGAAAGTCGTGGGAATGTCTTGGAATTTGAGTGTGGGGATTTTGTTGGAACCCTGTACAATTTTGGCAGATGTACTCACTAACACTGCATTGGCGCATCGTGCTGACCCTTTTTGAGTGTCATAGGGATCAGCTTGATGCAGTCCTGGTGAGCTACTCACCAAAATTAAATTCATATGTAATGATAACCAATAACATTAAACATTAATGCAATCTGCGGTCCTTTTAGGGTCATTAGAAGGGGTGCACTGACCAGGACTTGGGCCTGCCTCCCAGCTCGTGCTGTCAGCCTGCGGCAATTCAATCATTGCTCCTTTGTGACCTTAAGACGGCCTGTGATGGGGTAAAGGGGAGACAGGAGAGGAGGCTTGGGGGTATGGCAGCAGGGTTAGTGCATCTAAACCACAGGCTATCTATCCCCCCTGTATACGGACCTAGCTGGTTTGATTATCAGCCAAAGAAATGACACCAACTATTCACTGTGGTTCGCTCGGAGGCCAACTGGTACTTATCTGATAGGTGGTATCAGTAGAACTCGCTGATAACAAGCTCCAGTAATGGCGGCGTCCATGGGACAACCTGCTTACTCAGAATACTGCCCCACCTCTGGTGCCACACTGCTCATTTTGATAACCTATTGTTAAGGTACCTATAAAGGGCATTGGTGTGAGTGCAGGCCTGATAGGCGTTTGGTCCAGTGCTGAAAGTAGGTGGAAGAGGACCTGGATGCATGGGCTTAGAGATCACATTTCTAGAATTCAATGTCTGTAATTTACACGCCAAGTAGATTTGCACTGTCCTTCTCTCCATGGCCTTTTTAATCACTTGGTAAATCTCTAGGATTAAATCGTACACATAGAAGGAACTAAGACTACCACACCAGGTGTTCTGCATTTAGTTTTAATATGTTTGAAAGCACTGGCCTTGACTCTGCTGCTTTTCCGCACTGCTCATGTGTAGAGGCAAGGCTATGGGTGATAGTGGGATTGCTTTCCAGGATAAGCATGCTATTTCTGTGCAGGCAGTGAGATTGATCTGGGATTGAAATAAGTTATTTCTACACTTTCTCTTTTTGTTGGCGAGCCATGGGATGCAGATTATAAGGGTCGTGGCTCTCCGTCTTGGTATTTGATAGGACGCGGATTTGAGCTGCTCATACACAAAATCAACAGGGGTTCCTCCTGGGCGGACCGTGCATTATGGTGGTAGGCTAATTGGCCTGGTCTCATGTTCGGCTAGACCCAGGCCCCGGGGGCCTATCCCTGCTCGCATCGACCACCGGATTTGGCCTGAGGTCGGAAATGAGATTTGTGTCTGGTTAAATACTGATAAGGCCGCCATGTTTGGTCAGATATCTGAGCAGACGATTTTTTGTTTTGACAGTATGCAGCAGACGACATTTTGCTCATTTTCTTTTTGTTTTGGCGGGACCTAGAAGAGGAAGGGTTAGGGGATTCGATCGGTGATCAGACACTAGAGAGTCGTGCCTGGTGCAGCTATACATGAATTACTTCCATGGGTTGGTGCACCCATCCAACCCCTACAACTCCCCTCCCATCCAACTAATGCACCTCCAGTACCCTTAATACCCTCAGCGCCCTTACCCTTACACTTATATTATAGCCTAGCCAACTACTACTAATATGTAGGCCTACCTCTACATATACACGCCTAAAGGCTCCTTGCAGTCCCGATCCTGCGCTTAACCCTTTAAGGTAGGGATGATACCCCCAAATATGTATGCTTGTTTTCAGGGATTTGAAGGTATGACATAGCTGGCTGGCATTGCGCTGATTTCTCATGCAATCCGTAGGAAGTGAATCAAACCTGTATGTACATCATGATGCATGTATACAGCACTATTTTGATGTATATCATGACAAGTTTTGTTTGTTTATCAAAAAACTATGTGATCCCTCAAAGGTTAAACCACAAATCCTTGGTTTACTATTGTTCAAGCATCCAAAGCCAAGTATCTTTCCTACATTGCAGCCTGCAGTCTGGTGGGTGCATTCGGATAGACTCCTAATGGCATTCCCCTGTCTGCTAATGTGCGTTCGGTGACCCTTTTGTGTGGCGTAGCAGGGTGGCTGGCCCGTGTAGGCTAATTGAGATGATTTGTAGATCAATGTGGTTCCCTGCTGCCTTGCACAAGTCATCACGCCGCCTGTGGCAGGGGGAGGAGGGCAAGAGCTGCAGGCTAGAGAGCACAGGCTTTAACAGGACAGCATCATCGGGATTAACCATGGTACCTATGCCTTTGCTGCCGAGTGTATAAATACATGTGTGCATGTCTTGAAGATAGTATATACAATTTGGTATACATGTATGTACCATAGGAAGCAAAGGGAGTAGTCCTTTGTGCATATTGATTCAGCTATTAATCCTAGATAGCTCCAGTACCTATAACCCGAGTACATGCATGTGCAAGGGAGCAACATGATGCATTTCAAAGACTACACACAGTTTCGCACAGTAAAAGCACTGAGATGATGAGCACAGCTGAACATAATAGACATAGGGGCCATATGATACTGGAGTTTTGCAGACGTCCCTGGCACATTTCAGTATTTTATCCTCTTATGTAATACAACATATAATCACCAGCATAGTATGGTGGATCAGTATGATGTCTTGTTTGAGCCTGTAAATAAGAGGGGTTATAGACCTATAGAGAACCTAACTGTGGGAGTATCAGGCTTCTGCATTGAAGGGAAGTTGAAGGGAAAAGGAAGAGAGTATGTAAATGTACAAGGAAAGAGTGTATACATGTACATGGAAAAGGTGATAATGGTCATCTTTTGTATTATTCTTTCGTAGTAGAACCTTAGCTACTGACAAAGATGAAAGCCTAGCTTCTTCTTTTGGGTTTCGGTATACTTCGGTATGTATACATAGAAATACTCTATTTAAGGACGCCATTTAAACATGTCAGTGATGCTCTTGCAACTGGTCACTCTCATCGAATGATGCATTGGGAACAGGAAGAGGTTGGTAAAAAGACAGAAAATGCACTTTGGCTAACAAAAAGATGACGAGGGAGCTGGGTTCAGCTGGGCGCCTGTTAGGGAGGTCGTTAGGTCTTTAGATGTACTTCATTTCCCGCCCAACTGATTCTGACTGGACTGGGATGTGATGGAGGGGGGTAGTCTGAAGACTCACACAGGGCGAGGTTCCACTTTAGATCAGAGCAGTGCCTTTTGACAGAGCTATTTCATGGTAGGGTGGGGAATATGCCTGGGCTTGGCCCCTTGTAAATAGGGACTAGCAAGGCCATGGGAGGTACACTATAATGCAGGGCAGGGAGAAGTTATAAAGTGAACTAACTTGCATAGAGAACCGAACTTTTATCAATCATTTTATTTTTCTAAATAGCTGTGAGTTCCAGGATTTCTATCATGTCTCTAGATATATTGTCATGAATGGATTTTGGGCGTTCAATAATTTAATGTATATATATGATATGATGTTAGAAGCTCTATTCCATAGAGGCACTGTGTTGGGCGATTTCACCATTATAGCACTGTAGCTGCCTCCATGGTGGACCCTAAATGTGCTGGAACAGTTAGAAGACCACAGACGGGATATTAAGTATTCACGGGGACATCATTCCCGGCGACACCCCCGGATGTAGACTGCCCACAGTATAGTTAACGCTCTAGCCAATTACGATGCGCCGCGCAGGTCACATGGGCTCAATGATGACCTATCAGAGCCCTCGTATTGTGTCACGTGACACTGCTGGTGCTTGGCGGTGCGGCGCCTCTATCTGATAGTGCAGGACGGTACCCAGCGGCCTACTAGACGCTTACTGATTTAGCTGGGATGAATAAATAAACGCCGGCGACCAGCGAAGGCGGCTTGCAGCGCCACCTGGGAGAAATTTAGAGCAGCTGCTTTGCACCTCCGTGACGTATTCATAACCCCGACGACGTATTCATCTACCCCATGAGGTGAATTGTTAATGTGACGTATGCATCGTCTTAATCCGCCATATAACCAGGTGAAACGATGATACTTTGCACTAGACACATTGATTTTCTATGGTACATGAAGTGATCTTTCTATAGTGTATAAAAGTGATATAAATATCTTTGATATAGAATATGCACCTTAGTAAATCCCCAATGTGGATGAGATGGCCAGTGCTTATAATTAGATTTGAACACTGGCATCTGGAAAGTGATATCATGGAGGTACATCTCATGTACTTACGGACTTCACCAAAGGAAGATTTTTTTTTCAGTCCATTTAGTCTTCTTTGAATCTCCATGAATTGTGAGTCATCGCCCGAGTCTGCAAGTTGACTTCTTGTTAAAATGGAGATCACACCTGTACTTCTTGAATGCACAGTGAGCATGTTTATGTCAATTGGTTGCGATTACAAATGCGCAAGTTATGCATCACCTTCTGAAAATTACCTTTTCCTTATACTACTACGAGTTGGAGGATGGAAGGGTGGCTCATTGTATTGCTGCGTTATCCTGTGACCCG